>OY015314.1:66669283-67869283 GCA_955612985.1 Cheilosia scutellata
GTTCTTCAAAACGGGACAAGTGATTTTTTATTTTTCAATAAAGTAGGCAGCTGTGAAAAACAGATTTTTAAATAAATAACGAAAAAAAATTAACGAAGGAAAATGAACCTCAGAATTGCATAAATAAACATAAACAATGAAAGGATATAAATGGGATTGTTGTAACTTGTAAGGATTGACGGAGCCATTATTAAGGTAGGTACCAAAGTGCATTTTTATTCTTTCTAAGTATTTTTAAGCGTTATTGGCTCTATTTGAAATAATTTGTCAGATTTTGATGTGTTTTTGAAAAATTAATAATTTGAAACAAACAATATTTAAGAACCATTATAATTTGATAAGATTATGGTGAAAAGTCCTTGTTTTTCTAAAGAACTTAAGGAAGCCTGCTAAAAATATCTTGAAACTCAACAACAATTGCAGATAGCCATTGGTAAAATGGCGGTCAACTAAAATGACAAAGGACAAAATGGAAAATATTTATACATATTTAAAAAAGCGGCCATAAGGTAGAGAATTTATTGTTTATGAAATTGTACCAAGCTTCCTTCATTCCACATGGCCAGCAAAGTTTGAAAAAAAGGTCCATCGAAATAACACAGTTGGAATTTTTGTAAATCGAGTCGAGTCGAGTGCATAATTGGTTAACATTAAATTAGAAAATCGTTCCCATTTTTTTTAAATATGATCTGCAGGATATGTAACAGCATTGAATAACTACAACTCATTGGTAATAGGTAGGTTATGTACGATGTACGTACGGTGTGTGTCATCGTTAAAATTTCGTAAAAGAAAAAACGGGAACCGGAAATTTAAACCAGACATTTCTATTTGACTGTTGCCGCTTTTAAAAATCAAATTATGAAAGTATGTACTACTTTTGCGCATTCCGTACATTTTGGTTTATAATTTTGGCTGTAATCTTCCAAATTTTATAATTTTACTACAAACAAGTACAGGAACAAACCAGCTTTTCTTTCAGTAAAAAATTTCAAAACACCATCTTCGTCGAATAATGACAAAGAAAATGTGACCCAAAGCATTGATCCCATTAGGTCTGTTTGGGTATTGGATACTGCATTCGATAAAGCGCTGGAGGTGAGCAGTGGGGGCGCCAGTGTTGAGCACTGCGATTAAGCTGATCCTAGGTAGATTGCCTTAGGTTTTTCTAGCCACGAAAATGCATCGGCACTTTCTTATCAGTGTGCACTAACTCCTAATCGCATATATTGCCAGACTCAACGTAGGTTCGTGGCCTCCGAAAAACCTTATCTTTCAATTTAGTTTCAATGAATTTAGTCTATTCTTCGACAAGTGTCACTAACTTAGCTTCATCATAATAGTTTCACAATATTTTTAAACCCCACTGTAAAATGGTTACATATTCAGAACTCTGACTGAAGGATGCTTCCCGCGCAGTGAGTTTTCATAGGACCTTCGAAGAGTTAGCCAAGTTGAAATCGTATTTTTAATTCAGACCACAGTTGCATAATTAGCAAACGGAAGCTAGAAATTATTAGTTATCTCTTTCTTATCCTCGTATCATTTATCCTTTTTGAGAACAATCGCTGGGATGTGCATGTATACTGAATTTAATTGTGGGTAATCGTTTTTTTTTTTTTTTTGGCTTCTCGGAAAAAAGTACCCGATCTCGAAGTTCTAATTTTCGCCAAGAGATAGCGCAGTAAAATAACCAAGTTTATATTTTTGTTTTTCTGGCGTTAGAACGTCAATTGGGCTAAATAATTATCTTCGGATAAATTTCTGACACTATCGTGATGGAAAACGATTTTTTTAGCTTTAAAAAAATTACCTTGCTCCGGGAACAAGATAATAAATTATTCTATAGGTTAATTATTTGACGTTTTCTTTTGCTCAAGATTTCCTCGAATGTTGAGGATGAAATAAAACAATTTCAATTAATTAATAACGAGAAATTAGAAAATTCTCTGTTTTAAGATCGCGAGTTTGATGAACTTCTCTTTTCAACACTTTCATAAGTGTCAGAAAATTCGCTGAAGATAATTATTTAACTTAATTGATACACGGCCTTAAACCTGAACCCCTCTTTCACTAATTATGGAGTTGCCAACCGATTTTATTAATGGGCATTTATTCGATCGACTTTTTAATTAATTTCAACAAGGAATATGATGTCCGAGTAAATAATACAACATAATGTTAAAAGGATGAAGAATTTTATATACGGACCCTTCACGTGTTTAATTTTGAAAGGTACTCATGTAAATGCTTCCTCATATATATTAAAAAAGCTCTTTGCGTCAATTATCTACCTTCTCACTTTTTTTTTGTTCAAGTTTCAATTAGTTAATTGCTACTGCACAAGTGCATGTTATGAATGAAACTTATTAAGTTGGGCTGACACATTTTATGCACACATTTCTGTACCTAACCTATCCCACAAATTCTATAGAAAAGCTCTTGTTAGCTTAAAAAATAAGTTGCCTTTTTTAGATTAAACTAAAGACATTGTTTTGTAAATCATGAAGTTTATTGTATGTATTATTTTTCTATGAATACTGACGGTTTTATTTGTAACCATTGTCATTGTTGTAGCCTGTGGGCGTAAGGCAGGCAGTTGAATACTAAATCACAAAAAAAAAAAAAAAAACAATGACCGCGTTCCATTGACCGCTAGTCATCTAGCACATAATATCCCTGATGGAGGAACGCTGGCGCTAGAGATCTAGCGGCAGCGGCAAAGTGACTATAGAACCAATTTGAATTCGTATTATTTCATCTTCGTGAGAGTCAAAAACGTATTTTGTGCCATCATGCCGCATATTTATTAGTACACAATAATTTAAATAAGCAAATACAATGTATATTAGTTACATAGAAGTTTGAATTCCCATGTTACACCAAATTGGAAATATTTGACTTCTGCACTTTCACTTTTATTTTGACAGTTCGTTATTTTTTTTCAATCTAGCAGTTCATTTTGCGCTAGATTGAAAAATTTCCCAGAAAAGGATATTTCACAAAATGTGCTAGATGTCTAGCGCAAATGCTGAAATGTCAGTTTTTTTTATATGGAGTTTGGCATGCCGCTAGTCATCTAGCGGTCAGTGGAACGCGGCCAATGATTCCTATCCTACTGCTAGCTACCATCTGACATCTGGAATCAGTGAGTTGTGTGCTGGACTACTGAACGTGGGGTCTCATGTTCAATTCCCAAAAAAAAAAAAAATACAAATAACATCTTGAGATTTTCACTCCGCCACCTCTCGCGAACGTTTGACAAGCTAAAGGTGCTATATATGTTTTTAGTTAGACTATATTATTTTATTGAAACTTTTAGATATTTCCTTAAATATAAAATAAAAATATTCGTCAATTCGTATACCCCAAACGACTGTTAACAACGTGGCATGACTTTATCATCCTATAGTCCTACTATTCATAAAAATGTCCTTAACCTTATGCCAAATGGCACATCAAAACCTTGACTATAAATAAAACATTGTAGACACAAGACCTTTTTGTAATAAAAACAAAAATTTAAATTTCATTACAGTCAGTAAAATACTTTGCGTATGCCTGTATCTAATTCTCTTGCTCGTTTTAATATCCTTTCGAGATAATGACTGCCAGAGTACCAATGCCAACCAGAAACAACAACAACAATAACAACAAAGACGACGTCATTCAAATCAGACTAAGAACAGCATCAGGGAACTGCAGACTATACACTTATTTTTATTTTTATATTGAAATTGAATTTACGTCACAGTATATCATTGTCACTGGAAAATAATTTACTGCATCCTTTTTGTCCTTCTATCCCATTTGAATCAGAGTTTGTAGTGGTTTCAATGGAGCTTATGGACCGTGGGTGGGGATAATGCTTTGGAATAACATATTGAACACTGTGCGATTATTATGGTGTCTTGTCTGTTGTCCAAACAAAACCAATGGACAATTGTCGTTTACAATACTGGAAATTAAAATTCGGAGAACATTCCCTTTTTTTCGAACATGAAAATTAATTTATCGTCAATTTTAGTGTAAATATAGACAGTGAGTAGAAATCGGTATAAAATTACGTGGGTGGACGGAGTTACGTCAAATTGACACTCAAGCCGTATTGAGAACGTGATTTATTTTATTTGTTTTCGCATTATAATAACAAAAACCCACACAGGCACCTAATTAAGTTAAGTTTGTATTTTAATATAGAAATATCCTTATTTGTTCGGTTTAAAAATGTTTGCTAGTAAAAACAATGATCAGAGTCTGAATTATCTGATGACACTGGTGATTAAGTGATTCCAAATTATATAGTTCTATATATATAGTTCCCGAGCACGATAATTTTTTTGATAGTCCACTTTTCGTCATCACTATAGGTACAGAAGTTTGGCTGATCGTAATCAACCAAAGATAGTCCTTTAGGTGGAAATGTCAAAAACGGTGACGTTTGTCAAACTGACAGCCAGCCGACAAAACATAAATAAAGCAGTGATAACTTTTATATCGACACCATAACATTTTTTGAGTTTTTTTGTCGAGAACATCTCTTTTTTGGTTGGCGACACAATCCCAAGACGTGCTCTGGAATCCCCATAATCAGCCAGGCGTCCTCTAGTTAGACCCAGGATGAAATGATTATATCTAGTCCAGAATCTCTCCCTTACCCGTATGGGGACTGCCTTTGATAATTTAGGCATTTAGGATTGCGGACTTATGGAGCGACTTAAGCAACCTACACCCGCGACCCACGATATGGAAAAAGCGGCCATTGCAAATGAATGAATGATTGAAATGAACATCTCTTTCTAATTATTGCTTTTCATGTCAAATCCGTAGACTACATTTTTCTATAGAGAATTCATAGAAATAATAGTCTATGACCTGCAAAAAATTATAAATAACACTATTGGTCGGCTCACTCACTCTCATAATTGTCCTTCAATTATGAGAGTGAGGGTGAATTGCTAAAATCATGTTCCCACCAACATGATTAAGCCAAAGTTATTTTTATATCAGGGACTTTACGTGTTTTATTTTGACAGTTCTGTCAATTTCTGAAACTTTTATGTTCAACGTTCCACGAAGAACTATAGTCTTTTCTTATTCGAACCAAATTTCCCTTTTCCCAATGTGATAATATAAATAGAACAATTTTTGATTACCTTCTTTTAATTCAATGAATGCCTTTGTTAAACTCAGCTCTGTATTCTCTTTCAGTTTTATACAACCAACATGTATATGTAGGTACTTAATAAAAATGTCACAAACTCAGGGAAACATGTGGAAAATTAAAATATTGCATTTATTTTCGTATGCATTTTTTTTGGGCAGTTTGTTGCTGAATAAAGTTGAAAATGTACATATGTTCTATTTTATTTTGGGATTATTTGCGGTGACAGATACGTAATTAAAAATAAAATCCGTATATAGATCACGTAATTAGTAGATAATCATGCCATAAATAAAAAGTAGTCATAAATGACATCATTTATATATCGTACGTCATTTATGACATGATTTAGCTAAATTAAGTTAGATTTAGCTAACGTACGTAGGTGGGAATGGTATTACCTTAGCTGCGAATGAGAGAATATTTGCGAATTTTAACTCTTCCTTGACACCCTGTTTTCGGGTGCAGGAATTAACGACCCCTTGTTGTTTAGTGTTCAGATTCGTTTTGTATTTTGTGTCTAAGTTTGAGAGATTTCTATATTTGGTTTTTTAATTACACTAGCGGACCCTGCAAACGTCGTTTTGCCTGATCGTACATTTTTATTTCATTTTTATTTAACCAATGTGCCCAGACTGATTCTGTACTCCGTGTGCTTCGACCGATATTTCCTCGGACGTGTGCCCACGAATTGTATTGTCTAGGCAAATTTTTTCCCATGACTGTCGAAGAATAACGTTTGAAATGTATTTTTTTGTTATGAGAGGTGTCACGCCCTTTTGCCCAGTCCCGCCAGGTTTTGTAAAATACTTCAATCAGGCAATGTTCAGATATCGCGATTTAAATAACTTTGTTGTAAGGGTGGTGCCATGGCCCGTTTTTCAATCCCACCCACTTTAGCTCCCATGGGTGTCGAGAAATAGGATTTAAAATGTATATTTTTTTATACGGTAGGTACCACGCTCCTTTGTCCAATTTTGATCAAACTTTCACAGAAACACCTTTGGACCAATAACAAATATTTTCTTAAAATTTGATTTGAATCAGTTCTGAAATACAGCAATACGAACAAAACAAAAAAATAAACATGAAAATCGGCTCAGCGGTTATCGAGTTATAACGTCATCGAGTTTCACCCCATAGAAGATGTTTTTTGTATGGGCGGTGCAACGCCCTTTTGTCCAATTTTGACCAATCTTACAGCAACACTCCTAAGCCAATACCTAAAATTGTCTGTAAGTTTCAACTCAATCGATTCGGCTGTTTTCGAGATATAAGATTTGTAATATTTTTTTTGTATGGGCGGTGCCACGCCCCTTTGGCCAATTTCGACCAATTTTCACAGCAACACTCCTGGGTGCTCCTGGGCCAATGCCTAAGATTGTCTGTAAATTTAAACTCAATCGATTCGGCGGTTTTCGAGATATACGATTTTGAATGTTTTTTTTTGTATGGGAGGTGCCACGCCCCTTTGTCCAATTTTGACCAATATCCACAGGAATACTACTGGGCCAATGCCTAAGATTGTATGTGAATTTGAACTCAATCGATTCAGTGGTTTTCGAAATATAAGATTTTGAATATTTTTTTTGTATGGGAGGTGCCACGCCCCTTTGTCCAATTTTGACCAATCTCCTTCAGTGCACTCCTGGGCTAATACCTAAGATTATCTGTAAATATGGGCGCAATAGAGTCGGTGGTTTTCAAGTTATACGTATCCGAACACATTTTAGAACTCATTTATATATATATAGATTATATCCGATTGTTCGCTGCCAAAAGTTTTATTATTTACTTTTAACCAAACCTACTTTAACTCTGCGAATTATGCCCAAAACACATGTGCAGAAATTCTGAACGCTTCACTGCAAGCAGTACTGCAGATGAAACAGATGTGCAGAATTCAATTTGCATTGCGGGGAAAAATACGAGAGTGCAACACAGACGACAAATAATTCAGCATCAGTAGCTGAATTTAAAAATTCGATGCTGCCAAGTCTATTTAATTTAATTCACTGCGTTGCTATGTAGTAGATTTAGAAATAGAGACATGTTGCAGTGCTGCGGTGGGTGCAGAACTTACATTTATATCACCACATAAGAACATGTGTATTCTAATCTTGCTGCACAGTGAATTCTGCACGTGTGTTTTGGGCATTACTAGTCATCTAGCGGTCAGTGGAACGCGGCCAATGATTCCTATTCTACTGCTAGCTACCATCTGACATCTGGAATCAGTGAGTTGTGTGCTGGACTAATAAACGTGGGGTCTCATGTTCAATTCCCAAAAAAAAAAAAATACAAATAACATCTTGAGATTTTCACTCCGCCACCTCTCGCGAACGTTTGACAAGCTAAAGGTGCTATATATGTTTTTAGTTAGACTATATTATTTTATTGAAACTTTTAGATATTTCCTTAAATATAAAATAAAAATATTCGTCAATTCGTATACCCCAAACGACTGTTAACAACGTGGCATGACTTTATCATCCTATAGTCCTACTATTCATAAAAATGTCCTTAACCTTATGCCAAATGGCACATCAAAACCTTGACTATAAATAAAACATTGTAGACACAAGACCTTTTTGTAATAAAAACAAAAATTTAAATTTCATTACAGTCAGTAAAATACTTTGCGTATGCCTGTATCTAATTCTCTTGCTCGTTTTAATATCCTTTCGAGATAATGACTGCCAGAGTACCAATGCCAACCAGAAACAACAACAACAATAACAACAAAGACGACGTCATTCAAATCAGACTAAGAACAGCATCAGGGAACTGCAGACTATACACTTATTTTTATTTTTATATTGAAATTGAATTTACGTCACACTATATCATTGTCACTGGAAAATAATTTACTGCATCCTTTTTGTCCTTCTATCCCATTTGAATCAGAGTTTGTAGTGGTTTCAATGGAGCTTATGGACCGTGGGTGGGGATAATGCTTTGGAATAACATATTGAACACTGTGCGATTATTATGGTGTCTTGTCTGTTGTCCAAACAAAACCAATGGACAATTGTCGTTTACAATACTGGAAATTAAAATTCGGAGAACATTCCCTTTTTTTCGAACATGAAAATTAATTTATCGTCAATTTTAGTGTAAATATAGACAGTGAGTAGAAATCGGTATAAAATTACGTGGGTGGACGGAGTTACGTCAAATTGACACTCAAGCCGTATTGAGAACGTGATTTATTTTATTTGTTTTCGCATTATAATAACAAAAACCCACACAGGCACCTAATTAAGTTAAGTTTGTATTTTAATATAGAAATATCCTTATTTGTTCGGTTTAAAAATGTTTGCTAGTAAAAACAATGATCAGAGTCTGAATTATCTGATGACACTGGTGATTAAGTGATTCCAAATTATATAGTTCTATATATATAGTTCCCGAGCACGATAATTTTTTTGATAGTCCACTTTTCGTCATCACTATAGGTACAGAAGTTTGGCTGATCGTAATCAACCAAAGATAGTCCTTTAGGTGGAAATGTCAAAAACGGTGACGTTTGTCAAACTGACAGCCAGCCGACAAAACATAAATAAAGCAGTGATAACTTTTATATCGACACCATAACATTTTTTGAGTTTTTTTGTCGAGAACATCTCTTTTTTGGTTGGCGACACAATCCCAAGACGTGCTCTGGAATCCCCATAATCAGCCAGGCGTCCTCTAGTTAGACCCAGGATGAAATGATTATATCTAGTCCAGAATCTCTCCCTTACCCGTATGGGGACTGCCTTTGATAATTTAGGCATTTAGGATTGCGGACTTATGGAGCGACTTAAGCAACCTACACCCGCGACCCACGATATGGAAAAAGCGGCCATTGCAAATGAATGAATGATTGAAATGAACATCTCTTTCTAATTATTGCTTTTCATGTCAAATCCGTAGACTACATTTTTCTATAGAGAATTCATAGAAATAATAGTCTATGACCTGCAAAAAATTATAAATAACACTATTGGTCGGCTCACTCACTCTCATAATTGTCCTTCAATTATGAGAGTGAGGGTGAATTGCTAAAATCATGTTCCCACCAACATGATTAAGCCAAAGTTATTTTTATATCAGGGACTTTACGTGTTTTATTTTGACAGTTCTGTCAATTTCTGAAACTTTTATGTTCAACGTTCCACGAAGAACTATAGTCTTTTCTTATTCGAACCAAATTTCCCTTTTCCCAATGTGATAATATAAATAGAACAATTTTTGATTACCTTCTTTTAATTCAATGAATGCCTTTGTTAAACTCAGCTCTGTATTCTCTTTCAGTTTTATACAACCAACATGTATATGTAGGTACTTAATAAAAATGTCACAAACTCAGGGAAACATGTGGAAAATTAAAATATTGCATTTATTTTCATATGCATTTTTTTTGGGCAGTTTGTTGCTGAATAAAGTTGAAAATGTACATATGTTCTATTTTATTTTGGGATTATTTGCGGTGACAGATACGTAATTAAAAATAAAATCCGTATATAGATCACGTAATTAGTAGATAATCATGCCATAAATAAAAAGTAGTCATAAATGACATCATTTATATATCGTACGTCATTTATGACATGATTTAGCTAAATTAAGTTAGATTTAGCTAACGTACGTAGGTGGGAATGGTATTACCTTAGCTGCGAATGAGAGAATATTTGCGAATTTTAACTCTTCCTTGACACCCTGTTTTCGGGTGCAGGAATTAACGACCCCTTGTTGTTTAGTGTTCAGATTCGTTTTGTATTTTGTGTCTAAGTTTGAGAGATTTCTATATTTGGTTTTTTAATTACACTAGCGGACCCTGCAAACGTCGTTTTGCCTGATCGTACATTTTTATTTCATTTTTATTTAACCAATGTGCCCAGACTGATTCTGTACTCCGTGTGCTTCGACCGATATTTCCTCGGACGTGTGCCCACGAATTGTATTGTCTAGGCAAATTTTTTCCCATGACTGTCGAAGAATAACGTTTGAAATGTATTTTTTTGTTATGAGAGGTGTCACGCCCTTTTGCCCAGTCCCGCCAGGTTTTGTAAAATACTTCAATCAGGCAATGTTCAGATATCGCGATTTAAATAACTTTGTTGTAAGGGTGGTGCCATGGCCCGTTTTTCAATCCCACCCACTTTAGCTCCCATGGGTGTCGAGAAATAGGATTTAAAATGTATATTTTTTTATACGGTAGGTACCACGCTCCTTTGTCCAATTTTGATCAAACTTTCACAGAAACACCTTTGGACCAATAACAAATATTTTCTTAAAATTTGATTTGAATCAGTTCTGAAATACAGCAATACGAACAAAACAAAAAAATAAACATGAAAATCGGCTCAGCGGTTATCGAGTTATAACGTCATCGAGTTTCACCCCATAGAAGATGTTTTTTGTATGGGCGGTGCAACGCCCTTTTGTCCAATTTTGACCAATCTTACAGCAACACTCCTAAGCCAATACCTAAAATTGTCTGTAAGTTTCAACTCAATCGATTCGGCTGTTTTCGAGATATAAGATTTGTAATATTTTTTTTGTATGGGCGGTGCCACGCCCCTTTGGCCAATTTCGACCAATTTTCACAGCAACACTCCTGGGTGCTCCTGGGCCAATGCCTAAGATTGTCTGTAAATTTAAACTCAATCGATTCGGCGGTTTTCGAGATATACGATTTTGAATGTTTTTTTTTGTATGGGAGGTGCCACGCCCCTTTGTCCAATTTTGACCAATATCCACAGGAATACTACTGGGCCAATGCCTAAGATTGTATGTGAATTTGAACTCAATCGATTCAGTGGTTTTCGAAATATAAGATTTTGAATATTTTTTTTGTATGGGAGGTGCCACGCCCCTTTGTCCAATTTTGACCAATCTCCTTCAGTGCACTCCTGGGCTAATACCTAAGATTATCTGTAAATATGGGCGCAATAGAGTCGGTGGTTTTCAAGTTATACGTATCCGAACACATTTTAGAACTCATTTATATATATATAGATTATATCCGATTGTTCGCTGCCAAAAGTTTTATTATTTACTTTTAACCAAACCTACTTTAACTCTGCGAATTATGCCCAAAACACATGTGCAGAAATTCTGAACGCTTCACTGCAAGCAGTACTGCAGATGAAACAGATGTGCAGAATTCAATTTGCATTGCGGGGAAAAATACGAGAGTGCAACACAGACGACAAATAATTCAGCATCAGTAGCTGAATTTAAAAATTCGATGCTGCCAAGTCTATTTAATTTAATTCACTGCGTTGCTATGTAGTAGATTTAGAAATAGAGACATGTTGCAGTGCTGCGGTGGGTGCAGAACTTACATTTATATCACCACATAAGAACATGTGTATTCTAATCTTGCTGCACAGTGAATTCTGCACGTGTGTTTTGGGCATTACACTTTGTAAACTTGACAGAGTATAGAGATTTGCCGACAATTTTTAAATTTAAAAAATACGTTTTGTTCCTTCCTAGCTATGAAAATGTTGCTAATTTTAGCTGGAAGTTGCCACTCAAAATTTACTAGGTAATTTGGAAGGTAAGCTCAAAGAATTTCGATCTGACAATCAAAAATGTCATCGCTTGCGAGATAAAGCACCTATTCATATACCTTTGAGCGATTGACGACAATTACCTAACCTAATTCGATTTTCAGAACCATAAAGACAAAAAAAATAAATTAAAACCTCTTAATCGTAATCGATTATATTTTAAAGAACGCATTTTGTTGAAGCATAAAAAAAACACGGTTCAACGACTCTATTTGACCTTGATACGTCAAAAAAATGCTTTCAATCAGTTAAAAAAATGACAGCGCCACTTATGTACATCCTTCCGGAACCGGAATATAGCTTGACGAATTTTGAATTTTTCATTTTCAGCTCATTTAACAATTTTATCATTCCGCTACTGCCTCCCTGAATCTGAATTGGGTTAAATTTGTGTTAATACCACGACAAGAGTAAATCCTTATTTAAATATATTGCGATTCACAGCTCAGAGTCAGCACATTGATTAAAGAACGAAACATGGCTGAGATTACACGTACTCTTTAGTGTAAGCAATTACGTCTCCATTTTTCTTTTTGGATTTAAAAATCCACCATGACTGCCAAACGGATGCGATGAAAGTCGACAAACGCTATGAATTGCCTCTAGGGTGAAAAGGAGTAAAAATAAATGAATTTTCTTTCAGAGTTTATATTTTTCTTTCTCCCAAGCGCGAGTGGTTAATAAGCTCCATATAGAGTGGTAGTAGAGCTGGTGGAAGACATTTTAATACTCTAACTCAAAAGTTGTTGTATGGGTGAGAAAAAATATCCGATTATACCGTTATATTTAATCTGCGCGTGTTTTCAAGAACCATGATGTAGATGCGAGTGGCAGGTGCGTAAATGATATTCGGAGGTGAGACTCTTTTTGATTTTTCGTTTTCAAAAACCTAGCTGTCGGAATGGAATGGTGCTAATTGGAAGATTGGTAGGTATATACTCGTTTTGTGTACATAGCTATATAAAAATGTTAATTGGGTCTGGTTAAGTTGGTTTGCCAACATTGAAGATACAACGTGTTGTTATATAAAGTCGTTTGTGGAATATTTATTTAATATTTTGATTATATTTATTTATGGAGGAGATAATAAGTTTTAATAGGTATGTGTATGTTGGCATAATTCTGTTTAAATCCACTTTCTATGGTAGCTAAAAGTTATAGGGAAGTAAGTTCGTAGATATTCTGCCCTATCGAGGTATTCGTCGGAACGGAAAATTATCCGATTTCATACGAATACGAATCGGAGGATTTTTGTTTCGAGGTATTCTTCCGAACAGCTTTTCGGAACTTCTTTCGGCAAATATGCAAGGCACACTGGCATTTCAGTGTGATCAAGTGCGTTTTTACCGATATTTTTGACAGCTTCGTACGAATTTTCTTCCGATATGCTCCGACAGGAATTGGTTGCGGAATTTGTTTACTACGATCTGCAGTGAAGTATTGATAAATCGAATTTAATTTCAGTCTCCGACAGAATATGCGTAGCGGAAAAAATTCCGTTCCGATCGGATACCTCGATAGGGCTGATTATTTGAGATTATTTTTTGTTATTGTTATTACGAGCATGTGTCATTGCGTTAAATGTAGGTTCGTTCGTGTACTTTCAGCATAGAAAAATGAAAAATGTCAAATCTCAAAAATCGAGAGAGAAATCTCTCAATTTCCAGAGAAGTACCTGACCGGTTTTCTTACAAAAAGTTTAAGAAATGTCATTTCGACATTCGTAAAATACCTAAACGTTAACGGAAGAATCTACAAAATAAGTTGGATTTGAGTTTTTTATAAGCTAAAATACCTATTAAACCTACCATTTTGAATGCTCTGATATGTTCTAGGAGAACATTCAATTACAACTTCTTCCTCCGGCATCGTTGAAAACGAAAATAAGAGTTTTATTTGTCACTTTTGGGCTGTCACTTAGATGACAGTTTAAATTTTTTCATTTTTCAGTAAGTCGAAATTCGGCGAGTAGAAAATTACGAGACTGAAACGGACCACTGAGCGAGGGGTCCCTAATTCGATCCCCGGAAAAACACAAATTACATCTTAAGAGATTTTTTCCATTGCGCCAACTCTCGCGAACGTCTGACAAACATCCGAGAGTATAACTGTCCTGAAAAAGCTTCTCAATTCAGCCGTTTGGACTCGGCGTAAAATTGTAGGTCGCTTCCATTCGTCCCAAAAATAAAAACTCACACAAACGAATGGTTGTGAGAAGCTAGGCCTAGGGTGTTGTATACACACCTGTTGCGCCAACTTTTTTTTTTATGTCAAAAATTTGCGGGAAGAAAATTACAAAAAAATTAAAGGAGGAGAAGTTGACTTTTCTCTCTCATTTTTTATTAATTTACTTATGTCGATTTCCATTGGGGAAAAAAAAGCACTTTTTTTAAGATTCAGAGCAGTTTTTCTTCTCTAGAAATCAGCTGTCTGTCAAAATCATGTTCCATTGGGAAAAAAAAACACTTTTTTTAAGATTCAGATCACTTTTGCGAATCTCGATTCGAGGGAGAGATTCGCACATACTTTCACCAATACCAAAACAAGTGACATTTGTCAAACTTTGAGGTTAGTTATTGTTAGGGGAGACTGGGGCACATTTGAACATGAGGCTTATTGAATCTATAAATTTTATAGTGAGCTTTTCTTTTTGTGTAAAATATATTTTTAAGGCGCAACTTCATTTGAAAACGTATAAAGGTACGTTTTTTGACAAATATGAAAAATATAAATATTTGCGCACATTTTTCTGTCGCTTGACTTATTGGAGCAGGTTTGAACAAAACAGTCGCGGCACATTTGAACAAGGGGTCTGTAAGTGGCATTGAACTAAAAGCTAAGCTACCACCACCAATTAACGCTCCGGTGATAATTTTTGTCTTAATATTTTCAAAATTTCTGTTCAGTTAATAAAATAACTCATTTTTGTTTTTATAAAGTTTCTTCAGTCATTTGTAAAATATTTCAGTAATTTCCAAATTTCAGTTCAGCTTTTGCTAAGTCCTTTTTGCTTTCTTTATTAAAATAATAAAGTTAATTTATTTTATTAAAAAAATACAAACCTTGTACCTAGTAACTTATTAGCTTCTAAAAGCAATTACAAATAAGGTACTGCCGTTCAAAAGTGCCCATCCTAGTTCAAAACTGCCCACATGGGGGGTACCTTTGAACATAAGGACCTATATCGTTTTTAAATAAATTATACGCCCTTACTAAATTTACGTAGTTATATGTCCAAATTCAAGTTTATTTGCATTTCTTAAAGTGAGAATACTTTACAGTCTAATAAATTAAACAAATAGGATTTTATGAAACCTCAAAGCAAAAAGTTTCCAATGTGCCCCAGTCTCTCCTACCTATTGTGGAATAAATTTGAAAATTGAAAATGGATATTAATGGACCGTCGTAGAAAATGCCAATGGGGTTGTTTTCGTGGGGAAGGACGAAGTTCTAATTCAAAACAAAACAAATAAGTAGTTATTGTACAAGTACAAGTAAAAAACTAACAAATAACAATTCAATTTTATAAACACAAATTGGAATCTAAAAACAGCTGACTGTCAAATCACACACCAACACAAATGCAAAAAAAATTGATCTCATTTCATGTTCCATTGGGCAGGAAAAATCTGAGATCTGAGATCAAAACGGTAAAAGCCCAATGGAAATCGACATTAGTAGCGTATACTTTTTCGCACCGTTTCTTTTCAAAGTTTGAATAATTTAACGTTTCCAGACGAGTAGATGAACGAAACTAATTTGTGTTTTATAGCAGTGCTGACAAATAACTTTTCCTTTGTCACACATCCACATCTTTCTGTTTAAGACAGTGTGTGGCATGTTACATCTCAGTTTGTTACAGAATAAAGCTTCTCGATAACCCACTGGGTGAAGGAGAAAGCCACCATGTAATAGGTAAACGGATAAACCGAATAGAGAAACGTAGTATCTACTAGGTAATGCTGGTGATGTGTCATATGTCATCGGATATTATCTTAAGCTATCTTTCTGAAGCAACCATATGGTTGGATTTATTCTTATGAAATTGTGAGGTTCATATTCCTGTTTCGTTAGTTTTCCGATTTGAAAATACATGCTTTTCCTTTTTCGAAAATCCCCTCTAACGCTGTTCGTCGTTAAGAACAGTTTGCAATATTCGGTAACGGGGAAAGTGTCAAATTGCATAAACTTCTTCGATCTCCAATCGTAGCAAAAGTTTCGCATGCCAGTTTTCGAAGAAAATAAATTGTGGAACTGGGGTGCGGAACACCATAGTATATAAACAGGGACTTTAAAAATTATTGTATACCTACTTACCATCACAAGTTACTTTAAAAAGGTAAATCATTTTTACTATAAGAAATGGAGTTAAGTCTTAAAAATAACCACAGTAAGATGACGTTAGTTCAGGCGTAGAAAACGTCATAGGCGAGCCTTGAAGCTATTCGTTATAGAAAGTAGTGCCGGTCGGACTTGAAGCCGTTGGCTAAGTCTTTTCAAAGTTTGAGATAGCTGCCGTTCCATTGCTACTGAATGCTAAATTGACAGGAGCGTGGCCCATCACCTACTACGTTTGTTTGACGTGGACCCTGGCCTAGGGCGCGTTATTGCGCACTGGGATAGACACGCGTTCGATACAGGACTGAGTTCGCACTGAAAGCTGAGCACTGAACTGACCCTATAAGTATTTAGTCAGGGCAAGAGTTCAGTGCTGGATTTTGCTGTTATTTGGGTGAACCCCTATTTTTGTGCTGCGATTTTAGCTGCACCGCTAAAATGCAACCAGAAATATGTTTTCAACTTTAAAATCAGTTTATTGTTATTGCAAGTGATTAATCTCGTTATTGTTAAATTTTTAAAGTGACTAGCTTCAGCATTAAATTTTTGTGATCGATATGAAGTTTCCGTGGGTTTTTGACAACCACGAAAATGTACTGACATTTCTCTATTGCTGATCACGTCAAACAAATCAAATCAGTTAAGCACAATACCCGCGCATTTTAAAATTGTTGTCTACTCTGCCACACCCTGTATTTTTGTTATCAAAAATAATACAAATCCAGGTGTATCTTTCGTGTGAATAGCTATATAGGAATTTAAAATTTGTTATGAGAACCACATCCTTTGCGGCATCAAAAATACATTCATCTTCGTGTTCAAACATTCGTGCGGTATTGTGGTTATTTCGGTTCACACCCTACTGCCATAATTCACTGGAGACTGGACATGAATGCATTCAAGTCAATATACTGAGCTCCAACCCTCGCTGCTCTTACAACTCTGAATGTAAATACACAGTAGGTATGCAGTATTTACCCAACTTGCAAGTATGTGTATATTTATTTTGGTTCCGAAAGAGAATATTCCACCCAATTTTGAATAATTCCTTCCTCACTGATTCTAAACAACTTGCATTTCTAATTAACATCCATTCAAGGCTACACCGGAAACAAACACCTTTCATTGCGAGTATCACACGCATGTGTGCTTTTAATTTGCCTCGCAGGATATCTTCACCATCGCTCCCAGTTTCATCATTATCATCATTTGCTGAAAACATCATTCATGATTGACCTTGTGGGCACCCAAATTCATCTCCTTTATAACACCGCGGCGCGTGCTAGACACATACCGAATTATCCTTGTTTTGTAATAATATGTTGTCGTCGTCGTCGTTGGCATATTTCCGTCTGTGAGGAATATATTTATTTCCATTCATTTATCAGTTGTCATCAATGCCGCGCGCATTTCATTCATATTCACATACAATATATGCGAGTTTTTGAGTTCCCATCCCAAAGTCATATCCTGACAAATTCTTTGGGGAAAAATGATGTACATATTCCCATACATCCGGTGTCATCGTTTTGTTTGTGCTAATTAAAAATCATATCACAAAATGGTATATATAGGATCCATCATTCGTTTTCGTTCGCTGAATAACCGCTAATTGGGAGTACGCAAAAAGGATCCACATGGCTCACACTATAGATAGAAGCGGCATTTAATGGACCTGAATAATTGCACCGGGAATGTTTCCATATAGCAAGAAATTTATGAGAGCTTCTCCTATCGTAAAAGGCAGGATCTCATCGAAGTTGGCGAAGATTTAGCTCATTAAGTCCTGCGAAGTTTTTAATGTCCCGATGAAAATAAACTACCGACATTCCAAGTGGTCTTTCTGCAATTATAGAAGAAGAGGCATCGCCTTGTTGAGTGTTTCTTTTTTCTTGCTTGCAAGCCCTATATCGTGTTCAGGACACATAACGTGGCAGCGTGGGTGTTTGGGATTGGGAGTCGTATGCATTAAAATACGCTCCGTTGGTCGCAGCCAGTAAACACAAGGAAAAAACTCATTGAACACCAGGATGAGTGAAATATTCAAAAACAACATTATCCACAAATAGTCGAAGGAAGATTTATTTTTAGGACCGGCGACTGCAGCCAATATATCTTTGTTATTTCTCTCTGAACCATTGAGGTTATGTAGAGGTATCCCAGCATGTGTGGGAGCTGGGGAGTTCTACTGTGCAAAGTGATTCGGTCGTTTCTATACGATATGTGCCGTTATTATGCATTGCATGACAAAACTATTGACTTGGAATACCCAGTTCGAGTATAATGGAAAAGTTGTGATCCTTGAAAGTTGTTTACTCAACGGGAAAGCATTTCTCTCCCATTTCGACTGACGCAAATGTTGTCGAAAATAGAAAATGCAAAGCAACATATACATACATATATTGTCTCTGAGAAGACGATCCGTTATATTAGCTACTTTAATAAAGGCTTTCAACTTTCACTGGATTTCACTGAGTGACAATAATTACAAGAGTGCTTGACGTCTTGACGCGTCCCCAAATTTGACAATAATCACCCCTATTCCCGTTGGCGTTTCACTTCATTTGTTAGTCTGTGTTTGTAACTTTTTGAGACAAATGAATTGAAATGACAGCGACCACATATAGAAAAAGAATTTCTGAATATCGTTTTTACAACTACACGAAACATGAGTCGTATACGACAAACGCCAAGGTGAATATTTTTGTATGATGTGGCTAACTTAAGGTTGATTAGAAATGTCTGAAAATGACACATTCAGTTCTTAGTACTCGAAAATTTAACGTCTCTTACTTATCGTTTCCCGATTGATGGTTCACCTAAGCCTAAGTGGGGAATCTTCGAACACAAAACAGCTTTCGAAAATCTCATATGAGCTAAGCTAAGGCGTGCACTGAAGTAGTGAAGTTGTGAGCAAATGGCGTGGCAGAGGCCTGGTGACCAAATGACACATGGCAGAGGAGTGGTGTGGCGAGTAATGGCGGCGAAGTGGTATGAAAGTCATTTAACGCGCAAACAACGTATGGTGCCACCGATTCATCAGTTCTTAAAATGTCGTTCTATGTTGAATTCTTATGTCGTTTCGCATGTATTTAGTTTCCGGGCAAACAAAAATGCGCCAAAATCCGCGTTGTCACTAGCCTCTACAATATGATATGACTCTACAAGGGATATGTCTCCACAAATCCACGTCGTCACCACACGTTTGGCACTCGAAAATTAAACTACTTCGAGACAAGTGGCACCATGCTGACATCACGTCACCTAAAAAATGTCACGTCGCCTCCTCTCGGCTTTGATGCGCACGTTTACATTTGCTTACATAGGTTTTAGCGATGCCACCTGCCACTTGGTCACCACGCCACTGCCACACCACTTTAGTGCACGTCTTGCTTAAGAGTTTCAAACATAGCTTTTGGAAAAAGGAAAAGTCGCAAATTCATGTAAATTTCTAGACAAGATTTCATGAAAATGTTTCTTTTTAACAAAAAAATTGTTATATCCTTTTTTATTCAGAATTTAGTGCTAAATATAGTTGGCCTAGTTCACTGTGACGAATGGTCAAATATTCTATAAACTTGGGTACAGTAGACGTGGCACCACTTCTAACCTACAGAAATCAACGCATTTAGTCCTCAACATCAAGATAGTACGTAACCGCGTCCTCTAAGGAAACCGAAATTATATTCCTCATAGGCTGACTATTCCATTTCATGGTACTAAAAGTTTATAAAAGTATTCTGCCAATACAATCACAATAAATGACAATTCACATGCTGGATAAATGAAGACTTTTGATTTATGTCTTCCCCATGACCCAGAATTGTAAGAAATAACATTCGGTATCCATATCTTTTACTGGGTCAATGCCGAAGTTGTAATATTCGTTTTAATGGCTTCAAATAAAAACCGAAATGTGCTTCTGCTCCTAATGCGCCACCTACTAATCTGGTGGGTGAGGAAAGACCAAATGTACCATAAAAAGCTAAGCACTCCATTAAGTGTGTTCCATCGATTCCCATTAGAGCCATCTCTGGCAAAATCATTCTTAAATTACAATCGGATGTGAACCAAATAGAATATTCCGGCTGCAGACCGACATTCAAATGAATAAAAGATACATAAATATAGGAGATCGGCAACAAACAGCCTAATTAAGAGCCCAATATGCCATAGAATTGTATACCTTTGTGGGTTGTATCGGAAATTGGCTTGAACACAACAACTTCGGTTCATTGAACCAATTCTGATGCCAACGGTCTTCCAAGAAACCCCTCTTAATAATTTGCTGATGCGTTAAGACAGACCGCCAGAAAAACATCGCAGCCACCCTTACTGGTTGGCTGCTGTTCAAATTCCATTCAATGCATCCTTTTGGTGTGATAGTGTTTGAAAAACAACACATACCACCCACTTGTATCACCTGTTAATTTATGGTTACGTTATGGTAATGTCTGCAACTGTTGTTCTATTAAATTGTTATATACGAGAAAATGTGTGCGTGAAAGAGGGACGAAGTGGACGTTTGTTATTATCCAAGGATTTTGTTTATAAACATCAAATGAGGGTGAAACAGCCGTCATACCACAGCTGCGCCAACACTAGATGAATACCCATTACATTGGCCTCCCAGCAAGGAGTGGTATGAATCATGATGGTTGTTGGTTGGTGCAGGTTGTCTTACAATATGGAGATGTACATTTGATGATGTGAAAGTTGAAAATTGCATTGTCCCTGGAAGCGTTGCTGTAGGTGGTTGTGTATAGTATATTCCTCTTTAGAAAGATATTGCCCGGACGATGGTAATGACGGAAATTAATTTCTACAAAAGTTGTTGTTTTGAGGTTCTTCTATGTCCACGTATGTGTAATTCCAGGGCATACCTATCGAGTGCGTTGTTTTTACCAGTCCAATAACTGAGTTTTAGCAAGAACCGGTAGCTATTACTCTTAAAAATTTAATTAATTTACAAGGAACTGAATGAATGTACCTATTATGTATCCATATCCAATACTGTTTGGTTTTCGATTACTCTAAATCTGAATCCCATAATTTTAGCTCAACTGAAAATGTTTTCATTTGCAAAATCGGTTGTTGATGCGGAATATTGACAATAGGTATAGTTTGAATTACGTGGAATATGGTAATCTATGAATAGATGACCTTTTTGAGTAAGTTCATCTATGATCTCATTTCTCATAGTCCGTGTTTATATTAGGCGCTTTTCTTTTTAATTCAGAGTAAAGCCTGAGCTGTTAAAAAATGAGATGGTTCCTTTTTTAATAAAGGAATTTGTGTTTCTCTTTTTCGTTCAAAGGATGATTAGAGCGTGCTCTATGTATGAGAATATTTACTTCAGGCATTTTTCTTTTTTAGTTCAGAGCTGAGATCTCAATAGAGCTCAGGCATTCTGAGCGTGCTCGGATCGTATTTATTTGTCTATGAAACGCACATGAACACATAGATGTCATGTGGTTATTTATTAATTGTTTTTTTTTTATTATTATTAATTTGGTTACCTCCTGTGCCAGAATAACAAGGCTCGTCGTTATTTCAACTATTTTGTTTAAAGAGAAGTTCACCAAACTCCAATCTTAAAACAGAGATTATCAAATTTTACGCTATTAATTAATTGAAACTCAGTGTTTTATTTCCTCTTCAACATTTTAGCAAAAATCATTCTAAAGAAAACGTCAAAAAATGTGCATGTAGGATCATTTATTATTTTGCTCTCGTAGCAGGATATTTTAACAGCTGAAAATTCGTTTTACGATAGTGTCAGAAAATTATCCGAGGATGATTATTTAGCCCGATTGACACACGGCCTAAGTGCGTAACCTGCTTTTACTCTGAGCCCATAGAGCGCGCTCTAATCATTCTCTGAACGAAAAATGAAACACAAATTCTGAGCTCTGATGTGTCTGAGCTAAAAAAGAAACACGAACTTTTTTCTGACAGTTCAGGAACTAGTGATAGTGAGTAGGTATTTCGAGTAGAATGCACATTTTGACAGCTATCAAAACGATCATAATCATGGGATGTTAATGCTGATGCTGATACAGAAAAAATAAGTAAACTGTCAAAAATGTGTTCAGTGTGCTTTTATGGTTCTTATTTATGTTTAAAAAAAGGAAATTAATTGATATTACATCAGAACATAATAGGTTCGTTCGCGTACGCGATTTAAACCGAACGCAATAGATACCAATCGATCGCAACCGCACAAAATCTATACACGTTCTCATCAAAAATGACAGGTAAAGAGAAAACTAGCAAAATAAATGAGTAACCAACATTTCCCCTCCTGGCTCGAAACAGCTCAGGAAATTTCTACCGGCATGTACTGATAAAATTGTCAAAAGCAAAAAGTTGACAGATAAACGAAATAAACAAAATATATTTTCCAACGATTGCTCGGTTATAAGTTATACAGATATTGATAGAATACAAAATTATATCAATTTAATTAAAATTGTGAATTTTCGCTGCAGTTTGAAATAGTTTTGTTTTGTTCAAATTGGTGATTAGCTGGAAATGGCTCGAAGTAGTTCGAAGTGTATACACGTTCTTTTCGGTACATTTTTCGCTCTCTGAGAGAGTTGCGCTCAAATTTTCGAAATTGACAGATTTGTACTGCCTTGCTCGGAAAAGTACGCGAATAGACCTAATAATAATGGCTTACGTTAGGCTGAGAGCTATTCCGCACGGAGTTAAGTATGGCCGCTACTCATGTTTTCAGTAGGTACTGACAATATCTGCAAGTTGTCCTGAGTTTGCTTTCTTATCAAGGATAGTGCCTGATAACCTATCTAACCAAAACAAGAATGTAGGTACTTAACGCTGTCAGAGAAGATGAGATGGATTCCATTTGTTTTAGGCCGATTTCATCAGATCACGTAAGGTAAGATATTTCCCAATGGCGATGTGGTCCGCGTATTACCATAGCTGCGGGGTGCAAGGATGAGCTCTTTTAAGTACATTTTTTACAACAATTTGTCAGCTTTCTGACAAACGATAACGACAACTGAAACCGACCTGAAACATAAAAAGCTAAATGTAGTTATTTTACGATCACCTTACGTAGACGGAGGATGAGCCCAAAAAACCCATATATATGAAAGTTTGAAACCTATCCTTCGATCTGTTTAGCTGACAGCCACTGGAAGCTCACGGACAGACCAACGTTTTTAACCTGTGAACCGATTTCCGAATTTTAACCAAAAATCATCTCTTATAAAGTGTGATTTTTTTTTTTGCTGTTTGGTTTTTCAGCCTGATTTTTGTGACAGTTCACGCGTGATTCGTGACACGTGTCAAAGTAAAAAATGCTCAGTTAGCATTGCCATTTCACCATGGACTTACTCCCGAACAACGTTTATTGAATTTTATTACCAAAAATCGTGCTCAATACAAACTGTGTCGCAAACCCATGGACATATGTATATCGAGGTGAATTTGGTGAGCAATTTATCTCACATTTTGGACCTGTGAATTGGCCGCCTAGATCGTGCGATTTGACCCCGCTGGACTATTTTTTGTGGGGATATATGTGAAGTCTCTCGTCTATACGGATAAATAAGCCAGCAACTATTGCCGCCTTGGAAGACAACATAACTCGTGTTATTGGTGAGATACCAGTCGTTATGTTTGAAAAAGTATGCCAAAATTGAAAAATCCGGATGAACCACTTGAGGCGTAGTCGCGGTCAATATTTACACGAAATAATATTCAAAAAGTAAATGGCAAGAATTGAATTATGGACCTTAATACAAATTTAACTCAATTTTGCAAATTTTCGTTGTTTTTGTTCAAGTTTAAAAACCAAGCGCTTAAAAAATCACCCTTTACTAAGTCTATACGAGAAACTTAATAACTGCGATTGCAAGCTCTAAAGTTACGACGGTTATTTGCTTTCGATCGATTTGACTCTATGTCTTACCCTTTTTAGTTGTTTTTAGTTGCAAAATGTAATTTCTACTAATTTGCAAAAGTTCGATATAAAAATATGTTCATACTACAGCCGGAAGCACTTGTTACATTATCTTATCCTCAGTGGGAAGTTGTTGTGATAACCAATTTACCATCACCCAATTGTGTTAACACCACCCTCTCCCCCTTTTCCATGTAAACAACTTAAACGTGACCAACTTCGCTCTAAGCGAGTTCCTGACACCCTCACTCGGAATTTATTTAATTTTGAAAATAGTTTCATGTCGTAAACAAAAGATAAAAATAAAACACAATACGGGTTCGGTTGTATCTATCCGATGGTTTGCTAACCGAAAAATGAATATTTTCATCGTTATAGCCACTTAAACGAGCAAAATAGATAACACAACGAAAAACAACAACCGACAACTCTTCATAAATGGAAAAGTGATAACCATAATGGGATTATTAGAGAAGCAACATGGAAATAAAAAAAAAACGCCAAACCATGGTAACAACCAACCCGAAGTTCATTTTGTATGCAAAATGAGATCCCCATGGCACTAAGGGTTATTGTGGTGCAGACCAGCAGCTAGTCCCTCATAATTTTTCAATTCATATTTGTGTCACATTTTTGACAATGACCAAGAGATGAGCCATCAAAAAGTTGTTTAAGCGCGCCACACAAGCGGAATGGTTACAGGGTGGCTAATTAGGAATTAAATTTTGTTTTCGAATCAATAGGCTAGGGTTGTCAGGCGTGGTCGTAGCAAAAGGTTTAGATGACCATTGCAAGTGTTGAAAGTAAATTTTGGTCACACCAGTTCCGGAAGTTTTTATGGTGGCTTTAGGCAACAATGAATTTACCAGCATTCCATTAATTATCAAACCCGCACTCACAGGTAGCCCTCTGGATCATCACCTAAGGGCACATGTGATGCTTAAGTAAAATATTCACAAATTGCTGCTTCATTATAAAGTTTCTGCCGCGCGAGGTGTCGTGTGACCTCTTTTCTTGAAGACACCCCATCCACCACTATAAAAATGCTAATGAGGGGCACATTTGCGTATCTCTCAAATTGCCGTCTCATATTAAATATTTGGAAACAAAAAACTTTTGTATACTTCCCTTATGCAGAAGCGGGATGGGTGTATTTGGGATTCATGAGGCTTAAATTTATGTGATGTAGGTGCTTTTTGTTTTTGGCCGATGGCGGACTGGGATAGGTGTGAATATTGGAAAAGTTTTTCATTGCGCTGCCGGCCCGTCAAAAACATAAAAACATACAAAAAAGGGATTACGTCTAGAGTAGAGAACAGCGATTACTAACAAAAGCGGGACATTAATCATATCTGTGTATTTTGTGGTCTAAAAGGAGGAACGACCTTCGTTGGGCGTATTTTTAAGGAAGCTGGCTGCGAATGTGGGGGTGGTGCCATTTAAATTGTTTTTGAAATGTGGTTCTGTGAGAAATTTCCGTTAGTGTAGGTAGTAAACGATTTATGGTGGCTTTTGTTTTGATGTACATAGTTAACTTGTTACAATATTTAAGTGTCGTTATTCTAATGGGCCAGATTAATATGAATTCTGTTTTAGATTGGGGCAAAGTAATTTTAGGGGAAGAGGTTTTTTCTTTATTCGGTCTTAAGGCTCATGTCGATAATGGGAAAACATTCGTCTAGGATTTTACTGAAATTATAAAATATGACTAGATTCTCATAACTAATTCCCTTATATACGAATTTTTAGAGAAAAACTGAGTTTGTTAACACGAATATTACCAGTAAATAGTATATTTTTGTAAATAGTAAATTTTTTGTAGTGGGCGCAGTGGCTCAGTGGTTAGTGTGCTCGACTACTGTGCAAGGGATCCCAGGTTCGATCCCCGGAAAAACCACAAATTACAACTACTGCTTCATCTCTCGCGGACGTGTGACAAACATTAGGGAGTATAACTGTCTTGAAAAAGCTTCTCAATTCAGCCGTTCGGACTCAGCATAAAATTGTAGGTCTCTTCCATTCGTCAAAAAATAACTCACACAGAAGAATGATTGTGAGAAGCTGGCCTAGGATGTCCACACGCCGTGTTCCAATTTGCAAAAAAACGTTATTTGAATTGTACTTCAACTTATGTTTTGGTTGGTTAAGGTTAAGGTCTTATAAAGGCTCACTTTAGTTATTCAAGAGAGGGCTTTGCTACTCAGTTGGCTTCTTAGCCCAAAAAGACAGCGATTGACAAGAGTTATTCTTTGTTTATTCTTTGCTGGCGCTGGTGTCCCTAACCCACCTTAAAGTTATATCTACCTATACGGTGGCGATCTGCCCGTGACTTCGGTACTGTATGTCCTCTCTTGTTGATAGCACATTATCACGCCTTTTATAAATCCAATCCCATAAACCACAAAAACGAAGTTTGAAACAAATTTGTCCAACTGTTTAGGCTATTGGCCTCAGATTTCGGCGGACAGATTGAAAGACTGACAGACGGATAGAATTACAAGACCCCCTGTATTGTCCTATGCTTAGAACATGATCACACAAGTCAATTACGTGCAAAGAGTAACATCTGTTGTCTCTCTATAAAAGAGCTTGATCCGCATTTCTGCAGTCAGTCAATTCTTAGATGTGGTGCTGATGCTGAGCACATCTAGTTGCTGCCGATCACCGGTCATTACACCCCCTTTTTTGAGTTGCCCTATCATCGTAATATCTTACTACTCGCTACAGTCCGGGGTGGCCTTTGGCTTCAACCAATACACCTCTCCAGATAGCCCGATCTTTGGCTAGCTGCCTTCAGTTACACACTCTCAGTTCGTTGAGATCCCCTTCCACCACCTAAGGCGATGTCTTCCTCTATTTCGTTGTCCCTCCGGGTTGGAATGGAATCGAAGTCTCTTCGGGCCGTACCATTGTACAGCTCGTAGAGTTCGCTGTTAAATCTCCTCAAAAGAACGTCAACGCAAACGGGACCGAAAATCTAAGAATTTTCGATACGACCAAGAAGATCTTCTTCATCCGGCTTTGCTCCATGCTTCGTTTCATTTCTGCTGTGGTGTCATTGTCAGAATTTATAGGGGAACTGAGGTAGATAAAGTCCCTAACTACATCAAAGTTATTGCTGTCTATCTTGACGTTCTGTCCGATTCGTCGATGTTGTGTGTCCTTCTTGTTGACAGCATGTATTTTGTTTTGCCCTCATTCATCATTAAACCAATTTTTGCCGCTTCTGTGCATATACTTCCAAACGAACCAGTGACAGCTCGCGTTCGGGCAATGATGTCAATGTCGTCGGCGTATGCTGAACAGATTTATATGATGTTGAAAATGTCACATGATAGCGCATCACCTTGTCTAAATCCTTTTTTTACATCAAAGGTATCGCGGTGAGATTGCTTCCGACCTTTATGGAGCAGCGAATGATCTCCATCGTCATTCTGCACAATCTGACAGAGCCAACTAGACATGAATCTGTGTAGCTCGTCTCTTTAAATGCGAATGTTTTCTAAAAAAAATATGACCAAAGCAAAGTGTCAAAGTTTGTTAAGTGCCAAATACTGTTATCATCACACTTGACCAGTTTGTACAGTAAACATGTAATGCAAGCTGCATGGATTTTTGTTGAAAACTTTTCCAAAATGGATAATATTTTGCCTCCATCGACCGAATGTCATCCCAATGCAGTACCACACATTACAGTTGAGTAAAGTAACGCAATAATAAAGTTATTGCCACATTTTTGGCAGCCAAACGAATAAAAGTGCACGCAGTACCGGATACACGAAATTTCAACACCATAATACCAGTCGACCACACTTTGCGGTTATAACTTAAAACCCCCGTGCAGATGCTACACGAATAAAGAACAACTACACATCTATCTATATATGTACATTTTGCTGCACTCTGGATTGTGCACTTACACAATCTCGTGTCCAATATTTATTTTATGCACAATTTAAAACAATAACAGATGAAAGGATAGGTATGGCAATTTATGAAAGGATACGTGAATGCAATTTAAGTCTGAATTTTTATTGCTTGATATTAACATGACTCATACGGGTGAATGCTTTCCCTGTTCAACTGAAACTTACAAATTGTTCTTTTCAGGCAAGTCCTTGAAGGGGGTGCCCTTTTGTAGATTGTGCATGGATACTTGGTACTTAAATATAATTTCGAGAAATTATTACTTCTACATCTTCACGATGTATCTACAACTATCTGAATATTATATCGACGAACAAGCTTGAATGGTAGCAATTAAACCACAAACCAGTGAATTTCGTGATATAGATTTAAAGAGCAATCCCACACTATGGAGCTCCTTCATCATCTGGTACCATTTTCACCGAAAGACCGAAAATCTCTCATCTTCACTTCTTTCGCTATACTGTCATTCGAATAATTCCCATTCCCATACATACAATAGCGCCACAAATGAGATATGAATTCCATTTGTCAGCACACACTCCGCCATCGTATCCCCTACCGCAGTTTGTGGGCATTCCCTTTCAAACAATAAAAAAAAAGAACATTTCAACGACAATTTATTATCCGTGTCGGTGCTCGGAGGATCCTTTCGACACCCCAACCATATCATACTTACTGCCGAAACGAAACGACTTAAATCTATATAGTTGGATGTGTAAATGTTTGTAATGTCACCATATACAGTTTTAAAGAAAATCCCCTTGACATTTCCTAGCCGGGTTGTATCGATTACCGATGCAGGGAGTGCTGTGTTCTGTTTTTCCAATTTCATAATGATATTGCTTAATCCATCAGGTGTCCTTAAATATAAGTTTCACAATTCACAAACAACGTCTTAGAATCGCTTTACAATTCATATACTGAAATGTATTCCTTAGAAAATCCATTAAGCTATATTACACATGTCCTGTGTGCCTTCCGTGCATGTGATCCACAAAAACGCCTATTTCGCTCCTTTCCTTTTTCTCTTGACGACCTTATTCCACTCCTCGACGCGCTAAATTGCTTCCAACTTAAATGTTTGTTGTATTTTCGTCCTTAGGTGCCTAAATAAATATTTGTGTCTTTAGAGTCGCCTTATCGCATTTCAATTGGAAAGAATAAGAAAAGAACAGGAGGAGGAAAGAAGAAATACAAAATTTGAAACATTGGTATCCCATAAGGACTGGGGGGCGGGGGCGACCCGATAAATTGCTTTCATTGAAAAAAAGAAAAAGAACCTTCTCCTCCTTTCTCGTCTTCAGTATTTATACTTCGGAATGAGGAAAACAAATTTTACTAAAAATACACCGATATACATGATTGTACACACACATGCAAATGGGCGCTTGGAAATTCCGATAGATTATGTATTTCGCAAAGAGTGGGTGCATCTCTAAGGAGTGGTATGTATGAGTTACCTTTAAAAAAGGATTCTATACAAATGTGAATCTGTTGGAGAACAGGAAATCACCCAATATACTTCATTACAGACAAACCCTATAAATCCATCGAAGTTTCACACAAAGGGAACAGATAAATCACAAATCACAATTTTGACAAGGTGTTTCCGTTCAAGAGGATCTAATATATGTATGAGAGGGTTATTTGGGACAGGAAAGATATTGTGATAGAAATTTCCTCCCGTTTTCTCTTTGTAACATTTTATCTTTGTATAGCAAAGGATCTGTATTTTGAAAAACATATGATTTGGAAAATTTGCTTGACAGCATTTTTAATGTGTCATCGGATTTATTTCGCCGTCAAATGATTTGACATAAAGTTCAAAGTTTGAAGGAATACATTCTAAAATATTGGAGATTCGGAGTGTGAGTGATTTAAATGAAAACAATGGGGAAGATAACCCGGGACTGATCTTTAAAGCAGTAGTCATATGAGTAATTAAGGACAGACCCAATCAAAAATGTCGAAAATGAGGCTGGAAACAAGGTTTCGGGCAACGGTGGGCGTTACAGAGCCATGTTAACTGACTTTTTTTTTTACTGAAATTGAAGACATGGATTTGGACGACCTCTGGTTCATGCAGGATGGTGCGCCATGTCACACAGTCCATGCCACAATCGATCTTTTGCGCACCAAATTCCCAAATCGTGTTTTCAGCCGTCTTGGCGATGTCAATTGTCCGCCTCGGAGCTGCGATTTGACCCCTTTGGACTTTTTTTTTGTGGGGAACCGTGAAGGACCAATGGTATGCCATACAATGCGAAAACGATTCAAGCACTTAAGGCCAATATCATCCAAGCAATCCGTGAGCTACAGCCCGAAACCAACAACAAGTTCTTGGTGACAGAATGCGCTACTGCGAAGCTAGTCGAGGCAGCCACTTGAACGACGTTGTGTTCCATAATTAATGGGAATGCTCTTGCTCTTACAAATAAAGCCATAATACATGGAAAACATTTAATTTTGTTCATTTTATTGCATTTTTAAAAAGAAACTTGTATTTGGCCCACCCTTTATATAGGCCTTAACCATTTAGAGCCATCTATCATTTCGATGCAACCGTTTAAATAAGTAATTTATAACTTATTTCGACTTTTAAGAAGGTTGCTAATTCTAGAGCTTTCGGCTCTAGATTAAAATAATACAACGACAGAATAGATTTCTTCTTCAATATGTAAATTTTTGTCGAAAGCAGCCATTTTGTTTTCTCTCAATTCTTCTGTTCGTGTATGTATGTACTCATGTGAGGCAAATACAACTTAGTCAACAAGCCATCTTGTTATGGTTTTCTGGGAGCAACGTTTAGTGACATTTTGTGGAGTTTTTCAATACGATTTTGCTTATGAACTGCCATCTTCATTGAAGTTTGAAAAGTGTTGCTGTATCATTGGTATGGTTTTCGCTTTAGACATTTATACATATTTTCCCTCCGCATATTTTTGAAATATTCATAATTGCAAAATTAAACCAAGTTTTCTTGAAGTTGGTCGGGTACTTAGTTGAGAAAAAAAAATTATAACCCCAACAGTGAACAAAATCTTTTACAATAATTGAAATAAATTCGGGCTTTTCATTCTCCATTACAATATCATAAAATGACACATGGAAGTCAATAAATAAAGAAATACGTATAAATTGACCTCTTTGTTTACTAATGTGGTTGACTAAAAACTCAGTTATATTTCTGTTACATATTGAACATCTATTTAATTTAAGCCACTGTAACTCCTTCGTCCTCTTAAACCTAATATTTCATCATACATGTACATACTTGTTGTTGAACAGTCATCAACATCATACTCGGTAATTCTCTCTTGTTTAATAAGTCATTTGTTTTATATTACACGTACATTTTTATTATTGGTAATGGGCTTTATTTATTTATTTTTTTTTATCTTTGGAGTTTCGAAACAATTTTTATAATTTTAAAGTATTTTATGCTGTCGAAATGAAATATGCTTTGTTATTGTTATTTTGATATCAAACTTTGCACAGAATGTTGGTTTTTTTTAGACATCTTTCAAGACCTTAAATAAGCTCGGTAAAAGATGGATGTTCACTAACTTTTGACGCTGACTGTATACCTATATTTTTGAAAATAAATGTTGTATGACTGTGGTCCCGTTTTTGATTTTCAAAGTTTTAAAAAAATTTGCGATCTTAAAAATTTCTGTTTTTTTTTAACTTTCTCGTATTTGAAAGTTGGATTTTTGTGGATATTAACAAAACTAGGTTCACCCAAGGCAGCGCTTTTGACATATTATAGACAGAGATACGTACCTAATAACAACTTCCACTGGGCGAAGACGAAATATTATTTTTCTTTGTATGCGCACAGTATTGTTGTTGTAACAAAGGTAATTACAAAATATTACCCATTAGCTGACCCGGCAAACGTTGTTCTGCCTAAAATAGTTATTTTAAATAATTCAATAATTTTTTTAATAGGAATGAAGTTGGATAGCTTCAGTGGTTCAGCGGCCATTATCGGACTTGCATACGCACCAACGTTTTGATATAATATATGTAGCTGTACCCGTCCGGCTTTGCCCGTACACAGGAATTGTATCGCTTAGGTCTTAGATAATAATGTTCTTTCGTAAAATGCGAATGAGAATAAATCGATTTTTTTAAATTTTCTTTCTGTGTAAACTTGAAATGCAGTAATACGAATAAAACAAAAATAATCATGAGAATCGGCCCAGCGGTTATCGAGTTATAACGTCATCGAGTTTCACACCATAGAAGATGTTTTTTGTATGGGAGGTGCCACGTCCCTTTTTCCAGTTTTGTCCAATCTTCACAGGATTACTCCTCATTTGAACTCAATCGATTCATTGGTTTTCGAGATATACGATTTTGAAGGTTTTTTTTATATGGGAGGTGCCACGCCCCTTTGTCCAATTTTGACCAATCTCCTTCAGTGCACTTCTGTGCCAATACCTAAGATTATCTGTAAATTTGAGCTCAATCGAGTCGGTGGTTTTCAAGTATACGAACACAAATCAGGATCCATTTTTATATATGTACTAGCGGTCCCGGCAAACGTTGTTTTGCCTGCTCGTACATTTTCAATTCATTTTTATTTAACCGATGTGTCCAGACTGATTCTGTACTCCGTGTGCTTTGACCGATATTTCCTCGGACGTTTGTATTGTCTAGACAAATTTTTTCCCATGACTGTCGAAGAATAACGTTAGATATTTTTTTTTTGTTATGAGAGGTGTCACGCCCTTTTGTCCAGTCCCGCCAGGTTTTGTAAAATGCTTCAATCAGGCAATGTTCAGATATCGTGATTTAAATAACTTTGTTGTAAGGGTGGTGCCATGGCCCGTTTTCCAATCCCACCCACTTTAGCTCCCATGGGTGTCGAGAAATAGGATTTAAAATGTATATTTTTTATACGGTAGGTACCACGCTTCTTTGTCCAATTTTGATCAAACTTTCACAATTTTTTTAGTATGGGAGGTGCCACGCCCCTTTGTCCAATTTTGACCAATATTCACAGCAACACTCCTGGGTCAATACCTAGGACTCTTTGTTAGTTTCAACTCAATCGATTCGGCGGTTTTCGAGATATAAGATTTTGAATGTTTTTTTTTGTATGGGCGGTGCCACGCCCTTTGTCCAATTTTGACCAATCTCCAGAGAAGCACTCCTGGGCCAATAACAAAGATTATCTGTAAATTTGAGCTCAATCGATTTGGCAGTTTTCGAGATATACGATTTTGAGTGTTTTTTTTGTATGGCAGGTGCCACGCCCCTTTGTCCAATTTTGACTAATCTCCTTCAGTGTACTCCTGGGCTAATACCTAAGATTATCTGTAAATATGGGCTCAATAGAGTCGGTGGTTTTAAAGTTATACGTATCCGAACGCATTTTAGAACTGATTTTTATATATATAGATGTATATAGATTTTACCTATTTTGTGAATACTTTTTTTTAAATTATTATTCTTTTCGACACAATTATGAGTGGCAAGCTTCAATTTGGTAAAAAATAAAATAGAATTGGTTTACATTAAGTAGGGTTAATATGTACCACAAGAAATTGTGTCGGCGATTAATAGACGTAGATTAGATATAGATTTCATTTTTAGGGTCATTTGTAACCCGATAGTAAATTAATTTTTTTTTCTACATTATCGTACAGCGAGTTTTTAATTTATAGGCATTTTCTTTTAAATTTGGTTTCAATAATATATACTTTAGAAAACTGCTCGTAAAGCCCTCGAAAACTGCTTTTTTGGATACGAATTTAGATGTTTGGTAATGTTTACATAAAAATATGTTGTATGTACTAAGTTTTCATCTAAACAGTTGAGCTCTTCTTCAACTGTTTACGTAGGTACTTTTAAAGTTTTTAAAGAACTTTAATTTTCTATTAGATGGGTAACTGTGTACTTCGAAAATGTAAACACGTATTGTTTTGCTGCGTTATAATTTTTTTTCGCACTTCGAAAAATGTCCTTACCTACATACATACAACATACATACACATGTATGTATACAGTACCGACCAGAGCATCCTAAACGAAAAGATTCGCAGAATATTTTAGAAAATTCCGTCGCATGGAGAGCTCATCAAGAAAATGTCATTATCATCATATTACTCCGGCTCCGGCATGAATATATGTTCGCATAAATAAAATATGTATTCTCAAGTATGCGCACACATCCTGGAGACTGAGTCTGGGTGTGCGTGTGACAACAATAATATAATCGCCCTCGAACCGCACCCGCATGTGGAGCGTCGAAAAATGCTTCCTTCTGTCTGGGGGTATATTGAATTTTTTTTGTATACTTTCGCCCCCCATACATTCAAATAAGCATTGGAGCTAGGCGTCGTTTGTTATACGGAACGACCTCGACATATTGCCAATTTCTGGGTGGCGCGAGACTGCCATTCCATCAGTCCGCTGCCAATATTTCCACCCCCAATGGGCAAACAATAACATCAATGGTTGAGGGGGAGGGGGGGGGGAGATTTTATTTATTTTGTTTTAGAGAATAGTTTTCGATCGATTCAGTGGAAGGGGTAAAAACGAAATCCCCTAGGATTACAAAGGGGGAAAGTTGAACTGCCAAAAAGCAACACCAGCCAGATATATAAGTGAATACCCACCGATGGTCATGTGGAGTAATCCGATTATGTTGTGGTGGTCCCAACAACAGCGTATATCAATAATAGGGATGTGTGGCTGAAGTATATTAGCGATTGAGATAACAGACATCGAATTTTTTTTCCCAACATTCGGTCACAAGGTGCAGAGGAGGTGAATACGGGATTACGAAGGAAAACGAAACCTTTGAGTACACACAAGTTGAAAGCTTTGTCGGAAAATGAATTCGCATTGAGTATCAATTCGGGTGATTGATCGTGTTGTATTTTGTCGTGCGCAAGGATACGTTTACAAGATACACTATCTAGTATCTATGCGATTACAAAACCACCATCATGATGATTTACTGTTGTGGCGATTTATTCGCTCCATGGACGATTATATTGAATAAGTTACTATGTGTTGGGGGAATCGCTGCAATTCATTATGTACATATAAAATAGGTGCTTTTGATGGGAAGGACGTTTTATTGTTATTACTTCCTCCACTGGGACCAATGTCGAAATTGAGACATGAGATATACAATATAATGATTTGTTGTTAAGTTTTGTTTGAGTGGTAAGCGACTTGGAAGAGATTTATAATATAGCTCTGTTCGACAGAGAGTGCTTTTGAATGATTGCTTTTGATTAGTGTGATGATTGTTTTTTTTTTTTTTTTTTTTTATAATTCACTGGTGCTCAAGGGGTTTTTGTTCCCTTATAATGCTAATGCACAGCACGAGTGGAAGGGTTAATATGGAGGATAGAGAAGAGGCACTGGTGCACATTGGTTTTAAACAATTGTGGGTTGTAATAAGAGGGGAAAACCGTGTGAGACAATGCATTCCACATGCGTGTTGTTCGACTCACAAAAGAATATCTATATTTGCAATGAAGTTTTAGGTGCACCTGACCAGATATGAGCGTTGTACTCAAGCTTAGGCCGAATAAAGGCCTTGTATATTGAAGCTAAGTACTTCGATTTTTCTTTTGCCTTTTGGGTATTGCATATTGCATATTTTCTAAACAATTTGTCACCATGGCTCACCCTTGATCTGTCCGTGTCTATATCCTTGTGGTGTTGCATACGTTAAGTCGCTCAAAAAAGTGTTGGGTACGAAAACTCCAAAATTAAAATCCCCAAACTGAAATCCCCAAGTCAATATCCCCAAACCCAAAATCCCCAAATCCAAAATACCCAAAAACCAAAATACCCAAATAGATTTCGAGAGTATTCATAATGCATTAACAGTACAATAGGTGACCCCCTTGGGGTCACTGTTGGATTTGGAGTAGGCGCAAGGTTAGGTAGACGAAAATTTCTTTAAATATTTTGAATTAACATTTTGGGGATTTTTGATTTGGTGGATTTTGAATTTCGGGATTTTTTCTTTGGGGATAATCAATTTGAGGATTTTTCCATAAGTGGGGATTTTGGGGTTTGGGGATTTTGCACTTTTGTATTATGTAGGTATCCCCTAAAAAAAAAATGTGTTTTTTCTTTGGAAAAAGCCAATGCCCTCCACCGTCAAAGTCATTAGACTCTGTTTATTATTCCACTCTGCTTGTCGTGTATTACACGGAAAAAGAATTTCCCAAAAATTTGTACTTAACATAAATTCTATATATGTAGTCCTTTAGGGGTGGCAGAAATTGAATTCACTTAAATATTAAAAAAAAAATATATTCAATAGCATATTATTCGCACTCCGAAAATATGTAACAATCATTTTGAATATTTTTATTGTGTTACAAAAAGACTTAAAAGTTCTCAAGTATGAGCTTACTGTCACCTTGTACGTATTCTTACAGGAATTACACCATCAAACGCACACAAATCTATTAAAGTAGAGAGAGGATACCAAATTCCCACAAACATGTTGTTGTCACAAACATAAAATAAAATTCCCAGCCACTTTCAGCTGTATGGAATTTATCTATCTTTCGGATTAAAATAAATGAAACGAGTCTGTGGGTCCTTGTAGATATTTTTCTCTCGACAAATTAAGTGGTTAGATACTTTAAATGCATTCTTTCTATCTCGAGTCCATTTCTTTTTCAATTTTCTTCTTCTTTCTAGTTTTGTGGTTCATTTCTCGTATACAAAAATAGTGGGCGAAATAAAAGGAAAAAAAAAATGTTTTTTCTTTGAAAGAAAGAAATTTTCTAGGAAAAACAAACAAGTTGGGAAATGTTCGGGAGTCATTTTCTTATAAATTCAAATGGGGCAACAAAAAAACGTGGGAAGTCACTTAGAAGTGTGGCAGATAACAGATGTTTATTTTTTTATTTCGTTTTTGTGGCGTTAAAAGGTTTTCTTCAGAATGATGATTACCCATATTATCGGGACTAAGGATGTTAGGTTTCAGACTTGATTTATTGTACTTTTACTAATCACATTGTCCGAAATCGATAAGACGGAAACAAATATTATTTTTGAAATAAGTGACGGCCGGCGGTCTTTAATTTATTTAACTAGAAATCAGTTTTGATATGTTATATGTAAATTGGCAAAAATGTTAAAAAAGGCAATATTGAAATTTTTTTTGTGCAGTGCTAGGGGGCGTATACGTAACACTTTTTTTTATAGAATAGAACTACAACTTGACTCATATTAAGACAATCATTACTAAGCCAATTAATATGTTAAGAATTTATCACCTAAACGCTGATAAATTTGCGAGGGAAACTACAGTGAGCGTCAAAAGTGAGTGAACATCACTGTTATTTTATTTGGTTGGAAACAATTTTTTTTAAATATATATAATGTACTAGCGGACCCGGCAAACGTTGTTTTGCCTGCTCTTACATTTTCATTTAATTTTTATTTAACCGATGTGCCCAGACTGATTCTGTACTCCGTGTGCTTAGACCGATATTTCCTCGGACGTGTGGCCACGAATTGTATTGTCTGGACACATTTTATCCCATGACTGTCGAAGAATAACGTTTGAAAAGTATTTTTTTGTTATGAGAGGTGTCACGCCCTTTTGTCCAGTCCCGCCAGGTTTTGTAGAATGCTTCAATCAGGCAATGTTCAGATATCGTGATTTAAATAACTTTGTTGTAAGGTTGGTGCCATGGCCCGTTTTCCAATCCCACTTTAGCTTTATGGGTGTCCAGAAACTTTCACAGAAACACCTTCTTCTTTCTTCTTCTTCTTCTTCTATCTTCTTAGATAATAATGTTCTTTCGTAATATGCGAAAAATGAGAAAAATCGATTTTCTGGAATTTTTTTTCTGCGTAAACCTGAAATACAGCAATACGAACAAAACAAAAAAAAAAGAATCATGAAAGTCGGCTCAGTGGTTATCGAGGTATAACGTCATCACTCAATAGAAGATGTTTTTTGTATGGGCGGTGCTACGCCCTTTTGTCCAATTTTGACCAATCTTCACAGGAATACTCCTGGGCCGATACCTAAGATTGTATGTAAATTTGAACTCAATCGATTCAGTGGTTTTCGAGATATAAGATTTTGAATGTTATTGGAGGTGCCACGCCCCTTTGTCCAATTGCTCACCTTTTAAACCTTCCCTGGACTTCCACAAATAATTCAAGACCAAAATTAGCCAAATCGGTCCAGCCGTTCTCGAGTTTTAGTGAGACTAACGAACAGCAATTCATTTTTATATATATAGAAAATTTTATGCTGTCAATTTTTTTTTCGAGGGCATGTAAAAATCTCGCATAGACACTATGAGAACAACGCGTGCGCTTCTTCTTCGCGGAAATCTTCTAGTTTCAGCTTCGATTGGAGCTATTCCTGCTGATTTCGTCGTTTCTAATAGACCACGTTGCTTGGAAAATTTCTCGAAGCACTTTAATTTGAAAAGTTTGTATAATATTGGCATTTGTTTTCTGGGTGCAACCCCAAAGTTGTATACCGTAGGTTCACCCCGGCTTTAGCACTTGCTTGTATAAAAGGAGTTTGTTCTCGGTACTGAGCTGGGAATGTTTTCCAAGTAACCAGTACATTTCTCTATATTTGGGTTCGAGCTCTTTGCATTTCATTTTCACGTGCGAATTTCATTTCAGCTTTGCGTCGAGTGTCATTCTCAGGTATATGGCTTCGTTCTCAAAAGGTATTCTGACCAAATTTAGAAAAATTGGCAAGTCATTAGTTTTTTTATATGTGAAGTTCACGTGAACTGGTTTAGTGTCATTGAGGGCGATTCACAAGTCCCTCGTCCATTCATTTACTTTATTTAGAGCGTTTTGCAGTTTTGCTGTCGCTTCTTCGACTGTTTTATCTACTACTAGAATAGCGGTGTCATCGGCGAACGTAGCAAGGATAGTGTCATCTTCCTTTGGTATATCACGAGTATATAACAGGTAGAGAAGCGGCCCAACCTGTTTCAAGAACCGAAAGATAATTTAAAAGAGCATTAGTGTTCACTTACTTTTGACGCTCTCTGTACTCATATTAAGTAGATTGCTTATTGTAAGTAAATCCCAGCTTGAGTTCTGCATCTTCTTTTGCTGTAGCTATTGTTGAGATATTTTTTTTGCTATTGGCAGTAAGTCTAAAACTTGCCTTCTGCTTGTTAAAGCGCTAGAAGTAGTCCAAAATACTAATCTCTGTCTTAATTGTCAAGAGGTGTTCTTGGACTCTAGTGAAACCTTTATGTAGGCTCGTCCATCTATCATATTTTTCGGAACTTTTTCCAAGTAGGTACGTGGAAAACGGTATTTGTCCAGCCCGTCCCCAATCAAAATGCGAATCTTCTTTCTCATATAAGCACAAAGCACAGCCCGGGATAAACCTAAGCTACGACTAATACGCTTCTCATTTGAGCACTCCAACTTCGTTGAGGTTCCCTTCGACTTGTCCGCACCACCTAAAGCGAGGTCTTCCAAGTTATCCCTTTGGATAGGAGTGGCAGCCGATATATGAAAAGCATTTCATGAAGTTAGTAGAAAGTGCTTACTTATTGAAGCGTCTCCTCTTCATTGGATTATAAACTACGTTTCAATTCTTTCTTTTATTTTTGACGGCTTCTAGTCTACAACTGTGGGCGCAGAGCGCAGTAGCGCAGTGGTTAGTGTGCTGGACTACTGCTCGATTCCCGGAAAAACACAAATTACATCTTAAGGTTTTTTGTACTGCGAGAGTATGACTGTCCTGAAAAAGCTTCTCAATTCAGCCGTTCGGACTGGACATAAAATTGTAGGACCCTTCCATTCGTCCCAAAAATAGAAACTCACACAAAACGAATGGTTGCGAGAAGCTAGGCCTAGGGTGTCTACCCGCCTGTTGCGCCACCTATTTTTTTTTTCTAGTCTACAACTCACTATAAAAATACTGGAATTCCCCAAGGTTCTTTTTTGTCTGCGACACTCTTTCCTTAATGATGTCTCCTCGTCAGCTACTCTCCTCCGCGGCCACTTTGACAGCATTGAATTGGTAAAAGCAATAGATTGGAATGCTTCTCAAAAATACAATATACTGTCGTCTTTGTTTAAAGCAAAACTAGGACTCTCAAGCTATTTCCTTGAATGGCACTCGATGAAATCGATAAACTTGAAAACTATTTCGGTTGAATAACCACACGATAGGTCTCCAAGAATGCAGAGACTTTTTAACTGTTAACCGAAAAGGCTTATTGCACTGCGACTTTCTGCTCTATTATGACACCTACTCATAAATAGGAGAGGTTTGTTCAGAGCCCCCTCTCATTATAGTTAATTTGCAATGTATATTTGAGTGGCTATACCTTGACTCATCCCGGGCATAAGAATGTCTATCTTAGAGCTTACTTACTTTAAACCGCCCTTCAAGACTTTTTTTTTTATTTTTGTGCACGTCCACGTGTCCCAACTTTCAGCCGAGAAATAAATATTTTTTCTGAATTTCAAAATATTCCATCAATTAGGGAAGCCAAATTGTAGTCCTATAAATTCCCAAAGGAAAGGGCAACTTGCCTAATAGCCAGTTTGGTAATGTCTTGAGTCATCAAATTCACACTTGGTGAGTGGATGTCATCAATTCGTTACAAGATTGACACTCATGTCAGCATTATTTTTACAAATTTCGATACAAATTCCTCCATGCCAACGAAGTACCTCAATCAAGGACAAACCTGCCAAGAGATACAATCAATTCGCCTACATGCAGCGCCCAGAATGATTTACGAGAATAATTTGAAAATCGTCGCCGAGTAGATCCAACGAAAATTGCTCTCTCGAGGCTCATTTACACTATTTACACAACAAATGCGCTAAATCAACTTTCGCACACTCAAACACACACCCGTACAGTAGGCAAGGACGATAGAAAAGTGAAAAACTGGAAGAAAAAAAATTAAACCCAAATCATGGTCCATGATAGTGACAGTCAGCGCTCCCCATGCAACAAAGGCGACAACAACAGAGGATAAACGTTTCCCTTATTTAAATAGAATCCTCCTCCATCGTGGTGTATGTTGTATCCTATACACCCCCCTGGCTGCCGCCACACGTTTATAGAGAAGTCATTCAACAAATTGCTCAATTGCGCATTACATCCCTGCGAACAAATTACGGGGAGTGAATAACAACCTGCCCTCACCCCCTTCAGATGCCGTATACGTGTGTGTGTGCGTGTATCATAGACTGTTTTTCTTATGCTTTGTGGCGTTGTTTTGTTGGTTGAATGGTAGGCAGGAGGCGTCCAGGAATAGAAGGGACAAAAATGTGAAATAAAATGAAATTGTATTGTATGAAACGACTATGGCACCATACCACCCGTTGAATTTAGCCGTCGCCATCAAGTGTGATGTCAAGGGCTCTAAGAGGTATAAGACAAGGCCGTAGGTAGGTTCAGCAAATGGCAGAGGACACAAAGTAAGTGTGCTTATATAGTGAGAAGAGTTCATAAAACCCACAATGGGCGCTTTCCCTTAGGCAGTAGTTGTTGCTCTGATGAGACGATGGAGGGTGTAGTATACATTTTGGAGTGACTAAAAATTGAGGTGTTGATTTAAACAAATAAGAACGGTCACAGGACAGGAGTAGATATGTGGTGAGAAATTTCTCTATTTGATCAGTGTCAAAGGAGCTCATTAAATTTGCTCGTTATTTGTTTCGGTAGCCATTGTATATTTTGATCCGCTTTATGCAACAGATGAAGGCCACATGCGAATAGGTATTCGAAGAATTGCAGTGAAGAGTCATGCATTTCTGGAAGCCGGTTGGATTTTGTCTCACATTTATTCAAATCTTAAATTGAGCAGCATTATGTAACCAACTGCGTATCTCGTATGCTATAGAGATGCGTTGAATACGGAGATGTCTCTGGTCTGCCTCTGTATGTATCTATTTCCTCAACCCCCTTTAAAGAGAATTAAATTTGTGCGTATAAACTACAGTCAACTCTCGATTATCCGGCATTCTATTAACCGGAAACCCATTAACCGGGAAATTTTTTGTCAAAAATTAATTAAAATTCATTAAAATTTATTTGTTTAGAAATCGATTATCCAGGATTTACTCTATTATCCGTGATCATTTTCAATAAATTTCTTTAATTCTTGCAAACAAAACCTAACATGCAAGGTTTTGTTTGTTTTTGTTTGCATTCTTCTGTTAATTTTGCTCATTCAGTATGTAAATCGATTTACAAATAATGGTAAAACATTGCATTAAGTGGGTTTCTTCTTTGAGAATATCATTTTCGATTATCCGGGATTTTCGATTTTCCGGTATGATCTCGGTCCCGGTTAATCGAGAGTTGACTGTATATGCGCAACAGGTGTGTAGACTAGAAACCCTAGGCCTAGCTTCTCACAACCATTCGTTTGTGTCACGAGGTAATAATGTGCCTCATCTATAAAGATGATATTATTTTCTAGGCGGAACATTTTGACAGGTGACAACTTCGACTTTATACATTTTTCGCAGAGGACGAATTTTTATATCACAATTGTTGTTATTAAATTAAATTAAATTTTGTCTAACAGATAGAAATTAGGACAAAGTTAAAAAGGGGAAAAATAAAGAATACATTTTGTTTAAAATATATTCATTACTCAAAAGCTTATAATAATTTCATTTGTAATATTACATCTTATCAATTTTAAAATTTCTGAATCTTTTACAGAAAACTGTATTCAAATCGGGGAGAGTATCTACGATAACTACGGCGCCAAAAATTTATAACGGTATTTTGTAGAGGGGTTAAATACAAGCACTTTTTACTATGGGAGGGGGGGTCTATCTTAATCCGTTTAGGCGGGAGGTGTAATTTAAAGGAAATGATACTTTAAATGGAAAAAAAATATATTAAAAAACAATGGCAACACTTATAATAAAAGACTATATTATTTTATAAAGCCCGGAATCTGTTCTTTCATATTATTATACCCTCCACAGGAAGGTATATTCACTTTGCCATTACATTTGTAACGCCAAGAAGGAGTCACCGGATACCCCATAAAGTATATATATTCTGAATCAGGATCACATTCTGAATTGATTTAGCCATGTCCGTCTGTCTGTCCGTCTGTCCGTCTGTCCGTCTGTCCGTCTGTTGAAAACACGATAGCGTCCAAACGAACCGACCTAGGCGAATGAAATTTTGTTAGAGGACTTATTTTTACCGTCGTTAAGTTGGTATTGAAAATGGGCTATGTCGGTCAAGTAGTTCTGGTACCTCCCATACAAAACTACTATTTGACCCATGTGTCTCTCTGTCTGTTGAAAACACGATAGTGTCCAAAGGAATCGACATAGCTGAATACAATTTTGTGAGAGGACTTCTTTTTATCGTCGTCAGGTTCGTATTGAAAATTGTCTATGTCGGTCAAGTAGTTCTGGTACCTCCCATACAAAACCCACATTAGACACATGCATGTACAATACATACTAACTCGCATGGCAAACATTTTGCTTGCCTTTTATGCAGTGGAGGGTATCAAAGCATCGGACAGGCCGATGATAACACTTTTACTTGTTTTTAAATCAAGTTATTCCTTTAAATAGTTTTTGAAAAAAACAATTTTAAACTTGAAATTTAAGGACAAAAATTGGGGTGAGTAAAATAGTTTTGGCGATGAAAACTAATGACAGATTTATGTAGAGGAGTTAAATACAAGCATTTTTTACTATGGGAAGGGGGATCTATCTCGCTCCGGTTAGGCTGGAGGGGTAATTAAAAAAAAATTATAAATAAAATTAAAATATTAAAAAAATGGCAACACTTACAACAATGAACTATAGTATTTTTTTTAAAGCCAGGAATCCGTTCTAAATTGTCTAAAATTCAAATCAGCAAAATTTTGTCTATTAATGTGAAATTTCTGTCCAGAGACTGTATCTGAAGAATGTTGTTGATATTGGGTAAACTAATATAATTAAAAGAAAGTTTGCATATACTCAGCCTTGCACCCATCCCAAAATCCAACAGTGACCCCAAGCAGGGGGGTTGCACTTCAAGGCGCAAGGGTAGCAATTTGTTCATTAAGCGGAGCGACATATAAAAGTAATTTTAAATTTTCTCAAAAATTATAAGACATAAATCAATCTGGTTTTCAGTGTTCGATTAAGAATTGATTTAGGCAGTAAAAACTACAAACAAATTAAGTATCTATTTTCTCAATATTGCAAAAAATCAGCATTCAACTCTTTTTTTTTTAATTTTTTTCTTTAAATTTCAAGTTTGAAATTATTTTTTTCAAAAACTATTAACAGCTATAACTTGATTTAAAAAGAATATCAAAGAACAGATTCCTGGCTTTCAAAAATCCTAAAGTCCTTTATTGTAAGTGTTTCCATTGTTTCTCAATTTTTTTTTCATTTTAAGTATTATTTTTTTTAAATTGCCCCTCCCGCCTAAACGTAGCCACATAGCCACGTAGCCTCCTATAGTAAAAAATGCTTGTATTTAACCCCTCTACAAAATACCGTTATCAATTTTTGAAGCCGTAGTTATCGTAATCGTGATTTCAAATCGGATTTTATGTCCAAAGTATTTGCAGTAGGTACTAAGAAAATGCAGTGAAAAAGGAAACGTCATTTTGAGGGCTATAAGGGCTTTAATTTTAAAATTAAAGCTAAGTACGCTGCTCGAGCGAAACTAAATTATAGCGGCTCTCCAATTTTTCTCTCCAAACATTAGCTAAAACTCTAGCTAAATTTTGACATGAAGTGCGCTGTGGATATAAGTGTCACAGAAAACAGATGTTCGTTGAAAATATTTTCCTTCAAAAATTCATCGACACGAAAAATATTTTATTTTCGTTGCGCTTTCTTTTTTTCGTGTCTGCTATTCTTTCATCTCAAATTTTTCACTTTCAAAGGCTTCCTCATCGAGGTATTCATTGAAAAAAATCATCCTTATTTACTTTTCCGCACCACAAAATCACAACAGAAAAAAAAATCCAACAGATCTGTCAAAATTTAGCTTGAAAAAATGCGCCGAACCATTAATGGGCACGCTAAATTGTGACAGACAGTCTGAATGAACATTTGATTTTTTAGCTGAAGCAGCGTACTATTCGGCTAAATAGATTCGCTTAAACTTAGCGCAGCTAAATTTTGGACAGAATTTTGTATGGGAGCTAAAATTTAGTTCGAGCAGCGTACTAAGCAAGTATTAAAAATAAGGTTTTTCCAAAAATGTGCCCATATTTTCATTAAGTTTTACTGAACGGTATCTAACAAATTTCCACTCCGACTTCTTTTGCAAATGGCCATCTTTCTGAGAATATATTGGTACAATTGCTGATATAATTTAATTTTGACAGCTTTCAAGCAATGACGTATCTTCTTTAGCTTAAACTACACTTTTAGTTTAAACTTCAGTTCAACAATTAATTCGGTTTCACAGTTTCGTTTAAACCTTGAACAGATTTCATTCTGTAGTTTCAGTTAAACCACAGTACTCTGGCGTTTAAACCTAAGATCACTTGACAGAGTGACATTTCAATTTCAAAGCTTCTGATTGTCAAAAACACAAATATTTGACGTTGTTTTGTGTGGTCTTTGAAAGAAATGACAAAGAACGATTTTGGAAAAGTCGTATAAAAAAGCTAAGTACTTACTGCACAATACTAACAAAATCTATTCATTAAATTTAGTTAAACTGATTTACTGAGTTGGGAAGCGAGGAGTAACAACGATTCTCGCTAGGTGGGTTTGGCCCTGACAATTTCTGTTGGGAAATTTAGTGGAGTTTCAGTGAATTATTGTTCGAGAGAATAACAACAATTCTTAGACACAGTCACTTTGGTAGGAAGTTCTACTAATTCATCATCAGATTCCAGTTTTGAATTCTGACAGACAATTGACAATTTTTGTTTATCAGGATTCAGGATATCAATGTTACAAATTTTACAAACTTTGGCCCCCATAACTGTCGAAGAATAGCGTTACAATGTTTTTTTTTTGTATTTTTTTAAATTTTAAGCTCAATATACAAAGGTTTGGTGGTTTTCAAGATATAAGATATTGAATGTTTTTTTGTATGGAAGGTGCCACGCCCCTTCTTTCAACTATCGGAGCAACTTTTTTTTTTTCAGTAAAAACCTTTCATAAACTATTTCCAACATTTAAAAATAATTATTCGAATCGGTTTTCAAATTACGGTGTCATCAACAAAATATCGATTAATCGTTATAGATAGATTTCACATCCCTGGCATATGACGGATATCTCCATCCATAGTGATACATGGTTAGTTCTTGTCCTGCTATATTATATACGCATCGTTTAAATTTTTCGAACAATGTCCCTTCGTCGGATATCTCCTTCGGTGGTTACGTAACAAACCAAATTACAGACTTTGGGGTTCTAAATAACCAAAGTTGATGTGATTTACGCCAGTTCAGCTTAAAATTTGGGATTTTCTGAGTTCTCTTGTATGTCAAAGCGTCGATGAAATAGTATACCCCGATAGATCCTATTCCTTTACAATAGAACAGCAACTCTGTCATATCTAATCACGGACCCTTGGAATTTCGTTAGGGGATGGAAGAATAGTTTCTTTAAAAGTGTAGGTGTAGGGGATAATTGGCCACTCTCCTGCGTCATAAAAACCATAATTATTCTATTAACCAGAAAGCCGCAAGCGTGAAAGAACCAGTAACTCTCAAATGGAAAAAGACAATTTGGATACAGAATGATATTTTATTAATATTTTCTGGCTAAACCTAGAGACGATTTTATTCGAAACAGACTTCTAAGGACTTCTTCATCTCACACTTCTTTGCTGCATCCGTTAAAGCAAATAGCTCAACTTGCTGGGAAACTGAATCCATACTAATACTTATAAAATGCAACTTCCGTCTGTTCGTTTCTCCATAACTCGAGAACCATTCGTCCGTTTTTCATGATTTATATAGATGTGTAGCCAACTAAGGCCGTGAGAATTGCTCAGGAGTAAAGGGGTCGCGGGGAATAAGGGGGGCCTCACGAACCAATAGCCGTATGAACTTGAAAGTTTGTATGTTGATAGATAAGTCAAAATTATTACATGCTCCATTCATCGTTTTTCAGAATTCGTCCTATAAGGGTTGATAAATTTTTAAAACAAACTTTTCTATTTCGACCTTACTACGCTTAACTTGCCATTATACTCATAAATGTATGTATGTCAATTCAAGATATGCTTTTAATTGTTAGGCAATACTTCACCCAGTATTTTGAGCTCACATTAATCTTTCTGGTCCATCCAGAGGTTGAGATATAATAAATTGAAAATAGATCTTATTTGGCCAAGTGTGAAAAAATTGCTTTCTCGATTGCAGTTGTGCTTAGTGGTATTTAAAAGGAAACAAACCGGCGGGCGGAGCCGTGGGCATGGCTAGTTTCATCTAAAATACGCTGATGCTGTTAAATGTATGTCACCCTACCAATAGTCATTATTAACGTCAAGTATTAATTTTAAGAATCCACACTAGCCCTATTTGTCATATACAAACTTGTCCTCATTAAATTGAGGTGAATATTATAATTCAAAATTGACTCAGCTCCGTTTCAGATAAATATGTTTTCAAATTGGCTACAGGCGCCGCCGTCTATCCAAACCAACCTTCAAATTGGTCTGCAGCAGAACAAGAGTCTTCACCTCCTCGAGTGGAAGCTAAATCTAATTAATGGCCCAAGTGACAATGTTGATAAATCTACCTGCAGACTAAAAAAAAAAAAATGACAATCGATACGTCGTCGGTCGGGTTGATTCAAAGCCACATAAAGGACATATATTCAAGTGCCCTTGAGAGACACAGCGAAAGAAAAATCCTTCGCGCATCCTGCATGTCCTCGCTTATCAGACCTCAACTGCCTTTCCCTTCCAAGTAACCGAGTCACTCACCATCACCACCCATTTTATTCGATTTTTTCCCTCGCATCATCTGTCCTAATGATTAATTACACTTGCGCTTACAAGTATCCGCACAAACATACTTCATAAAGGACACGCGATATGGTGTATACTGTAACAGATTATGCTCCTCCGCATGGCGTTCAATGTTGCGAGGAGATAAGCTTCGTTAATTTAGCACGTTTGTTGGGTGCAGAGAAATTTCACTTAATTAGGCGAAAAAGGCTACCAACTACCGACAACTGAAGGATATAAATGGATCACCCTGACAGTGGCAATTAAACCTCTAGATATACCTACCAAAGATATTCCTTACTTTGCATCTCATTAGATATTTTTTTATATCATCGGAAATTCTTCGCCCAGAGTTGGCAGCCAATAGGTATTTTTTTTGTGTTGTTGTTATCCTTGTGTAAGAGAAATTATTAAATTCTTAGCTTGGGGAAAAGTGAATTAATGACTGAGCTAATGAATACTTGATTTGAAAATTGGGTGCAAGATAAATATTCATCGGAAGGTCTGTGTTGAGCTTGAGTGTCCTTCGTGTAAATGCAAATTTGTCTGCGATTTCGCACACAGACTACAATTCCCAACAGCAATCACAAGTCGATTTGAGGTTTCCAGCTTTTGATTCGAAACCGCACAAAGTCATTCGTCGAATTTACGTTTTCATTTCCGTGCCCTCAGAAGGACACTGATTTGGCTGAGGCATCATTCTCTTTTGGTATAGCAGAAACATTGTTAGTCGAAATAAATTGTATCCACAGGGATGCCATGTCCTCAATCAAATGAAACAAAACTTTGATAGAAATAGAAGGTCCCATGTGCGCTTTTGGTAGGAGAGTTTTCGTTTTATGGATAAAGTTTTAGCTTCAGTTGTTAACGGTCTTAATAGGATAATTTACTAAAGTCGATAACATTTTCATTGTACACACTATACGATGCGAATATCGAATTGCGGCGCATATGGCGTAATCATCACTTGAGGGAAATCAAAACGAAAACATCAAACCTAGAAATTGGAAATCCGAGATATACGGTTTATTTAGAATTCTATTTGATCCAAATTGCATGTGCAGGATGTGCAGGAGCTGCAGCTGGCAATTCGCAAAGAAAAGCCGCGGGATAAGCATAGCCAATTAGAGCGGATATAGTCAAATTGCATTTGTAATGTGGGTTGAGTTGGGTAAACCATGCCTTGGTTGGATGGGCGATGTGTAATAAAATCCTAAAGTCCTCGATTCAATTAAAAGGATTTATTTACTCAGGCATTTATGTACATACTTGCAAGAGTCAGTATAGCTCCATAAGGAATTTAATGCATTCATTGTCAGGCTATCCATTCATTCGTCAATAATTTGAAATTTATGTTTTGCAATTGGGTTTGGTTATATTCAAAATGCAAAATGGCAAGCTCGATGAAATATATTGTTTACTGTCGAGCGACAGGATGTGAACTGTTGTCTGTTTTCAAATTTATAAAAGTTCCTTAGGAGAGACCTTTCTTGAATCATTAATGTGGAAACTTTGTCATTAGGTAGAGATATAAACTGAGGCAGTTCAGGTGTAATTATAACTAGAAGTTTCAAATTTTGTTCTTTTGTTAGTAAATGTTAAGAAGAAGTAATATTCTTCGATCTTCTAAAAGTTTTCTTTATTTTGATATCTTATTTGTTATGAATGGTTATGAATGGTATGAATGGGAGGAATATACATCCATCCATCCATCCATATCCATACTACTTATAAAATGCAACGTCCGTCTGTTCGTTTCTCCATAACTCGACATCGACAACCATTCATCCGATTATCATGATTTTTTTCCAATTTATAGATGTGTGGCCAACTTAGGCCGTATGGTAAGTGAGTATTGCTCAGGAGTAAAGAGGGGGGGGGGGGGGGTCTCACGAGCCGTTAGCCGTATAAACTTTAAAGTTTGTATGTTGATAGATAAGTCAAAACTATTACATGCCTCATTCATCGTTTTTCAAAATTCGCCTATAAGGATTGAAAAAAGAGGGTGCAAACATTTCTATTTCAACCTTACTACGCTTAACTTGCCATTATAAATATAAACAAACATACATGACAAACGTATATGATGACTCAAATAAGTTTTAATTTTATTTAAGAGAAAAGAAACCGGCCAGCGGGTGGATCCCCGGGCATGGCTAGTTCACTATAAAAACAGAACAAAAGTGCAGCGACTGTACCAGAGCTAAAAATGTACGAGCAACCTGTATATTCCGAGGAATATATTGCACCTTCTTAGAGTCGCAGCACAGTTAATTCGGGAATAACATGACAGGATCACTTATGCAATATCGCAAGATCAGAGTTATCAAAGTTAAATGACCTATTTAGAGCAGAGAGGTATTTCATTTCAACAACAGGCTTCAAATATCGCTGCTATAAATACAGCTAGGCCACAACACATTCACATGAGAAAGGAATTCGCGAAAGGGTTTGAACAAATTTTCACTTTTCCATTGAATGGAAAAGAAGAATGCCGGTTGTTTTCAACAGCAGTCGTTGCATGACTATTTGCAGCTCCTTCGGTGTGGCTGTTGTGGCGATGAGAAAGAGTTGCCTGACTTAAAAAGCTACAGTAGTTTAAAAGAAAGCTTTTAATGATTGGTTCATTTAGAAGAATCGGTCGCTCGAAACAGATACACAGAGGCACAAATTGTTGTTAAAGCAACAAGAGTTTGGCAATAAATAATACCGAGATCACAAATCTGCAAAGAAGGTATTCCGGCAAACCATCCGCAGTAGGTATTAGAGAAAAAAAGTTGAAAATTAATGACGCTTAAGTCGATTATATTGAAATTATGTCGTTTTAAAGCGACATATCTCCCCGCGGAGACATTTCGTTCTTAGTTCGGCGGAGATATGTCGTTTTAAATGATACATAGCTCCGCCCAAAAAAAATTATTTCACTTTTTAAATCGACATATCTCCGCGCGGAGATAAAAGATGTTTTTTTTTTTTTTAGAGGTATAGGAACTTTGAATTACAATAAAACAAAGATGATTTCTTTAAATTGACATGAAATTTACTTTCTTCGAAAGATAATCTTCTGACATTATAATTTAAATATGATTTCTGTCTGGCATATGACCGCCACGGCTGGCTCGGACGTAGTCTAATCTGGAGGTCCAATTTTCGATGACATGGAAACATATCCAATTCCTGTGCACGATGGCGGATAGACTGACTGGGTCTTCCTCTACGCGACGCTCTACAGCAACAAATTCTGCACAAAATTTGTTAGTCAAAGAGACTGTTTAATAACCGCATGTTTTCATTAATAAGATTTTACGAAAAATAGAAAACTTGGCGAAATCGCCACCTAAATTTCATAAATTTTACAAAATGATTTAGTTTTAACAACCTCCAATTATATACAGTCGAGAACGGATAAGTGCACAACGTCCGGAACTCAACTTTGTGTGCACTTATACGGTCTTTGCACTTTTCCGTAAGTGCACATTTTTGCACTTACCCGTAAAAGCACAATTTTTGCACTTATAAGGTGCATAATTTCAAGATCACATGTCACTCTAAATATTTAATGTGGTTTTCCATTGGAACAAAAAGTACGCTTTTTTATCTAGATCACTTTTTATGTTCCATTGGGAAAAAAATCAATCTTTGTTTTGATCCGAATCACTTTTTGCAGATCTCTATATTTTTCGAGATTTACACATATACTCTCACTAATTCCAATATAACCTGTACAGCTGTTTTACGTCATTCAGAATGTGTTTTCAAAACACAATTACTAAACGCCTCTTGAAAAGCAATTATTCAGAACAAAAAGGTAAATAATGGACTGGACATGGTGTTAATTTGGGAGCAATTGCTGACATCTTCGTGAACTTATTTTTCTTCCTCGTCGTCTGTGGATTTCGATTCTTCATCGATATGATTATCCATATGAAGTTCGTATGCTTCCATCGACAAACGAAAACAATTTGCACAGCTGATGTACTGTCAAATAACTCATCTGAAATAAAAATCTGATGTGCCCAATGGAAAATAAGTCTCATAACAGGCCTTAAAGATTTACACAACTAAACTGATCTGGTTGCATAATTCAAATAGTTTTTCAGCGATTACCTTTCGGTTTTTTCGAATGTAAAGAACTGGTACTGGATGATTAGATTATGACAAGCATTTAGTAAAATCTGAAAAGCCCAATGGAAAACGACATATGTGCAATGACAGAAATTAGTTTGAAATGCTTACTTCTGTTAGCTACATCGTTTTCCATTAGGCAAAAATAATCGTCCCGGATCGTCCAGAATCAAAATATCTGTTCTGAACCCGTTCCATTGGCACAAAGGATACTCTTCGGACGATCCCCTTCTCAATTTCAAGTCAGAATTCACTCACCGCAGTTATATACTATATGAAATTTTGCCATTTCACCAATACATGAGTGGATTCGACCAGAAACAGTTTTCTTGAATGAGTGAATTACCGAGTGAATCCAATGGAAAACGACATTAATGTCAGTCGGACTGGAAGTGCGATATGCCATTGATGCATATATTATGTTCATAGATATGTGATAATGATAAGTGTTGTCACGTGCAATTTGTAGATTGTAGGTATGTACAAATGTAAAAAAAAAATATTTTACATTTGCACTTATCCGTTTTAAAAACAGTATAAAACTTCATTCCGTGGTTCGAAAAATTGTGCACTTATAAGAAATTTTCACTTATCCGTTTTGCACTTATACGAACAAATTTGTATAGAAATCGAGTGAAATGTCTTGGGGTATTGAAACGCGTTCCACTTAGGCGATTTTTCCACTTATCCGTTTTCCACTTAGCCGTTCTCGACTGTATATGTTTTTGTAACGGGCTATAGGTCTTGATTTAAAAAAAAAATACTCTTGTTTTGTATTTTTAAATTTCTTTATTGTAGTGTAGTCATAATATAACCATCATTGTGTACAATGTTTTAATTTATGTCCCATACAAAAATTGTGTAAGTTTATTAATGTACATATATGTTGATTGTTAATTGTATTGTCACACATTTTTCTTGACAGTCCCTGAAGATGACTTTCGAAGAAAGTCGAAATATCGGACACTACAATAAAGAAATTTAAAAATACAAAACAAGAGTATTTTTTAAATCAAGACCTATAGCCCGTTACAAAAACATATAAATTTTACAAAATATATTATTTCTTCTTAGTTTGAATTTAAACCAAACATGAGCTATTGCAAACAAAGAGCAGAACAACAAAATAAAAATATTGCTGTCGCTGCACCGCATTCTTAACCCTTCCAGCGCTCATAAAATATATTTAAACATTTAAAAAGGGCGGCCTATCTAAATTTTTTACTGAACGTGCATGACAAACACAGGGACACTCTCACTAACCTAACTTTCTTAACAACATAAAGAGTTGCTCATCTGTTGGTAATAAAAAGCGCTGTTTAATATTTTCCAACGATTGTTGCTTTCTTGAAAAGAGTGAGTTCGCTTAATTGTATATTATTTCATTCAAATGACTAGCTTGACAGTTCTAGGCCATGGCAACTCAATTTTTCAATACATTTTCGATTGTTTTGGCCGCTATTTTATGATATTGTTCAGAGACGACAATGATACTCGACAAAAATTAAGTCTAATGGCTGCGAATCGCAGCTCTGTGTCGGGCAAACGACCTCAAAAAAAAAACTGCTTATAAAATTATTCAACTTAGTGTGCATAACATTACAGATTGTTTGACGGCTTGTGTCTCAAGTAGCTCGAGCTGGAACCACAGCTCGCTCAAGTCTAAATCCCTCATTTCTGACTATACAAAAATGATATATGAATAATGCCGCCATTCCAAAAAACAACCACAAATATATTAATCGTTCTGGTTGCTGGCTTGTCTGCGTGTGGATTTTTCAAACCCGAATACGGAATCTCGCTTATTTACAAGCTTATTTTTTAAGCAAAATTGTCATCAATTTCGAGCTTCTCTAGAGCTAGGGCTCAACCAGAGAAGGGATTACTTAGCAGACAGTCATTTTGGCTCTATTCTTAGTCAATTGGTTCAGGCTAATGCGTGAATAATGTTGCTGATGAGATCTTTGGCGTCTTTAAGGTCACACTTCCGGCAACAGCGGGAATACTCTCCATTAAGAACTTGGGAATATGTACGGTTATCAATCAGAAAACCCGTCGCTGCATTATTTCAACCGAAATTTCTGTTCAAAATTTGCACAGTTATGGCAACATAAGTTAGAAGTAAGTTTGCAAATTGCAATATTTCCGAATATTCTTCAATTCAATGTAAATTGATCCATTTCGTACCGCCTACATATAATATTAAGTTTCTGTATACATTTTTCTAAAGCTAAGATCTGTCAGAGTCAAAATAACGCATGATTCAAAAAGAAGCCAACAGATGGCACACCCTTTACAATTATTTCTTTGTTACTACATCCAGCACAAATGTATAAACTTTTTTTTTAATTAAATTGTATATGAACCTTAGACCGATTTATGACTGTGATTTAAAAAAAAATAAGACTAAATTCATTTAACAAATATTTCCTTTGTAGCAGTCTAACAAAATTTCTACAAATGCCTGTAAATATTTGCATACATTCAAATCACCATAAAGAACGGAAACTTCAATCATTTCCGTCTAAAGAAAAAACGTTTGCATAATAAAATACGAATTTTGGCCAAACCCAAAATAAGATTTCCAATTTTAGCACCGAATCCATTAAACAAGGTAATAAATATTAAATGCAAGCACGCCATAAACCAGAGCAACCATTTCGGATTTTGCAATGTAACACTCTATGATTATATCCTTCCCCACACTCTGAATAGGATGGAGTAAAGCACAAAGCTCTTCGATACATTCATCTTTTCGAATATTATTATCGGCTGTAAATATTCATCCCATCCTGCGGTAAGTTAAACTACCATACCAATACCTGCATTTTCGACAGTTGAAAATTTAAATTTATTCTAGACAAAAAAAAAATAATGCCTTTAAAATTCTTCTGTCAGCAGGCAGAGAAGCGATTTTGCGATTTACTGAATTGAAAATAATTCACAGTTAAGCCCGTAATTGGAGAAAAGTTTTCGAGAAATTTCTTAATCCAAAAGAAATTTAATGTGAGCCAGCAGATTGATTTGATTAACCTTATACGTTTTGTCAATTATTTTTGGGGCTTTGAATTGTTCTGCTCCTACTGTGAGACATTTATTTGGGTTTAGCATTGTTTTACTGTCGGTTTTGTTTCATTAATAGGATTTCATTTTTACTAAGGGAGTAATTCGTGTTACTGGGGTTTTATTATTCCAATTCTTTGCTATTGTGCCCTTGAGAAGTTTTATTAATAGGGATTCTTTATGTGACGGAATGCCGACGAAACCCTTTTCTATTAGTTACACGACTTTAGACTAATAGCCATTTAGCTGTAAAGAGGATAGCAGTATCTTTTGTATGGGAAAAAAAAAGGCAAACGAATTGACATTCAACAACCGGCAATGTTTGAAAACCACAAATCACGTCTGTCCCAAATTGGTTGAAATTTATTGATTTTAGGTCTGGTAGTGAATTTTATCCCTAGCTTAGTGTAAGAATCAAATGTGGTAGCATTGACAGGAGTTGGTTTTTTTCTGTAATAAGAGTTATATGTATTGTTTAAAATCGTGTCTACAAAAAACAAAACAAAATGTGCACCACTGGGTCGCACGAATCTTTTTATTTCATAAAAAAGTTACCTAACCTATTAGGGCACATTCTTAAAGGGCAATGGCTTTACTGATGCTTCGTTGGTCTTTGTAAACATTTTTTAAGCCAATTTGTTCTCGAGTTCTCTATTTAGGTTAGAAGCATAACCCTGTTTTTTGAAATTTGTTAAATGTGGATCGAAAAATTTCTAGAAAATGCTATGTTCGAGAGTGTTGTGAAGCTGGTGATGTTTTTTTTTTTCAAATATTAATGAATGACATTTATTCAAAATATTCGCATTCGGTAAATTCTGAAGAAAACCCAAGAAGTCCAAATCGATACTCCCAATCTATTTACCGATTTTAAGGCCGCATTTAAGGCCGCGAGCTATACAGAGCCATGTCTAGTTTTAGCATCCCTGCCAAACTTGTCAGATTGTGCTGAATGAAGATGGAGCTCGCTGCTCCAAGAGTTCGGTAACAATCTCACCGATACCTTTGATGTCGAAAAAGGATTCACATGAAACACAAATTCTGAGCTCGGAAGTGTCTGAGCTAAAAAAGAGACACGAATTTTTTTTTGACAGATCAGGGACTGCTATGAACTAAAAAGGAAAAACGCCTATTGACAGACCGCAGCGAGTCACTTGTGTGTTTGCAAGTATTAGGGGGCCCTTGCTAGTTATTCAGCTGCAAGCAGCGTTACCGATAGGCGACTTTAGTCGCCATTTGGCGACTTTTTTGATCTCTGGGTCCCTGGCGACGACTTTTCAAAAATTCTTTGTTTTGGCTCCTTTTTGCAATATTGGCGACTTTTGGGCGACTATTTCCATAAAAGACATCATAAAAACTGTTAAACAACTCAAAGAAGTATTCTCTGTATCCATAATTAACATTTTCCAATATGATTCCACTGTCAAGTTAAGTATGGTTCGATTTACTTCTTGTCCCTCATTATTGCATTTTTGATTATGCACAGAGTAAACAGAATAAAAATTGCTGGAGTTTCAAATGATGAATACTTTTTAAACTATTTTGAGGAACCAAATGTTAAAAAAATTTGGTTTAAGATTGGCCAAATGCAAATCTGCTTGGGGGGACCCCTATTTATAAATTTATATAAATTTGTAGTGAACATACTTACTCTGTCTCAGAGTAGTGCGTGTGCAGAGAGGGTTTTGTTTAATTACGCAATAAATCTCTGGTAATAAGAATTGAAAAGCTGTCAGCCACTCACAATTGACAATTGAGAGATGATTTAAAATTTGTCGTCATATTTGGCATTATGCGTGCAATTACTATTCGCATTTATGGTTTGTCATCAAAAAGATGTTCGATTAATTCCGAATCACTTTCGCCGGTAGATAAATATTTCTATCAAATTAACAAATTATTCGCCTTTATCTGACTTTTTTAACACTGCAATTTATGAATTGACAAACAAAAAGGTCACATCACATGCTGCACTTTACCGAAAAAACAAAATGCAACTGTCATATTTTTCATAGACTACTAAATACAAAAGCGTTCCTTAACTTTTTCTTAGTTTGTCTCTCTGCGAAAGAATTCATCCCCACAACTGCCAGTTTGACAGACTTTCCATTTTTACTACAAAAATAAAGAAAAACAGGTTTTGTTGAAAATACATCGAGTATTAAGTTTTATTTGTATAAGGCCCCTTTTCAAACTTTTGGCGACTTTTTTTGGCGACTTTATCATTTTGGCTATCGGTAACGCTGGCTGCAAGCAGTTTGATCAGGGTTCCAACATTCCACCTGCAGATCCGTACGTCATTGTCCATGTCCTTATTTCGATTGGCATTGTCGTCAACAGTGAATCGAATCCGTCCTTATCCGAGGCTCTTGGCTTCGTAACCATATTGATTTTCCGTGGTTGTGTTTTTAACCGGCTACAATTTTCTCGTCTACAAATAAATAGTATTTTTCAGAAAAAAAATTGGAAACGTCAGCAAAAATCGAGAAAACGTCTGAAATTTAATAGAAATCGTCTGAATATAAATAGAATCAGATATTGGAAACGTCTGAAACAATTTTTAAAACGTCTGAAAACAAATAGTAATCGTCTGAAAAACATAAAAATCGTCTGAAAAATTAAAAACCCGTCTAAAAATATAAAAAAAAAACAATTGAGTAGAAGGAAATATTCATAGAGACAAAAATAATGCTGACGATTTATTCAGATTTTCAGACGAAATTTCAAGTTTTTCAGACGAATATTTAAAAAAAGCTGACAAAAAGCAGATGAATATGAACAAAAAGATGAAAATATTTTCTTTTCAGACGAAAATGTTTTAACCGTTTTTAACCCCACGTAATACCCTCAACCTGGAGGGGCAGGTCCTTTCTGTGGCCCCTTAGACGAAAGAGTTCAGATATTCCGATAAGCCAGTAACTTGCTTCGGGGATTTGAGAGCTGTCGTTGATAAATTAAGGGCTCTTCCGTCACCATTTCTATTTCAACACCCTGACTAGCATTGAAAAGTCCTTAATGATGTCCACTCCAAATACGTCGAAATAGTTCATTAAGGAGTCTGGCATGTCGACTGTTAATTCGGTCAGGTGAATTCATCCGCCGTACGTCCTCCTCCTGAGGGGCTTATGCTAGACTTCTGACCTTCGAGCAGACAGTCAATTCCAGCAGAGCATTATAGTGTTGCTATTTTCTTCGTGTCCAACACTTATTAGTTTAGCAAGTCAAGCAAAATCATAGCCAAAACAAAAGGGTCAACTTTGGAGGACGCCCTGGCCCTGGAAAACGCTCCACCCTTGAACCACCCCTGAATGTAATACACTCATATCTGCGTCTGTTTTGTGATTTTGTTGTTACTTTTAATGATAGTTCCATCTACCATGAACCACGACAGATAATAAATCAGCAGCGGGTCTTATTCTTACTGCCACAATCAACAAGAAATAAGACAGAAAACAAAAGAACGATTTTTCGACAATTTGACAAATGGCTGTCATTTCAATGGGATGAACATAAAACAGCGAAACAAAAGTACCTACGCACTGTAAACTTATATCCCCATGTTGAACAAGTGACATTGAAAAGGAAGATACTTTTCGATGATTAAGTTCACAGTCATTGTGGGTGGTGGATGGTAAAAGATTAGGCTTTCGAAATAATATCACTGCGGTGACTAATCGTTTAGATACAACGATAGTCGATTTCATTTGACAGGCTAAGCGTGTATCTTATCTATATGGGGCCAAGATAATTTGTCGTTTTTTTTCACAAAAAAAAGTGGTATTAATTAATGAGGGGATTTGTGTTTGAAGTGACCTGGCCAATTGTTTCCTTATACACATCGGGTCCTAAATAAATTAATAATGGATACGATTGCGCTTTCTCTCATTCCATATGATTCATTTCTTATTTATGAAATGTTATTATTAAGGTGTCACCCAGTTTACAATGAACCCTTTAAGTGCGCTACCGAATGCCGAAGATCCTAAGCTGCAACTACTGTTACTGTCTACTGACGTTGTTTGCAATTACTTTGGCCAATGTCATCTAAAAAATAAAGGAGGAAGGAAAAAACGAACGCGCTATAAAACGAATCCTTTTCACCGACCTTGCACTTGCTCTTCTAGGATTTCACTTCATCGCTTGGTCGTATCCAGTCTGTGTAATAGTTTCAGTTTGCCGCAGCAACAAGGATGATTCTCTGCATCAGAAGAGAATAATGGTGCTTAAAATGGAGCATCCAATGAAATAGTCGTTAAAGTGATTTAAAATTTAATTACGCGCTGGCTGCAGATTATTAAATTTTCCCAGAAATTTACTACTGTAGAGTGTTGTGGTAGTAAAAATGGAGTATATGTAGTTGTTGTCTAAATATTCGCAGAGAAGTTTTAATAATTAATGGCTGAAGTAGAGTTTAGTGTGTTAATGGGAATGTGTTGGATTCAAGAGACAATCTCAATGATTTTCAACGAAGTGCAATTTGAATCTGTTTCTCTAAGTAATGGAATCCAAGGAGAAAAATCCTTCACAAAATTTCAGATATACGTCCGAACACAATTCGACTAGTGCTCCGTATTATTGTCCATTCTCTTTTAAACTTGAAAAATCAGCTGCACAGGAAAAAAAACGCATTTTCGTGCAGGCTAATGGAAAAGTAGACCAAATGTATACGTGATACTTGTTCAGGACGTGGACGATAAAAGCATCATGGACTGTGAAAAAATCAACGGAAATACAAGAGATCTTCTTATATCGAGGGTTGAAGCAGGAAGTAATTCATAGCCTTAAAGAAACTCATATGCGTTTAACAATGTCCTGCCGACTTCAAGATGATGCAACATTTTAAAAACACAATAATGCTGAGGATTTTGGCAGCAACTTTTCCAAATAGTCTTAACTGGCTATTACCAGAAAGAGTTGTTCTTATAACGCGCAAAAGATACGATCCTGGACACCAGAGCTAAATGCCAATATCAGATTCATCATCAGCCTCATTTATGTGATAGTTTGAACATTTTAATTCAGGCAATTCATTCGAAAATATTAATCGAATTTCAATGAACACGGATAAGGCAACAATAACTACTGGTAATCAAACACTTTGGTTGGGAACTATAGCTATTTCGAACAACACCACCAAAGATAGCCTAAAAAGAGACTTTAAATGGCTGCAACATTTACGGATACACGCTCAACTCAATCTGTCGCATTAGCAATAAATTCAAGTTAGGTCTGAAACACACATGCGATTCTAATCGCGCGACTGCTAAGTCGCAAAAAATGAAACAAATGCATTTCAATGTGAATGCGCGCACATAATTTTGGATTTTATGTGCGCGCATTCTTATAGAAATGTGTGTGCTTCATTTTTTGGGACTAAATAGTCGCGCGATTAAAATCGCATATGTGTTTCAGGCCTTACTACAAACAAAAAAAAAGTGCGAAAAGCAAGGGGTTCCAGGTTCAACCCATGAATAAACGCAAACTACATCTTGACGTTTTTTTTACTGCCTCATAAACGTCTTACAAACATCGGAGAGTATCCATGTTCTGAGAAAGTTTCACAATTTAGCAGTTAGAAAACAATGTGAAAATGTTCTGTTGGAGTTCTAATATTCACTTAGAAAATGAATATTTTGTATTCAAGCAATCTAGAGTTTTTCATGTCTTTCTAGTTTTTAATAAAATTTACTTCATTACTATTATTCATACTAAGCTGACCTGTTTTGTTACTGAAGAAGATACAACCAAGAGGCTTCCACAATCCTTATAAATTAACATGTTCCCCTTGTTCCAAAACTCCAAAACGTCCTCTTCGGGTACACTTTCTAGGTAAAATTCTTTTGAAAAATTGATAGAAATAAATTTTTCCCACTGAGCCTCAGTAAGTTATAAGCTTTTGGGTGGAATAAATCTTACAAGCCGACATTTAAAACAGGGTCGCAGTTGGCTTAAACAAACGCCTGCCACAGTGGGTACCTCCATAGGCCAAAATTAAAAAAAATAGATGTCATTAATCAAGAATTCAAAGTGGCAATACGGTTCTTCAAACTCCCGCTAAACCAAAACCAAAAAAAATATTGACGCATTATTTTTTTCCATTCATTTATAGCCATTCAAAGTTAATGTATAATAAAACATAGAGCTCGCTTATCGGTGCATTTTTTTTACTACAGATCTTGTGATAGTGATAACTTGTGTTAAGAAAGTGTGAGCAATATTTAATTGTTATGGATATTAAACAAGAAGGTGATTACTTTATAAAAACATACATTTTATTGTTTAATAACTTAAAGCGTAAATGTAATAGGACCCCTGCGCGAAGCACTTTTTGTAACTTTTGTTTATAGCTTAGTTTACAGTAAATTAAAGATTTTGTTGGTTTGCCTTCGAGTGCCCGCTACAAATGAGGTACTAAAATGAAGAATATTGTTCTACCTTTTTAAATAATAAAGTTTTTTTTTCCCGTTTTATTCCAATTTCCAGTTATGAACCATATTTCGTTAATTTTCGGTTTTGAAATATAAACAAAAAAAAAAACTGCTTTGGCTGATCGTTTTATCTTTGGTAGGTGCTGGTTATCAATGCGTAGTTCAACGCAATTTTTTATTTGATAAATGGCTTGAAAGTCGAGGAAATAATGCAACATGGTCAACGCAAGCCAACCAAATCCTGGAAAACATCAAATGCAGTTGGCCTTATCAAGGAGTTGAGAATGTTGAATTTGATCCCCTCTATGACCGAATTTATTTCGTATGCAAGAAGTTAACCGAATTTTGGAAGAAAAATAAAGCCAGAAAAAATGCAATTATGACAAATCATTCCTCTTGGCTTGACAAATCTGAGACTGTCTTTTTAAGTTACCCTGACGAAAATTATGCAAGTACATCACAACAACGAGGTCGTCCTAGAAAAAGTTTTCAAGAATGTTCTGCGCGGACTAAACGAAGACGTGTGGCTGAAATCTCGAAATCCGACGAATCAATTGCCACAGCTTTGCGTGAAACGTCATGTAATTCGGATTTGGAAGAAGAAAATACCATGAGTGTAACGCCTTGTGAAGTACTGTCGCTTTTTGTTGAAGCAAAGCTTACAAAGAATCAGTACTTACTTATTCAGAGTTTTGTCAACACCAAGATTAAAAAAAAATGCATTGCCTAGCTACAAAATTATAAAGACGGAAAAAGAAAACTGTTATCCAGAAGCCGACAAAATTAGTGTCATCGAGACAGGTGCCGAAGTAGACTTACAGGCTTTACTTAACCATACGGCAACAAGAATTCTTACTTACTTACTTACTTCTTCGCAGAAAGACGTTCTTGACACTCTCAATAAAGACTCATGCAAAAACCTACAATTAGAAGGAAAATGGGGATTTGATGGAAGTACTGGCCAAAGCGAGTACAAACAAAGCTTTCATGATCCTAATGCTAAAGACAGCGATTTATTTGTTACATCTTATGTGCCATTGCAGCTTAAATTCAAAAATGACAGTAATGAAGATGTTGTTGTTTGGAAAAATCCTCGACCTGCCTCAACACGATACTGTCGCCCAATTAGATTTCAATTTATAAAAGAAACTACTGAAGTATCTGTTTTTGAAGAACAATATTATACTGAAAAAATAAATGCCTTGCAGCCTTTAACTATAACAATCAATGATAAAGAATGGACAGTCACTAACAACTTACGTTTAACTATGGTTGATGGAAAAGTGTGCAACGCACTTAACGAAACAACATCTTTAAAATGTTACATTTGCGGAGCGACACCAAAGGAAATGAACAACATTGAATTATGCCTTCAAAAAGAGGTCAATGAGAATAGTTTATGTTTTGGTTTGTCCCCGCTTCATGCTTGGATTAGATTTTTCGAGTTTTTCGTTCATATTTCCTACAGACTCAATATTAAAAAATGGCAGATTAGAGGTGATGACAAAATAGAATTCGAAAGAAAAAAGAAAATCGTCCAAGCTGAGTTCAGAGGAAAACTAGGATTGATTGTGGATAGACCGAAACCGGGAGGAAGTGGTTCCTCAAATGATGGCAACACAGCCAGGAAATTTTTTTACAATTCCGAAATTTCAGCTCAAATAACTGGAATCGACAAAACATTGATTGACAGATGCGCAACTATTTTACAGGCTTTAAATTCAGGTTATAACATCGATGCAGATAAGTTCAAAGTTTTCGCCTTAGATACAGCTGAACAAATAATTGGAACATATCCATGGTACTATTTACCTGCTTCAGTTCATAAAGTATTGTTGCATGGTGCATCGGTGATCGAGCATCATGGACTTATTTCTATAGGCGAGTTAAGTGAGGAAGCGGCAGAGTCTAGAAATAAGGACATTAAAACTTACCGAATGAATCATACAAGAAAAATGTCTCGGATCCTCACTAATAAGGACCTTTTGAATAGACTTATTTTAACTTCTGATCCGTTTATTTCAAATTTGAGAAAATTGCCTACCAAAAAAAAATCGTTTTTATCAAAAAAGGCATTAGAATTGTTAAAAATCTAATTTTCCAAATATTTTTCTTTTTTTGTATGAATTTGTTTACATTTTCTTTCTCGTTTTGTAAGTTAAAACAAATAAAAATAATAATAACAGTGTTTAATGTAAAAAAAGCATGTAGTCTATTTTTGACCGCGATTTGTATGGGCGGGTACCCACTGTGGCCTGGTGAAAAATATCCCACAGAAACAAAAGGTTTCAGTCAAATAATCTTTTTCGCATTTTTCTTAGTAAAAAAAGAATTAAATCGTTAACTTGCTTCTTAACTTCATTCACATGCTCTGTGCTACCACTGTTTTTTATCGCGATAATTTCAAAATCCGACCCTAAATCAATATCTTTCCAACCTTTAAAGTTGTCTTCATTTGTTACTAATTTTAATATTTCGGCACAGTCATCACAGATGTAAGGTTTGAGTGAAAATTATAAAAAAAGAAAAAAATATGAGGATTTTGGTTAAAAAAATTTAAATCGCCAAAATCTAAAAATATCGCCTTTTTTGGGATGCGATTTTCGTGGTGTGGGGATGAATTCACTTTCAAAGGCGCTCTCAGATTGAGGCAACAAGCAATAAGCAACTATAGTTGCTATAGCAACTGCCAATAAGCAATCAGCAACATTTTTCTTTCGATCGATATTTAGTAGCTTTGATGTGAGACCTCTAATTTAATTCAAAGTAAAATAATTGTGAGCGATAATTTTGCGTGTTTCCTATTGCCAATTGCCAGTTGCTTATTGATTGTTGCCTCAATGTGAGAGCCGGCAAAGAGGAAAACGTTAGGGCACGCTTTCGTAGTAACTATGAAAATTGACAGATGAATTCCCGCCTTCGAACACCATTTTTAAGGTTCCGTTTCGATATGGAAGAACCTTATTGCTTTCGCTATGATGTCTGTCCGAATCAACTAAGCCAATTTTGTACCTAGGTTTATCTCAAGAACTAATTCACGTAGAAGGCTGGAATTTGCACACATCATCAGGTATAACCTCTAGTTAAACGAAAAATACCAATATGAATAATACATCATCTGGTTTTGGAGTTATTCTTAATTTCGTGGAAAAAATATTTTCATTCGCACAAAAAACTGTTTATTTTTAGATTTACAAAAAATACATATAATCCAGTAAAGGTATGTATAGTATATACGATATACCTATACTACATACAGTGCTGCCAAAAACATTCCAGATTTTTTCTTTATATAATATTTTCCTTATATGTATTATATTTCAAAGGTATTATATTTTAAAGGTAATTATAAAGGTTTCTCATAGAATTTTTCTAATTATTAATTGTATTAAGTTAAAGGATTTCTCCTTGATGTTAAGGAAAATATTACATATATAAAAAAAAATCCGGAATGTTTTTGCCATCACTGTAGTTATTTATCGAAGATAAGTAGGCATAAGTAGGAGTTCATATTATTATGAACTAAAGTACGGAACCTTCGGTGCGCGAGTGACACTTGCACTTGGCCGGTTTTTTTTATACCAATTTGTTTCTCAAATCGCAGGAAGTCCAAAGACAAATTTGGCACCTCTATGGCAGTAAATTTGATAAATGGCATAAATTTACAGTCGTTGTCAACAAAAGAAGTTGAGAGAAAATGATAAGTACGAGTGTCGACTGTCGAGTAGCTAATAAGTTAGGTACATATTTTGTAAATATGTAGTTCCCCCAACTAATTAAATGTTTTCCTTTTTAAAAACAAATCCAACCCCTGTTCGACTTAATGAAATGCACTTCAAGTTACTGCTATCGAGAAACATAAAATTAACTATTTTTCTCTGTTTTTCATTTTACCTTTGATTCCCCCCTGTTTGCTAGATTAATTATACCAACTATCGGTACATTGCTTGGCAAAGGTACCACAAGTGTATCCACACCCGGTTAGGTTAGGTTGAAGTAGAGGCAGCAAAAACAGACACTCTTCGGCCACTATAAGGTCTCTTGTTATACCACACTGTAATGCTCATGCTCACCCTTAGTTATGATGATGAAAAATTTAAATTACCCTCTTAACTAATTTAGTCCTCAATCGCGTTTCCAATCTAACGCCTACGGGTGGGTTCTGATGGTGTATCCATGTAGGAGCATGACAGACACATTTAATGTGATGTTTTCCGTTTTTTTTTTCTGCTCTCTAGATTGTGTATCTATGCCTATTAGAAAAATATACAACCCATTCGCCCGTATTCTCACATCCCTTAAACGGGTGAACTTTGTGTGATTGATTGATTTTGTGGACTATCGCAATTTATCATTTTTTGTTGTTGCTGTTATTTGTTGGAAACATCTAATGAGTTTCACATTTTTGGCGAAATACTTTTTTTTTTTGGAAATTATTTGTTTTTGAATGAATATATATAAAATTTATTGGTGTTCGATATATAGATACGTACTGTTATATATTTTTGTTAATACCCTTGTGGTTAGGTATTTGCGGTGAGATGTTTACATATTATTGAGTGATGAATTTCGTAAATGACATTTAATTAATTGCATAAGAAGGATACACAATATCCATCAATAGAATCTTTGGGGGGAGGAGGTTATTTTTTTTTTTGAGCAACGTGGGTCTGTGAATGGGAAAATGTATAATGCCTGTCATGCAAATTAAGAGCAGCACTTGATTGGAACATACATTTCGCATTATACTGTAGAAGTGATTCAATTAGTATTTTGCTAATCATTTCATAACACATTTCATGGGTTAACTTATTTTATGGTTATTGTGGTGAAACCAGGTCAAATATCTTTGTAAGGACTGTCGACAGTATTCGATGGAATATCTTAACAATTGAATACATTTTTGCAATAGTGAATTCAAGTACAAGTACTTTTTGCGAATAATAAAAATGTTTGTATTTGTTCGCCTGTTTTTATTTCAATTCTTTCTTTCATCTGTATAGCTCTGTCTGTGCAATTGCCAGAGATGGCCAAACCATGTTTTCAAATCGCTCGTGCAGAATGCCCATTGTGGCATCAGTTGTGTGGCACGTAGCACTGTAGGAACCACATGTCATTCACGTCCATATCATCCAATTTGGGCCAAAAGAAATTGGTTTTTATCGATCGTTAGCGCTTTCCGTTAATGGTGATTGAAATGCCATCGTCGCGTCGTTTTCGAAGAAGCACGGACCATTGTTGCTATCGGCTGACAATCCACATCAAGCAGTGATTTTTTGCGAATGCACTGGAATTTGATAGACCTCATGTTTGTTGACATTGTTTCAAATGTACTTACTGACGTAAATGTTTATCCAAAAATGGGCCTCTTCACTGAAGATAATTTTTTTTTCTGAAACTGAAGTCCACTTTAAGAACCATGTCAACAAACATACGTAATTGTCTATGATCGTTCTCCTTGAATCCCTGGATCAGTTGGATTTTTTTAACGGATGTAGACTCAAGTCCCGATGCAAAGTTCGGTAGATCTATTGCGTTGAATAGACTGCCTTGGGTCCTACTCCTCCTGCATGCTTTAACGGACAGCGGCGATATTTTCGATAGATCTTGCGGTTATTTCCTGATTATTCACGACGGAAATATTTTCGATAGATTTTGCTTTTCGTTGACGTACCTACGGCTATTTTTCAGATTTTTCACTGAACCGGTCATCTCGAATTTGAAAACCAAACGTTGAATGGTCGACTGGGAAAGAAGATGGTAAAATGGGCACAAGGCGCGAATCGTTGCCACAAGAGTGCACCCATTTTGATAATACGCTGAAAAATGGAAAAATTAACAACATGGCCACCATGAACTGTCAAAATCAATACCCGTTCCTATTGAACAAATCTTTATATAAGCCCATTTCACTGCAATTTGGAAATAAAATGTTTTGAATGTGATTGTGACATTTGACAGGCAAAACAGTGACAGTGACAGAACAGTGCTTCCTCTTGTGCAGAGAGTATAAGTACAAGTAATTAAAAATATGTATTACTTGTTCTTTTACACTGAAATAGTTACATGGAAAATATAATTTTAGAGCTAAATTAAAAATTCCGATTTCGACCTGATCGATGAGTGGCCGCACGAACCCTAGGTAGAAAGTTTGAACAAATTCATTAAACCATTTAGGCTGTAGCTGAGTTGCCAGAACTATTTTTTTTTGTTTTTCTCTATCTCTATCAATACAATTTCTGATAAAAACCTCCAGCTTCCGAACGACATTTTTCACAACAACCTACATTTTTGGAGCAAGTAAAAATGTGGACATCAATTCTAGGAGTAATTTTACAATTCGATTATTTAATGCGCAGAGGATAATTTGTGCGAACGAGGAGCAGTTATTTTAAATTAGAAGAATATAAAGCTGTGAAGCCTATTTCTCAAATTATTCTTCTAAAATGTTCGTAAAATTAATTGGGATATGCAGAGCACATGAATTTGCATATGATTCCCTAGAAAATTCGAAATATCTTCCCGTGTGCAATCGTATAATCTTCCTCTCGACATTCACCTTTAGTTCTTCCGCATGGTTTTTGGCTAATCGCAGCTTTCCATTCTGTCACCGACATTCGTCGCAATATCAACCAAATATTTCATCGAAAATGCGTATTGCCTTGCCTGGGATTCTCAGCTGAACTTGCGGGCGAACGAAATCTTCTTCTATGGAACTCGAAGCAATCGAAATGCGAATCGCCCGATTTATTCTGAGGTATGTGAATTACTAGTTTTTAGGAAACTGTGCCGCTGTGCAGATGGTAAAATTATACAAAGCACAATTCTTCCTAGTCTTCACTACAATGCTTTCATACGTTGCCTTGCGTATAACAATTTTACATGTCACATAAATAAATCTCCGTCTAGCTTAAGCACAATTACATATATACAGTACGTGCAACATCTTAAACAGAAGTTGTTTTTCTTTTTCAGCTACTTTCACAAAGGATTTTATTCAAAGTACCTTTCGTTTTAAAGCCAAAAAGTCTCCTCAATGCACACATTCGCAGTAGCAAGCAGCTTCTTCGTTTATGGCCAACCTGCACAAGCACTCTACAATTGCGATGCGATATTATCTCGCATTTCTCCAACTATTATTTACAGAAGGATTTGCTTAAAGCAAATCCCACCTAAGAGGATAATCAATAAAAAAACAACACCCATCCAGACACTAATCCATTCTCCTCACGTAGCCGTACTAATACCAGAAAGATTGTTGATACTGTTTTGTATGGTCGAAGTGGCGCAAAGTGCGAACTTTAAAAAAAAAGTTACCTTTCCAGACAGAATGTTCTATGTCGAGTCCCTTCCGCCATCAAACAGTGCCGAACACATCAGCAATCCGGTAAGGATTTGCTAATGTTTACATTTTGGTGAATCGATCTCGTGATGCGCTGTATCTTCCCTTAATTTGTAAGGCGAAGGACTTCTACACTTTTAAATATGTATATACGACAAACTCAATGGTGAGTGAGAAATTGCAGCCTCGCTCGCATCTAAATCGCCCGTAGAGTATATAGAACCATTTTCCAGGAAATGGGGTGATCGCAATTTGCAATTTAATGAAATGACCTCTACAATGAATATCAAACAGCTGTCATTTGCATAATATTTCTTGTTCGCTCTTTTATTGCTCCTGGTTCATGGTACTAGCACTAGGTATACTTGGTACTTGTTCGTTTTTAATTTATTTCACACCAGCTGAGTTGAGTGTTCATTCTCGGGAACGGTATCAAGTGCAGGATTTGACATTTTGCAGTTGAGCGGATTTCTGGAGACACAATTGAATTAAATGAGTATCGCGCGGACAGTCACACTCTGGCTGGATTATTGGTGACATGATATGGGATGAAGTGTTTATCTTTAGAGTACTTTTAAAATACCCTGCTTCTGGAGAAGTCATTTTACAATTTGAAATACATAGTTTCTTTTTTAAGAAGTGCGTTGCATTTATGCAAAGTGGATAGCAAGGAGAATCCCCATGAAACTCTTTGCTTGGTCCAAAAATACCCTGTAAACTGTGTCAACTATAGAGGCATCAGTTTCCACTGATTGGTGCCTACCAGTGTGGTTTTAGGCCCGGTAAGTCCACCAAATATTAACACTACGGCAAATCCTGGAAAAAAACATAAAGAAGTCCAAATCGATACTCACCATTTACAGAGACGAGCTACACAGAGCCATGTCTAGTTTTGGCACTCCTACCAAACTTGTCAGATTGAATGACAATCAAACAATTATAGGAAACCGCTGTCACACGTAACCACCTTTTTCAAATAAGAATACAACATGGCGTAGCGAGTTATATCAACGGTTAGAGAACCTCTGGTTTAAGGCAATATCAAATGGAAGCATTCCAATTCCAACTCGGACAGACAATCTTTGTTTTGTATTTGGTTACGGTTGCGTTTGCGATAGACCTTTTTACTACGCAAGCTTTGAGGCATTTAAATATAAAGTAACCCTGGTCCAGAACTAGCGGCAAAAACCCATACCCATCGATGAGCTACCGTGTGAAGGATAATGCCTGAGACGCAAACGGTCTGAACACCCCTCCTTTTAGTCCGCCCAGACTGACTCCAAGTTCCTGTGAGCTTGGGTCACAAGGGTGGCGGAAGAGATAGTAGGAGGGTTAACTACTGGTGGCGACCTATGTGGCCTCGAACACCTATGGCCCATGGATAGTTTTGATTCTATCGTTGATGAACTTCTTAATTTTTACCCACCATTGCCACTCCCATCAGAGCGTTCGTTACATGTGGCGCCCAACGTGGGGCCTGAAACCTACGACCTTTGTGAAATTAGAGGAATCCTTTCAACGTGAGATAATATCCTTTAATTTTTTCCCACAGTTTAGAGCTTTCGTTACAGGTGGCGCCCAACGTGGGGCCCGAATGAGATAAGATTCTCTTTTATTTTTCCCACACTTTTGGTCTCCCACCAGAACATTCGTTACAGGTGGCGCCCAACGTGGGGCAGAGGAGGATAATATCTTTATATTTTTCCCACATTGGAAACCCACCAGAACTTTCGTTACATAATCTTACCGAGCTGTCACTGGTGAGTTTGCAAGTATTAGCAGCACAGAAGCGAAAAAAATGGGCTTAATATTGAATGAAGGCAAAACGAAATACATGCTGTCAACAAAAAGGGACACAACATTCACGAATCAGACAGAACGTCACGATAGACAGCCACAACTTTGAGGTTGTTAGGGACTTTGTCTACCTCGGCTCCGCTCTAAACTCTGACAATAACACCGCAGCAGAAATCAAACGAAGTGTTAGAATTGGCCTAAGAAAGCAACTGACTAGTAAGGCCTTGTCTATATCACTAAGGAGACTCAAGATCCTCATCATCCCAGTCCTCCTTTATGGCGCAGAAGCATGGACGTTAACAAAGGCGGATGAAGATCTTCTTGGTCGTTTCGAACGCAAAATCCTTCGAGTTATTTTCGATCCCGTTTGCGTTGACGGCCTTCGGAGGACGAGATTTAACAACGAACTCTACGAGCTTTACACCGACATCGACCTTATCAACAAGTACGTATCAGTCGACCAAGATGGCTAGGACATGTAGAGCGAATGGAGACCAACGCTCCGGTGCGAAAGAGTCTTCGATTCCAACACGGAGGGACAATGCAGTAAAGGAAGACCTCACCTTAAGTGGCGCGCACAGTGGAAGGGCACCTCAGCCAACTTGGAGTGCGCAGCAACTGGAGGCGGCTAGCCAAAGATCGGCCTAACTGGAGAGGCGTGTTGGTTGAGGCCCAGGTCCACCCCGGACTGTAGCGCCATCTAAGTAAGTAAGTAATGCATAGGTATTAGGTACATATATAGAAGGGATTTGGTTAAAGGGTCATTTAGTGACAAGGTGATTTTTCGCGGAGGGTACACTGCTTTGCCACCAAAAAATTTACGTTTTCATATCATGCTAATTCTTTTTTTTTTTGGCAAGATTGAAGCATTGAAAGTCAACACCGCGTGCAATATCAACGAGACCCGGTCAGATGGAGCTTCAAATTTTAATTATTAAATGTTGAAGTCACACCGTTCTTAAAAATGTTGAACTCAAGTTTTCTCAGTAGGTGCAGCACCATTAGGTCTTCTGTGGATAAATTTGTTGGTGAATGTTATCCCCAATACTGCTGGCTTTTTCAGCGGAAAGTTGGTTAAAAAGAAAGTTGCTGCTTCTTAGTGGTACTTCCAACATAAATTGCCATTTACGAAAATCCACAAAAATTGAATAAGTGTTGACTGAATCTACATTCCACCCACTACCTTAGCAAGCTTTGATACCAAGTACTCAACGTCATGTATTCTAAATGTCAAAACTTTTCATTTTTATATGTGTGAACTAGGTATTTATTTTTTGTAAATTCGTGTGTGTTCGATTCAATTTGTACTTGTTAAAACTTTTCCTCACCAAGGTAGAGGTAGCTCGAATCAAAAAAAAAAAGAAAATAAAAAATAAAAAAATTCCTATACAACCTCGATTTGTCGCCGACGACCCACATTCGTTGGCATTTGAAAATTTTATTTACGAAAACCCGCATGAGATAGAAAATTGTTCTTTCAATTAACACATCGCCCAGTATGTGTAGACATATACTATATCGATCACATTGTATGAAAGTTTTAATTAAATTTTTCCTTTTTTTGTTTCGTTCTCCTTCCTAGGTTTCGATTGTCCCTCGGCCCAAAATGAAATCAACCGATTTGAATTAATTGGCGTTCATCCCTTATCAGTGCACAAAGTCCCAGCGAATAATGGAAATCAAAAATAAAATAGATACGGATACGAAAAGAACAACAAAACGTGTAGTACAGGTTTAGATAATGAAACGTCGCTGAAACCAGCACGACTCGAACCAGCAGTTGCCAGTCGATTGTCAATACCGTCGGAGTAGATTAAGGCTAAAATCAACGCATCGATAGTGTATCTATATTGTGAACAAGGGGCGACAATAAATCCTTTGGTAGATTCTCTCGCCCCTCCTGTCAATGTCATGATTCGCCATGTGGACGTACATGATGGCAGCAGCCCGAGGAGATCGGGCAAATTCCATGTTATCCTCGAGGCGTCGCACTGAAAGTGAATCATCGCCAAAGTATGGATACAAGTGAGTTAACAGCTTGCACATGCTTATATCGATTCTAAAACGTTTATTTTTTTTTATTATAGCCTCACACGTCCTATGTACCGGACCACGCGTCTAACTGGAACAAATGCCGGCACTGGATTATGTAGCAACCAATACCAACAGTATCCGACGTACGGCAATCAAATGTTTCACCACTCGAACCCGTATGCCTCGAATCATCATGTGACGTCGCAGGCACAGTCCACATTCACCGCCCCGCCATTGTCCACATCGTCCAGTCAAGATGACGATGAAAGTAGCTTCTTTGGTCCGATGTCCAACGAGGACAACACCGCCCCCACTGGCTATGACAAGCAGGCGGCAGCCAGTGAGACCACCAAACGAAATTCAATACCAAATCATATCCTAGCTGTAACGCGCTCCGAAAGGGCAACAGCTATTGAACAGCAGCACCAAGCGGATAATATGGTTCCTGTTGCACGGATCGGAGATGGACAGTTGCTGTCCAATCGAATCAGCAGCGATGACGAGGAAGTGGATTACCTGGAGAGTGTGATGGAAAATGGCAAGCGAATGTCACAGGTTAGTTAGATAGAAAGATTCCCTCCTCGCTATGGGATGGGCGTGGGGTTTGCTGGATGGGATTAAGGGATTTCTTTCAAACCGCACACAAGATGGATGCGAGAATCAATAATTAATTCACCGCACCGAAGTTCGTCTTCGTCGTGAGTGCGTTATAAGGTCAGGCGAAGATATTCGAAGCATATTTTGTTTCGTCCTTTGCTATTTGATTGGATTCATGAAATTTTGTGAAAATTACTTTTTCGCAAATTTGTCGAGAGTGTCAGGGCTCCCTCAAATGGATAGGATGGAACTCAAAGTCTTTGGACGGTAATCCACTTTGTTTGGGGGGAACTGATTTGTAGAAGTTTCAAAGTGTTGTTTGTTTTTAATCAACGCAGGCATGCATGCGAGTGTGGAGTTTCTAATTGGGAATGTTTACGTGATATCCTTGTCGCCTGAGGACTATTTATAAATTAGGTATATTTAGGAAAAGTTTCCGTTTCAAGAAGATTGCCAACTGAATATTTCTGGTATACATTGATGGGTTGTTTTATTTGCTAATAGCCTAATGTGTGCACGGAAGGTGATTCTGAATTGCCGTAGGCTGACGTGGTTGCCAAGTTGATTACTTTTAAAATTTTACTTGGTTTTGTGGTTTTTCTATATGAAAGTGAACTTTTAGATACCTATATTTGCCTTGAGAAGACAGAAAACGCTTGAATAGATGGCATTAAACCTTTTTCAATAGGTGTCTTGGATTTTTAATTAAGTAAAAAACTATGCTGACTTTCGAAATTTTTAAAGCAGTTCTGTCTATCACACCGACGGCAATATTATATCTGATGGCTATAGTTTGATTGAGTGGCTCATGGTCCGGTTTCAAACCACTTTTGGGGAATTGTCATACATATTTTTAAATGTGTAGATTTGCAAATTCAAATTCAGTCCACATTAACAAAAAAAATAATTTATATAGTGGGGACTGGAGGGAACGGCTCCCTGAAATTACGCCAAAAAGTGTTTTGGAAAAAAGTCCAAAATGATTGCGGCGTAATATTTTTGGAAAAACGCCAAAAAATAAAAAAGGAAATTCACCAGAATGCCATATTTTTGGAAAAAAAGTTAAATGGAAATTACGCAAAAAAAAAAAAAAAATTCAAAAAAGGCCCGAAATCTGTCAGTGAACCCAAGCAGGGGGGTTGCATACCATACGGTTTCGTTTTTCGTTTGAGGTCTTATTTCACATTTTTTGGTGTTTTTTCCAAAACACTTTTTTGGGCGTTCTCTCAATTTTCTTAAATGGAAAAAATGCCCGAAAGAGTTTTGAAAAAAAATGGCAAAATTAACGGCATTTGTGTCAAAATATTTGGGCGATTGTTCCTAGGAAAAAATGCCACAAATTTGTATGGAGGTTTTTGGGCTCTTTTTCCACTTAAATGTTTTGGCGGAATTTCAGGGAGCCGGAGGGAAATATAATTATATTCCAGCATAGAGTGGGGAGTTTGAGTGAACCTTAAGTGACTCGACATCGAGTCGAATCGTCGCACCTTCATTCTTCATATCTTCACGGAAGAAATAACCGAAAGAAAAAACAAGTTTCGCCATGTCTTGCTCGCTCACGGATAAGACGATTTGGTCCCTGATTAAAAAAAGTTGACAGAACCTTTGATATAAGGGACTTGATCGCCTAGGATGTAGTATGATTGGACTGACATATTTAAAAAAATTTAAAAATTTGAATTATTTCACTGCTTCCAGATAGACGTTAGTTTAGCACTTAAACTGTTTTAGTCCATTAAAAACATGTTTCCGAATTTCAAAGTAGTTTCTCGCGCTTTTCAAAAGTTCCAGGTGATGTTTTTAAGTTGTGCCTCAGCACTCGAAAGTCGCATTGCGGGGAATAATCCCTCTAACATGATAGTTCCTATAGAGTGGAGGTCAGTCTGGAAGTTAGTCTTCTGTGTGCCACCGGACTTAAATTAGACATTAGTAAAGGATCCTCTAATATTCGAACTAATCGTATCTGTATGTTATGGCCTAAGTAAGGTGAATTCTTTGGGTTTGAAATCCATATATGGAACAACATTTGAGTGTGTAGCTTACCAACCTGTGTTGTGATATATGTTATTCGAGCCTGAATTGACTGCACCCAAGAAGATGCATGCATTCCTTGGGATGGATGGGTTGGTCTTCAATTTTGGTTTACGAAATAGGAGTCCAATCATAAATCGTCTATGACAACTTGAACCGATCTGACCAGAAGAAAGTTGTGTTTCGATAAGAGTCTAACTTGCTTAGTAGGGCTCTATACCGGAACCGGTCAAATGCCCCTTGAGGTACCTGAGGCATTGCTTCGGGATCTGTGTGGCTTTCTATTGCTGGAATTTATAAACGGGTTAACTGAACAGATGTCTAAGAAATCAGTACTGCTTTCAGACTTCTCTTTATCTATACTCTAGTAGGGAGTAAATTGTCTCTTACATTTAATATAGGTCTGTATCGCGGATTTATGACAATAGTCAGGGGTTAGTTAGACCACCAAATTGGTTCCATTGCGTACATTTTTTGAATAGTTTGAAAATTAAGCTCGAGCAGCACCTCTGATAAGTAGCCACCTATATATATCTTAAATCTGTCATTCTTAAGGGCTGGGCGGTCGCATAGTAGATGACTAAATTTTGCCCTACAACTCTCTACAGCTTCTGCAAGCTAGTCAACGAAGAACTGCACTGTGTTTAATAGATCCGGGAACTCAAAACATGACCATCACCCCTATTCCCGTTGACGTTTGTCGTATACGAATACGAATCATGTTTCTTGTCGTTGTAAAACGATGTTCAGATTTTTTTTTAAACTTTTGTTGACAATTTTACTTCTATTTCTATGTGTTCAGTTGTCACAATTCAATTGTCTCCAAAAAGTTAAAAACACCGACTAAAAAATGAAGTGAAATACGAGTCGTTTACGACAAACGCCAACGGGAATAGGGGTGAATAACTTCAATAAAAAAAGAGCGTATAAACCTGTGGTAAGGGGATAACGTTGTTTCACAGACGACTTAGTGTGAAATCACTTGGAAATATGCACACCATTCCACCTGGCCGCCATGCATGTCATGCAGCTGGTTAATGAAGACTCTATCCCCAGTACCAAAATAAGTGGCATTGTTTTTATCTATTTCTAAAGGACGTCAGACATACTATTTAGAGCAATGATGTGGCCAGTAATGGAATAAACCCGCTTGAATAAAAATGTAGTAAATGTATACTTTTCACTATCCATTCGTCCCAAAAATAGAAACTCACACAAACGAATGGTTGCGCGAAGCTAGGCCTAGGGTGTTTACCGCCTGTTGCGCCACCTATTTATTTTATTTTATTTTTAAATGTATATACTTACTGAATTGAAGTCGACTGGTCCGCCACACTGTATTTGAATCACACCAGGCACTCCTTTATTTTTTAGCACGTTCGTTGTCACAAATGTAAATTTATTAAGAAGCTCAAATGTTGCGTATTCAATTTGGTTGGTATCCTGCAGGATTTTAGAGCATTGCTACCCATAAGTATATCTACAACTATAGGACACTCAAAGGTGATTTGTTAAACACCCCAGTCAGTAGTAGTAAAGTCCATAAAAGCCTTGGGATTTGGTCATTATTATAGAACAATTTTTTTTAAATTTCATCAGCTCACTATATTATTTTTGTAACTTCTTCCGATATATCCTTGGTTGAAATTTCATTGAACTCAAATTACCGCACAAGACCTACCTAACCATCGATTTTAATATTACACCAAAACTATGACTCGTGCTTTAAGGCTTCCGTAATCAATTAACCTTGAAAGCCTTCAACATCGACGCACATAAATCCAGCTCTGTCAAAGCACCTCCTTCGAACCTGATGACGACAACTTTACCCGGTTACGATTTGCGATTACACACTGAAAATGATACCAACCTCTGAGCAAAAAGCCACTACGTGATCCCATTGCAAATTCCTCGTAATTTGTTCCAACTTTAGTTCGAGAACTGACCTTAACCTCCCTTCTCTCGTATATCCAGGCGGCAGGAATGTAATGGCGTCAAAGTCACGAACAAATGACCATGTAGACATGAACCACCCCAACAGAAGATATCTCATTTTGTCGCCTAGCTTTCAATATGTTTTTTTTTCTGCAGTTTTTATTTTTTTAAATTTTTTGAGATAAATTATTCCGAACTTTATTTTAGTTTGTGGATTCTATTTGAGTTGAGGTACTCTCTGACTTGTCTGTATAGAGAGTGTCAACTGGCAGCCAGTCATCCTCGGCAAGAATTTTAATACAGTCAGGGACATCAGGATACATGAACGAAAAATTCATCCAATATTCCTTGAACCTCGACAAAAACACCATCACAGAGGGGGTAATTTTGTATGCCCTTTGGGAAGGAAGAGCTAAACAACTCGTCCTTTTTCTAATTTAGTGGTAAACATCATCAGTGGGAATTTTAATCTGATCTGCTTTTAAAATGGAAATTCTCCCAGAACTTATCCCATCTAGATCAATAAGTGGTTAATCCGATTTTCGTACCCTCTCCCGAGTCGTTGATGAACTATTTTCAAGTTAATCGATTTGTCTATCTAGATAATTAAAAGGTCGTGGTTTTTATTCTACTCGGTTGGTTGGGGTCATATCATGTTTGTGGTTAAGCGATTTAGAAGATTGGGCTGTTGGATGGTGGAGAAAGTTTTACCATAAGCTAATCGAATTTAGATAGAGTGAATATCGATAGAACACGTTTTCCCTTTGGGATACTTTTAGGATAAGTATTTCAACGAAATCAAGCAGAGTTTGAGGTTCCACAATGGCATTTGTTGCCCTCTTTTATCTTTTGGATAACTGAGCGCACAATCTCCTCAACTTGTACTTGTCTTCATGTCTCCATCGCTGAGGCTATCAATTTACAGAAAGGCCATCAACTGCCAGAATCTCTAAGAGCCAGAAACTGAAAAAACATAATTGCTTACTCGCGTATGACGTAACTCGTCCTTGTATAGAAATGCATGCTGCAACTAAAGGGTGTCTTTTTTTAGGTATACAAATTCAATATGAAATAAATTAATGTCTATGATATTAACTACATTTAATAGACAATTTTATGCTATTACTGTTTAAGAATGTTTTCGGGCATATGTGCGCCATGGCTAGTTCGAATGAAGCGCAATTGTGAAGTCCAATTTTCGACAACTTTATCAAGCCGTATATCAGCAATAACACGGTGAGTGTTGACTTCCAAATCGTCCAAAGTCTCTATTTTATCGGCATAGACTAGGGTCTTCACATACTCCCAAAGGAAATAATCTAAAGGTATGAGATCACAGGATCATGGAGGCCAGTTCACAGGCCCGTTACGCGAAATTATGCGCGTTCATCAATTGTTTCCCGCAATATAAATTGATGGTGTCGGGCGCATTTGCGCCATCTTGTTGAAACTCTGTCAACTATTGCACAAGCTGAATCTTATAAGCTTTTAAGCCAAGATCTTTCTATAAAATCTTCCTCAAAATTGATGAGCATAGCTCCAATTGCTGTGCACAATGGCGAATCGGATCATTCGGATTCTCCTCAACACTGCCCTCCACAACGGCAATAACTCCTTTTGTTCGCAATGTTTGTCGTCTTTGGGGATGCGTATTCTCCACTAGAGTGTGCGTGGTGCGAAAACGATTCATCGTAATCCGAATAACGTGATCAGATGGAGGATTATGTCGACCGTAAAATCGAGCAAAATAAGTTTGCACACAATTTGCACGCGTTTTTCTAGCGTTATCTATTCATCATAAAGTGGCAAAACGTACTAACCACAAATCAACTTTCAACTGTCAAAATGGCAATCTGTATAAACAGTGCTGCCAGTTTAAAAACCAAACCTATAAAAAAACCCTTTATTTTTGCTTTTGGTCCAATTTTAAAAATCCCTTTCTTCGTCCGCGTGCTCTCAGTAGCTGTAGAATTTTACTGGTCACATTTGGGTGGCGTTTCTGAAATTTTATTTCAACTCAATACGAAATGTCAAAAACGGTTCGAACACGACTAATACAGCTTTCGCTAAAAATGGGCGCAATAGTTAGTACATTTTAATATTAAAAAGTTCTAGAAGGTTTCTTAGATCTTCTGTGTTATAGGCAACATTTTTGAATTTTGATTTTCACGAAACCTTCTTAAACGATTTCGACCAAAACTATTATTTACGGTCCAGACTACTCCGGGTGCTGAAAAAGAGATGACGACAGATGAATCTAATGCGAATCAGATTTTTTTCATTCTTATGTAGTGGGTTAGAGATAACCGGATTATTCCAATTAAGGGCTTGGTTCTCTGGGTTGGGAATTGTGACATTAAAATAACATGAATTGTGCGAAGGCGATACACCCATTACTACTAAAAAAACCTGAGTCTGTCCTCATGAATTTAGGCCGACAAGTGACTGATGTGTAGGTACATGCTCCTGAGAACTCTATCAAGTTTTATGCCCTCTTAGACGGACTCTGATCGGAATACGACGTTAAAATTGTGTCCGTGGACTTTACTGCAAAAATCAAGAATAAGAACATATTCTGAGGGTTTATTGGTAACCAATAACCATACAGCTTCCACAAAACGACAGTAGATAATTGCTGCTGCTACTGATCAATTGATTTTACAACAGTTCCAACAGCTAAGGATCGACATTGCAATCTGGTTATTTTCAGACTGTTAAGTCCCCAACCAAATCGACCATGTACTGAGGGACTTGTTTGACACTGACAATTTTCTTTTTGCGGCTAAATTCGGAGCTCGACGCATCTAGGTTAGCCAGAGTCTATAGACATCACCTGAGTGGAAATCTCTCCATTATACATTCATTGATTGATCATTATAATTGTACACAAGCAGTGGTATCAGCCTCTATATCCTGTAACCTCGTAGGATATAATGCAAAAAAAAAATGCTTCTAGAATGGAGATATATCGATATAGCGTTATATCGATATAACGTTAAATTAACAGAACGAAGACACTTAAGGTCCCAACCCATAGAATCCGTAGCGTCCGGTGCGGCAACATATTCGACTGATAGGTTGATAGAATACACAACACAGCAGCTTATGGAAGGTGACCCATAAGCAGCGCACGTGCCGGATGCGACGGATAAAGTAAGTTTACTTTCTACTTTTCTGTTCGTCCCCGTCGCAACCGTTGACAGTTTGCACAGCACTTTCATTGGTGGACATATTAAGAGAATGAGAGAAACTGTCAAATGCTGCGGATGACAGTTCAATCAAAATAGTTTTGTGGATATTATCGAATTTAATAAATTACAAATTGTTTTAAAGATTCCAAGTGTGGACTCAAATACGTCAATATTGACGGGTCCGTCGACGCGATGGAAGCAACGGCTTCTATGGGCTGGGTCCTTTACGATCGAAAAAAATGTTATAGAAAAGCTTAGGAATACTGGCTGCTGGCTTCTGAAGGTTGGAATGGGGGCTAATTTTTGAAAGAGCGAATTCATTCAGGTGCTTGGCATCTAAATGGAAAATGTGTAGAAACAGAGAACCCACTTTCAGTCAACAAAGACCCAGTGGGGTTATACCCAAATGCGCGGCGGATCGTATTGAAAGCGAACGAGTACGAAATTCGAAAACTATATTTTCAGTGCTTTCCAGATTTTTCCATTCTGTCTTCCAAGTTCCTATTAATTTTTCCAAACAATTGACAGCCTGTTCTCGTAACAGGAATTTCGTTTTTTTTACCGAAAGCAATCTGTCACCTAAACAGCTATCGCTTTTGAATGGAGCAAATCGCTTTTGGAAATACAAACATACAAATCCGCCATGAAAAGCGATCCGCCGCGCATTTGGGAATATGCTTCCAGTATCGAAAATGTTTTTTTTGTTTTAGCTATTTTGGCATTGCGATAGCATTATTTCATCAAGGACATTATTAACACCTTTTGCCTTTTGAACATAAAATATAGCTTTGGCATTTATCACACTCTGGGAAGTGTCTAAAAGCAAATGTGAGCTTAGTCCACTGTATACCCACATGATTTCGCAAAATGTCGATAGCTGTTACAGCCCCACAGATTGACATTTACATCCTTTATTCATTAGACAAGTGTCAGCAAGGACAAGAGGCGACAACTCATCTTTAACATATCATTGAAAATCTCTCCGAGATGTTCATAAACACACTTTGCTTTGATCAAATGCCAACATTAATGCAATGAATAAACTATGCTATTCATCTTCTTCCAGCCTGTGTCTTAAATCCTCTTGTCACTGTGCAAAGATTCACTTAATCCTCTTGCACGGCCCCCGAAAGGATAATATTTCTCCGAACATAAATAATCATTTCTTGGCTGTAATCGGAATTAAATTGTCATGAAACGGACGAACGACGATGACGATGACGACGTCGATGAGATATATCCTCTCTTGACCCGACTGAACATTACTCTCATTTGGGAAGGACACCCTCTGGTCAATAAAAAATTCAACGCATAGAGTGGAATTATATTCAATCCCCCGCCCCACTTCGCATCAACCCACTTTCTTATTTCCTATTCAGCAATGTGGACGGATACTGGTTCTGTCTTTATGACTGTTTTTAGTTTAATGAACTTTCACAAACCGAAGGACATATTAAACAGGGAATTTATTTTATTGCACACTCTTGATGGGATTAGAGTGTGAGAGAGCACAGAAACTTTTAAAGGCAACTGCGTAATATTTTTGCTTTTTGTTGTAGCCACAAGGTTTTCATTTGCACTGCGAAGTAATTTTGATGAAATTATTTCCCCTTTTTGGATGCCCGCCATTTTTTTTTTTTCGTGGGACGGATTTTAATCAAAAGGTATAATTGCTTTTATTTGTCCGCTCCAGGTGGTAATTTAAGTATAAAGTGACTAAATTTGGTAATACAATTTCGCAGTTGAAAAGGGCGCGGCGGCTTTACATAAGGAAATTAGGTTATCCTTTAAATTGAAATGCAATGCCATGGGATATTTTGCACGTGCATTCATAATAAATTCATAAATCTCCTTCTGCCATGAAATTATGAAATTGACATGCAAATCGCGAAATTCCATTGGAGGACGAAGCTCTGTTTACCAGAATTTATTTCTATACGTAACATCTTTTGAATTGGTAATTTTATACGAGGCATGAAGGGCACTTTACGAATTTCGCCTTCGTTATGTATTAAATCAGGAAATTAGTATGACCACTTACTTGGCATCTGTCTAAAATTACAGAAGGTTTGAAGGAAGTCCTTTATTGGTCGGACAACATCAGCGGATTTTTTTTTGTGAGAACCATACGTTTTAAAAATATTTGGGTGTTATCCTAGAAAGGAAGCCTAGTTATGGAAACTTAACATCTAAGAGAGAGAGAGAGTCAAAAAGACTAGAGTAGCACTTTTTTCTTGCAAAAAAGCTATTGGAAATAAATGGGTCTAAAACCTCGAATAACTCGCTGGCTCTATATCTCGGTTATAAGACCGGTACTCCGGCTACTGTCTAGTGGACAGCCAAGGAGAAAGCTATAAATCGCGATTAACTAATCAAGCTCCAGCGCACAACTTGTATGAGCATGTGCATGTATAGGCTGGGCAAAAATCCTCTTACTTTAGTCCTTCTCGTGGGCGCTCGCCCTAAAATGGCTAATCAGCTTGTCTGGTTGGTGTCGGCCAAGTCTTCACACTTACATATCATCTGTACGCTGCGATTCGTTGCGACATACGACTGATCTGAGCGTGAACCATTAAGTTTGAGGTGGGAGTAAACCCTAAATTAAGGCCGGACTAAGCCGTCAGACGACCCTTGGCTAGGGGCCATAGCTCAGTCGCAAACGGAGTATCCGGATACCTGGCGACTTCCGAGTATCCGGATACCTAGCTAGCCTTGTCTGTGTATAACGTATCTCTGCATAGATCGACATCTTTTCTCCGTTACTCGTGGGCCCTATTTTTAAGAGTGCGGTGCTCTGAAACTACCGGCTGGAAGTACTGCCTCTAAGCTCGCTTCCGGTACTAGCGCTACTGCAACAACGACAGTTAAGAACTTGGCTACCTAACCTATTCTTGGCCTCGCTGGATAGCGCTCTACTCAACAACCCGGGGCTGCATGTCGTACTGCTTCGAGCACGCGGCATGCAAGCCTTTCAACTAGGCAATATAGAGAGCCGCGTACCGCCTCCAGACTTCTGGAGCGTATTAAGGACGTCCCCCTAGATAAGCTCTCTGAAGTTGCATCCAACGCTTCATTCTCAGCTCCTGCTAGTTCAACGGGCAGTTGTGAGATCATTAGATCCTGTGATATCACAATGAGCCTCCTCTGGCCTAAGTGAGGCTACACTTGTTGCGGCCTGCCACTCTAATCTAACCTAACCTATGTGCATAAGCGGTGAACTACGCGCAACTTCCTCTGCGGCACTGTACATAATGTTTCATCAACTATCTCTTGATATATTTAGCAAGCAGATGGTGCAGCCATTCGCCTTAAAGCTACCTCACAGTGGTCAAGGAAAGACTTTGGCCTCGCTTCTATTTTTAAGAATCTCAAAATCTCAGCCGAAAACACTGACACATCTCTAAATTTCGACAAGAATATTTTCGTCACCATCCAGAGCAATCTGGAATGCAGATACTTTTTCAAAGAACGGCTCAAAACCAAAGACGGAATTGGTGGGGTCTTCTCGCCGAGAGTCTTAATCTTAAGCTCTCCTGCTACTAAACTATTGTAGCGTGTTCCAGGCGGAAATTATGGCTATGACAGAAGTCATATCTTGACTTAAGAAAAATTTAATGTCCGCTAAAGTTATCTGCATATTTTCGGACAGCCAAGTAGCTATCAAATCCTTGGATTTGATCTATATAACTTCTGTAGTAGCCTTCGTCTTCCGATCGGTTCTTACGGAGATGGAGGAACAGTTCAACATTCACCTATTTTGTCTGCCAGGGCATAGAAACATTCCAGGGAATTGTAGGGCTAATGAAATCGTCAGAATAGGAAAAACTTTAGGCATTCTTCCGGATGAAGGCACCTTGGACATACCAATCGCTTCTTGTTAACAAAAATGTAAGCTGGATGTTATCGAGAGTGCAAATCTTTGGTGGACAAGTATGGCACAACAGGTCTAGCAACGAAACAAATTTGGTTAGGCCTAGTTTCTCAAAGGTTCTTGTATGCAACGCCGCGTTAAAAAGCTATTAGGTCAGGAAATACATTCTAACCAACAATTTTTAGACACCGATTATTTTTTTAGGAATAAGTAAAATAAATTGAAAACTCGCTATTCTCATCACAAGTTGTCCAGTTCAAAGTTTGCTTAAGATAATGAGCAAGAGCCGCTGGCATCCAGCGACACCTCCACATTTGCTGTCATTGAGGCTCATAAATCTACGGACAAGTCAGCATACTACATCAGTGTTGTCAAAATGTGTTAAAATGTTTGTACAACCTTTTGCCAAGAAGACCTTTTGTGTAGAACCCTGGGAAATTACTGACACCTCAACGTACGGGCTTCCATTTTATGAATATAAAATTAAAAATCGCCGCCAACATAAAATTATCTCATTTGAATGTGCGTTACATTTTCCCTACCCCCCGGCAGTAAGAAGTTGCTTTTAGAAGTGTGTCTTTCACTTGACTAACCATTAAATGTCTCGTAACTGAAAATATACATAATCACGAACAATCGGACGTGGACAAAGTAAATAGACCCCACATGACAATTGGACCATGAAAATGTTACGTATACGCCCCCCGTCAATCAACAGTTCATGCCATTAGTTTATTGTCTTTTTTAATACGGTTGGGAGATTAAAGGAAGCAAACGAGAAACGACTCCTTCCCACAGCTTCTCATTTTTTTTTTCGATTACTTCTGCCGAAGGATTGAAGTAATATGAAGTTTATTACGGTTTTATTGATACAAATGTGTACCTACTTGAGAAAAAAACCGGAAACCAATATGAGAATAATTGACTGAGTTTTCTTAAGCGTTGCTTGATCGTAATGCAAAAACAAGTCCAAGAGGAAATTGAATTCCAGCAATCTGTATAGGCCGTCGTAAGTGTATATGAACTAAAAGGAATTTATTAAGAAAATAATATTTTTTTTTTTCAAAATTTAGTTATTTTTTTGGAAAGGACAAAATCAATCCAGCTTATGACAGGCTGGAGGTTCAATCATTTGTAAACAAAACAATTTTCCTACCTTTAGTCTTTTAAATACCTGACTGAACTGAACTAGAAATATGAAAAGATTTTAATATAAAAAAATGTTTTGATGCAAAAAGTTTCTTCAAACAATTCTAATGGTGACTGCAAAAAAATTTGTTCAAAAATCTCTTCGCTAATATTTTTTATGATTTTTTGAATGGGATGATCTCAGAAAAATTTTGTATGAAAAGGAGGAAAAAGTAGCTAAAATAGTCATTTTTAGCAATTTTCAAAAAATCATAAAAAATATTAGCGAAGAGATTTTTGAACAAATTTTTTTGCAGTCACCATTAGAATTGTTTGAAGAAACTTTTTGCATCAAAATATTTTTTTGAGACCGAGGAAAAAAGACAAAAAAGTTGACTTTTACAAAAGTTCTAAATTTTCAATGGGTACTTAATGGGTTAAGGAAAGTTTTGTATCATTCAAACGGAATTTAAATGACCTTTCCATTGATGCTAAAATTTACATGAAGTAAGTTCAAATTGTGAGTAGAATTAACTTTAGTTTTGTCAAAATACTTATGTCCACCATTGTATAGAATTTCCGGTCAAGAACCACAACTACAGCCTATTCCGTATTCACATCCCAGTGACTCCGTTTATTGGTGAGCTATATCTATTCGAATAAATTGGATACAGCCACAAAATTCAATTATCCCTCCATTTTAAGTTTTACCTTCACCCAGTTTCTTTTACATTGGCATCGTCTTCTGTTTCATTTTGTATTTTATTACTGAGACCGCATAGAGAAGTTCCTTTCAAAGTCAATTTTTTTTTCGTCTCCTCATTTGTCGCACTCATCAGGGAGTGAGAGAAAAAAGATACAAAAAAAGTATCCAAGGTGAAATAAATTGATTACACCCCCTGGCATTAGGCTGATCATAGAACTTATCCCGCCCTCTGCCATCTGAACGTCTTCCTCTGTCAAGGATTCTTGTGGGTCTAGAAATATTTGCAATTTTTTTTTGCTGTCAATATTTTTCCACAGGGAATCTTTTTTTGTATCACCGAGGGATTAGATTTGTATAGATTTTTTTCTTTCGTTAGAAATTCTCAAAATAAATGCCCTAGAGGATTGATAAAAAAAAAACATTCTCCAGGTACGAGTATAATCAGAATATGATTTAAATAATATTTATTTGCTCGTTTTGTTGGGAAGGTAGTTCCATTCATGGGCCAAGTCAAGACGTTGAGGAATTTCCGATGGAAGTGTGTTATTTGGAAAACGTGTCGAAAAATTACTTCTTTTATCGGATTCCATAAAATATTCAAGCAGCAAAGTAAGCACATTTCTTGTAACAAGTCTTAAGGACCTGTTGAGTGTCAAAGTATTTTTCTGGTATGTATATTTATTCAACGAGCTCATTCGAATAATGATTTGGACAAATAAACGATTTGAGATGTTTCCGAAAATATGGTTTCTTTATTTTAGTGTCGTTTTATTGTGTATGCTTTTAAATAATATCTTCAACGAATAGTGGTCAAATTGTTCGCAGGAGGAATATGGAGTACTCCGTCACGTAGCTCTATTGTGTGATACATTAAAATTACGACTACCTATATACAATTTGCACAACAGTCGAATTAGTGTCAAATATTCTGGCAATATTCAATTTTATTAGATCAGAAAAGTGAAAGAGGAAAATTATTATGACTAGCTCAAAAAAAATGAAAGTAGCTGTCATCAGAAGCCGTCTCAATTCGTTCCAAAAATAAAACGCTGACGCACAATTGCCCCTTAGAAGTTTGGACTAAAATTGTATTTATACAAACTTCTTGAGCCTAATATTTTATTTATTTTTTAGATGCAACGCAATGATTTTTGACTTTTAAATTTACTAGTTTTGCGGACAGATCCTGTTCTGATCATTGACAAAATAATGTATGATTGCCAAACACGAGTTTTATATTGAAGACCCTTCTGACAAATTTCCTCAAATTGAGAGGGTAGATACTTATGTGAGTTGAAAAAATTTGTGAGTATACTTTTCCTACACAATATAAGCCAAATAAATTTTCAATTGACAATACAGCCTGTTGACGAAAATTATGTATATAGTCAAGATTCGGAATTTGTCATCAGACTATAATTCAGAATTTCTAATGTCAGATAGATCAGAATATCCCAAATATATGGTCTTCTATAGCATACAGCTCATACCTCATACGTCATACCCCGACAGCTTACTTACTCAGGTGGCGCTACACGCCTCGCAAGTTAGCACGATATTTGCCTAATCGCCTCCAGTTGCGCACTCCAAGTTGGTTGAGCTACAATGGTAATAATTTGAGAATCTTGTCAGTCATAGAGCGTTTACTGCGGTAACATCGCTATTCTGGCAATATCTTCCAACTTGTCAAACCAAAATTGTGCAGAATCTGTCAAAATCTATAGGCAATCTAAAAATACTGCTCGTACTGATGCATGGCATTCTAATAGTGTTCATACCTTCTTGAGTTCACGCAGAAGTGTAAAGCAAGGCGCGCACTAGAGTGGTGAGCAAGTGATACGACAGTAGCGTCCAACCAAGTGGCAGGTGGAATAGCAGTGGTATGAAAGTGATTTAACGCGCACTAAGATAGCAAACGTAAAGTGTCACCGATTCATCAGTTTTTAAAATGTCGTCCTATGTTTAGTTCTTATTCGTCTCGCATGTTTTTAGTTTCCGGGTAAACAAAAGTACTAAAATCCACGTCGTCACCAGCCGTTTGCCACTTGGAAATTAAACTTGCATAAGTGGCACTAGACTGGCATCACTAAAAAATGACACGTCGTCACCACTCCGTTTTGATGCGCGTCTACATTTGTTTACATAGGCTTCAGCGATACCACCTGTCACTTGGTCACCACGCCACTGCTGCCACACCACTTCACTGCGCGCCTTGCTTAATAAAAATACTGCCCAGGTACTGACTCTCCTATGGCTAAGAAATGCAGTGACTCTGGAACTTAGGCTACTGTGCAAATTTACGAGTCAACTTTCCTTGCATTCACGACTGTCTTCAGCCAGAGTGTCTGAGCCTAGTTTGAGATGTAGAAGTAGATGTATTTTCACTGATGGATCCAAAACTAGTCTAGGGACCGGCCGTGACAACACTAGACTTTACTACTCATTAGGCAAGCATGCCTCTGTTTTTCAAGCGGAGATCTGCCGAATTGCTGCCGAATATATTGTGAGGAAGCTTCTCTAGGCCTCGCTCAACCCAGAAAAAAAAAATGTTTGGCGCAACAGGCGGGTAGACCATTGGTTGTGTGTGAGTTTTATTTTTGGGGCGAATGGCAGGGAGCTATACAATTTTATGTCGAGTCCGAACGGCTGAATTGAGAAGCTTTTTCAGGACAGTCATACTCTTGGATGTTTGTCAGACGTTCGCGAGAGGTGGGGCAGTAGAGAAAACCTTAAGATGTAATTTGTGTTTTTCCGCAGATCGAACCTGGAACCCCTCGCACAATAGTCCAGGACACTAACCACTGCCCTACTGCGCCCATCCCAGTTATCCGTTTTAGAATAGTTCGGGAATGCAAGAACTCTTTGAACTCGGGTCTCAAGGCTGAATTTGTTGAGTTTTGCCTGGGTCCTCCTATGTCACCATGATGATCCTATGCCTCGTGATCAGAATCTGCGTTTGGTCTTTCTGCATCCTCGGGCAATGCCTCCATATAACGAACACAATTGTGTATGGCAAGGCTCTTCAGAACGTGGGCAGTCTAAACGCATGCTTCCGTAAGTCAGTAAGAAGTCTGAGGCATCTGCCTCTCAGCAGAAAAGACTGTACACAACTTATTGGCAGGAATTCTTATGGGACTTAGTGTGCTAAGCTTAAGTAAAACCACTGTCTGCGACGCATGTGGAGAGGGCGACGACGATGCTTCGGATCATTTCCTTTGTTATTGTTCTGGCTTTGCTCGAATGAGATGGCAGATCTTTGGGCCTGATTCTGTAAGCCTCTCATCGCTGAAGTGCATCGACCGAAAGTCTAAGAAATTCCAGTAAAATTATTATACTGGATTTGCTTCCTGATTAAGTAAAATGGACCAGTTGCGTTTTAGTGAGTGCTCCAATGGAGTGTTTCCTAACCGAAAAAAAAAATAGATTCTTTAATCAGTAAGTCATGTAGGTCTGGCTTGATGAAGTTCCCCCCGAAATTGTTCAAGCAGCACAAGCCAAAGATGTATATGTGCTGGCTCCCGAAAATTACGCCAGATTTTTTTTTTGGAAAAAAAATGCCTAAAATTTCGGAAAAGACTTTGTATAGACAATTTTCAGGCATTTTTTCCAACACAAAATCTGGCGTAATTTCCGGGAGCCTATTGTTCTGCCTTCCTTACTAGCATCTGCCTCCTATAGTGGCTCGGACTCTCGACATTACCGCGTTTGTTGCGTATATTGTGTAGCGTACGCCTTTAAACGAAATAATTGTCAACGAAATAATTCCGAATAATTCTAATCGTTACTTCATTACTCGATAGTTCACCATGCCAACAAAACAGCCGCTGCAACTGCATTTAACAACTGCAATAAATGCCACCCACTTCACGTCGGAAGTGCAACGGCCATCTATGCACATACAGTGGCTGGTATAAAAAGCGATTGTGTTAAAGCTCGCCCTTTCTTTTTCTAATTGTCAATGGCTGTGGTTGAAAGTGCGTCGCCATATTGCAAAAAAAAATCTTTAATTCAGCAAATATTCACTCTGTGCGGGAAAAGTCTTAAATTGAAAGTATAGATAAAGTGCGTAAAGTGCGAAAGTCATTTATTAAACTATATTTAACGAAAGTTCCTACGAAAAATACAAAAAAAACATAACCCGAAGGAGATTCCTATTGCGCATAATATATTGCGTAGTGTGCCATCGGGTAGTGCAATCATACCTGGCGCAGTCCAAGTGGAATTCCACCCTGAAGCGACCAAAAAAATTCACCAGAGCACACCTAAGGTTGCGACTTGCGACTCATACTAATCGTAAGCATCCCCCAGAGAACGAACAGGTAAAATCAATTTGTATGTAGTTAGCTAGAAAAATGTGAAGTGACCATGTACCAACACTTACAGATAAGGAGGCCTCAGGTATCGCAATCTACCACCACGCGGATTGCTAGATCCGGCTCTGAGATACCTGCAGCGCACCTTTTCTTCTTTTTTTTTTGGCCCACGTGCAAAATTACGCACCGGCGTGATACAACTTGCCACGTGTGTTCCGGCACGAAAAGAACACGCAACGCATACGTGTACATACTCCGATGACATAACTCTCGCTATATATATCGACATATAGACTTATGTGCATCGTACATCGTGAAGACATCTTTCTTGCCAACTACACCGGAAAAAAACCCCACAGCTACGCCACCAACATTCATTTATTTGTTGAAATCGTCAATTGGCAGTGAGCTTAAATTCCATCTGCCACACATTGCTGCTCCGGTGCAAGACCGAAAAACAGAATCCACGTGTCGTAAGTCATCCCGATACGACCCATTACCACGTCACCAATCCGGCGATCAGCACAAGATCATCGAATTCACCTCAGTTGAGTTCGCAGTTACCTGCTCTGCTGGACAAGCAAGCCACCATACCAACACCTGTATGGTCGACAAAAAGGACCGTAGAATAGATAAGCAAGTAGTTTTAGTTCTTTGTAACTTCAAATTGTATTTTGTACATAGAAAAAAGGTAATGTCAGTATGGTATCAATTGGAGTCATTCATATTCATTGCTAGGATGCCTAAAGAAAATATAAAAATAATCTTAATTTCAGCCAAGTATCCAAGGTTCAACCTTTTTGCAACATCGCAGACACATCCAGACGATTTGTGCGCACAAAGCGGAGGAGCAAGCTGTATTTTACCGGCCTACAACTATAGTCACAAGACTAAGACACCAATTGTAAGTTCCACATTTTTATATTATCTTTTGGCATATATATTTTTTATATTTTTTTCGTAAGAGACCTAAAACCTTTTTAGTGTTAAGTCATAGTAGATATCTAAATTCACAAGTTAGAAAATAAACACAAATCTTGAATTGTTTACTTTTTAAGGAAATTATAATCCTTTGCTGCAAAATATACTCACCTTGAAATACAATATATGTACTAGATTTCCATTATTTTGTAAGGTTCGGTCTCAGGTTTTAAAATAAGATGCTAACTAAGCAAAATATAATACATATTAGCATTTCAATCAAAATTCTGACATACAAATGAAGCTTAATAATTTATTATATCCAACTGTTATAACTATACCTACTGCGTTTACCTTCACATTTATACCCATATGGGCTTAAATATACTTTTTATGAATTCGAATTGTAACAAACAATCTCAGTCGTTCTTATTCCTTCAACATGAAATATCATAGAAGGATGGATTAAGTTTTCTTTCATTTTGGTGATAGCGTTGTAATGGAAACTGGTGAAGTAGATACAGCGTAAACTGGTTTTATTAGGGGTTACCAACCAAAATGCATCGGCACATGGTAACCATGGTGACAATGCCCATTGGACATTGAATAAGGGTGGGATCCGCCGAAAGATGACTTTAGATCATCGCCTGTCAATAACAGCAGACAGTTATATGTTTTCCTTTTGTCTCGTTTAAATTTGTTCCCCTTTCTTTGTTACGGGTTCGGGTTTTCTTACCTTATACCTACCCTACATGTATGTAACCATATGTTATATTACAGCTTTAGTACAGGTCTCTCAAAGGAACTACCTCATCGAAACTAGATATTACAAATCTTTAAATTTTCTCGGCACGATAATTTTTATTTTGTGGACCAAATGGACAGCAGAAAAGAACCACCCCCACCGACGAGCTAATTGCAGGAGCCTTTCGCAAGCGTGCCGACCCTCTGCCTAGGAGATGGAACTTCGTTTCCAAAACATCATCTCTCCTCCCAGTCCTGTGTAAGAGATCATCTTATCATCATCTCTCTTTTTCTACAAAATTGGCGCCCAACGTGGGGCCCGCCATGCGTTTCATTACAAATTGGCAGCCTACATAATTAGCAACAAGTCGTCAGCCCTGATAAATTAAGTTCACTTAAGTGTCAAGGCGGAACAATCACAAGCAGTATTTAACATCCTAATTTCAAAAAGTTGCATTGTAAGTCTTTTGCGAAGTCTTGCAAGTTACTGCATAATTTGTAATGTCTAGTTTTCAAATTCAATATTTTATTCTTATAACATCTAGAATTTTGTTTTCAATGTTCGTTTATGTCAGTACCTGTGAGTTTATAATAATGAATCCTAGGAGTCCGTTCTATCGAGACTTTATGTCAGTAGAAGTCAGTTGCACTAGGCTATTCATTTATTTTACAGTGTCGACATTATTGTAGAGATCCTGAAGATATATAAGTTCTTCTACGAGTACTTTCAATCAAGGCTTCATAGCTATTTGAAAGTTGCAGTAGAAAGATGCTTCAAAAATATCTCATCAATACCTACATTGAAAATCAATAAATTGTTCATGAGCTGACCTAGTATTGTTTGTCGCATTTTATTCCATTTAATGTTTACACCTGTATCTACTCCCAAATATGTTTCAACCATCACAACCAATATCACCAAATACTCTTATGAAATTACATAGTTAAAACCTTCAATTATCATTAAAAACTTTGAATAAACATATAGCAAGAGTTTTCAAAATACATACCGAAAATTTTATCATACTTATTTAATGAAGTAAGATTATCTACCTTCTTTAATCTTTACAAACAAATGCATAAATGAATTAAGTAATTACAAGACGAAACAAATACCAATATCCAATCCAATATTAAACAACCTTTAATTTGACAAAGACTTTATTCAATAATAATATACAAATCATGAGCGCCAACAAAAACACGGGAACTGTAGCTAAGCAAAGCAGAAGTCAAGCTCACGATACAAACCGGAGCATGCAAACCCGTTCGCTCACGAATAGACAATCGATTCCAAATACTCCTTTTCCTTTATCACATACCAGCAACAGTCGCGTTCGTCATTCACCTCCATTACTGGATAGAACCGAAGTAACTAACACCAATCGTTCATTGAATATTAGTAATAGTATGCTTAATAATTCTACAAGTAATATTAGAAATATTAGCCTGAACGATACACTGCGAACTACAAATGCAGCGAGTTCACTTATTCCTACATTTGTCCCTACAACTGTGATATCTTCTTTGTTAACAACCACCACTACTACTTCAAACCCAATCATGTCTTTACCGATGATGCCAACCAGTGATCAAATGAATAATGTCACTGACTCATTTAACGGACGTTTAGCATATGATCATAATGCAAGTGCATTGCCCACACTACCATCACAGCCACATTCAAATAGCCACTTGCACTCGCACATCAAAAGCGTAGTAGAAGCAAGCCTATTTGAGTTGAAAAATTCACTATTTAGAGAATTACCTAGCCTTATTCGAGATAATGTCGGTCATACATTAAACAACCTACAACAAAATTATCCACCAGCCCAGACAAACCAAAATAACTTTAATTTCGAGCCATTACCACCGAACCTGAATCCTAATGAAGCAATTGCGAATAGTACACTTCATTCAGCGCGCTCAGCGCACAATTCGAATAATTCACGATCAGGCAATAGCTCACATCACCAAAACATAAATGTTCCACCGGAACCAATACATTTTGACATCCCTCGTTTAACACCACATGCAACCAGACAAGTTTCCGAACAGCTAGTTCATAGAAGTAGCAATCGAAAATTTGACTTGGATCGTTGGGGAATAATATTTGACGGTACCGATAAGGGAATGTCAATTGAAGACTTTGTCTTCCGCGTCGAAGTTTTAAAATCGAACTACGATTGCCCGTGGGAAGAGGTAATGAGAAATTTTCACCATTTAGTAAAAGGATCAGCCGAAGATTGGTTCTGGCAACACTTGCGCAATAACCCGCGAGGTGATTGGCACATGCTTCGTGCAGCCCTTTTTAAGCGTTTCAAAAGTTACGAAAATGATTTCGAAATTCTTAAGCAGATCATGGACCGAAGACAAATGCCAACTGAGTCCTTCGATGAGTTTTACTCAAGCATAAGACATCTCATAAGCCAGTTGAGAGATCCTATTCGCGAGCTAGATCTCGTCAAAATTTTGAGAAACAACATCAACACTCGACTTATGAATTTCATCTATCCCATGCATATAGAAACGTTCGAGCAGTTCCGCGACGAATGCCGTCGAACAGAAAAAATGCTACAGTCGAGATACTCCGTCCAAAATCGCTTTAATAATGCCAGACATGTTCATGAACTTGACTTCACATCACCCGAACAGTCAACAGAAATGTTTTTTGAATCCCCTAATGACATCTCAGCAGTTTCTTTCGCTAGTCGACCTAAGACGCCGAATGTCATAGACAAGCCATCTCTTGATCGTGTCATTTGTTTTAATTGCAAACGTGCTGGTCATATCTTTATTAATTGTACTGCCCCCGTTCGAAATCTCTTTTGTTATCGATGTGGAACAGACGACTGTACAGTTCTTGATTGTCCAAAATGTAATCAAGCGAAGGGAAACCTGAGTGCGAACAAAACCTATTCCGGGAGGTGTTGTTCGACTCAGACGAACCTGGAATAAGCAAGAAAGACGCTTCGACAAACACCTCGACCGATTTAGAAGATGACATACAAATCAATGTCAACGAAAACCTAACTTTATCTAAGCCATGTGCTACTGCGTCCGAAAGAGACCCTAAACTAAACTCTGTACCATACAATTTTTTTATGCCGTCTGAGATTGACGTTAATCTACCCCAAAAAACAACCCCCTTTTACAAAAAATCTTATAGCGAACGTTTAAATGAGTACCATAAGATTCGTAAAAGAATATTTAATGTAAAACCCAACAATAAACCTGACATACCTTTAAAGATTACAAAAACAAGACTTCGGTCTAAGAAAAGACGTACTTACCAAAAACTTATAAGTGAAACCATGCTTGAAGGACAACTTGATCCGAGACCCTTTACAAAAGTTATCATTCAAAGCAAGGAGATTTCCGGCTTGCTTGATAGCGGAGCCTCCATATCCTGCTTGGGTAACGGCTGCATTCAACTTTTGAAGGATCTAGGCATTCCAATTATTCCTTACAACTCCACTGTTAGAACCGCTGACGGGAACGGACAGGATATAATTGGACGCGTTAATTTGACCGTAGAGCATGGAAACCGAACAAACGAAATTACTTTCTATGTTGTACCCAGCTTATCATTGCCCCTCTATTTAGGAATAGACTTCTGGTCGAAATTTCAAATAGCTCCCCAGGTTATTAGTGAGTTAGTTTCTGATACCAGAGTTACTTGTCCTACTGCTGAGGCAACAAAGATGCCACCTCCATCTCACGAGTTAAACGAGACTCAAACCCAACAGCTGAACGCAATTGTTTCGAAATTCCCATCATTCTCAAAACTTGGCTTGGGTAAAACAACAATGGAAAAACACGTTATTGACACCGGCGATTCGGACCCGGTGAAACAACGCCATTATCCTGTGTCGCCCGTGATCCAGGAGATGATTTATGAGCAACTGGATCGTATGCTCTCTATGGGAGTCATAGAAGAAAGTCAGAGCGCCTGGAGTAGTCCAGTAGTTCTGATAAAGAAACCAGGCAAAAACCGACTATGTTTAGATTACAGAAAGGTTAATGCTCTGACTAAACGAGATGCGTATCCGTTGCCTCATATAGAGGGTTTGCTTAGTCGCCTTGGGGAAACGCATTATATTAGTAGTGTAGACCTCAAGGACGCCTTCTGGCAAATCCCTCTAGAGGAAAGTTCAAGGGAGAAAACCGCATTTACTGTGCCAGGTCGACCACTTTATCAATTCACCGTCATGCCCTTTGGTTTGTGTAATGCACCCCAAAGGATGTGTCGGTTAATGGATAAAGTGATCCCCAGTGCACTCAGGGAACGCGTGTTTGTCTACCTTGACGATCTCCTCATCATCTCCTCGGATTTCGACCAACACCTGACACTTCTGTCCAAAGTAGCCGAATGCCTGAAATCCGCTCAATTAACAATTAATGTGGAAAAATCGTTTTTCTGTTTTAAGGAACTACAATATCTAGGGTATATTGTCGGGCAGGGCCACATCAAACCGAATCCTGAAAAGGTATCAGCTATCAAGGATTTTCCTATACCAACTTCACCTAAGCAAGTGAGAAGGTTCCTTGGCCTTTGTGGTTGGTACCGCAGGTTTATTAGAAACTTCGCCGCAATTGCTTCGCCCTTGACCGACACAATAAAAAAATCCAAAACGTTTACCATGACTCCCGAAGCTATCAGTTCTTTCGAAGCTTTAAAAATATCCTTAGTTTCAGCTCCACTACTCAGCAACCCCGACTTTTCGAAGCGTTTCATCATTCAATGCGATGCCTCAAGCACTGGTATTGGAGGCGTATTGTTTCAATATGATGATGAGGGCAACGAAAAGCCGGTTGCGTTTTACTCGGAAAAAATGAACTCCTGCCAAAGAAACTACACAGTTACGGAACAGGAATGCCTAGCAGCGTTGCGCTCTGTTATAAAATTTAGACCCTACATCGAAGGCACTCCGTTCACAATAATCACTGACCACGCAAGCCTCAAATGGCTTATGGGCCTTAAGGACCTGAGCGGAAGGCTTGCTCGTTGGTCGCTGAAACTACAATATTTCACGTTTGATATACAACATAGAAAAGGAACGCAAAATATAGTGCCCGATGTATTGTCTCGCAAGTACCTAGACGAATTATCATTGCCCCTTAACAATTATTCTATACCTGACTTAACTGCCCCCGAATTTAAATCATCCGACTATATGAGCCTAATCGAAACTGTTAATAAGAACGCAGACAGGTTACCCGATCTAAAAGTCGAAGATAATCTCGTTTACAAGCGATCTTTTCCAAATGAGTCCGATAAATTACAAACACAATTTCAATGGAAGTTGTGGATACCCACTGAACTAACCCAGTCAATCATTAAAAACAATCACTGCCCACCAAATTGTGCTCATGGAGGCATTCGCAAGACCTTGGAGAGAATCAGGCAAACTTGTTTCTGGCCGAACATGGTTCTTCAAGTTCGAGATTTTGTTCGAAACTGTGAGTCCTGTAAACAAAACAAGGCACCAAACTTTACACTCAGACCACCAATGGGTACACATCAAAAGATTGATCTTCCTTTTCAGAAGCTATACGTAGATTTTATGGGTCCCTATGTACGTACGAAGAAAGGCAATCTATTCATATTTATTGTGTTAGATCAAGTGTCCAAATATGTTTTCCTCAAAGCTATGCCAAAAGCGACATCGAAATTGGTGATCAACTTTTTAGAAAATGAAGTTTTCCAAAAGTTTGGAGTACCTGAGTATCTACACAGTGACAATGGAAAACAATTTGTCTCGCAAGAATTTGCTAATTTCCTTTCTAAGTACGGCACGACTCATATCAAAAACGCTGTCTATTCGCCGCAGTCTAACTCGTCCGAAAGAGTTAACCGATCAATCTTGTCTGCTATTCGAACGTATCTAAAGGACGACCAGAGAGAGTGGGATAACCATTTAACAGATATCCAACAAGCAATATGTACATCGGTACATCAATCCACCGGTATGACCCCTTTTTATATACTTTTCGGTAGGCACATGACGACGCATGCGAATATGTACCATTTGAGTAGGAAACTTCAAGCGCTTAATGAAAGTGAAATTGAATATTTGCCACTGTCTAACAGATTAGAGCTTGTCCGTGAAAAGGTGAAAACAAACTTGCATCTCGCATACAAACGAAATGAAAAAGCCTACAATTTGAGATCCTCGATCCGAGTCTTCAAGCCAGGAGAGGAGGTATATCGAAGAAATTTCGTTTTGAGCAACTCTTCAAAACATTTCAATGCTAAACTAAGTAAAAAGTTCGTAAAATGTCGGATTGTAAAACAAACCGGGAAGTCTACCTATCTCATTGAAAATATCCAAGGCAAAACCCTAGGGGTATATCATGCAAAGGATTTGAGGCATTAATTACATAAGTGACGTCATAATTATACAGAAATAACATTAAATACGTTCGATAGTAGATACTATCAAGGTAAAATTAGCTTACGACATTTAGCCCATAATAATCTAATCATATCTATTGTCCTTGCATATTCCTTAAGAATAAATAAAACGAAAAGCACCGACGAATATGCCATTCCTATCATGTCCACAAACAGGAAAAAAAATCACATATTCGTAGGCGCAGTTATGAGACAACTTTTTTCAAGATATGTTTTTTTTATTCCTTTCGGAGAAATCAATCTATAGGTATATGTACATAAACACATTTGTACCTACATCAAAATTTGCATGGACACAACATAAAAAGAAAAAAAAAAAAAAAAAAGCAAAGTATAGGTAGGACACACAATTGAGTTTGGATTTCATACCGCGACCGATTGTGTATGTATGGATGCTATGATGCCCTCGAACCAAAACATTTTACATTCTCCTAGACATTCGTACTGCTACCTGTGGAAGGAAAAATAAAGCAGAGCATTGCACGAAATAAAGGGTGAATGCAATTACATACCGCCATCGACCTTGTTTCTTCGTGTGCTAATGTGGTGATACAACAACAACAGTACACCTTGCCTTTGCCACTGTTTTGAGTTTCTTTACCATCCTTTCTTTCGGCATCACGTTCACGACTCTAGCCGTCCATAGAGGGTTGTTTAAGTTTCCCTTTCCATCAGCAGGTATTATTTTGCACTCACAGTCGCAGACGCAAACCCTTGGATGTTGAATACGATGGTAGGTATGCAATCCGAATCTCGGTTGCATATGTCTATTCACTGGTGACTGGTGAGGTGACATCGTACAATTAATTTGTAACACAAATTGGTAGCGATCTACCCGTTGCAATTGCAATGTTTTGACGAAAAAAAATTACCTACACGAAAACTTTAACACACTAGGTACCGAACGACCACTGACGCGCTTGTAATGTTTACAAGAATTGGTTGAACTTGAACAACACAAACAAAAAGAAATCGGAAAAGACTCGCGACGCGATGCAAAAAAATAAAAATATGTACTTTATTATTTGTGCGGTTCGATTCGAATATAAAAATAATAAATTTAAAAGCGCAGCGTACTGAGTTTTCAAATAAATCCAATTGGAAATTAGAATGACAGCTGGAAAGCTTAGTGGAATTACGCAGTGCTGCCAATATTTATGTGGATGGATTTCTATATTGCTAAAGCTGTAGCCAGAAAATAAATTGTAGTAGATTTCTTTTCTGTATTTGTAATTGTTTTTGAATCTAAGAATTTGCGGTTGCTTAATGATTGTAAATTGGAGAGAATTTTGGTAAATGATAAAATGAATAGGAAAAGAGAGTTTATGATGTAGTCCATATTGTAACCAGGTTGTGCGCATATGAGACCAAACTACCACTCATAATGGCATCAAAAAAATACTCATTCGTTTTAGCTGATAGGCCGACTTCAGGGTCGTGGGTCGACAACACTTCCACGCCTATATTTATCTACCTTTCGATTTAAAGACTTCCGTTCTTCATGTATTTTTATAACACGGGTTGTTCGCAAAATCCATGATTTTGTAGCGTACGCCTTTAAACGAAATAATTGTCAACGAAATAATTCCGAATAATTCTAATCGTTACTTCATTACTCGATAGTTCACCATGCCAACAAAACAGCCGCTGCAACTGCATTTAACAACTGCAATAAATGCCACCCACTTCACGTCGGAAGTGCAACGGCCATCTATGCACATACAGTGGCTGGTATAAAAAGCGATTGTGTTAAAGCTCGCCCTTTCTTTTTCTAATTGTCAATGGCTGTGGTTGAAAGTGCGTCGCCATATTGCAAAAAAAAATCTTTAATTCAGCAAATATTCACTCTGTGCGGGAAAAGTCTTAAATTGAAAGTATAGATAAAGTGCGTAAAGTGCGAAAGTCATTTATTAAACTATATTTAACGAAAGTTCCTACGAAAAATACAAAAAAAACATAACCCGAAGGAGATTCCTATTGCGCATAATATATTGCGTAGTGTGCCATCGGGTAGTGCAATCATACCTGGCGCAGTCCAAGTGGAATTCCACCCTGAAGCGACCAAAAAAATTCACCAGAGCACACCTAAGGTTGCGACTTGCGACTCATACTAATCGTAAGCATCCCCCAGAGAACGAACAGGTAAAATCAATTTGTATGTAGTTAGCTAGAAAAATGTGAAGTGACCATGTACCAACACTTACAGATAAGGAGGCCTCAGGTATCGCAATCTACCACCACGCGGATTGCTAGATCCGGCTCTGAGATACCTGCAGCGCACCTTTTCTTCTTTTTTTTTTGGCCCACGTGCAAAATTACGCACCGGCGTGATACAACTTGCCACGTGTGTTCCGGCACGAAAAGAACACGCAACGCATACGTGTACATACTCCGATGACATAACTCTCGCTATATATATCGACATATAGACTTATGTGCATCGTACATCGTGAAGACATCTTTCTTGCCAACTACACCGGAAAAAAACCCCACAGCTACGCCACCAACATTCATTTATTTGTTGAAATCGTCAATTGGCAGTGAGCTTAAATTCCATCTGCCACACATTGCTGCTCCGGTGCAAGACCGAAAAACAGAATCCACGTGTCGTAAGTCATCCCGATACGACCCATTACCACGTCACCAATCCGGCGATCAGCACAAGATCATCGAATTCACCTCAGTTGAGTTCGCAGTTACCTGCTCTGCTGGACAAGCAAGCCACCATACCAACACCTGTATGGTCGACAAAAAGGACCGTAGAATAGATAAGCAAGTAGTTTTAGTTCTTTGTAACTTCAAATTGTATTTTGTACATAGAAAAAAGGTAATGTCAGTATGGTATCTGTGGTAACACTGATACCACCATCTCAATGTGGTAACACTGGTGCCACCATCTTTGAATACATCCATCTGACACCGAACAACAACGCGCCATCTGCTTTGCAGTCGGGTTTAGATCGTGACGATGGTTGATGTCAAAATTGATAGATCCTAACATTCAATAAAAGTTCACATTCTTATCTTGAGAAAATAAAGTGTTTAGTTTTATTTATATTGCCTTTCAGCGGTAATACCACATTTGGCGACGAGGAAAAGTGATTTTTTTTTGTATATACACAGACGCAGTGCAAACAGAAAAGTACACTTTGTTTTTCTTCAGTGACAATTCACAAAATGGCGTCAACTGCACAAAATTTTAATTTCGACAAATTTCTTCCAGAACGGGAAGATTGGGAATATTCCATCCAGCGTTTCGAGACTGAACTTGGTATTTATGGTCTAGACGCAGCAGACAAGGAACCAGTCAGACGGAAGCTTTTACTATCTAAGGTGGGTGCAGATGCATTCAAGATCTTAGTTGACCATTTTCGCCCAGATGCAGTGAACGAGAAAACATATACCGTTATCAGCGATGCATTAAATACATACTACGGTAAACAAACTTGTGTGTTGGCTGAGCGACGCACTTTTAGCTTCAGAACACGAAAAGACGACGAAACCGTCGCACAATTCGTCAATTCCCTACGTGCACTTGCAGGAAATTGTGATTTTGGCGCTAACCTAAATGAACGAATTCGCGATCAATTGGTAATCGGTATTAATAACTCTGTGTGGCAACAGGAATTAATACGATTATACCCAACCAACGATTCAACCCTTAACGCAGTTATGACATCAGCTATGAATATGCAACAAGCATCTATTCAAACGCAGCGGTTGGAATCATTGGCACATAACGAAGGAACACACACATTCCGTGTACAACACAGCGCAAAATCAAGGTCAAATCCAACGTCTCACAAACAAACTGCAGCTGCCACGTCTACAGCAAAGGAATTGGATGCCACAGTGACTTGTGTAAAGTGCGGTAAACAAAAACATAACAACAATGCGAAATGTCCAGCTGAAGGTAAAAGCTGTCGTGCGTGCGGTCGTATGGGACATTTTTCAACAGTGTGTATTGCATCGGGAAATGCGAAAGTTAAACAAAAAAGGAAATCAAACACAAATTCAGTGCGGCAATCAAATGATAATACACATATTTGTTGTGACAGTAATTTATCTAATGTTCGATCTTTATCTTGTGCAGTGAATAAAGTGTTGATTCCTACTTTATTAAACGGGGTAAAATTTGACATGCTCTACGATCCTGGTGCATCACATTCGGTAATCAGTCGCGACATATGGAAACGAATCGGGAATCCGAAACTTACACCTACTAAAAATCTAATCGCGTATACAGATGTAGAAATCAAGACTCTTGGCGTGACGAGCGTAAAAGTGAGTGCTCTTAGAAAGACATTAGATTTGCCGGTTCATGTCGTAAAAAAAAGTGACATTCCATTGTTCGGACTTGATTGGTCGTTCGCATTTAAAGTTCCTATGCCGGAGGGTGTTAGAATTTGCACAGTGAATAAAACAACAATTCAACTACAAGCGGACAATGGATAAATTTTTCGAGACGGGGGAGAAAGTCTGGGTCAAACGCCCGTTATCAAAGGGTTACGAACGAGGACATATTATCAAGCAGCAGGGACCTTATTCGTATATTGTAAATGTGTGCGGAACCCATCGACGAAAACATGCTGACCAGTTACGTCATCGTGAAGATCCAGAAGCTTACAATCAGCCGTGTAAACCAGATTCGACATTCAGTAAACCAGACACGACATCTTTTAAACCAGCTACGACATCATTTCAACCAGCTACGACATCTTTTAAACCAGCTACGACATGTGAACCAGCCATAACATTATTTGAACCATACACCAGATTAGACGAACAAAATGATAACGGCAATTCATCAATAACACAAGAAGCTGTAATCGAACGTGAACCAGATCATGCAACTGACCAAACCAGAGATTTCCAACATCGAAGGAATCCTCCAAGACAACGGCGAGCACCCGCTCGGTACAGAGATTAACTTTTCTAAGTGGGGGAGGAATGTGGTAACACTGATACCACCATCTCAATGTGGTAACACTGGTGCCACCATCTTTGAATACATCCATCTGACACCGAACAACAACGCGCCATCTGCTTTGCAGTCGGGTTTAGATCGTGACGATGGTTGATGTCAAAATTGATAGATCCTAACATTCAATAAAAGTTCACATTCTTATCTTGAGAAAATAAAGTGTTTAGTTTTATTTATATTGCCTTTCAGCGGTAATACCACAGTATCAATTGGAGTCATTCATATTCATTGCTAGGATGCCTAAAGAAAATATAAAAATAATCTTAATTTCAGCCAAGTATCCAAGGTTCAACCTTTTTGCAACATCGCAGACACATCCAGACGATTTGTGCGCACAAAGCGGAGGAGCAAGCTGTATTTTACCGGCCTACAACTATAGTCACAAGACTAAGACACCAATTGTAAGTTCCACATTTTTATATTATCTTTTGGCATATATATTTTTTATATTTTTTTCGTAAGAGACCTAAAACCTTTTTAGTGTTAAGTCATAGTAGATATCTAAATTCACAAGTTAGAAAATAAACACAAATCTTGAATTGTTTACTTTTTAAGGAAATTATAATCCTTTGCTGCAAAATATACTCACCTTGAAATACAATATATGTACTAGATTTCCATTATTTTGTAAGGTTCGGTCTCAGGTTTTAAAATAAGATGCTAACTAAGCAAAATATAATACATATTAGCATTTCAATCAAAATTCTGACATACAAATGAAGCTTAATAATTTATTATATCCAACTGTTATAACTATACCTACTGCGTTTACCTTCACATTTATACCCATATGGGCTTAAATATACTTTTTATGAATTCGAATTGTAACAAACAATCTCAGTCGTTCTTATTCCTTCAACATGAAATATCATAGAAGGATGGATTAAGTTTTCTTTCATTTTGGTGATAGCGTTGTAATGGAAACTGGTGAAGTAGATACAGCGTAAACTGGTTTTATTAGGGGTTACCAACCAAAATGCATCGGCACATGGTAACCATGGTGACAATGCCCATTGGACATTGAATAAGGGTGGGATCCGCCGAAAGATGACTTTAGATCATCGCCTGTCAATAACAGCAGACAGTTATATGTTTTCCTTTTGTCTCGTTTAAATTTGTTCCCCTTTCTTTGTTACGGGTTCGGGTTTTCTTACCTTATACCTACCCTACATGTATGTAACCATATGTTATATTACAGCTTTAGTACAGGTCTCTCAAAGGAACTACCTCATCGAAACTAGATATTACAAATCTTTAAATTTTCTCGGCACGATAATTTTTATTTTGTGGACCAAATGGACAGCAGAAAAGAACCACCCCCACCGACGAGCTAATTGCAGGAGCCTTTCGCAAGCGTGCCGACCCTCTGCCTAGGAGATGGAACTTCGTTTCCAAAACATCATCTCTCCTCCCAGTCCTGTGTAAGAGATCATCTTATCATCATCTCTCTTTTTCTACAATTGCAGATTTTTGACTTATAAAAACTGTATTGGTCTTCAGGCTTCCTGTGGTTTTAATTGCTTGCTTCTTTTTTTTTTTTTTGTATACTTCTCTCAGGAAAGTCAAACCTAACATGCTTCAACATCGCTCGAGATGCTCGTATATAGGTTTTAATTGTTTTAAAGTGTAGTCCTCTAGAAATAGGTTTCCACACGACCCCTAAGGTTTTAAAGACCCGTAGTGTATAAGAATATCAGCCAAGTTCATGTTTGTGGCCGATAATAATTTCTCTTTAACCACAAATGCTGCTATCGCCTGCTTCCACCTCATATTTTCTTTCACACGCCGGATCTATTAGGGAAAATTGACAAAGGCCATCCTAGAATGAATCGGAAACGGGGATACAGCTCGTATTCGGAAAGGCGAACATATGTGGAGGCAGTTGGTGAAATTATTTATGTCTCGGTATAGGGACTAGGATTTAAGGATTATTTTCTTACAGACATTGTCTGATTTTAGTCCCCAAATGTTGCAGAAATCTGTCCAGCATTAGTTTGATTCTTTTAGTCTTCTTATTTTGCATTTGTGCTTCCTCATAAAGGCTGGCTATTATTTGTAAGTAAGGTTGGAAGAAATATTTCGGAAATAACTCTTAAAGAATAAAACTTATAAAAGTTTACCCTTTGTTGCCGGTTTCTTCCCTCTGTGAGACAGCTGTACAAGTACATATTTACAAACACACTCAAAGTACACATTTCAATTATGTCTGCCATCTATATCGAATCCTTTTAACCCTAAATAGGAAAAGAGTAACTACATTTAAAATACGAAAACTCGAAATTTCGAATCAATCTTTAAGGTCCCCATCGCAGATAAGGAGACCGTCGCGTCGTTAACATTCAATTAATTTTGCCATACACAACAACAATGCGTTCTTCCTTGAACTAGCACTCAATTACATTCAAACAGCCATGTCCTTTCACTGTAATTACTATAGTCATTCTCCTTGGCCAAATTCCGACACGCTTATCATTAGAAAACGAGCCAAACACGGAACAGCAACTCTGGAAAACTTTGTTTCCTTTCGCGCTAAAGATGTTTTTCCAAGGAAAATTTACTCATCACCATTACCGCACTCTCGCCTTCAAGTTTAAGGACTTGCTCTATCTCTGTTTTCCTTTTCAATTTCATTTCAACTTATTCCGCAAGTTCCACGGAATATCCTTCATTTTAATTATCAAGTTTAAGCAACCAATTAAGACGTTTTCGATTTCCTTTCATTCTGCCCAACACAAGTGACTTTGACTTGAGGGACTTGGAATGGGACCACAGGACGACCATCACTGCCATCGTGACCATCACGTCCAGTGGCAAGAGTCCTTGTAGACAATTTGTAAACAATATGAAATGATTATTTATTGCCCAATGTTACAATTATGAGTTTGTGTAGTCGTTGGGTATTCTCCTTCGTCCTTTCGCGCATTTGTATTTTTATACTTTAATTTTTTTTTGCATTTGGACATTCCACACGCTTCCACTACTACTATCATCAGAGGTATCCGGGAATAAGAGACTTTCTTGCTGGTGCTTCGCATTTGAAGGTCATCCAACGCTGGGGTAGTAGTGGGTGTCAGTGTCATAGTCATACTCATAGACAATGGGACAAGTATCTTTGGATAAAGAATTTTAATGTAGATACAGAGAGACAACACAAAAGACGAAATATGGCAAAGAGTAATAAAAATGCGAAAATAATTGCCAATTGATTACGCTAACGCTAACAGCAACAGCACCTGTGTGCTTGGATAGGTAGTAGCGCCAAAATAAACACTAAACCCAATACACTTCCAGTTGTTGGTGTTGGATACTATTTTGTGAGTTTTTTTTTTTACTCTCCTTCGTCGCTTTAACCAGTCGCAGTGACAATTTAGTCATTGATAGCCATTTGATCCACAAGTTTTGACGGGTTTTCGGTAGAGATAGAGACGCTCAATTTGACGACAACAACGATCGACACTGTCGTGTGTATTCTAATCGGTAGCATAACACTAAACGCAGTGGATTAATAAAAAATAAAAAAAAATCACACACTCACATTATGCTCAAATGATCTTCGCTTAGCTAAGCCTCAAATGTGCACGGTCAGTTTAAAAAAAAATCACCGCGCGTATAACGTTTCGAACAAGCGCGCGAGGGCGAACACCGAACAGTGCGTCTTTTTTTTTAGTTTCTTGTTTTGAATTTTACAAGTTTTGCCATTGGAATGTATGCACTTGCAAACGTGTCTACTTAAATAAATTCATATTCGATATCGGGTCTTTGGATGTGCAGTGTTTTTTTTTTTTCCTCGATTTTTCCCAATAAATATAGTCGAAATGTTTGTGCTCGTGTAAAAGCTGTAAAATTCACCTTTACGATGCTTTGTGTAGGTTGAAATTAAAGTTTAACAAGTGACAAGGATTTCCAAGGGCATGGACACCGCAACTAAGGATTTTATAGTGAAATTTGCTATTTATTTGGAAATATAAAGGATATTTTTTTATTTTTAAGAATTATAGAAGCTATGGTAAATTTCGTCTGAATTGATCCTGATGTCAAACTTCCCGAGTCAAAAACTATAAAAGCGCAAAGGTGCTTTAGGGAAGACAGAGCGCTTATTGCCAAAAATAAATCCTTTTTATCAACATGTCGACAACAATACCGGTCATCTTCAGATTTCAAAAAACTTTCTTTCTCAGCTGTTAAGTCATGAATCTGCTTTGGATGTATTAATAAATGTCAGTCTTTCTAAATGGGGCCAGCGAGAAGAAACAATGAATTTTAATTAAAACTAGCGGACCCGGCAAACGTTGTTTTGCCTGCTCATACATTTTCATTGTCCGTCAATTGTTCTGCGGTCGTTTTATTTAACCGATGAGTCCGGATTGATTCTGTACTCCGTATGCTTCGACCGATATTCCATCAGACGTGTGCCTGCTCACGAATTGTATTGTCTAGATATAATTTTTCCCATGACTTTCGAAGAATAGCGTTTGAAATGTATTTTTTTTTTGTTATGAGAGGTATCACGCCCTTTTATCCAATCACGCCAGGTTTTGTAAAATACTTCAATCAGGCAATGTTCAGATATAGTGATTTAAATAGCTTTATTTGTAAGGGTGGTGCCATGGCCCGTTTTCCAATCCCACCCACATTTCGCGCAGTTGTTTGTTTGGACAATGCACGTCAATGTCTACAATTTTAGAACTTTAGCTCCCATGGGTGTCGAGATATAGCATTTAAAATTCATTTTTTTATGTGGGAGGTATCACGCCCCTTTGTTTAATTTTGATCAATTTTTCACAGAAACACCTTTGGGCCAATAACAAATATTTTCTTAAAATTTGAGTTCAATCAGTTCGGTAGTTTTCTAGATATAAGATTTTTTTGTTTTTTTTCGTATGGCAGGTGCCACGCCTTTTTGTCCAATTTTCACCAAATGTGAATGTAAACCATCCTTGGACCCACTCAAACACACACATACAATTTCATTAAAATCGGTCTAGCCATTTAGGAGGAGCTCAATTACAACACACGTACGCCCATCAGGTGGGTAGAAAATCTGACAAATCGGGATTTTATCGACTTGGATATCGCTAAGGCCGTTAGGTCTTATGTCCGAAAATCATAATGCTCAAATAGAAAATGCTCATAACGTGGCGTTATTTTCGCTTTTTAGCTAAATTCTCCTTTTCTGACCATAAAGTTAAAGAAAATACTCTGAAAACCAGCGGCGGAATTAACAGCTTTCTTAGGACTTTTATGTCTTCTCAATAACGACCTTAGGTATAAATTCCTTTTTTCCGGATGATATATTTTGTTATACAGTGAATTGTGTTTCTATTAACATTGCTCGTTCAGCTGCACAAAACTGAAACGGATGCAGAAAAACATGTCTGCCGTATTTTCTGTCAAATTTTCTGGTCGTCGCAATAGGTTTGTTTGACGTGGTCGGCCCTAGTGCGTACTGAGAAATGTCAGTGCATTTTCGTGGTTGCCGAAAACCCACGGAAACCTCAGAAATTTAGCTTTATATCGAACACGAAAATGTAACCCTGTAGCGAGTCTCTTTAAAAATGTATCAAGAGATTAATCACTTGCAATAACAATAAACTGGGTCGTATTTAATAAAAATTGACGATTGCGACAGGTGACAGGTGATAATTGTTGTAATTGTAAATTGACAAATGGACAATTGTCAAATTTCTGTTTCATAAATAATTAGACAATTTTGTAGAATTATCGGAAAATAACCGTTTTGGTTTCATAAAAAAATTGTCATGACAATGAATTGTCAGGAGTTTTTCCGAGAATTGTCATGCATTTTCTGACAACTTTCAAATCCAATTTCGTGTAGTACGAACTCAACACTTTAAGGAAAGATTTCAATTTTAAGGAAAATGTACATATATCAATGACATTTTCCAAATTGCTATTCACCCGTTCTTCGGGACACGGGTACGTAACGAAATGTCAAACTTTATATTGCGTTAAGTTGGGGTATGTGGCTCGCTACGCTCGCTGTAAAGACTCTAAACTCCTGTATAAACATTTTCTAATGTCCGAATGATTGCCGTACGTTTAGAATCCAACTTTTATATTATAAAGAGTTTTTAATGAAAATAGGATTACGTTACGTTGATTACGTAGTCGTGTCCCGAACATCGGTAAACGTCAATTCAGTACAAAATCTGTCAAAATTAACGGGCGAATAGACACTCCGTTGTATTTAACCAACAACTATGTCTCCTGTCAATATTTTATGAAATAAAAATTTGTCAGACAAATGCGACACATTTTGTAGAATTGTCACCTGTCAATGTTTGTGAAATAGGGCCCTTTTTTAATAAATGATTTTAATATTGAAAAACACATTTCTGGTTACATTTCATTGTGCAGCAAATAATAGTTCACAAAAACAAGAGTGTACCCAAATGACAGCTAAAAATGACAGCAAAATCCAGCACTGATCTTTCGCCCTAAACTAAACTAGGGCGCCCGACTGCTTACCTCGAATACGGGTTTCAATTTTTAGTGCGAATTCAGTGCTATTTCGAAAGCGTTAGGGGTAACCCTAGGCGTACTAATGTACTCTAGCCCTAGAGTTCATGTCAAACAAACCTAATATAAAACAAAAGATAGCTCGATGGGAAAAAATTCAAATTCAAACAGAAAACAAAATGCCTTCTACGATAGATTGACATTTATGTCGGTGGCATCAACACTTCTACAGAGACTTGTTTACGTTCTGTCGCCAGACGGAAATTTTCTGTTGCTGAAAAAAAAATTGTTCTGTTCCTGATTCTGTTTCCGTTGCAAATGTATGGGATTCTATTGCTGTTCCCGTTTCTGTTCTTTGTGACTTGCTGCCTTTACGGAGTTAAGTTAAGTTCGGTCTTACAAAGCCTACCCATCTGAAGAAAATCGAACAAAATTTTAACGGGCCAAAATTTATTGCAACCTACTAATGCGAAAAATTCTCATATGGCCCAAAACTGAGTTAAGTAATACTAAAATGTCTCAGGGGTAGTGAAATCTGTTGGTCATTCGTACAAAAAATTTAATAGTTCATGATATTCAGTTAAATAAATTCGCTGGTCCAGATTGTACCTTCCCCATCGTTCTGAAGAGATCTTCTTCCATGCTGGCAAAGCTATTGTGCAAACTTATCCATCTGACGTCGTATTCTTCTCGACTATTTTCGAGTAGATGGAAAACAGTATTTTCCCAGACCGTCTAGTCTGTCATTATTTCTAAGAAACGCTATTAAACAATCTCATGAAACATCTTAAATCACGGTTTTTGTAGCAATAGATCTAATGGTGTTCTTATGTATCTTCTCTCAACCAAAAATGGAACCAATTGCTCTATCACCCCGGTGAAGCGAAGATAGTTGCACTTGTTGACATTTAACAGAGTTTGTCATCGAGCTCTTTTGTCGAAAATGCCTGATTTTGGAATCGGTGCATCTTTAACTCAATTGATTAGAAACTATACCTTTTTGACCGTTCAATTCAAGTTGGTTTGGGTTATTTCAAGTCTGAAATCTGGCTCCGTTTTGTCTCTTCTTCTTCTTTTCTAGTCTTCATTATAGATCTCCTGTCTGGAACTTTTAATCAGATAATCCTTCGCTGATGGCATCACTTTTAGCTTCTCATATCCATACCACTATTATTCATGAACTTGTGGCCTATTTCACCAACTTACAAATTTGTATTTACAAAATCTGTAGAAAAATTACGAATTCGCTTTAAGAATAATTGTAGTTAAACAGAATTTGTCTCTTTTTCTAACAAAATTGTCAAAAAATAATTGTAAATTCAAATTTGTAAGTTGGTGAAATAGGCCATTGGTCTTCGGCATTAGAACTGGAACGGTAACCAGCTGACGGCATTATAAAATGGAATTTAATGCCTAAAGCGAAATATTAGCCATCTGCCATCTTTTGTGAGGAACGGGAAGTAGCTCAATCGTTTATTGGTATTGACAACCAACATGCACTAAAGGTCTTATTTGATCTTTAAAGTATTTCTAAAGTTTGTAAGAACTGAACAAAGTACTTTAAAATTGAAATCATTCACTGATTTGCCTTGCAAGACAAGCTTCAGTTAAAGTTCCCGGATACAATTTATGCAGCGATATGGCCAGATTTTGTGGTTAGAAATTCAATTGACGAGGAAGTTATCCACACAAAAGAAAACGAACGAAAAACCACACTTCCTGACTTTCCCAAACTATTATGCCTCCAAGCTATAAAAAATAACAACAAACCCCACATCTCTACAAAATAAAACTTTAAAAAGGGAAAAGAAAATCCATCATTGAATTTTAATTAAAATTACTATCTCCCAGCATAAAGAAAATCCTTCTTTCAATTCACTGTATAGAAATAAAATAAATCAAAATCCTTTTACCTTTTTTTATTTGCCTCATAGAAATCAAAAATGTTACACGTGCTAAAAGTTCAAGTGGCTTTAACGCGGCCAAACTAGGACAAAGGAAAATCCCAAATAAACCCGAGAAAGGAAAACTTCTCCCATAAAACGAAACTTTGCTGCCAACAATCTTCTTAACCAGATTACAAGGGTTTCACTTATTTTTATCTAACTCATTTCACCTCCGAGTTGTACATATATACACATCCTGCAACAAAAACAACAAGCACACAGAAACTTCTCGAGAAATTCAAGGAGTAGGAAATTGTCACCTACTCACACCACTTCACAGAAATTTTGCCTTTGATGCAGTATGGGTGGTATCGTCTTCATTTAACATTCCACTTCCCCACAATCAGAGCATCAATGAGGCATGCTACTGACTTATGGTGAATGTGAATACATTTCTTTGACAGGCTCTTTTGGCTTCATTAATATTCACATTGAAATTCAAAGATACTCAAGGTATCTGGGATATTATATGAAATACGAGAGTAACATTTTATGAAACTAGGCCCTTGGCATTTGACCAATTTGCTGGTGAAAAGTCGCATGCAAATGGTTTTGGTGAGAGCTCTCCTGGTGCAATATTGTGTGCCATTACAAAGGCAGGTACGTAATATCGGTAGCTTATCTGGCACACAGAAGAGCATGTGTAGCGAAGCATGCTCTATGCGATAGTTGCCATCACTATAATGACAGAGTTTGTGTACCTACTTGAACTCCCAATTCAATTTTTGGCACATATAATAGAGAATTATTTTCAAACGAATTGAAACAGTTTCGGATCTTCCTTTTGAATTTACAATCACAACTATACATACGGACGTATGTACATGTGCCAAAGGGGAGGCAGTACGTGACCTGTATTTTGAGCAGCATTTTCACAGATATTTCATGAATTGTTTAATTAAGTGAAAAGGATACATATTCGCTAATAGGGACAGAAATCAGATTTCACAGAGGGTTACCTTGAAGCAATCGTATAACAGTTGAATGGAACATTTGATTGATGTTTTGTAATTTTTCAACGTACACAATCGTGAGCTTATTCAGTTTGAAGTTTTCGATAGACAAAATTAGACTGAAAAATTTATTTCCAAGGTACGACTTGGTTTCTGAAATTCTGTGTGTTTCTGTTATATATGTCATATAAAGGGTGTCCTATAATTCACGCTAAATGTAATTTTGATAGAAAATACAGATTTTTAATTAGAATGCTTAAATTTTTTTTTTTATTGATTCATGGAGTATACAGATTTCCCAATTTCCTCTTTCAAGGCGTTGGTGGTCGTGTGCTTGTTTGCATAGACCTTTGACTTCAAAAAACCCCAAAGAAAAAAATCCAATGGCATTAAATCGCAATTTCTGGATGGCCAATTCTGATCGCAAAAACGGCCGATTACACGAAAATGATGATGAAAATGACTCATGCAGTAATTGAATTGTTTCTCTGGCTGTATGACATGTGGCACCGTCTTGTTTAAACCACATGTTGGTGACATCCATATCTTGTAATTTAGGCACTAAAAACTGGGTAATCATGTCACGATAACGAACACCATTAATTGTTACTGCCTAACAGCCGCATTTTCGAAGAAGAATGGTCCGATAATGCCTCCAGCCCAAAATCCGCATCAAACAGTCACGCGTTGTGGATGCATTTGTTTCTCAACAATTACTCGTGGGTTTTCTGAACCCCAAATGCGACAATTTTGACGATTAACGAAGCCATCAAGATAAAATTGAGCTTCATTACTGAAGATGATTTTGTTCGAAAATTGCTGTCTGTAGTTGACAAACCTTCATTATTTTTAAAATATAACTCAATAATGAAAATGTGTTGTTCTTTCGTATAGCGCTCGATTTTTACTAACCCCGAACTGTCAACTGTCACATTGTTATCTTTTTTCCGTTGGCATCACTGTACTATTAAATGGCGCAAAATTCAAATTTTGCGTAAATTATGGAACACCCTGTTGGAGTTATAATATTCACTTATTTTTTCATGTCTTTCTAGTTTTTAATAAAATTTACTTCATTACTATTATTCATACTAAGCTGTCCGCTACAAAGAATACTCAAGATTAAATGGAACTTAAGTTAAGAAGCTATTTAACAAAATTATTTTAATTCTGATGGCGCTAGAGTCCATGGGGAGCTGGGTCTCAACCAACAAGATTCTTCAGTCAGCTACGTACATACTGCTATAGTGGACAACTTCGCGTTGGTTCCAACATTAGCGCTAGCTCTTGAGGTTCAGAGCGGAATGAATTGGAAACTCACTTTATTCCACTCACTTTTTCGAAATGACATATATTGTAAACAATGACGCGGATAATTTACCCAATAGGTGTCTCTAGCATTCTATGGAAAAATCCAAGATGGTTGTCATTTTGTTTCACTTATTTTTCGACTGGAACCACGAGCGCTAGTTATGTTGGGGTCATTTTCTGGGCAGAGATTGTATGGAACTGCAGTCCATTTTTAGCAAGCTAATGATCGATATCTGTTGGAAATTTTCTGGGATAGAGCATTGATCCCAATACGCTCTATATGTCGCAGCCCATTTCTTATTAAATTGGAATGCAACACAGTTCTGCAGTGGTGCTAAATGGGAGGCGGTTGTAGCAATAACACCAGGACGGCCGGCGTGATAAAATTGATTAGCAATTTTGACACCTCACTGATTCTTACTACTTCCGTATGGTTTACTAAATTATGCTGCCTATATCAGCTGTCTAAGGCGTGCTTGACAGAAGTCGTTAAATGGTGATCTCTGTTCACGGATTTACTGAGCTTCATCAAGTATACTGTATACACAGATTCAGATGTCTTTATTCATCTTTAAAGTGGTCTCCATCGGATCTTTTATACTGTCCCGATGAGCCTTTGAGGCTTAAAGTCATGACTTCGTCTTATAGTGTCAGGCTCATGAATTTTATCCAATCCGCTGAACAAATTGCCAAAATTCTTCTTCAATTGCACTGTTGCATTTACAAGCAACATCGTTATTGATGCTAGTGCAATCTTCTCAGCCAAATATGCCTAATGGGCTGTGCCAAGCTCTTTTATAGGTATAGATTGTAGTGACCTTCTGCCCGCTGCTCCTATAAATTAAAAAACTTATCGGGAAATCTGACAATGGTAGTCAGCTTGTCATGACTTACTTACTTGCTTATCAACTAGCAAGCTTCTCCAGTTAGCCCGGTACTTAGCTAACTACCTCCAGTTGCGCACTCCTAGTCGGTTGAGGTCGCCTTGTAACTCGCTCGCGCCATGAGGGTTAGACTCGAAGACTCTACGGGCCGGAGCATATGTTTTCATACGCTCTACATGTTCTAGACATCTTAGACGACTGACTGGCAGTTTTTTTACCAGGTCAATTTTGCTGTACAGCTCGATTCGCCCGTCAACTCAAACGGGATCGACCATTTTATGAAAAATCTTTCTCTGAAGAGACCGAGGATATCTTCATCCGCTTTAGATAGAGTCCAAGCTTCAGCGCCATAATGGTCAAGGTCTTATACAGAATCTCCTTAGTTGTTCGGGATAGGGCTCTACTACTCAGTTGCCTTCTTAGCCCAAATAAACAGCGACTGGCAAGAGTTATTCTTCGTTTAATTTCTTTTGGGATGTTTTTGTCAGAATTTTTAGTAGTGCTATGTTGCTGCGCAAAAACATTAAACCGACGGAAGGATTGAGATTTGTGCTGAAAAGCGTCAATAAGATTATAGTTGTCCTCTTCAGGGTTTAAGTCGATCATTACCTACCGCGGTTCTCGGCATGGTAGAAGCTGAAAACCGTTGAAATAGCTCTTCCGGTGGAAATATTATTGCCGAGTGGTTAGTGTGCTGGACTGTGAGGGATCCCAGGTTCTATCCCCGGAAAAACACAAATTACATCTTAAGGTTTTTTCTACGGCGCCACCTCTCGCGAACGTCTGACAAACATCCGAGAATATGACTGTCCTGAAAAAGCTTCTCAATCCAGATAGGTAGGTCCCTCCAATTCGTCCCAAAAATAGAAATTCACACAAAACGAATGGTTGTGAGAAGCTAGGCCTAGGGTGTCTACCGCCTGTTGCGCCACCAATTTTTTTTTTTTAGGCGTGATTACAAAAATATATATATTTTCGTGGTCTAAAGGCCTGCTTTAAAGGCGATATCTCAAACGAATCGTTTAAAACTGCTTAAAAGTTAAACGTAGAGCATCAACTTTTAAGGTCTTTTCTAACATATACTGCTTGTCCTTTGACTTTCCTTTAGTCCATCTCACATTTCTTCATACTCAACCACGCATTATATGTTCCCCATATAGTTGTAGATGCAAAAACACTATCTTCTCAATTTACTTTCTTCCCCCCATAAACAGCTGAAGAAGCACTATACGAAAAGCACTTATTTAATCCACTTCACCATCAGAGAGTCAGCAACAAATTAAATGGGTCCTCCTCCTCAATTACCATTAAAGCACTCAAGTCATTTTTCGATGGATTTCCTTTCGAATATCGAATTTCACCAATGAAATTATCGTCCAATTTCGTCGTCGTCGAAAAGCGATTCCAGGAACCACTTCAATCAGTATAGACAAACATTTCCACTTGTTATCCATCCCTTTCTGTAGACTTTTGCCTATCGGGTAACCTTTTATATACAGTTTCTTGACCTATGCGGCCAAGTGACGAATTTCAGGGTTCAAGATATATCCTTTAAGATAAAACTCAACTTGACACCATAACCTACACAACACTGACCGGTAGCATGTCAATGCCACAGTTCATTGTTCACCACGGGTGGGCAACTTTTTTTCGCAACTGACCCTGAATACCGAATGAATTGATAGAGTTGGAAAACGCCCAAAATAATACAGCTCACGCACAATACGATCGATCGATCGATCGATTGATTGAAATGCTCTGTGAATCACCAAGGTCGTCGCAATAGACTACCACCGACCGACCGATGGTCAGTTGTCGTGTTCCAAGTTGAGAGCTCCAAATGTGTCGCTTCCTCCATAAATTGTCACAAGTGCGCTAGTATAGATTCGTGCAATAAAACAATGAGAGTGTTGCCCTTCAGTCTGCGTTGCGTTGCGTTGGTTGCGCCGAATGTTCACTCTGTCAGAATATTAATTTCCTATTGAAGAGCATCAGTGCTGGCGGACGTTAATCGAATACCAAACACGCTTTGGCATAGGTCATGCGAAAAAGGTATATATTTTTATTTTTGTTATTATGGGGGCTTCAGAGTAAAACCGCTGCCAACAAGAAATAAACTAAGAAATTTAATGGGCCAGAACTGTGGAGCTATGAAAGGTATATAAGGGGTCCTCTCTTTACGATATTTTTATCGCTTCATTTTGAAACAATTACTTCGACGAGTCGTATCTACACCTACATACGGGAATGGTGAGGGTATACTCGTATTCATTGGCACGTGCGAACTTGACCTTCGTATATCTAGTTGCCTCTGGTTGCCTGTGGACCTCATGGAATGTGGAAAGACATTTGATGGTCTTAATGATACGAATGTGGAGCACTTAACAGGTGACCTACCCGACATTAAAATTCATTGGATGGTTTTCGCACATAATAGACACGCAAGGAGTCTGATTAATCGTCTCTGCGATAAGATCTAACGTGATATCCATTTGGGGGCTATTTACTTGCGAAAGTTGCCAAATCTGTTGCCTCGAACAAGGGAAAAGTACTTCAATGAGAGTGGATCCGAAGGAGATGTATCAAAGATGTTTTAGGTGTCATTTGTAATGCCATTGGATTAGTAAACCTTAATAACAAATAACTATGGATATACAGTGAGCGTCAAAAGTGAGTAAACACCAATGGTCCTTTAAGTTTTCTTTAGGGTCTTGAAAAAGTTCTTAAAAATCAGAAATCTCTAAAAAGTTTGAAAACGAAATAAAAACAAAAAAAAAGGAATTTCATTCCGACAACATAAAATACTTTCTAGATATTTGAAAAAAAAAAAAAAAAAAAAAATAGTTTTCAAGCTCCAAAGACAAATCAGAACATCATTGATGTTTACTCAATTTTGACGCTCACTGTATATAAAAAATTTAAGTATGCATTCAATTTGGAAATTGACCTTTGGAATTTTAGAGATGTGAGTAAACTAAAGGTTTGGCCTCTCACATTGTTTTGACAATAGATAAAAAATTGCATAAAGTTCTGCTGAAAACAATTATCAGCATTAGAGAAAAGATTTAGAGCAACATAAAAGACTTCTTGGGGGCTGGCTGTGCCTTAACCATCATCGACTATAGAGGAGAATAATTCAGCCGGACTTCTGTTGCTTCCGAATCTAGTTTTACGCACTCACTGGTCTTATCCATTTTTAATTAATTTTTATTAATGGAAAATCTTAAGTTTTTACTGACTTGATTGACAGATTTAACAGAATTATTCGAATACCCCGATTAACATAAGGCATCGCTCCGTCTACTCGAAAATATTAAGCAACGTGCGCTGTGTCAAGTGTACCTGATTTCCAAATGGCTGTCGACAAGGACTCCTGCTTTTATAGCTGTTATTTTATCGGCAATGAAAATTAAGGCTTTTACAAGTTATAGTTTTTTTTTTTGACAAATATTGAAATGTTTAAAATGTGCCTTGTGCGGAGTTTTTGTACCTTTTCGACATATCGATTTATTAATTAGTCTATTTGCGATAAGAACTGTCAAAACTGAAAGGCCAGGAGCAGCAGGGCGAGGTGTCGCTTTTCAAGAGTCGGCAAATCAACGAGCGATTTTCAAAAATTAATTCTGAACAAAATGTCAAAATAGAGAAGTGAGTTTGGATTTTCATTAGGCTGTTCAAGAGTCGTCAAATCAACGAGCAATTTTCAAAAATTATGTCTTAAGTTTGGATTTTCATTAGGTATAGGTTTCAATCTTGTAAATCTATACCTACAAGTCTGCAAGGTTCTACATGAACTCCTCAAAATTTAGCTAGTTTCGAATCGATTTTAAAAAGAACGGTCGGCATCGGTCAACTGAAATTCTTAAAATTTAACGAGTTTCGATTCGATTTTAAACGAAACGGGCGGCATTTCTAAATTGAGGTTAAATTCGAAAGAATATCTTATTCGCTAGTTTGTGGAACCCGGCTTATTGATGTGAATTGCGAACTTTAACAGTTATTTAAACTGTTTATAAACTTGTTTTCTTAATACAGCTGATGGCTGAAATTCGCGAACTGCCGCGACCTAGAAAAGTGTTCATGTCAACGGACTGTCAAAACTTGCGAATATTCGCTCGTTCGTAGATAGTTGGTCGGTCTCATGTGAATAGTCCTTTAGGTATTGGCCCAGGGGTGTTCCTTTATGGCGTCTCCCATACAAACAAAAATAATCAAAATCTTATATCCCGAAGACCATCGAATCGATTGAGCTAAAATTTACTAAATTGGAAAATTTTTTAAAATTGGACAAAGGGGCATGGGGCATACAAAAAACATCTTCTATGGGGTGAAATTCGATGACGTTAGATATAACTCGATAACCGCTGGGCCGATTTTCATGATTTCTATATAGTCGGTTAATGAAAGTAACCAACCCAAGGCTCGAACCCTCGCTACGCCCCTGTGTAAGAGGTATTTTCCGGTAATTACCTACAATGGCGATGTCAGTCTCCCGCATATTATGGTTTAACTTTGCAGCTCTTTTATTCCAAGGTGATCCGTACTTCGGTCACAAAGTTAGCAACAAATAAGTCAATTCATAATTGCATACTTTTAAGATGACACATATTCCTAAACCCGTAACATCAACAAGACAGTTTGATTTCCGTAACATGACTTCCGCAGCAATGACAATTTGACCCTAAATAATCACTGTAGTGGTATACATAGCGCTTTCCAACAACTAAACGCACCCATAATACCCAAAACAGCTTTTATTAGTAATCTGTGGTTGGAAAATTTCCGCTACATCGTTTTACTAAGTCATTGACATAGTCATTGAAGCCAATTTTTCGTTGGAGCAAACATAAGCAACGCACTAGCTCCTTTGGTTCACGGGTGGAGAGAAGCGAAAACCCTCAAATGTCATCGAGCAATTCGTGCGATTTTGTTTGAGTGCTGAGTGTGCCATCTATTATTGAAAGTTCGAAATAATTTGAATAAATGAATTTTGCGCAATTGCAATGTTTCTACAATGGATGGCGCTGTGTTCTATTTAAAAAACAGCAATGGCGCGCAGGGGTCTCATACTTTTGCCGCACTAAACCAAAAGGTTACTAGTTAGAGCTTATGTTTGCTTCATTTTTCTTCGCAGGTTTGCTTGCATGAAACTGACATTTCACTAGCAGTCCATGTATGTCAATGTACTAAGAGTAATCTTTGGTTCGCGAATTCTTACGATCCTTTTTTTTGTCTGTGGCTCGAAGTGAACGATGGTGTTGATTAATTTAAGTTTTTGATTTAATTTCATGTGTTGTTTTACGACTTCGAACGACCGGGTTCCTTGACTTGAACACCAACGGCCTTAGAATTTCACAAGAGTAGGTGTTTTGTGCACCTTCTCAACGTGAACAGAATTATTTTTAAATCCTTGTGATCACAAATCAGTTCTTACTAAATTTTTCAGAACTAACCCACACACGTACTTTCAACAAAATAGGGCGACTCCGAATATCGCTAGAACCTCAATAAAATTGCTGACCGGAAAAAACTAAAATCATCCGTGAAATTCATGACATCCATGCAATCCGGCTCTTGCTGCAGCGCTTTTGTTGACTACTCCCAAAAGAAGATTAATATAAATTGAAAGTAATAAATTTACTATTATTGAAAAGTATCTTCCTGATAAATATACACAACAAAAGAAATGCCATACAATCGATCACAAAAGCCAATTGAAAGCTTCAGCATAAGATATTGCTTAGAAGTCAACTACCGTTCATATCAAATTTCTATTGCGGGTATTATCTACAACTATCATTATTCTTTGCAACATTTTTCGGAGATGAATTTCGTCATAACTGCTTCATCCTTTTTCCCAGCTTGAACTTTTTTCTTGATAGAATATACAGTTGCATTTTGTTTGCCTTGAAAACTTGCTGTACTAAGAACTGAAAATAATCCTTTTTTTTTTGCTTCCGGCATTTAGAAATTCAACCAACCTCAACAGACAAAATTTGTTCGACTATAAAAAAAATATAAAAAAAAAACTATCCACCACAACTTTCATGACTTGGCCATTGAAAATAAAACAGAAAACAAGTGGAAAAGCACACGATGTTTTTCTGACGTTCACAGACGACATTAACACATTGCTTTGAAACTGACAGCACTGAACCGTGCAGCATCCTGCGGAGCCTTACTGAAAAAAAAATAATGTTTTTCTTTCTGTTTTTATACCTACAGTTGAAGAGGACCAAGTTGTAGGTAAAATTGTTTGTGGCCAAAGCTCAATTATATGTTGGAAAAGGGGATGTTAATAAAGAGAGGGATTTCTTGTGGTTTCTCGCTGTACTCAGAAAATTTCAATGGGCCTTCAAAGGCTGTAACCGTCAGAGGGGCAATTTGGGTTCACTGTATTTTTAATGATTGCATTCGAAAATTTATGCGTACATTTGTAAATCTTGATGTGGATTCAACTGACAGGTGCCAAATTCGAATGAGTCTTCATGTGGATATACCTCGGCTTTGGATATTTACACTCAAAATGTTTTTTTTTTTTTAAATAAAATCCTGAAATTAATACTTGGAGTATGTAAATATTAAATTATTGAAAAGTTGTCTGAAATGGGTTTGGCTTTGAATTTGCTGCGTATTAATCAGTAGACCAACCACGTCACTAGACGCACTGTTTATTCGTTGGTTACCAAAAATTAAGAATTGACAATCAGTATCAGAAACTGACTGTGAATCATGAATCTAACACGAATCTTTGCCTAAAGACTAATGCTACAGTCCACCCACCATTTGGGCGCGAAGACATTTCACTTTTGGGGGCGCTTACAGTCCAGGGTGCACCACGGCCTCAACCAACAACCAACAACCACTTAAACATTGAATTCAAATTGGCTTTGAGCTTAGGTATTGCTATCTTCATTTTGGTCGGTTAGAGGGAAGATTGGTGTTGCCCATGCACCGTTCCACTTATCAGCAGCGGAAGCTAGATCGGCATTTCTTTTAACGCGAAACCATTGCCATCTTCCGCCTTCTCGGCTAAACGTCAAATGAGGAAGAAATACCATTCTCTCGGAATCTAACCTCAAAGTGCGCGACTGAACTAAAAGCATGAAAAGAAACTAATCTTGTAACTTTAAAAACAACAAACGAATGTATCTATTATATGATATTATGTATCTGTTAAAGACATTACCAACATTTTATAGTTTTCTTTCTTGTCGGCTCAAAAGTGCTATGCGAATGGAGTTGGCATACGAATGGGTCCACAGTTATAAAGCCTGTCAACGAGCACAATGGGTAGGAGAAAGTTTTTAATTCAGCTTTTCTGAAACCGCATACAATTGAGGGTACGTTCGTCACCCGAAAATCAAGCTCCTACAAAAGGTCATGTTAATCCTTGCTGCCAGGCCAATAAAATCCGAGAATTGAGATTACATACACGTAATTGACGACAGGGTGTCATCTATTAAAATTTGTTTTATTAAATAAAATTTGAATATTCTAAATTTAGGTACCTACCTAAAAAAATGTAAATTTTTTTTTCTGCTCCTGCTTTTTTTGGAACGAATTCATTTAGACACAAATACAATTTGACATTTTATCTTTGTTGACAATCAGCGGGCTGTCACATATATAGTGGATGGGAATTCATTTTCGATAATTCAGAGAGTTGCGACAAATGGATGCTTTGGGTTATGTTGTGTTTAGCGATTGTCCACAACGGGCTTTATCTTGAATGTTGTCAGCAATAAGGCCAATAAGAGAACACTAACCCCCATTTTCACAGTGGAGTTAAACTTCCACTTTCCACACTTTCAGTTTAAACTTCAGTTCAACAATTAATTCCGTTTTGTTTAAACATTTTGTTTTGTTTAAACCTTGAACAGAGTTCATTCTGTAGTTTAAGCTAAACGACAGTATTCTGGCATTTAAATCTATTATCACTTGACACAGTGACATTTGAATTTCAGAGCTGCCGATTGTCAAAAACACAAATATTTTACGTTGTTTTGAGTGTTCTTTGAAAGAAAAGATTTTAGAAAAGTCGTATAAAAAGTAGTGTAAAATACTGTCAAATTCTAATCATTAAATTTAGTTAAATTGAGTTCAATTGGACTGAAGTTCAGTTAACATTGTTAAACCGGAAGAGTTAAACTTTAAATTTTAACTCAAGTTCAGGTTCAGTTGAACTTTAGTTTAAACTTTCACTATGAAGCTGGCGGTAATAGATTTCTTTTACGGAATATACCTTACGGAAGTGAGTCGTGGCCAGTTTTGTTAAAATTCCATTTCCATGACCCATTTTATCCAAACCGTTTGTCAAACTCTATAAGCCGCATTGACACAAACATTGCAGTTTCATTGTTGACAATTTATCTACTCGCACGCCATGCTCAGTTCACGATCACTCTGATGCCAGTTGATCAAGTCAAAAACATAACTTACGTACAATTTTATAATGAACTTCCAGCCGGGAATGTTGATGATGATTTTAACCTTTTTTGTTCGCCAATAATATGCCGACGATCAATTAGATGTCTGATTAAATAGAATTTATATATATTTTAATATCACTGCGTATGGTGTATATAACCACCCGTAGGGTAGGCCACACAGTACAATGAACACAAACGTGGCGTAAATAAATAATTTGCATTTTTAATTGCGAGAATGAATTTGGCGCAGATAGTCTCTATTTACGATAGATTAATATGGTGTCTCCATCTATGGGCGTGTGAGACAATGTTTTTACTCTGTCACTGTCACACAACATAATGCCGAATTGTTCACGTGCAGAAGTCAAAACATCCGGTTTCGCAAGAAATTTCAATATACAATTCAAGAAAAATGTCATCCAGCTTTTGCAGATGACAGATGGATGCATAATTTCTTCACATGACATCAACATCACAATGTTGCATGCAAGCGGGTTATAATCTGACATTTGAGAGACAAGGTTGGCTTTTCCAAATGATTACTACTGCTGGCCCACTGCACTCTGAAGATATATATTTTGCTATCTGACTGACGTTGCTTTGACGGAAATTGCTATAGTGATATTGATTCCACGTGTACCGTATTTCAACTGTCATGGACTGCACAGTGTTGGTGGTGGCATCGTCGTGAGTTTTTCGTTCCCTGAGGGGTGACTTTATGAAAGTTTCTTTTACAATTAGCAATCACTTAACAAGTAGATACATTACATACGTTACAAATGTGTGGGTCGTTAATTAAAGGTGATATACATTTATATAAGAGGAGTTGTCATTTAAGTGCAATGTCAATTAATTGGAGGATAATTGATGTTCTCGGAAAAGTACGTGTAGATAGCTGAGCAATTAGGACTGATGTTTATGTAATTGATTGGAATTTGAAGTATGGGTGTGGATGGGATTAACTCAGATATTATTTTGCACAAAAATTCATGAAGAAATGGATATAGATATAAATAAAATCCTCAGACAAGCTAGTCCTGTATTTATATATAGCTTTTGCGTTAATTGCTTTTTAATATTTGTGTAACAAACTTCACTTAAAACTGAAGTTCTATTCTAAAATCCATCCAAGTTTGGGATTATTTTTGTGATAAGTATCTTTAAAAAAAATATGAGCACCTCTTAAAGAATTTGAAAGCTCCAAAGAAGCGGCAAATATTTGGGGATGCAAATTGTGGAAAATATTGACTTCAAAAGCGTCAATCGCCGTTTGTTTTTGTCAGCATAGACAACCGTCTCAACACAATCCTGATCCTGAGCTATCTTAATAAATTCCCCGTTCAATGACATCAATCGGCCTTAATTGAAGCGTAGTAATTTTTCTATAGGTCCTACGATATGCTGACATTTTCAGAACCTCTGATAGGTTTCCTGCATTCCACGTGTGACAACTTTGTTCAATATTCATTAGGTAAGCCAGAAAAACCTCTAAATACATTATGGAAAATTTAGCTAAAAAGATCCACCTCCACCTAATTTCGATTTATCCAATTCATTTGACCAGCTTCTCTGCTGTCTTTTCTATTCTTTCCAAACCAACATGCCTTGGAATTGGAACCTAGCAAAGCGATACTGAATGCCGAAAGGCACTGACTTATGCAATTGGAAGGTTGGTTGGATCGGAGGTTGTTGCTATCCGATGGATCACACGGACACAACTACTGGTCCATTATACTGCCAAACAGACACCTTACTTTACTGTACTTAGTTTTCCCGTATTTCGAAAAAAGATGAGAAGGAGCTTCAGTGATAAAGAGCTTAGATGTTCGGCACTCACCAAGTCAGCCCCAAAGATCCGCCACCTGATGTGTGCAAAGGCAGGACAACTACAGTGGAAGTGTTTCGCTGTATCGTCGTCCTCTCCCCAAGCAGGACAGATCATGGTGTCGCTGAATCCCAATACATTTAAGTGTTTGGCAAAAGCTTGGTGGCCCGAAAGGACGCCCAGATGCGGTACGCAATCGATTCTCCTGAGAAGGAAAGACGCGGACCTTTTGCAGCTGTCCGGACGCAGTCGTTTGGTCTGTCTACACCCAGCACAGTCACGCCACCGACACTCATGTTCACGAGAAACCCAAGTATCAATGGATGACCTAACCACGGATGCAGGCAGACCCAACGCAGGTTCAGGTCCTAAGAGAGCTTCTTCTGAACCCAGCCTGGCAAGCTCATCAGCGATCTCATATCCCTGGATACCAGTGAGACCCGTGACCTGGGATCCAAACAAGTTTGACCGTGTTTAGTCTACCGACCAAGTTCAGAGAAAGCTTGAGTTCGGTCACTAACTTGGGCGAGGTAATAACCCTCTTTTAGTGCACCTTGGCTATCACTGCAAACGCATATGTTTCTAGCCATCCACCCTGTTTGCATAATGTAGCGCGTAGCCATAAGGTTAGCGAAAATCTCCACTTGGAAGATAGACGCATGGTTACCCAAGTGGTAGTGTAGTCTAATGTTCTCGCTTTCCACGACGACCCCAAAACCAGACCCCCGTGAATACACGATGGCATTCTTTTGCTGGCTCAGAGTGGCCTAAGCCTCCGTTGCCTGAGGAAAGTTGACCTACCACGTTTTGTCGCAGTAGCATTTCTGGTGTCATTGCGTCAGACGGCATATCCATAAGACAGGGGTCAAAGGATAATTCTCGCACAAGTTCTTCAAAATTCCAATGCGCGTGGTACCAAAAGCCAACTCTAATTAACCTCTCTTTAATCTGGTAAAGAGAGGTTAGTATTAATCGCTTTAAGTGCTGCTTGTCTGTCTGTGTAGAAGGCAAATTTCCAAATTTAGTTCTGAAAGCACATTTGGCTCCCAAATTCTTAGTGTATAGCTCGATGTATTGTAGGTGGACCCATTGTAGGTACCTATAGAAGCAATCCTTTCTACCTTGGTTAAATTTTGTAGGTTCAGTTTTAACAGCCTGCCACTAAACAATCGAGCAAAAGGTCAGAATTGGTCTTACAATCGCAGTGTCCACCCAGTGCACTATATTCGGTTGTAAGTCTCCTTTCTCCAGCTTAAGTTGAATATGATACCCAGGAATTTATCTTCTGGTGCGAGAGTAAGTCGAATGCCTCTCAACTCTTTACAAGTGACTAACATGTTAATATCTTTTCAAAAATTATAATAAATTCGCGTAAATTTTTAATTCAATTTGAATCTATCCTCATTGCCTTCTCTACTAGCACAACCAGTAACCACCTATAAAACGGTTTAGCTTCGAATTTTAATTGAATTCCAGAGAGACACCTCGAATTCGATGACAAATTGAAATTGGAAACGTAATCTTTTGCAAATCTACGAATAATTGAAATTCAAACATTTAATTCAGAAATCGTGAGCACAATAAGTACGCTTACTGGCCCTGAGGTATTCCGCAGAAAAAGAGTCGTCGATCGTAGAAATTTTTTTTTCCTTTCTTGTGTACACTTGCAATTTTTATAGTCGTATCTTTAGCGCGTAGCATAAATCACGCACAGCTTAGTGTTTTTCAATAAAAAAAAAAAACATCCAACTATTGATGAGCCATGCAAATCGAATTTAGTTGCGGTGGTCATGTCGAGCGGTTTGCATTGGATATAAATAATTCTAAAGTAACAGTGTGATTTGTTTTAGTTTTCCAAAGAATGACAGTAATTTGACATGACTTTGACAGCAGCAAGCAAGAGCAATGACGACTGCAACGATAACAACGAAATCGATTAAAGTGTAAACGCAATAAGTGATTTGGCCAAGTGTTCGAGTTTTGGTTACAAAAGTGTACGCAGAAAATATAACACCGTGGATAACCTGGATCACAGAATATGGTGCAGGCAATTGATATTGCTGCAATCGCTGGCATTGACTCGGTAAATTGTTTAATATTTTTTTTTATAAATTATAAATAGAGTTGTTTCATTAAAAATAAGTCCCATAGTTACACACATATGAAATATGAACTATTTGAACCTACAGTGAGCGCCAACATTAAGTGAACTAATGCTCTTATTCTTGAGGGTCTTGAAACAGGTCAAAAAAAATGAAATCAGTAAAACGTTGTATAACGAAATGACAATAAGAAAACATATTTTATTTCGCCACCATGAAACAAAGTATCCGTGTTTAAAAAAATATTGTTTCCCAACTCCAAAGACGAATGAAAACAGAGCATTGGTGTTTACTTACTCTTGACGCTCATTCTATTTTTTTAAATAGGCTCAAAATCCATTTTTGTTTTGTCATTTGTAATGACAATTTTTACAGCTTATTTCTAAATTGACGAATTTATTTGAAGAAAAAAAAAATAGTTGCTTTATTAGTTTAAGGTGATTCGAATGTGTGGCTATATTAATCTGTTATTCATTTAAAATTATTGTACTAGATTATGCCTTTTTAAAGGCTTTTACTTAACTTCGTGAAAAATTTGTTATGCTCAAATCTTGCAAACCAAATTTGAACTACTTCCTCTAAACTTGGAACTTTGAAATTTTTGGATTTTGACTTCCCCATGTCCCTTTAAGGGAGGCTTTTTCATAACACATGAACCATTAGCCGTATTAACTTGAAACTTTGTATGTCAATAGATAAGTCGAAACTATTACATTTCTAATTGATCATTTGTATAAATTCGTCTTATAACCTGGTTGTTGAAGTTTGTTAAAGATGGCGGTCTAGATCCTATTAGTGGAATTCTAGAAGATTATTAGTCCTATAGCACTTTTCGTCTAGACTTTCTTAAGCGAGTCGAGTCCTAATAGGTACTCCCACTAGAAGTTTTTAAAAACAAAGCAAACTTGGAAACTTGTTTGTTGATTGTATTGACATCAACTTTTTTTAAATGATGTTCATCAGTGTAGAAGTAGTATTTATTAAAAAAAACGGCAACGAAACGAGTTCTACATTTCCCCCTGGTCATTGGTCAATCGGTAGGCATTAGGCCGCATTCATGAATCTAGTCATTGTAAGTCGACTTTAATTGTCTGGACTCAAATTTACCTGAACGCGAAAACGAATGTTGTTTTCCATTGGTTTCACTCATTATGAAATCCAATGGAACAAGAAAACTGCTTCTGGGCGACTACACTCACGTATTGGTGAAACGTCAAAAATTACTGTATGGCTGCTGCCAGCTGGCTTGTATAAAATACATAAAATGCACTTGTGTAAGTGCTCCTCGAGTGGATTCTGACTTGAAATCGAGAAGCAAAATTCTCTCCTCAGAATCAACAGAAGAGTATTTTTTGCACGAATGGAACGGTTTCATAAGCGATTTTCTTGATTCCTGACGTGATGTTTTTGATTATTCACACGACGAGTCGCACTTTCTCAATCTATGTATAGAATATTGGAGCTTCTTTTCAACAAATTCATCAGGAGGCCTCGATAGCATGTAAAGCTGCTATGTTTTCGGACTTCGTTGGTGACAATGTCACTGTTCACGCCAGTCTTTCAACCTCAAAAAACTAGTTGTTGTCGTCTTTGTAATACAATCCAAGGTTAGTTGTTCCTTTGATATATATTATAATCCATAAGGATTTTCCAACTCCAAAACTTATATGTTATATCTAGACCTGTCCTCACAATCCGCTTTAATGAATTTCCAACTACTTTAGACGGTACAGAAAATTGGCTTTGTTGTTGTCATCGAAATTACGTAAGTTCTGTGAGTTTTCCAATAGTGATGAGACTGGGTTCCAAAGTGAAGTAAGTTGCTCGTTGATATGAATTGAACTGTGCAACTTTGATTTCGAACTCCTTTCGCAAGTTCTGAATCATCAGAAGAATAGTTTTTTCGTCTTCCGCTGTAGTCAACTCGTCGGTCGTCAAGATATAAAGCTAAAACCATTATCCCATCAGCACCATTCATGGCACTTGCTGTCTGAGTTATCTGACTCCAAAAATCACTACCGTCTACCTTATTATTATTTTGGTCACCGCCGCCAGTATCAACAGCTGTAGGTTCATCCGAAATAGAAACTAAATCACGTGCCACTTGTATGCAGTTCATTTTAGGCTGAGGCCTGTACAAATCACCAACTCTTTAAGACGCTGTATGATTGAGAAAATGATGCCCCTTGAGCCACATAGCCGTATTACATTTATTGCTAGTTGCGTTGCGTTTAGTGTCATCAGAAAAAAACAATATTCAAGTTAACAAAACCACCCGCAACGTTTGAATATGATTTGCTTAGCAAATGATCTAATAAAACTTCATTAACCACCATTACAACTTGTAAGTCTTCCGTCTATTTGGGATAATCACAAGTAAACCAGCCGAACAAGTTCCGCAATCAGCCTAAGCATTAACTTCAATCCTGTATAGATAACCAGCAGAATTATTTGGAATCCGCACATCGCAGTGAAATCCTTCAAAATGAATAATAAAAGACAATTTGTAGAGCACAATACGTTTACCCCAAAACGTCCTCCATCCTTTGAAAATTTTGAATAAAACCGAAAATATATGCGAGGACCCCAACTTTTTAATCCACCACACTGCGTTTCATCATGAATTTCCAAGATTTTCTTGTCATCCGGGACGAGGATGTCTGCTCATTCCGCTTCCGCAATGCAAAACACGAAAAGGATCTCCGGAAAGGAAACTTTTGATGTTCAATGTTGATGCAGATTAAATCGGGTAAAGTCCGAAATCCTTTTCATTCAGTCGGCGCCATGACATTGATAAATCACATTTGCCCCCATCCGCCACGGTATTAATTAGATGGGTTCATGGTTTGGGTGCTGGTGCTGGACAACACAGAGGCACCCGTAATTACAGCTAAAAATGACCACCATCATGACCGTAGAAACAACAAAAGGAATTAGTCCTTAAATTGTTTTAAGTTAAATTAAAAACGATAGACTTCCGCACCATCCCTGCCAGCACATAATGATTCCAGTAAAAGTATGACAAGGATAACAAGGGCGAGGGGCAATGAGTTTGTATAGGTACATATGTACCTATACAGAAGGACAACGATGACAATATTATGGACTTGCTCTTGACGGTGACCGATTGATTGCGTGGTTGATATTCACTTTCTTCGGACGACCGCAGACAGCCAGCTAGGATTAATGGATTAATTTTGAAAATTACTTTTGCGTTCAATTTGAAATGAGTTCCTGATGGGGCACGCTACGTAATAATTAAGTGGACACAAGTGATGTCCTCTCGGGAGATATTCGCCTCGCCTATGGCATTGACATCGACATCGGCATCCCGATGGCTGTACGAGAGGACAAGTCAAACAAAGATTTGAATACTCATTTAGGAGTGTACGTCATACACTCAGAGTCAGAGTGTCCTCGGCAAACCAATTAAATGCAAAGCCTATGGCGTTAGTGTCATTAGAAAAACAGTTTACTGTCGTCGTTGTTGTAAGTTTTTTTTTAATTAAATTAAAAGGTATAACCACACTAAATGGCAGACAAGACAGTAGTTAGACAGCGCCGCTGAAGTAATGAATGCAGAAGGGCAAAGGACATCATGTCTTCAGGGTGACTAGACAAAGTGTGAGTAAGCGGTATGCAATCTTGTCCTTAAATTGGGAACATTTAACGTCTGCTTATGTTTGAGGGGATGACACTTTCGTAGGAATTCTGAAGGAAAGTGGAAATTTTGAATTCATGAGTCGGTGACGTACTTTGACAAAGGGGGAGGGGGGGGCTTGTAGGCAAGGGCAATCTTCTGAACCAGAGCAATTGGGGACTAAAGTTTTTAAATTGTATTTTCATATGGAATTTATTTAGACACAACAGGTCTTGAGGTAAATATCAGTTTAGTAAACTAACAATTTAAGGGGTTTAAGTAGGTTAGAGGCATGTCCCCAACTTGGATTTGAGAACGTGCTAAAGAATCCGTGCGATTAGATAGGCGTTTTCTAGGTAGGTCCACGATAGGATGGTTGGATCAAGTATTACATTTCTTCCAGTTGACTGTCCTTGATAATTTGGAGTCGGTGAAGAAAAATAGAGAGTTGTGGAGAATCCACTGGATTATCCTATACCCAAAACTCTTGCAATGAATAGACGTTTTGAAGTCGGACATCTATATGCAATTTATACACTTAGTTATAGATTTTTGAATAAAAACCAAGATTTCCAAATCGATTCTCATTATTATTATTATTAAAAGGTTTTCAAAGCCACCTATACATGCATTTTTAGAGACGGAATATACAGAGCCATGACTAGTTTTGTCATACCCTGGTCGAGGCCTTCTGTGTTGAAGGACAAAGACATTTAATGTCCAAATGTTTATTTATGCAAGCCGATTTGTGCTGTCATGTGACTTCTTTCGAAGGACGCGACATCGATTTAGAAAACAATATGTGTGTACCTACACCTACACATTTGAGCAATCAGTCGCTCAAAAAATGTTAAAGGCAGATACCTGTAGGAGCAAATGACTCAGTATTAGCGGGAGCGGCTCGCATTCTAACCTGTCATTTAACGATTAGAAGCAGAGAACCAAAATGCAATTGAATATTTCTCTTTTCCTTGTCAGAATGACCTAAGAGGCTTTGGGTCCTTTAAATCGCATAGTCTTTTGGATATTTTTCTATATAGAATTTGTCAAATAAGACAAGCTATATCGGAGATATATCCTTCAATGGGACAACAATTTTTTTATATTTTACGGGCGCTCAAGGAACTATGAATATCCTTTACTTGTCATAAAGTTTTCAGGGGAATTTTGTTCCTAGGAATCGTGAACGAGAAATTGAGGTACCATACTTATTTATATTGTATCTCGAAGAAACTTTTATAAGCAGGCTTTAACACTTAACTTTATCTAAAATTCTAGCTAAATTTGACATAAAGTGCGTTGAGGAGAAATGTCAAGTATTTTATTTCTGTTGCGCTTACTTTTTTCCCTTGTCTGCTTCAAGGACTTTTCTTTGATGTCAACTTTTTCACTTTCCTCGTATGTATTCATTGAAAAAACTCATCCTTTTAACGTTTTTACAAAAACACAACATCAAAAAGTAAGGCGATCTGTCAAAATGTAGCTTAAGAAAATGTGCCGAAACATGCGCTAAGTTTTCACAGAATACATGACAGTACACAGTACACTATGAAATAAAAATTTGATTTTTTAGCTTGATCTACGTACAACTTGGCGAACCGCTTTTGCTTAAATTTTGGAAAGAATTTTGTATGGAACCTGAGATTTTGCTGCGTGCTTAGCTTGATACAGAAAAAAATATTTAAACTGAAGTTTAAAAATGATTATTAGCACGGCCTCTCGTTAGAGTTCTTACAGATTGATGAGTTGCAAGTTGCAACAGCTTTACCATTTGAACTCAAGCCTAAAACGAGGTGGGTGAATATTTATCGAAGGTACTATCTTGCTAACAAACTCTAAAATAGTTTGGTAGAGTCTAGATTATCACTCCCTAATGTGATCAATTTCTCCTGAAAAATAATTGTTCTTCAATAAAATAAATTACCCTTTTTAAAACATAAATAACTGAATAATATATTTTTTATTTTGGTTATTTTCAGGACCAATCGAAACAAGAAAAACCATCGGCCCTGCGACGCACCCTTAATGCACTCCGACATAGGATAACGAAACGTAGCCGCACCAAACCACCCGATTGGTTTCTTGATAAGTTTTCCACCGCCAATAATGCCGAGAAAATTGGCAAATCCGCCACAGATGACAGTAATAATGCCCCCGAGATAACCGGTAACAGTCGATTATGTAATCGATTGTCGGTCGACCCATCGCTGCCATCACATTACAGAGTAAGTATATCTATTTTGAAGAGTTTTTTTTTTAATTATTTTGTAATTGGAATCCGGAAACGTCAAATTGAAATAAGTGACAAGATGAAATGAGTTTCATTAACTGTTATACATAAGATATATAGGCTCCATTAAAAGTTTCAATTGAAAAATCTAATATTGTGTTTGTATATTGTACCTACATAATGGGTACCCTAGGGCCTAGGGCCTAAGAACTCATAGTTCATATTTCATTCTCTTAATTACATCCTGGGTTAACAACTTAAATGTTCATCTGAACAGGGTCACAACATTATGCGGTCGTGGCACTACTTCTGAGATTTTCATTTAAAAACAAAAGAGTTGATGTGAAAACTGCTGTTTTCAAAAATTACAAAGTGCTGATATTAGGAGAGTACAGGCTGACAAATACTTAGTTAAATTATTTGATGCTGCCTCTTATGAGTTTCTGACTGATAAACCTCAGCCTTTTTCATCCTCTAAGATTTTGGGTTCGTTGCTTCCTTTCATAAATGGAAGGAAGAAATGGAATGTTTCAGACACTCGGGGGCCTGAAACAGTGGTTTTGGCCTAGTATTCGAAGATCCTCTTAGCTGGAGTATATTAGTTCGAGCCAATAAAATCGAGATGTTTTGATTTTTTAGACTTTATGGACTTCATCCACGTCTTGGTACAGCTCATAGAGTTGGCATTCACACGCAGAACCAAAACTTGTATCAGGTCTCTCTTCCTTCGTTTAGTGTTCGCCGTCAGAAAGTATAATTATTTTGGTAAGGGCTCTGTAGATCATACATTTCGTCCTTAAAGTCAAGAGCTTTAAGCCCAACTGCTTTGACAAACTGAAAAGCGGTTTCCTAAGGTAATTCTTCGCCGGATCCCCACTTGGGTATTATTCGCGGTAAAGAAAAGTTGCCGTTCTTACATACCTTGAAGTTGCTGCTATCAATTGTGGCATTTTGCCTTGGCGGTTGACAGATGTTTGGTTATTTACTTAAAGCTTAGGTATATCCTATACTTAGTCTTGTTATCGTTTACTTGAAGACCAATTATTGTCTGAAAGTCTCTATTATGGTCCTAGCAATTTATTTACGCCATTAACGAAATAGCTCGCATTTCAAAAGGAGTGACAAAAAGTCACTCTTCAATCTTCTTCAATGGAAATTACGACTCACTCACTGGGCTGGGCGCCCTTTTTCCCTATAAACCTGAAAAAAAGGAAAATTTGTATTTTTCATCCGATCGACTTCAAACTCTAAATAAGAAATGAAGAAAGAATTATTGCCGATGATCCCTTTTAAGGGGATCTTTCTAACAAATTGTGAGGTGAGGGCTTTGCAAGCGAAGCCTCGGTCAAAAGTTATTCCAATATAATATTCTAATTCTAAGCCGCCGATAGGCTACTGGGGATGTATGGCTTTCAAAAATGTTATCCAAACTCAGTTTGAGGGGAAAGACGTGCCCAGGTTGATCTATACATATCTGTCATAGGAAAAAAATATTCCTAAAATGTTTCCTCTCAGTGCAGCTGCTTCAAATGTTAACGTTGAAAACTAAAATAGTCCGAGTCCCAGACCTGTTTTTGCATCTGATTGCTAGAGCGGATGTGATTTTGAGCACTTCGAAAAGAAACTATAACGAAATTTGCTATTTTATGGGTAAGACGGTTAGTCACCTCAATTTTCCAGAAATTTTCCTTCCACTTGGACCAAAATAGAAATTACGCCAAAAGAAATTATGCCAAAAAGTGTTTTGGAAAAAAGACCAAAATAATTGCGGCGTAATATTTTTGGCAAAAACGCCAAAAAAGCCAAAAAATAAAAAAGAAAATTCACCAGAATGCCAGGAAATTACGCCATATTTTTGGAAAAAAAGCCAAAAAGTTAAATGGAAATTACGCAAAAAAAAAGAAAATTAAATAAGGCCAGAAATCTGACAGTAAACCCAAGCAGGGGGGTTGCATACGGTTTCGTTTTTCATTTGAGGTCTTATTTCACGTTTTTTTGTGTTTTTTCCAAAACACTTTTTTGGACGTTTTCTCAATTTTCTTAAATGGAAAAAATGCCCGAAAGAGTTTTGGAAAAAATGGCTAAATTAGCGCCATTTGTGTCAAAATATTTGGGCGATTGTTCCTAGGAAAAAATGCCACAAATTTGTATGGAGGTTTTTGGGCTCTTTTTCCACTTTAATTTTTTGGCGTAATTTCAGGGAGCCAAATAGAACCACGATCAAGAACGTTTTCCTGATATTTTCCAATGCGCTATAATAAATTTAATATGATCGCGTCAGATTTTGATCTGTATTTGAGCTTCTGGATGAAAAAGAAAGCTCGTTGATGGCTTAAAATATTTTAGAAAATATTGGCTCCCTAAAGTATTAATGCGGTGAAGTCAGAAAAAATAAATGTTGCTCAAAACGGTCCAAAAAGTAGGCATAAAAACAAACGGCATAGCCTATAGCCTTTTCACAGTCCTAAGAAGCACTTCAAAAATAGTTTCATTTAAGTTTTTAAAGTAGTTTTCACGTTTTTGGGTAACACATAAAACCCCCTACAGTTTTATTGTATTGTAATTTTAATTTTAAACAAAGTTCAAGAAATTGACTGTACAAAGTGTGAGAAATATATTCTGAAGTAAAGGTAGGTACTTCCAAGTAAAAAGAAAAAAAAGTTGTAGGAAGGTTGTATTTCCTATGTTCCTACACACTTCCTCTTGACCTAATTTGGACAGACTTTCCAGTTGCGAGTTCTAGTTAAACAAATTTGTCGTTTCTTGTTTCTACCCTATATCCAATAATTTGCTTAAATATTTTTTTTTATTTCTTCTCTTTTCAGTGGCTGGCTATAGTCACCTTAGCTGTACTGTACAATATCATCTTCGTCATGGGAAGAGCTGTCTTCTGGGAGATAAACCGCAACGCCTCTTCTGTGTGGTACTTTCTCGACTATCTATGCGATTTTATATATCTACTGGATACATTAGTGCATATGCACGAAGGTAAGTGCACCACGCGAATGAAAAAAAGTTCATAGTTAATCCCTTTCATCCCTATCTTGTCATTCATCTGCATCGACAGAAGCAAATTCCGCGTAAAAAAAAACCATAAACATCTTGAGGAACTTTTCTAGTTACGAAACTTTAACGGCGGGAAATATAGTGCATTGGTTATATAGCTGTGTCCTCGAGCTGTTCACACTCATATCATATTATAGTCTTGCCTCGCATCCGTATCCGTATACTGTAAATTAATTTTTCGTCGATGAAAAATTAATGCTTTTGGCTCATCTCTGACTGCCTGCCAGTCGCCTCTTAAATCCTTATGCAGGAGCATCAGAGTCAAGTTTTATGCTTACTCGTTAAATTCTATATTGTTGTTGCTTAATATAGACTGCGAGCCAGGATCCAAACGCTACGCTCCTTGTGTCTATGCGTGGGACTGATGAATTTTATGGTATATGAAATTTCATTCACGCAGTCATACATACATACAGTCATCTGCATACATTTTACGATTTATTTACCATTGGAATGCAAATCGCAGTACTACCACCATTCATGGGTTATTTCAGTTAAAGAAACCGCACGTGCCATGCAGAATTAATCCAAACTCATACCGCGAGACGAAAAAAAAAACATCCAACCAGGCTAACGATGTAATATTGGCTTTCAAGTAGAATATCCCCAGCAAAGGCGGATGCCAAAATAAAAGTGTAGTAGATGCATCTAGGTTACGGATATGGATTTTGAAATGATTGCATATAATCTCTTTGTTATCGTTCACGATGTACTCAACAAGGGATGCGATTTGTGTTGGAGGACGAACTTTTGCTAAAGTTTACTTTCGTCCCTCTCATGGAGCCATGAATCAAGTGCACTTCATCAATAGGAATTCGTGATGAAGTAACTTCATTGGTGACACGGAGAATGCTGGCGATTTGTCGATGTGAAACGGAATTTTTTTTAAGTACTTTGTGTGCTCTTTGGGTGGTGGATATTTCAAGAGGTCACGAATATAGCAGATTTTCTAAAATCGTGAAGTCAGCACTTAATAAGTGTGAAGAGCAGGGACTGCATTTCATTATCTAAGTATGGTATTTCTAATTGAACATACTTTTGACACAATTTTTGGTGTTGGGATTGGGAATGATGTGAGTATATATTCTAATAATGACTCTTTTTGAATGGTGAACACCAATTTTCATCAATTATGATTGCCTTTCAATATTTATCTACCTAGCAAAAGATGAACGTTCAAAAATACGTATAAATACCAAACACAATTCATCTATAAATCCATAATCACCTACCAATATTTATCGTTTCCGATTATTACTGATCAATATCTATCACTCAAGCTATTACCATCAATATTCATTAATCATTCCTCAACAGTAGATACACCCACGGTAACCATCAGTACTCATCAAGACTCAACAGTAGTTATACAATTTGGTCAATAAATATCAATAACACTCATCAGTACTCATCACTAACTATGAATACTCATCAAATACAATTAATAAACAGCAATATAAATCGATGTAGAAATGAGTACTTATCAATACTCATCAGTGCACATAAAATACTGTCAATACTCCCAATTCCCAAGACAATATTCATCAATATTCACCAATATCCATCGAAATCTATTATTGCCAATGAACATTCATAAATATACATCGATTCCTATTACCAAAAACATAGGCATTGTCCAAAACTTGAGTATCTACTTAATAATACTCATTAGTGCATATAAAATACTGTCAATACTCCTAATTCCCAAGCAAATATTCATCAATATTCATTAATATTCACCAATATCCATCGAAATGGAAGGGACCTACAATTTTATTCCGAATCCGAACGGCTGAATTGAGAAGCTTTTTCAGGACAGTCATACTCTCGGATGTTTGTGAGACGTTCGCGAGAGGTGGCGCAGTTGAAAAAACCTTAAGATGTAATTTGGGATCCCTCACACAGTAGTCCAGCACACTAACCACTGCGCTACTGCGCCCACAAGTATACATCGATTCCTATTACCAAAAACACAGGCATTGTCCAAAACTTGCGAATATATACCCATAAGTTCATCATCAAAACTCATCTCAATATTAATAAAAGTCCATCAATGTCTGTATCAATACACAGTACCCATCAATACTCATAGATCATTAGGTTTCATCTCAATATCCATAAAAGTCCATCAATGTCTAGATCAATACTCAGTATCCATCAATACTCATAGATCATTAGATCTCATCTCAATATCCATAAAAGTCCATCAATATCTATATCAATACTCAGTAATCAGTATCCATCAATACTCATAGATCTCATCTCAATATTCATAAAAATCCATCAATGTTTTTATCAATACCCACCAATGTTCATCAATACTTATAAAAAACCGTCAGTATTTCTGTCAAAATTGGTCAATATCAATATCAGCATCAATATTTATTGTTTTCAAAAGTCTGACCATTACTGAAACCAGTTGGATTAACAAGAAAGGTCTTAATTTCGCCGACCAAATTTGCGCGTCGTCACCTTAGCTTCATTAAACCATCATCCAACCTCTGTCCATTCCCAAGCTAGTTGCTCGTTTGTCTGCATTTGAACTGAACTCACCAAAAATCTTTGTTTTGATTTTTCATCATCAAGGCTACCTCGAACAAGGCCTCCTGGTGCGTGATGCCTACAAACTCCGAAGACACTATTTCTCCACCAAAGGCTGGACAATTGACGTTCTCTCGATGCTGCCCACCGATCTAGCATACCTCTGGTGGTCACCAGATACATGTAGTTCCACATACCTGCCGTGTCCGGTGATTGTGCGCCTCAATCGCCTGCTACGCCTACCAAGGATGTGGGAATGGTTCGACCGTACCGAAACAGCCACCGGCTATCCAAACGCATTCCGTATTTGTAAAGTGGTTCTGGCTATTTTGGTGCTAATTCACTGGAACGCGTGCATGTACTTTGCCATCAGTTATGAAATAGGTTTCGGAACAGACCATTGGGTCTACAATCTGAGTGGACACCCAAATAACACGCTCCAGCGACAGTACATCTATAGCTTCTATTGGTCCACCCTGACGCTGACAACTATCGGAGAAACGCCAACACCGGAAAACGATGCGGAATATCTGTTTGTGGTGGCCGACTTCTTGGCTGGGGTTCTCATCTTTGCCACCATTGTGGGTGAGTCTAGAGTCGTTGCTCCTGTGCAATGTTCGTTTATTCCTCTCAATTTGTGTTCTCTAATCAACAGGAAACATCGGTTCGATGATTTCGAACATGAACGTGGCAAGAGTAGAATTTCAAAATCGCATGGACGGTGTCAAGCAGTACATGGCCTTCCGAAAGGTGGGCAATGAGCTGGAGGCGAGAGTTATACGTTGGTTTGCCTATACATGGTCGCAGAGTGGGGCGCTGGACGAGGAGAGGGTCTTGTCTGCTCTACCTGATAAATTAAAAGCCGAAATTGCCATTCGAGTGCATATGGATACGTTGAAGCAGGTGCGAATATTTCAGGACTGTGAACCGGGTTTGTTGGAAGCGTTGGTGTTGAAGTTGAAGCTACAAGTCTTCAGTCCGGGAGACTATATCTGTCGCAAGGGTGATGTTGGCAAGGAGATGTACATTGTAAAGAGGGGCAAACTATCGGTGGTGGCGGACGACGGGGTGACGGTGTTTGCCACTCTGGGAGCGGGATCTGTGTTCGGAGAGGTCTCGGTGCTGGAGATTGCTGGAAATCGAACGGGCAATCGTCGAACCGCGAATGTACGATCGCTGGGCTATTCAGATTTATTTTGTCTGGCGAAGCGGGATTTGTGGGAGACTTTGGCCGATTATCCTGAGGCGAGAGCAACTCTCACTGAGAGAGGATGTCAATTATTGCGAAAGGATGGTCTACTAGATGAGGATGTTTTTTCAAGTAAGTTTTTTTCTTATTCGAATAAAATGGAATTCACTGGATGATACGACTTTTTTGCTTATTTATATTTGTAGATTCACAACGTGTTCAAGATAGTATAGAGGGCGGAATCGAGAAGCTAGAAGTTTCTGTGGAGAACCTTAATGTGCGCCTGGCTCGACTATTGGCAGAGTACACTGCAAGTCAAGCGAAATTGAAACAGAGGCTGGCCAAATTGGAAGCAAAGTGAGTTTGCAATTTTGTTAGTGATTTTTTTTTTTAAGAACTGTGTATCTATCTCATTTCATTTCAGCGCTCTACTATCTACCAAAGAGCAAGCGGAAAATTCCCAACAAATGCGTAGCGGTCGTTTATATTCCCTACAACCGACGAAAAAGCGTCGATCACGTCCAGTATCATCGAAGTCCGTCGATTGTAAACAGAACACTTTATGAAGAGAATTTACGATACAATTTTGTATGTCGATTCAATTGCGATTCTTTTTACTATAAAACTAAGACAGCAACAACAAAAAACACAAATACCCGATATCTATAAGGATTGGTATGTTTCTTCAATAACAGTGATAAAAATATATTTTTTTTTTATTTTTCTTCTTAAAAAATAAAACAAAATTAGTATAGCTAAAAAAATAAAACAAAAAAGTTTTTGTTTTTACTTTATTAAGAAATATGTGCCTCAAAAACAAAAATTTTTTTAGTATGTATGTACATTAATATAAAATGAAAATTCTAGATAGTATATATTTATGTTTGGTGAATTTATATATAAACAGAAAGAGTAAAGTCTTATATAAAGTATATATATTTTTAAAAAAATTACATACATTTATAATTACAAATAAAAATAAGATGATGAAATAAAATGTTAAATAATAATATTAAATGTGTTAATTAAGGTTTATCTATCAAAAAGATGACAAGGGACGAGGTAAGTGATTTTCTGTGATTGAGAGTGAAGTATTTTTAGGTACTTTTGGGTTACAGAAGATGCAAGTCTTTTTTATAAATTAATTTTTAGTTTGGGATATCTATATATTTACATCCCTTTTGGATGTATTGCATGCTCTATGATTTGCAGAAGACAAGAATTTTCCACTCGATCAATAAGAGAATGAGAATTTCCATATGGAAATACAGCTTCAAGTGTGGGGAACCTCCAACGCATCATCCCTACCTTCATTGTTTACAAAGATTTGTGAGGTTTCTTTTTCCATGGTGTCCAATATCGAGCCACTTCCAAGTTCCAGCTAAACACCATTTTTAACAAAACGAAACACTTCACTTTTTTAAATCCGTTTAACTCTTAACCGAGCAACCGTTAGAAAATATTACTTTTTGATTTGTCTATCTGTCAACTTTCTGCTTTCTATTCAAATATGCGATAAATTTTTCGAAATTTAACTTAATCCTCTTCCCGCAAGCGAAAATTCGTAAAAGAGAGAGTGCAAAGAATTTTCTACTTACAACCCTTTGTAAATTTTCGTAAATGTCAAATGCAACAAGTGAACTGACGTCTGAGTGTTTCTTCCATAAAATTGTTAGCATTTTTTATTTAAAAAGTTCGGAGTGTCTATTCGCCCGTTCATTTTGACATATTTTGTACTGAACTGTCGTTTACCGATGTTCATTGGTTTCATTAAAAACTATTTATAAATATAAAAGTTGGATCCTAAACGTACGGCATAATGTCCGAAAATTATTATATTGGAGTTTAGGGTTTGCCGCGAGCGTAGCGAGCCACATACCTCAACCTGACGCAATATGAACTTTGACATTCCGTTACGTACCCGTGTAACGGGCGAATAATAACTCCCTAAAAAGTTTCCATATTTTTCCCGAAGAAGTGTCTATTCGGCCGTTTGATTTTGTACTGACTGACGATTGCCGATTTTCGGGACACGACTACGTAGTCAACGTAATGTAGTTATATTTTCATTAAAAACGTACAGCATAATGACCGAAAATGATTATACTGGAGTTCAAAATCTTTGCTGCGAGCGAAGCAAGCCGCATACCCCAACTTAACGCAATATAAACTTTGACATTCGTTACGTAGTCGTGTTCCGAACAATGGCCGAATAGCAACACTCCTATTTTCCCACGCTTCCTATTCTATGAATTTTATTAAGAAAACCACGAGAACGAAACAAAACGTAACAACTACGAAAACGGAGGAGAAAGATAGAATTTAATACATTTTTCTGTGGCTATTTTGTGATACAATTTTTCCGGAATATATTACTTTGGAATAGTTTCATTAGTTTCTTTAGATTCGCTGGATAAAATATTGAAGTAGAGATTTTCTTGTGTTTGGCTCCATTTGCATACAATTTGAAGAATCTAAAGGGTGTTTTTTGTGGACGTTTTTTTCGAACTGGCAACACTTTTTCCAAGAATAACCACTTGGACAGCTAACAGTTGAATTGCACTCATTTTGGTTTGAAGTTTTATCATGAGTAGACCTTCTTGAGCTTTTTTTTTTATACTGTATCGACCTACAATAGACTTACAAAGCATGCACCAGCTCGACAATATAAGCCAAAAATTATACTTTCAGATTGCTCCTCCTAAACGGTAAATTCATGGAATTCTCTTTTTATTGGCCTATACTATCAACTACAAAACAGGTGAAATAAAATAAGGCTTAAAAAATAGGTAGAAATGATTTTTAAGGTCAATTCTTTCTAAGTTCGCAAGAAGTATAGCTAAATCTGGTAACGCTTTGCTCTTTAGACCTCATAGGGCTTCTGCTTCGTTTTATAATATCCTCCACAGGAAGGTATGTATATTCATTTTGGCATTTAATTTTTAACGCTAAGAAGGAGTCACCGGGGAGGGGACCCCATAAAGTACATTATATAATATTCCCAATAAGTATCAAATTCTAAATCGATTTAGCCACGTCCGTCTGTCTGTCTGGCTGTCCATCTGTTCACGCTTCTTATGTAACAAATATTGTAGGTATTTTCTTCAAAAATGTAATTCGCTTACCTATTCAATACTCTTTTTTTATCCGTAACATCCCATATTGCAAGATTTTTTCCAATTAAATTTTATTTTAGATATCTATCCAAAAACTTCAACGTGATCTTAGTCATTTTCCTAAAATTGTTTCTCACCTCTCATAAAATCACAGAAAGCCTACCTTTATACGACTTTTTAGCAAAAAAAAAAAAAAAAAAAACAACATTCTTGGTTATTTACAAAAACCGATAAAATAAAACTTTTCAAAACTTAAATATTTTTAAGAAAATCAAAAAATTGTACATTTCCAAACAAACTAAAGCGTTCTTATATCTAAATAGAAATTAAGTAAATTACAACCCTCTCCAGTCCTGATGGAGAAGTGTATAGTAAAAAAAAAAAAAAACAAGAAGAAAATTCTATATATTTTCCACGGCATATCTTAAAATTCTGTTTAAAACAAAAAAATTCATTTACGACTGTAACTTTGAACAGTAAAAGTAAATCTTTTTCAAAATTCTTACATAAGTTTACCTATATCGCTACGAAATTTAAAATTAAACACTACGAGTACTTCTAGGTCTATAAACAAATTTTTAAATTATAAATGTTTAAATAAAAGTTAATTTTAATTTGTACCAACCACAAAAAAAAAATTAAACAACAATGTAAATATTTAAATAAAATATATTTATGTATAAACTTAGAATACGTATATCGAATGTGAAATGGAAACGACAGTACGAAAATGGATCAATAGAAAATGAAAATTATGTTACTAGTGCGGTGGCAAGAAATAAGAAAACTATTTAAATTTAAACAGAGAAAGAGAGAATGTTATTTTGGAAGATATACTATATAGATAATGCAACTATAAATTAATATTAAATATATATACAAATGTAGGCAATCGAAAGAAAGTGAAATTTTCAATTTATTAAAATTGAGACATTCTATATAACTTTCGGATGCATTTAGAAGATAAATTGTGCCCCAGTGCACTTTAATAGAAATGAACATATTTTTTGTAACGAGCGTAGTATAAAATTATTTAATTTTTAAGGTGAACAACAAAAACAAACAATTTTCAAATAAAAATACATTCATATTAAATAAATAAAAGTTTTGGATTTTATTTTTGTGCGCAAGTGTATGAAGTGAAATGAAGTGGATGAACTTCAATGTCGAACTTGTACTCGAACGAATGCTGATGATCGGTTGTCTATCGGACATTTTCAGAGTGAGTAGGGGTAAGCGAGGTGTAACAACGTTTACTTTGGAGACCAGCCCCCGACCATTTTCTGTTAAGGAATTTTGTCGAGGTTTTCATGGATGTGTAGTACAATTTTGTTAACAATAACTTCGGCTAAAATTAGTTTCAGAGTCTGTCAATAAATTCCAAAAATGTTGCTGTACTTAACTAATCGCATCTTTTAAAGATAGTGCCTTCCATGTTGAGACCTGCCCTGTACACTATCTACTCCACGATATTTAAGAAGATCACATAAGACCGTATCTCTTTTAAGAAATCCTGTGCATGTTTTTATATCGTTCGGAAGAGCTTTTTCAAAATTTCTCATTGCACATATGTATTATTTTCTAACTCCACGCGGATACACCGGACGAATTGCAGTAGGTATATGGGAACGAGTAGCTGAATTTGTTTTCGTATCGTACCTATATGAAATCCCCTAAATTTAAAAAAAAAATTCAACCCCAGCCCAGCTAGATCAGGTGCCCTGCCCTCTATTTCGTTCCGAAAGTCAATCCTATTCGAAATTGCTTTTCATTCCGCTTTTGAATTCGTACTTTCGATTTTCCGTATATCAATGCTTTTGACCAGGGACCGAACCCAATTGACCTATTTGTTGAAAAAGGTCTGATGAAACAGGTATTTGTGGCCCAATTTAATTAGTGGTGCATGGTGCTTTTTTCTCTAGAATCAATTTTTTTTTGGGCAAAGTAAATGGGTTCATTCGACCCAATTTTTTTTTGGGCCAATGAAACCTGGTACATAAAATATAATGTACATTTTTGCTTAACAAATGGGTTAGTTTGACCCAATAATTTTTCGGGTTTAAAATATTGGGTCCAATCAACACAATATTTTTTTGGGTTAAGCCGCAAGTTTATTCTATTAGAATAGACTGAATTATTAGTTTTATCCACATTATGTAACATTATACATACATTCATACGCCCTATCATCTCTTCAGTTTCCATTCTTTCTAATTCAATCGAGAAGAGCGAAATAAAGAAACAAATGAATGCAAGTCATAAAAATAGTTAACAAAAAAGTAATCAAGGGCACGATTGGGTCAAACGTACTTGCAAATACATGTATGTAGATAATATATTTGTAGTTAAATGTGAATTAAGATACGAGTACACGACATGCCAAACACGACATACGCATTCCAGACTGACGTCAATTCGACGTCAGAATATTTCATAAAATGGTGCATGTCGTGTCGTGTACTCGGCATATTATTGACGCTTACATTATTATGTTGGCATGCGTCTGTCAACTGGCACCCATATGTCCGACTCAGAATGGCATGTCAATTTCGGAGAATAAAAAAAATCGTTTGAATTGAAGATTTCTTGGAAGTTTTTTTAATCCATTGACGTCGTAGCCATCCTTTGATGGAATTTGTTACTTTATGCCTTGATTGAAAGAAGACGAACCATATTTTGGGATATATACTATATTTGGAAAAATTAAGATTTTAGGGCTTTCTGGTGACATTTCGAAATAAATATAGTATATATCCTAAAATATGGTTCGTCTTCTTTCTATTAATGCATAAAGTAACAAATTCCATCAAAGGATGGCTACGATGTCAATGGATTAAAAAACGTCTAAGAAATCTTCAATTGAGGCAATTTTTTGCTCTCCGAAATAGCCAATAGCGATGGAATTGCGTCACATTTACTGACGCTTTAATATCAGTTAAATAATATTTTTGTTCAACACCCTACATATTATAACATATTACATGCATCTCCGCTGCAGCAAAACACAATGCCAGTCATCGTCGACATACGAATATGCCAACTTTGAGACAAAACGTGCATGCCGTGTACCTACTGGGCATACTTTTCGCACATGCCACAATGTATAAAACGTGGCATATTCTACAATATGTCGTGTTTGGCAGCTTTAGTATTACATTTTTTAATTTTTTTTAATTGTCAAAACGTAAATTCTTTCCTTGTTCCCTCTACCAGGCACTGAAGTATAAAATACCCTTTTATACAACCTAAAATATGTATTATGTGTGATGTACTTAGCAGCAGATGAAAATTTGTATATGATCATAATAATAAGGGACCTAATATTTCACCCAAAAAAATTAAAAGCCTCTATTACCCATTTTCTATGGCCCAAAAAAATATTGGGTCTAATAAATCAATTTATTTTCACTAGAAATAATATTGGGTCAAATAAACTTTTTTGTTTCGGCTAGAAAAAATAAATGGTTGAAATAACTGGTTCATTTGGCCACTTATGTTATGTGGCCAAAAATACTAATTTTATGTGGCCCATTTTCAAAATGGGTTAAGTTCTTGAAGGCATAACAGGAATCGACAGGCAGCTTCATCAGCATCAACCAGATGTACTTCTTTTTATTTTACAACTTTAACTACTACTGGCCTTTTTTGCAGAAAAAAATCAAAATACCCGGTATTTTCGATCCCTGCTTTTGACATTTGGAGATTTCATTCTGCTTTCGAAATAGAGGGTATCAAATATTTTGTTTCGGAAAATTTTACTTTCGGAACGAAATACTGAGTTGGGCCCCAGTTCTCCAGAGAATTCGGTCATCGGCATACAGAGCTCATGGTCACAGGATGGGATCATGACGTTAACTAGAACGACTAAAATCTAGAATAGTTAAAATCTCGAAAATGAATTTGATAAATCTCGAATGCAAAGATCACGAATGGGTCAAAATCTAGAAAGTACAAAAATCTCGAAAGACTCTATCTCGAAAAAAATCTCGAAAACAAAAAGTAAATTCGTGATTTTTTCATTGCACCCATCCCATAGCCAGACAGAAAACGAAAGCAGGGGGGCAGCATGCCCCCCATACGCATCGAGATTTTTTTTTCGAGATTTTTGTCATTCAAGATTATGCTTTCTAGATTTTTTTTTCGAGATTTTTTAAATTCGAGATTTTTTTTTCGAGATTCTTACATTCGAGATTTTTGCTTTCGAGATTCTTTTTTTCGAGATATCGGGGTAGACCCTCACAGGATATGTTAGGATTGTGGGCTCGCGAAGAGTGCCCCGTGCCACATTCAAGTCAATACTGACCCATTCCGATGCCCGTCGTGGAAAGAGGTCATCCCTTACTCATTACAACCAGCGATGCCACTTCTGAAAAAAATTCTGGAGTAGAATTGGCTAAAAAAGTGGAGTAGATGGGAAAAAACGGGAGTAGATTTTCAAAAAGCGTCAATGTACATTGTATATACCTTTTTCAAGGTAGAACGCCGAAATGTTTGCATTTGCGAATATAATGATGGGGTATGGCTCGGGACTAGGTCCCCAAACTATTCTATGCTATAACTAAAACCCATATTTCATACGTGGTTAGGTTAGGTTGAAATGGCTGCCGACATTTAGACCATTATAAGATCCCGTCTTGTGATACCACATGAATCTAGAAGAAGTTTCGTCCTACTCGTTTGAGCTTCTAATGAAGCATAGGCGATTACGAAAGTCTAGGTTTGTTAGATCATTTAGTTCATTGTAATAGAAACAGAAAGCTCCCGAGTCCCGAGGACTGCAAGTCCTCGTAACCGTAAGGTACTCTTGGTTTAACATTAAGAGCCTAAAATGTATATCTATTTTATATTGGATCTACCAATGTTTCGAATTTCTCTCCTTTTATGTGATCATTATTATTTTCTACCTATACTAATGGGCAATACATAGTTTTATCTGGGGCTAATAGATTTCCAGATATATTCCAATAAATTAATCCACAAAGTGGCTACATAGTATAAAGAAATAGATTACAGATTTGAAATTGGAGTAGATAATGGAAAATTAGAAATAAGTGAAGTAGGGAGTAGATTTCTGAAATTTCTGAAAAAGTGAAGTAGATCTACTCCAATTGGAGTAAAGTGTCATCGCTGATTACAACCCAGTCTTTGAATGCTGTAGTCAATTACCTACTTACTGTGCCATATCAGACAAACCATCTTGAGGATTTGTAAAAGTTCATTATCTTGTTTATATTGATGTGCTGCAAAGCTGGTCTAGGTCGTGGAAGAAATGTTTCCCTAGAAATTGTTAGAGACTTGTGTAGTGACATAGTAAAAGGGTTGTCAAGAGCTCCCTCATCACCTCAGCGTCTACAAAGTTCTTCCTCCGCCAAGCCCATTTTCTTCATTTGTTACCGCAGAGTATTGTGCCCCGTTATGATTCCGACGAGCGAGGGTGGAATCCTTCCTTTCGATTCTCTCGGTCCTAGTTTCATTGAACGATGGCCATAGTATTCTTGTGGTACAAAAATGTCTAGGTCAGTCCACCTAGCGTTCGTCTCTCTTGAGGCTTTTCTCCCTGTTTCAAGTTTGAGTGGACAAGGCGGGAAAAACACAGATGGAGTAGCTTGTTCTGAAATGCTGTCGAACCTTGTCTTGCCAATTCTTCCGCTTTCTCGTTGCCTGGAATGCCTTCATGTCCTGGAAACCAAGCAAAGCGATACCTTTGTGCTGTGTACCAAGAACATTGAGATCAAAGCTATGATTTTATGGGTCTTTGATGTCAACTGAGAATCTTTGTTTTTTCTATCTTTATATACTCGTCGTATATAATTCTTCTGTCCGTGTTTGTTACCGTACTCCTCCTAAATGGCTGGACCGATTTTAATGAAACATTGTGTGTATGTTTGAATGGGTCTTGGGATGGTTTATATTCACAATTGGACCCGGTAGGTGGTGCTGCGATGCGGTTCCACAAAAGTTCAAATAGTAACCACTCAACAATAAATAAAAAAATTAAAAAGCAAAAAGTTCATGAATAAAATTTCAAATAAACCATAAACAAAAAAAAAATTAAAAAGCAAGAAGCTCATAAATTTCTCGACACCCTTGGGAGCTAAAGTTGTAAAATTGTAGACATTGATGTGCATTGTCTAAACAAACAAACTCGCGAAGTGTGGGCGGGATTCCTGGGCACACGTCTAAGGAAATAACGGTCGAAGCACACGGAGTACAGAATCAGTCCGGACACATCGGTTAAATAAAACGGCCGTTATTGAAAACGGATGTTATTGAATCATCACCTCCGTATTCGCCGTCAGAGCATGAGGCCAAGACCATAGATATCACTCTCTTTAGATTGCAAGCTCCAAAAGTGGGTCCCGCAAATTCTATTTTTCTGTCCGTATCTCCATTTGCATTCAGTGGCTGTAGACTAAGCGGTTTATATCAATTTTCCTTAATGTTTAGGATGCTATACGCTCAAATGAAAGTATTTTATTTGTCTTTTTATTTTGCCGATTAGTCTTTTGTAGAGAAGGTTTTGCGTCCAGTCAAGTCATGTCTTCACTTTGTAAGATCTAGCTTAGGCAAACGTATTCTACATGCAAGGACAACACTTTGAATACAAGAATTAAAAAAAAATCACATTTAACAACCAAATGCATTACAACTTCTCCTTGCCTTGGTATTAGAACAATTTTATATTCAAACAATAAAATATACAATTCCACTTAAGACTGCACACGAAGAACTTATTTACTCAATCAACTGCGCGTTCATATTTATTAGCCATTCTCTTGTTCTCAAGACCCTTACGCCCTAGTGCAGCCAACTGCCAAAAAGTTTTCTCCGTCTTGTGTCGCTAGGATTTAAATTTTCATATATGGCATTGCAAACACTTAAAACAACGTTTCCAACCCTTACCCCAGAGGAGAAAACTTCCAGCCATAGGATACATATGTCTATATGCATTCTATTGAGTTGACCCAAATTTGGTGCTCAAAAAGTACACTCACACTTATATCGCCATCATGCCAGTGGAATGCAATTGTCCGGAAATCATAATGCATTCGCTTCGATGGTAAAGATAAATTCTCCCCTAAAATGCAGCGAAGGGTATTAAGTATGCTGTGCAAGTTTTATGTGGAATTTGTCGTCAAGCACCAGAAAAGGATTTTCTATTTTTCGAAAAAGAATTTCTCAGAGGACTGAGGACTGACTCCCTACAGTATGTAGGTTAACTATTTTTTGTTACTTTCGAAAGTATCTTTCGACTATATTTATGGCTTTTTGTATTAGATTAAGATTGCGTTTGTGACAGTCACCGAAGAAAGGGAAAGAAATCGAATTGAAACGAAGAATAGTCCCGTCTAGTCAAGGATACCTTCCGTTGTTAAGTTATTTGTAAGTATCTCGACATTAAATGGGTGCATCACGGTTCAACTTTCTGTCTGTGTAGCCTTCTTCGGATATCCTTTTCGGAGAGTTTTGTTTGCTTTAGTGATACTTCTGGCGCCAGTGTTCATTTCATGTGTGGATAGCGTTCCTTTTCTCTTCATAATGAATGGAGTATGGATGGCAATCTTCACCAAAAAGGCCTTCGTTTTTGAAAGCATTAATATATAAGCATCAACTACGTCTACGTTTTGAGATAAAAGCATTTAATTTTTAATTTTAACTGGAGCAGTCCTTTTTAAGTGCTTATACAAAACTTCCTGTGGTAAAAACCGCAATAGTCATGAAATTGTATAGTATTTTTAGAGATTACCCAACTTAGTCTATGAATGCATTTTATTATGTCATCAAGTGTCATAACTTATTGCCACTAAAAAAGGATTCTTAGGACTCGACAGACAAAGCCTTGTTTAGTATGCTCCTGAAAAAATTGCTTTTGCTAATTGCATGCACTGGACTTGCCCATTATATATGATCATTCCACAGCCAAGAAGTCCGATTTTATCTGCGCACATATAAACGAAAAGCATGACTTCCTCGGTTCGTTCCAATTCCCCCAGGGTATGGTTTACATAAAATAAATTTTACGACAAACGTTTTGGTCCTTCAAAACAACCATAACCATAACCAAGGGAACGTCACGGAAAGGAAGACGACGATGACGACGACCATAACTGTGGTCGATGAAGATGGTGTTGATGTTTATGGTGAATCCCGCAAGCCCAGAGTAACAGGATGCCTTAAGGATTTTAGGTAAAATATACACACTGAAATCGCTGTTTTGTCCACAGTAGGTACTACTTTGTTCAAGGATATTTAAGGGAATAAAGTAATTCGTGTTTATGGAATGCGATTGCTTAAGAGATGGTGTTTGAGTTTCAGATGAAGACATGTTTATAAACAGATATGGTTATAACATTTTATTATGGGACATATTTTTGGGGGTGTGTTACATTTTGAAAATTTAAGTAATGGGTCCTTAAAATAATCACTCTGTTTTCTTCTAGTACATATAGGATAATTGTTCGAACAAATATTAATCCAAATATTGATTAATTAAGATTTTTTCAGAATAATTTATGAATTTTTTTTATTGACATTAGAAATTATGATACGCAAGTACATAGGTGGCTCTCACATTGATGCAACTATCAAATTAGCAATATTAATTGCGTTTTTATGAAACCTCCCCAGCCAGTGGTTGCCAGTAGTTGCCAGTTGAGGCACATTTCACATGCTAATTAAAACAACAACCTGCTGGCAACTGCTGGCAACAACTCTTGAGACCCCAGTTGGAGAGCGGCTGGCTGGCAGCTGGCTAAATTCAATTCACAATGAACAAACAGGTGGCGCTGAAAGCAACAAGTGGCTTAGAATTGGCAACTTTTTTAACCTATCTCACATTGAAGCAACTGACAAAAATTTCTGGCTGTCAGGGAGATTTTTCCACAATTTCTAAGAATTTTGTAATTTTGTAATAATTAATTATACTCCTCTTGGAATAATAAAATGTGCAGTTTTCTGTTTAAAAAAAAAAAATAAATAGTTGGCGCAACAGGCGGTAGACACCCTAGGCCTAGCTTCTCGCAACCATTCGTTTGTGTGAGTTTCTATTTTTGGGACGAATGGAAGGGACCTACAATTTTATGCCGATTCCGAACGGCTGAATTGAGAAGCTTTTTCAGGACAGTTATACTCTCGGATGTTTGTCAGACGTTCGCGAGAGGTGGCGCAGTAGAAAAAAACACTAAGATGTAATTTGTGTTTTTCCGGGGATCGAACCTGGGTTCCCTCGCACAGCAGTCCAGCACACTAACCACTGCGCTACTGCGCACAGTTTTCTGTTTATAAATGCATAAAAGTGGTTTGTTCGCATTTCATCAATTCGTTCGTTCGCTCCCATGTGAATGGTCCTTTAAAATATCTTTTTAAATAAATCAACAACATTTCGACATATCAATTTAAATTTTTCTATATTTTGAAGCTTAGACTTAGACAATGCGGTGATGTTCGGAACGAGATACTATTCAAATAACTACCACTGGCGTACGATACTCTTGGCACCCACAACTGGGCCTGAAAGTTCGTAATATTTTTTTTACGGCGCGCGTTCCGAAACCGTCAAACGCTAGATCATGAAACGGCAAAATATACTGAATATATTCACATCCTGGCCCTATTTCATAAACAGATAAAAATTCTACAAATTTGTCGCATTTATCTGACAATATTTCATTTCATAAAACATTGACAGGTGACATAATTTGTCAGTTAAATACAACGACAAATTTCTCATTGTCATTATTTTAAAAAACTTGTCGTAGGTCGTGCAGTATCAACAGATTCCTTTTTGTTGAATGCTTTTTAGATTTATGGATGTCTACCAATTTTTTTTTACAAAATTATATTCTGCTGACAATTGTCTAGTTGTCAGTTTACAAATTGTGACCTGCCACCTGTCACAAAAGTTAATTTTTATGGAATAGGGCCCTGTAACAAGTAAAACAATATAGAAGTACGGTATATATCGTGAAATCTGTATTGAAAAAAAAAAATATATTTTATCTATACATATAATAAAACTGTAGGAATTTTCTTTGGCTCTTAAAATCTCGAAAACTACTGGACAGATTTCGATGAAACTTTTTTCAAATATTTCTTAAGACTGTGAGACTGCTATAGGCTATGTTATTTATAGCCACGTCCTTTGGAACAGTTTTTAACCAAAATGTATTTTTTGAAGTGAAAATATATATGTACATACACATATATCTACAATGGATGTTTATACTTTTGCGATAGTGCGACACGACAAACAAAACAAACTACACTAGCGCACGTGTACCTCGCATTTGAAAAGGGTTGATATGTTTTCGCAGTGAGTGCTATGGTCAGTTGTATAGGTATGTGCAAGGTACATTATGATCGTATGCGCGATGCCGGATGGGGATGGGGTGCGTGCTGCAGTATGGCATGGCCAATGGGGTCTATTAATAATCATGATAAGAGAAGAGACGTATAATACAAAACAGAATTTCATTCTGATATGTGGTATGGTAACAGTGAAGGGTTGGGGTAGGTAGTTGTTTCGATTTCATAGGAATAGCACGCTGTGCAACGCAGGCGTGGACATCACCACCGGGTGCGTATCACACGGTCAATTGTACGTGCCTCTTTCCTGTGTCAGGGAAAGCAAAAATGCATTTGTATATGCTCCAGGCAACACAAACTCAAACATTGTGTACAATGTAGCTTTGTAAAAAAGATTAATCATAATAAAATGTGTACAATTATTTAATAGTATTATTTAAGACTTAAAGCTGTTGTCATTTATTTTACCTGAAATTTTTCAGTTTAGTTGCTATGATTCGGTATGCATAAGGCATAAACCTATTGGCCCGTGATAGTTCTGCGAAAATTTGACAAACGGGGGTGACGCCTCCCATACAAAAAACATATTTTATGAGGTGAAACTTGATGACGTTTACGTTATAACTTGATAACCGATAGGCCGATTTTGATGATTTTGTATTTCAGAAAGAGAATTCCAGAAAATTCCAGAAAATCGATTTATTCTCATTTTTCGCATTTTACGAAAGAATATTATTATCTAAAACATAAGCAACACAATTCCTGTGCACGGGCGGGTGACCGACGATTATTATATAGCAGCTATAAAAGAATAAAGGCCTTTGAGAGTTGAGACCCACTAAATTATAAAACCAAAAAAATATCACCCATAGAGGTTTGGGATTTTATTTTATTTTATTTATTGTATTTTGTTTGCACAATATTTGCACATGAAGTTAAAAAAAATGGAAGGGACCTACAATTTGATACTGGTCCGAACGGCTGAATTGAGAAGCTTTTTCAGGACAGTTATACTCTCGGATGTTTGTCAGACATTCGCGAGAGGCGGCGCAGTGGAAAAAACCTTAAGATGTAATTTGTGTTTTTTCGGGGATCGAACCTGTGACCCCTCGCAGAATAGTCCAGCACACTAACCACTGCGCCCACTTGCACAAAAATTTATTGTGTTAAATACATGTAATAATTATTTTAATTTAATTAAATGTTGCCAATTAGTGCAACAATTCTGCCAATATTAGCGCTATCCACGATTTCTTGCTCTTCCAAAACTTTCAAATCATCTGTCAATTTTCAGGCGATTGACAGTTGTTTCAATATTTTCTCAATGAAATTTGTTGAGTAAAAATTGGTAAGATTCTCAGTGGAGGGGTAATATCTTGCTCTCTCGAAGCCGCTTTCTTTTACGAATTTTTTCAAATTAAAGAACGACATTGAGTAAAAATTTGTAATAATTCGTACACATACTTGACGGTTTGTCAAACAATTGAATCGTATCTTCAAGCAGGCATTTGTTAAAGCATGTTATCCTTTTACAATTTGATTTTTGTAGAAAATGTAAGGAAGCTAGTATTCAGTGGGTCTGTATTGTAAGTATGCTGGACGCTCAAACGAATTGTTGTGAGAAGCTAAGCTTCTACGGTTCTACATGGACCTGTTATTGAAATAATAGTTCATTTACTACACCAGGGGCTACCTAACTGTGCGTCGCGATGCTCTGGGGCGTTTTAATGACTATGCACATTTTTAGATGAATGCAGGTATGTTAACAAGCAAAATTACCAAAAATATAGGACGACGATATTTCAACGTCGACCCGTCCTTAGTGAAAAACAATTTAGTGAATCTTCAGTAAGATCACCTACTATTCACATACCTATCTATGATTTTAAAAGGGCGTTGCAAAAATGTTGGGGATTGGGAACCCCTGCACTACACGATATACTTGACAGAAGGACGACGTACGATAGACTTGCGAAAAAAGGGAAAAACTGAACAAGGAGTGATATATCAAACCGACACGAAGAAGAATCTGGAATCAGTCGGACAAAAAAGTAACACAAACTGTCCGATACTGAATGCGAACATCTACTGACATCAATTCCGCTGCACAGTTCTTCCATCAGGGATAATAACACAGAGCCTCTGACAGTTAGGGACATCCTTAAAGTCAGCAAAGCAGATGATCTTGATGACTATCAACTGCGTTCCCAAAAACCAGATTCCGTCACAACGAATAAGGCCTCAATTATTGCGTGTTCAGAAGTTTTGAATGATCATAATCCAGACTCTCTTAGCCTTATAGCAGTTATAGCACTGCTGCAGTGGGTGTGGTTATTAGGGATCCCCTTATCCCGATTCATGCTTCCCTTTCTCAATACAACTGTTATACGCCATACGATAGGACAGGTCACACATTTCACTACCCATGTATATAGTGTCCTGAATCCCTATGTCACAAACCACATAGAATAGACCGTCGACTGCTCCCACTCTGCCTACAAGCTGCCTGCGGGCCCAGGATTTTTCATGTATTGGTGCTGTACAAAATCAAAGGAGCGCCTTTAACGCACGCATATCCTTGAAAAATCCTAGGCCCATGGTACAGCATGCAAAATCATTGCCGCCATTAATTTTGACATTGCAGAGGCAGGGTAATTTGTTTCCGGGGAGAATCATGTAGCTGCACGGAAGTCAACGGTCTAGTTCTCTGTGTTTTGTGCCCTATGTGTTGCCAAATGCTCTTCTACGTATATCTACTTTTTTGATGCGATCCTCTATTTTTTTCCTTTCAATTGAATTTTCAATCTATGCCCTACTTGGGTAATATAAAAGTGACATATCTCTTGGTAGGAAATTCTAGAATCTAGAGCAACTTTAGAATTTGAAATTTCGTTTTCGTCGACCTAATTCGAAGGAATATCCCAATTAATTCCTTCTATGCAGTTCACATAGATTTAAAGCTCAAATAATAATATTATACACGTATCTATCTATACACATAGCAAAAAAAAAAAAATACCGCTCCACTCCTGTTTGACCCAATTTCATAGTGATTCACAGAAAAGTAGAAATAAATACAGTCATGGCTTAGTGCACATCCTATGGAATTAAAAATAGCAAAATTATCTATTCCTCCCAAAGGCATTGACTATATAGATAGCAATCGAGTTAAGCACGTCCACCGAACGGAGTCAACGAATTAATTCGTTTATTTAATTGCATTTCCATAAGAGGTGGACGGTTATGATAATATACTCGTAGTACCTATATCCATGCAGAGGAGAATGTTAGAAGAAGGCTTTCTGTTTCTACCTCCTCCCTCGGGAACCTACATAAATACACCCGGCGACCGAGTTATCTATATTAGTTCCCAAACAAAGAAAATGTTCGTATACATATGAATATGTTGAAAGTTGTGGGTTAAAGTTCACACAGTTGGAACACTTTATTAAAGTAGAAAATGTTGCTTTTCGAGATGAGTGCAACTCCGTTCAATAGTTTGTTCTTTTAGTTTGTGCTGAATTCAAAGTTAAATTGAATTAAATTACAAAAGTTCCGATTTTTCGCTTTTCGTGTTGTCCTTGCGCAAAGAAGTTCTTTTGCTCTATTTGAATTCATCTTTACTGTGCATAACATTTCCATTCTCATTGCTCGGATGTCCTTTTCTGCATTTTGCTGGTGATTATAAAATTGTTCACTGTTGTTATAGAGTAAACTTTTTGTATAGTCTTTAGACGCGCTATAGCTTTTTAATGGTGTAAATGTAAAACAGTAAAGTTGTACAGGGGATATGCATTTATGCAGAACAGTTAAGACAAAATAAGTTGCTGGTTTTATGAGCCATCTTTGTGACTTGCATTGTTGTATCACTTGTCCTTGGTAAAACGTTGCTTTTGGGGACAGATTTAAGACAGATCGGCTTTTAACTGGGGGCGAAAAAATACCTTCAGTAGATACCTAAAATGGAACAATGTTGTATCCTGGATGCTGTTTCCATTCGCAAGTAAAATCCCCAGAGACTAATCAATTGTCCTCACTGTTTGCACTCGCAAGTCCACAAATAATTTACATTCTACCTTTATTGGCAAGCGCTCTAGTATACTTTGGCTATATGAACCCATTCATTACTTAAGAGAGCAATAAATAGACACCACCAAACGCTGGCTATAAGTGGCTCCAATGAAAGTCCCATGAAAATTCCATAAACGTGTCATTCACACTTTGTCCAAAGGGGCTTACTACTCTACTCCAACACACACAGATCCATGAGTATAGTTGCGGTTGCCTGTGATGAAATAATAATCAATGGGGAGGCTCCCCTAAATATTTATTGTTACCCACCGTCTTAAAGCGACTCACTGCACTCCAACATTATATCCTTGAAGAGTTTATCTCATTTATGGTCTATTTGGTCGATAGGTCGATTGGCTTTATTCTAATTTGTTCGCTCGATGAGGCGAGTCCTGAAGATTTATGTTGGGTTCAATGATTTGGGCCGAGCCTAATGAAAGCAATTAATTTCTTAAAGTGTCCCATGTCTGGTGCGGTGTTGTTGTTTTCTGTCAAATTGTTCTGCGGGTGAAGTAAGATGAAGTAAGTGTGTACAGCAACCTTCGACCGACCCATGAACCGATGTTTCTTCAAACTGTCGGATTATGATACGGCCTGTTTGTCAAGAGGATTCGATGTGATTGACACTTTGGGGGTAATTGTCCGAGAGTAATTGTATCGAATGGGGTTCCGAGATGTTGGTAGAGGTAGTTACTACTACATAAGTGGTTTGGTGTCGATTTCATATTGCGATTTATTTCTTAAGGGCAACTAACTTTTGCGGTGTGAGATTGACGGTTTCGTCTCAGATTTGTGGTTGCTTACTGCTTATATATAAAATATTTAATAATTTTCCATTCTATGTTTTTTCGGATAGGTACTTTTAATCATCTTGGTGTCTCGAATGTAATAAAATAAATAATGAGTTCAAATTTAATAGTATAAAAACAATAAACAGACATTATGCGACCTTTTCGACTTGTAAAAACACTTTACACTTAAAATATTGGATCCACCAGATTGCTTACAGATCTTTTTCATTCATTCATTTTCAATGTCTCGCTTTATTCACTATTCAGGGTGAGCCATCTAGTGGTTTCTTTTCAAATCATAGGTTATTTTGACAGCTGTTTCCCGCTCGAAAACTTGACAGAAAGTCAGTATCATATACCTCCGCGGAACGAAATGAGTCGCTTTATGCTTGAACAACTTCGGGAAATATTGAAAACTTATTTCAAAAGTGAGTGCTGTTTAGCCCAAACAGTGCGTTTTTTTGAAAAGAAGTTTTGGCCGAAATGAAACACCCACCGTGCCTGCTGTACGCAAGTTTGTGCAAAAAGTTCGTAAGACTGGTGTGCTAGTGGGCAACATTCAGTCCCCGTCGTCGTACAAACGGGAATATGACAGTTTTGTGCGGATTGTGCAGTGGTGGCATCATTGGACCATTTTTCTTCGAAAATGAAGCTGGGAACCACGTTTCTGTCAACGGTGGGCATTACAGAGCCAAGTTAACCGACTTTGAAATTGAAGACATGGATTTGAACGACTTCTGGTTTATGCAGAATGGCGCGTCATCCCACACAGCCCATGCCACAATCGATCTTTTGAGCACCAAATTCCCAAATCGTGTTATCAGCCGTCTTGGCGATGTCAATTGGCCGCCTCGGAGCTGCGATTTGGCCCCTTTGGACTTTTTTTTTGTGGGGAACCATGAAGGACGAATGTTATGCCAACAATCCGGAAACGATTCAAGCACTTAAGGACAATATCATCCCAGCAATCCCCGCAATCTTGGAAAATTAGAGTGATAGAATGCGCAACTGCGAAGCCAACCCAGGCAGCCACTTGAACGACGTTGTATTCCATAATTATTGGGAATGTTTGCTCTTACTAATAAAGCCATACTACATTGAAAAAAAATTAATTTTGTTCATTTTATTGCATTTTTAAAAAGAATCTCCTATTTGGCCCAACCTTTAAATGGGACGCGGAACTAGATAACTTACTCACATAAATGTCTCTCTCCCATTTAATCAAACAATCAGCCATCAACCTCTACCCAAAAATATATCTGATAAATTATAGTCTTGTAGTTGTCTACCACTACGTTACACAATGCGACGAAGTAATAATAAGTTCGACTGATAAAGTGTCATTTTCGTAGCTAACAAAAACCCAAGGAAATCCCAGAAATGTAATTTCATGTCGAACATAAAAATGTAACATTTAGTCCTGTCACCTTAAAAATGTATCAACATAAAGATTTAACACTTGCAATAACAATAAAATCAGTTTTTAATGCTGTAAAACACATTTCTGGTTACATTCACAAACAAAAATGTAGAAAAGTTCACAGAAATAAGAGAGTACGGATAATTGACTGTCAGAATTCAATACTATTCAAACAGTCACTTAAAAGGAGTCTGGATGATGAATTAGTGGTGTAGTTCGAAATAGCTATCATTCCTACCAAAGTGACTGTGTCTACGAGTTGTTGTTAATGTAGGTAATTCTCTCAAACAATAATTCATAGACTGAAATAAGAGTTCCCCCAAATGACAGCTACGAAAGGTAGCAAAATCCAGGGGTCAGATCACTTAAAATAAAAACGATTGAACGATATCGTTTTTACGAATGCTGTCTCTACCATATCTGTGGCAATAAACAGAGACTGCTATTGTCGAAACGATGTCGTTCGATCGTTTTCATTTTACGCGATCTGGCCCAGCATTGAACTCCTGACTAAAAAATAGGTATACCTCAGCTCAGTGATCAACTAGGATGCCCCAGTGCTCATCTCGAACTCATGTTTTCATTTTTAGTGCGAACTCAGTGGTATATCGCAGGCATTAAGGACTATTCACATGAGAGCAACCATAACTACCTAGTTTTGACAGTCCGTTTACATGAACACTTTTCTTGGTAGCGGCATTTCGCGAATTTCAGCCATCAGTTTCTACCAGCAAAGCCTAGTTTGAGGTTAAGTTCGAACGAATTTTGTAATCGCTATAGTTTGTGGAACGCGTTTTAATTTTGTGGTCCTTTGTGGACTGTGAATAAACTTTGACAAATCGCGGCAAGGGTGTTTTCGTTCGCGGCAAAAAGTTAAGGACCATTCACATGAGAACGACCAACTACCTACGAACGAACGAATATTCGCAAGTTTTGACAGTCCGTTCACATGAACACTTTTCTATGTCGCGGCAGTTCGCGAATTTCAGCCATCAGTTTCTACCCGCAATGTCTAGTTTGAGGTTAAGTTCGAACGAATGTTTTATTCGCTAGTTTGTGGAACGCGAATTAAATGATGTGGATTGCGAATAAACTTTGACAATTCGTTCCAAGGGTGTTTTCGTTCGCGGTAAAAAGTTTGGAAATCGAAATTTCGTTATTTAAACTGTTTATAAACTTGTTTTCTTAATACATTTTGATGGGATAATTAATTGTCCTCCTGTTGGAATAATAAAATGTGCAATTTTCTGTTTATAAATGCATAAAAAGTGGTTTGTTCGCATTTCATCAATTCGTTCGTTCGCTCCCATGTGAATGGTCCTTTAGGAATTCGAAATTTCGTTATTTAAACTGTTTATAAACTTGTTTTCTTAATACAATTTTATGGGATAATTAATTATCTTTCTTTTGTAATAGTAAAATGTGCAATTTTCTGTTCAGAAATTTGTTCGCATGTGAATGGTCCTTTAGGGCTAACCAGTAACCAAGTGCCCACTAGTGCATGGTGCACCCTAGGGTTTTGTCGGCTTGCAGCTCATTAGGTCAGAGGAAATCCTTTCATATTTGATGTTTCTTTGCGGCGAAAACACGACAACACTGCGATTTTAATAAATTGAGAGGAAGATTAGCGACAGAGCACTAGATCCTACAGAAGAAGATGAATACATTTTTTATGCCGGCCCATCTATGCGGTGTCGTGCTTCTTGCAAATGTCAATCATCAAACTAGAGGGCCAGTCGATTTTTTGAAACTTGCTAAAAATGAATTTTTTAGCCACTTTTTCCTCCTTTTCATACAAAATTTTTCTGAGATCATCCCATTCAAAAATCATAAAAAATATTAGCGAAGAGATTTTTGAAAACATTTTTTTGCAGTCACTATTAGAATTGTTTGAAGAAACTTTTTGCATCAAAACATTTTTTTTAAACCGATGAAAAAAGTCAAAAAAGTAGACTTTTACAAAAGTTCTAAATTTTCAATGGGTACTTTATGGGTTAAGGAAAGTTTTGTATCATTCAAACGGAATTTTAATGACCTTTCCATTGATGTCAAAATTTACATGAAGTAAGTTCAAACTATGAGTATAGAATTAACTTTAGTTTTGTCAAAATATTTATGGCCACCATTGCATGTCGCTGTTCGAAAATTCGCCCACGCCCTCTACACGTGGTGCCGAGATCAAACAGGGAGGTGAGACTATGTGGGGACTTCTGTACATAGAATTCTGTAACACTAACAGACCGTACTCCTGTTCGAAATGTCCAGATCTTCACATATTTCCTTGCAGGCCAAGAACATTTTTCTACTTCCTCCAAGGGAAACACCTCACATTAGATATACAAAAAAGTATTACTTAATTTTTGAAGTTCCAACAAGTCTAGCTAATCTTGCTATACTATATAGTACTTGTCATCATCAGCTCACAATCTACTGCCGAAACCTTCAATGTATATATACAGGTACACAGTAGTACACCATAATCAAATGGATGAGTTTCTCCCAAACGCACCAGAAACCAGAAACCCCCAGGCTCTACACCAACGGAAGGTAATAAATATTTTCCCCTGTCACTTGAAATTCCTCACGATTCCCACATAATCAAGACAAATGCGTGTTACGCACCACCAATGGTGAAATAAATGTTAAAATGAATTAAAAAAAAATAGACGTGATGCCGATACGTTTATTCCACCTGACTTATTATCTAATTTGGAAGGATGTGGCCTTGCTTCACAGGATGCTGCTGACGGCAGGTTAACGCACCCCCATCTTTGTGAACCTAATTTCCGCCTCATGTGTACAAGGAAGCTCACAGTTGTTGTTCTCGTCAAATTGTTGCCTCACTCATCCTTTTAGTTATTTGTTCGTGACTATACAACACTAATATATCCCTGACATTCAACCACACACACTCATTGCCTGCGGCATAAAGCTTAATCAAAAGACAAGTGTTTGTCTGGGGTACATCTGCTCCACTCCACACCCCCATCTTCTTGAGTTGGCAGCCTTAAATCGAAAACCAATTTCCATAACAAATGTGAAAAGTTAAGAAGAGAAATTTGCTCAATGTTCACTTGTCGGTGTCCTTGTTGTCATTATCGCGTCGTCCTATCGTGTGTCTCTCTGCTCATGGCTGTGTTTAGTATAAATTGTTGCATACGACACGACCGAGACGCACTCATTTGTAGACAAAGAAGGCAAATTTATCGACAGAAAAAAATTGATGCGTAAATTTATATGAATGGGTTGGTAAAATCAAAATGAGTTCACACATATGTCACCAGAGGGCAGACCAAGAACTGTTAGGATGAGGATTTTTCAAGGTTCTGTCGAGCAAATTCTTTAGATAGTTTACACAACATGGGTTTTGGGTGGCCAGGTCATGTTCCGACATTGAACCCTTTGAGGTGATTCTTTAGAAACTTTAGGACGTCGGATTAAGTTCATGGCTTCTGTGACTTTTGAACTGAAAAATGTTGGGGACAAGGCCACACATAATGTAGTCTATAGAGTCACAGAGGAGACGTTGCATTTTTTTTTCAATATTTACCCTTTTAGCGGGCGAAAAAAATATGACTGTTTCTGAGGATCTCAGGTTTCCTACGACCTCGTTCAATAGACACAACTTGCTTTCAGTCTGTATTCCTTGTGTAAGCCTTGGCCTCATAACTTCGGATCATATAGGTAACTGCATTATCGACGAAGTGATTCTGTTATGCTCTTTGGCGAATGCGAGCCACCGTACATTCGATTTAACAATGCTAGACTAAGAACGAAGCCACGGAGGTGCAGGCCGCGTAGCCCATACCATTCATTTGGGCTTCCTCGTTCGAACTTTATCTCAAGTATAGTCCCTTGACGATGCTGAAGTCGTGTTCACACGGTTAGCTTCCTAAAAAATCGGTTCAAAAAGATTTTGAAAATGTTGTTCGGGTAGTTAAATTAAATCCCAACGATCATTCAATTTACCCACAAATAGGAATTCACCTCACAAGAGGATTCCTTTTGTTTGAAACTCTATGCTGCTAAAAGAAATACTCCTATAAACATTGGACATCTCCCGCGGATGGTCAAAAATCCCTCAAAGGTCGGCAGCTGTATAGAGCACTCTGCTTAGGTCGCAATATATGGACCTGGTCTGTAAAACATCCTGTGTATGGGAATGACAGAATACGCACTTCTTTGTATGATAACCTCCGCATGGCAACTATACCTAGAGAAAGAGATTTTTTTTTTTTATTGCGATGGAAGGTGGATGAAACCTCACATGAGGCACCAATGATCCAACGTGCCGGATTCTTACCGACTAAAACCACCTCCCTTCCTGAAAAGACCGATATTTGCCCCCCGCGGAAGCGCTGTAAGACATTACTTCGCGGGGGTCCCTATAAAGCCATATTAGATCACTCTATTATATTAGCTATTCACTTTTCGTTGGCGCTCTAAACGCATAAGATAGCTGAGTATTCCCACGGCCACGTTGCTTATAATAGTCCAAATTTCGTCTTTAAGCAATATGTAATTTACGATGTTATCGGGAGTGGGCCATTTCCCAAATTAATCCCGGACAATCCCCTCGGTTTCGTACCGTGGGCAATGGAAGAACACGTGTTCCGCTTTTTCAGAAACGGTGTAGCGATTGTGTGAGACGAGGTGTCCACCTTCCATTCAATTGTTGTTGCCGGGTTGCGATACTGCGATTTCTTTCGTACCTTATTTTATCGTCATCTTCCCGGCAATTTCGGACTCGCTCAGTGCTTAGCATTTTCATTTCTTCAGCGAGTAAATCGATAGGTATAGTATTGAAGATACGATGAGTATCGCATCGTTTGAAACAGTTCTGAATGCACAGGCGACTCTTAGTGCACTAAGACTGTAGACGGATTTAATTCCGCGTATATAAGACTTAACTTTCATGGCACTTGACCATACATGAGTGTTGAACTGACAGCTCCTGCAAGAAATAGTCTCTTATTCTATATTGGGCCTCCAATGTTACTCATCGGTCCTTATAGTGCACTAATAGTTTTTGACGACTTTTTGCATACATACCCCAGATGGTGTTTGAAGCTTAGACGAGCATCAATAATCACTCCTAGGTACTTTAGTAAACGGTTGAGAAACTAATTCATGTCCTCCGATGCTAAAGGTTATCGTTTCCCGAACTTTTCTAATCATAATAAGCACTGCCTCCGTTTTATGACCTACGAGTTGCAAACCGGCATTAGGTAGCCAACTACGTACAGCTGTAACTATCTCGTTGCAGTGCAGTTCGACCTCTTCTATCGTTTTTGCCACAATGACCACGTGCGATGTCATCTGCAAACCCGATGATTGACGCTTCTGACGGTAGGCGCAGCAAGGGACCTAAGGACCGATCCTTGTGGAACACCGCCAGTTACTTCATACTCTTTTATTCCCTCATCAGTATCATAGAACAGGACTCTATTCGCAAAATAACCATTTTTACCATTTCACGGAGATATTCCGGTATTTCAATTCGGAAAAGACAGCTGATGATAATTCGCTGAATTAAAGGCGATTTTTACGTTCAGGATCATAACGGCGCGGTCTTTTTTGGTGCTTCCTTTTCAACGCCTGCCATCTGCAGTGGCATTGATTCCGTCTATTCTACGGTAGATCTTGATTTACGAAAACCGTATTGCTGTTTCGAGAGGCCTCCGGCCATTTCAACAATAGGCTCCGTCAAAAACCAGAGAGAATAGACCACCAGCTTCGGCCAAAAATGAGAGATCCATAGAGCCAGTTTCAAAAAGTTATTAGGTGGTTAAGTATGTGTGCCATGTTAAAGTATATGGAGGGCGAATTGGTCACGCATACACTGGCACCTAATAATACTTACAGCTATTTCTGTGGTACAACATGTATTCACAGATAGAAAAAGAGGCGGCGCTACTGATTTCAAAACTGGCTCTATGGAATTCTCTTTTTTGCCCGAAGCTGGTGGTGTATTGGCTCCGTAAATGATCCGCTCAAGAATTTTACCAATTGTGTATAGTAAACAAATAGGGCGATAAGAGAATGGCTCGTTTGGATTCCCCTTTCCTTTCGGTAGTAGGACAAGTCGTTGACACTTCCAAAGCTCAGGAAAGACGCCCTCTGGAGACACGTGTTAAACATTTCGAAGAATAAGTCGGGCCGTATTTTGATTGCTATTTTTAGGGATCTATTTGGAATACCATCCAGTCATGGAGCCTTCTTATCGCGTACCTTCTTACATGCTTCGAATAATTCTTCCTATGTAATGATGGGTATAGGTGAACCAAGTACCCAGAGAAAGAGATGTATGTATAATACAGGCAATGGTTTTAACTGTAGAGGAAGTGCGTGCCATATAACTTGTGGCGACGCAACAACAGTGTAACTTTGAGGTAATGCTTTACGAATACACACCTCAGTCTAGAATTATCTTTCATTTTTGTATCTTTTTGTTGCTGTTGCTGTTAATTTTTATTTTCTCTCTTCTCCGCATGGGAAGACAATGGAGCAAGATTGAGTTAATGCCTCGAAGTGTATTGAAGCAAAGTTTGTTCTAGAACTCCCATACCGAAGATCCGGCTACCCCTCTCTCCCTTTCACGAAAATTAGATAAACAATATTTTGTTCAACAAGTATTTATGGTTCCCTTGATACTCGAATCTAAAAGGCTGAACTGAGAAGCATTCCCCAGGTCAAATATGAATACATCCATTCGTCCGAAAAAATCTATATTCAAGTAGATGTATACAAGAGTGTAGGTGCACTCACCCACTTACATATATTTAAACCATGTCGTTGCCTTGAAAAAAGAACTCGAAGCCCCTTTGAAGGTCACAATTCAAATTCGTCACAACAATTCCCCGTATATACAGATACACTTTAAAATTTTATTTGTTCCGGTGAACAAATAAGCATTGTTATTATTTTGTAAGCACATCCCATTCAAATACACAACACCTACATGTATTCATCCACACGATGCACTCTGGAATTACTCGCTGAAAGGACCTAGCCCAAGGCAATGCTATAACAGGCACCGTGTATTGAAAACTCCAACCACAAACTATATGCACCTGAGTAATCCGATAAAAAGGGAATCCCTTACCTTGAATCAACCAAAAGTACAACGCCTCAAGTGCTAAACATTTTTTCGAGCAGGTGACGAGATTTTCTACCCTTAAACACGCCACCACACTACAACTATAGACGCGCAAGCAATTTGTTCTCCGAATTCTTTAGATTTCATTTCGGCATACACCTCCTATCTCCTCTTATGGATGTGGATAACTCACCTAAAGAATACAGAAAAAAATTGCATCCTAAATCCATGTAAAGGAGACGATTCCTTGTACCACTGTGAATTCCTGTGAAACACTTTCATTCGAGTGGATTGATGGAAATTGTATTCAACGACATACTAGACCCATTTGGTGATGAGGGTATAGCCGATGCATCTTTGGGGAGCAAAAATATGAATTCTGCTCCCCATCATTCATATAGTCCTTAGTCCTTTATCTATGTATATAGATATATACGAACATGTTATTGGAATGACATTGAATTCGTTTTGTTTATAGCAGAAGGGGGCTTGGTTGTTTCAATAAAGACATCCTGCAGTTGGTTGACATGTGCAACTGATGTGAAAGTTTCGAAAAAATGTCAGCTGAGTATCTTGCAATATTTCAAATATAAATATTTTCCCTCTACGACCTTGTGACAGCAACAGCATCCCTGTAGGGCTTAGCTTGAAATTTAAATTTGATTCCTACTCACTATACCCGAGAAACAGCAGCGTAGTCTTGGATATATCGTTCTGAAAATTTCAATCTGTCATGAAATATTATATTTCGACTTGACTTGATGTCAATGTGTTTGTTAAAATCCGTTTGTCCTTTTTAAGACCTTGTATTTAGTTAACAATGGCATAGCATGGCGATGCGTTGTCTGAAATGTTCGAAAATTATAGAGTGCGCACCGTATGATACGTCGATTCTTTTGAACCACATTAGGACCGATCATCCAGAAATTGAATTAAATCACGATGAAACAATGAATTCCCAAACTCAAGAAGCGTTTTCAAAGGACGACCATTCAGGTCCGATAACAGACCTACCGCCGACAATGGCAAACATGCAGCAAGAAACTATTCGCAGTCCGGGTCGCAAGCCCATGTACACACGCAAATATAACATCTACACACCGCTGACGCCTCGGAGTCCACAAAAACGTCGGATGTACAGGACTTCTGTAGAAAAATGGCGCCCCGCTAAGGGCACTATATACTGTCCCAAATGCGGTGCCAACAAAAGACCGATCATAAGGTCCAGAACGGAAAAGGTAAATGACCTATAGAACTTTGATAATTTTATAGTCTCATCGTCCACTTGCAGATGTCATATTCAACAGCTGGTGCTGCCTGCATTCTTACTTGTTGGCCGTTGTGCTTTCTACCCTGCCTATTCCCAGCAGCCGCAAGGGACTACCTGCATTGTGCCGAGTGTAAGAACTTCCTCGGAATGTACGATAAGCAGAATAATTGCGTTAGGCCAAATCGAGAATTTGTTGATGGCGATGGTTGCAAGGATTGTCAACCGGGTGAACCGTTGGAAAATATGTCCCCCACTGGACGACACGAAGAGGCGGATTTTGATTTGAGAATACAACCGGAGGGTAGGAAAAGCATTTGATGAGTGGTATAACACTCTTTCATGGGAATCGTATAAAAGTTTAAATGTATACAATACTTTTTCTTGGTGTATTTAGTTGGGACAACAATCGGTAGAATCTATTTCTCATAAAGCTTTGCACACTGAGTTTCTCAAACTGCAGATAGTGGTGACTTGAACCATTTTGAAAATTATGCTCACAATGGGAGTTGCCTCAACCAAACTTTATTCCAAGAAAATATTTAAAACAAACTAATTGTGATTGTAGGTGATACATTTGATAAGTAAACGTCAAGAAGGCTTTTAGAAATGGACTTCTCCCTGATGTGGTGGATGGGATCATCAGTAGATGACCACATTTTGTCTACTTAGACGCACTACATTTGAACGAAAGGAATTTCTATGACAATTCCGTATTTTGAAGTTCTTGATGGTCGTTTCAGGACTTGAAATATATTCAGAAAAATCAAGCAAACACCACTCGTAATCATAGCTAAACTCCTCCCGATTCGCGGCGGATCGAATTGAAAGCGATACTTCAATTTCGACCGTCTTCGCTTTTGCTTGTTCTCAAAAGTGAACATATTTCCAGTGCGTTCTAGTTTTTTTCCATTCTGACTTCAAATTTTCATTTATTTTTCCAATAGTTTGACAACTTTTCCCGTCACAAGAATTTAGTTCATTTTTTATCCGCAAACAATCCGCCAGCAAGTCTTCACCTAAACAGCCATCACTTTTGAATGGAGCGAATCAATTAAAAAATGTTTATCCGCCATAATCCGCCGCGCTTTTAGGAATAAGTCCCGTGTGGCTAATTTGTATTTTGTATACCAACTATAACTGGTTGGTATAAATACCTGGGGTCTAATCGCGTAAGGCTAAAACGATCGAACGACGTCGTCTCGACGATACTTCTACTTCATATAACAAACAAACAACGATAATCGTCGAATCGATAGGACGATCATTGCTTTTTATTGCTTCCCGTAAACAATTATACTGTCAAATGGCGTCGTCGAAACGATTCGATTGAACGATGGCTATTTTGCAATCGTTTCATCGTTTTTGGTGTATTTTGTTTATGTTTAGATTTTTTAAAAGTAAAATAAATATTTAAGGAAACATTTTCCAATCAAAAGCATACATAATGTTCACAAAGGACACTGCATTAGCATTAGTGTGATGAAATGTGAAAATATAGGACAAAAATCCATTTTCTTCATACTTGTTAAAAGACAGTTCGAACCCTAGCTGTGTTCTCTTTTGAGGATGCAATCATAGAATTGCATTCACTAAATGCTTGGCTGTAAATGATGACAAAACAAAATATACTGTCAACGAGAAAGGAGTCTCAGCATCGAGATATTAGGTATATAAGACCCTAATCATCCCGGTCCTGCTGTATGGTGCAGAAGCATGGACTCTGTCAAAATCGGAAGAATACCTCCTTGGATGTTTTAAGAGAAAGAATCTTCGGACGATATTCGGTCCAATTTGTATCAAAAAGCTGAAGATACAACGGCTGATATGGCTGGGGCACGTGGAGCGTGTATGGACAGCAACGCATCAGCCCGACGAGTCTTTGAGTCCACCCCTGAGGGTGAGGGTCGACGTAGCAGAGGAAGACCCAACCTTAGGTGGAGCGCTTAATTGGACGGCGACCTCAACGAACTTGGTGAGCGTAACTGGAGGCAGCTAGCTAGAGGCTGTTGGTTGAGGCCGTTGTCCACCCCGGATTGTAAGCGCCCCCAAAAGCAAAGTTAGTAAATGCTTTAAGCAAAATGCATGCACAAATCCTCTTCTTCCTCTTCTTTTTCTTCCTTTACAAACCTTATCGATATAATTTCTCGTGCGCCTATGCTTAGGTATTTTCCAACGTATACATGCATTTTCACATAAACGAGAACAAAACAAACAAAATAATATACCAATTTTATTAGTTTTCAGTTGTCACAGTTTGTTTACAGTCCTGCTCAAACTGTTCAAAATGAAAACGATGAACGATTCGATTGATCGATGTGATTGTGATGTTATATGAAGCAAACTTAAAACGAGGTCGTTTTATACAATCGTCTCAACGATGATAGTCTGATAAATTACGCGATTAGAGCCCTGAATACTTAGGTAATAGATAATAGATCACCTGGCTTTAATTTTGTTGCTTTCTTCTCTTTCCGAAAGTGTGCTAGCCTTTTTCACCCTTTAAATCTAACCTCCTCTTCAAACTTCTGTTCGAACAATTTTCAGACTTGGCAGCACTTTTATTGCACTATTCGTTTCTTTCATTTTTAATTATTTATTTATTTTAATTTATTTTTTTTTATATCTGTATAACTATTAACCGAGCAACCGTTGGAGAATATTTCTTTATGATTTTGACAATTTTATCAGTACATATATGCCGGAAGAAATTCCCTGAGTTGTTTCGAGTCGCTAGAAGAATTGCTCGTTACTCGTTATTTTGCTGATTTTCTCTTTTCCTGTCATTTTTGATGAGAATTGAACATCTATAGGCTTTGTGCGATTGTGTTCGATTTATATCGATTGCGTTCGACTCAAACCGAGTATGCGAATAGACCTGTCACAAAGATTGGTTGTTAATGTTACTTTTACTACGTCAGCCATGCCATAGAAATGTCTGCTGGCTGAGTATAGTTTAGTAATTCTTGACTAGATTTGTTCGCTACGCGTTTATAAAAGTCAAATGAAAAAACTAATCTAAAATGAAAAGCAATCTAAAGTCGAGTACACTGTTCCATGAAGAATAAAATGAAGAGTGCCTCTCCAAAGTTTCTCTCCAAGATCTCTCCAAACCTTGCTAAATGTTTGCTTAATTTTGACAGTTCAACGTTCAGTAATATTCCTGCATTGAAATGTTCTCCATTTAAAAAATATGTTCATATATATTTTTATGCCAATCCACCTATTTAGTTTGTTGTGTTAAAATTCAGCTGAAGAAAAATTTGTTTTGCAATTATTCGCTAGCTTGAATTTTGCGGAGACTTTTTCTACAGTGGGGAACACATTTTCATAGCTGGAACTATGTGAACTGCTCAGGAATGTTATTTGTTATATCTATGGCAAGTGACATCGCTAAAGGACCCAATGAATTTAACAAAACATTTAGGCCTGGTGAACACATGCGTTTAATTTTTACGGGTAATAACACCCGCAGCAACACGCAAACGCGGACCCACTGCGGGCCCGCGCTGGAAAAAAACGCATGTCTGCACCGGGCCTTAAACTACAAAATGTAATGGGACGTTTAATGGTGCACAAAATATAATAGAAAGATGAAAAAAATATAGGTATAATTTAACAAATTTAATTTTATTTCGTTCAGTTGTTACTTTCTGTTGGTTCAGTTTTGTTTTGATTTTCAGCAGCAGCTCGTTGTCTCTCGAAATTTCGAAATTGCATATCCTCTTCGAGTAGGGAACGCCTTGCCTTCAATAGTTGACGTTTATACCAACTGAGCTCCATAACTCGCCCAATGAAACATCCACATTTGCAACAATAGTGATTGTAGTCTTGACGTCCTTGCCATTTGATCGGAGTGCTAGAAATAAAATTATAAAATTATTTTAAATTAGACTTTCTTTTGCTGATTATACTCTGAGTAGGGCGGTTTGGATGGTATCGACATAAATTTCATTTTCTAGACGAGAAATTGTTTTTTTTTATCTGCTCGTCGTGTTAGAAATGCATCTAAAAACTTATTATAATAATAATGTGTGGCATAATGCTCCAAAATGCGGTTCGCCCCGATGTGGTGGGTGGCCTCATCCGTAGGCGAACCACCACATCTGCCTAGACGCACATTTTACTCGATGTTCACCGAGACTATCAGACCCACCCACCACTTCGGGGCGAAACGCATTTTGGAGCATTATGCCACACATTATTATTATAATTATGTTGACACTCCACTTTATTCACATTTTGATTTTTCAAATGTGAAATTATTCAAAAAACTAAAGATAGCTATATCTCTTAAAAAGAGATCATATATGTAAAACCCCTAATCTGGCTCCTGCTGTAAATTGCAGAAGCTAATGAAAATCTCTTGAGATGTTCGAGAAAGAATTATCTTTCGAGTGACATTCGGTGGAATTTGTATCGATCAAGTGGATTGTAGCAGAATATTTACCAACCAGCCCTACGCGTCTATGAGTCCATCCCTGCTGAAGTAAAGCAGCAGAGGATGACCCCGTCTTAAGTGACACGCGACTGCAACTTACTGAAGAGCTAAAGGGTGTCCCATAATTCACGCGAATTGTAATTTTGATAGAAAATACAGATTTTTAATTAGAAAGCTTGAATTTTTTATCGATTCATAGAGTATACAGATTGGGGTTATGTATGGAATAGCACATCGGATAAATGGCCGCCACGGCTTTGCTGGCAAGTAAGTAGGTACGTACTCTTTTATTGAAATAAAATGTGGATGAATTTTATTAATATACTTCCCAATTTTCTCTTTCAAGGCGCTGGTGGTCGTGGGCTTGTTTGCATAGACCTTTGACTTAAAAAAAAAACCCCAAAGAAGAAAAGTCGAATGGCGTTAAATCTCAAGATCTGAATGGTCAATTCTGATCGCATAAACGGCCAATTACACGATTAGAAATTACTTATGCAGTAATACACCATTAATTGTTACTGCCTGACTAGCCGCATTTTCGAAGAAGAATGTTCCGGTAATGCTTCCAGCCTAAAATCCGCACCAAACAGACACCCGTTGTGGATGTATTTGTTTCTCAACAATTATTCGTAGGTTTTCTGAACCCCAAATGCAAAAATTTTGACGATTAACAAAGATGAAGATGATTTTGTTCGAAAATTGTGGACTGTAACTGACAAACCTTCATTATTTTTAAAATATTGCTCAACAAAGGAACATGCGTTGTTCTTTCATATAGCGCTCCATTTTTATTAACCCCGAATTGTCAGCTGTCACATTGTTATCTTTTTTTTTGCGTTGGCATCACTGTAGGTACTATTAAATGGCGCAAAATTCAAATTTTTCGGGAATTATGGGACACCCTTTATAAGCGTCATCAAAATTAATATTTTCACTCGTATATCGCGGCTAATTAACGCCCACCCCCTCACACATATTTCCAAAGTCGTCAACTCTTTTAAATGATTTACAATCCAGATTATTTGTCTTAATAAAAATAAAAACGTCCAACCAAATTAGGTATTTCAATCAATCTTTAAATTTGCATTCTGATTCAATTGATTGTTAATAAAAAGTATAATAAAACCGAATCGTCAAATTACCACCATTACTCTCCACCTGTCACAATGAACTCGTAAACTTAGTTACTTACCAGCAACAGCAAAAATTAATGGCAGCAACAATCTTCTGGATGCAGGTGACTACTTCTTGGCGCAGTACACTCAAACCGGTAGCACTGCAGGCGGGGCAGGTAATCTCAGTGGGTTCCTTTTTTAAATGGCCCACATTTTCTCCCATCGGCACTGAGACTTCCATATTAAACAAAAAAAAAAGCTCTCTCTTTCTCTCTTGCACTAAAAATCTCAACTAAACACTCTCACTTTTAGTCTAAATACAAAATTTCGAATTTTCGACGTCATGCGATTCGTTCACCGATCCACGACTGGACTAAGCCAAGAATCAACTAAACCGACCAAGATCAGAGCATACACTCGTACAGAACCAAACGATGAGGATGACTATTGACTGTGAGCGTGAGCTTTTCGCATACACGCATTTCACGGACCACAGTCTCTCTATGGTACAGATACATCTAGCTCGCGCAGATACAATAAGTAAAATAGATAAAATACAGATATTTGGTAGAAAAGTTCTCAGTAATATTTTTTTTTTATTTATATTTAGTAACAGCATTTATACAGAAAAAAAGAAAAACAAAAATTAATAATCTCTAGAGTTGAGGTCGTCGAAATGTTCCCAGATACTCGCCACAACTGGAGCAATAATGCTGGCGGTAACATTTCAGCCATTTCCGCTTGATAGTGGTTTTACCTTCCGCTTTACAGAACGGACAGGTGACCTCATGTGAATTTGGGCCGACGGCAAAGTAGAATACCTTTGGGGCAATTGGTACCGGGATCGGCTCATCTACGATTTGTGTTGTCTGTACCTCAACCATGACGCTTGTCGCAATAAAACCGAATGCTTCTTAATTCGTTTTTTTAATTATCTTCTATTAAGGACTGACCGTGATCTTCAAACTCAATTTACGACAACCAGTTTATTTTTCGAAAGATTATAGAGCCGGTCCGGTTTGGTCGGTGCGAATGTACTAATTTTTCAGAGAACACTGAAATCCACATCAATCCTGCTATACTGGGGCTGGGGCCGAAATGTTTTCTATTATTATTTCATGGATGCGAAGCTTTTTTTTTTCCTTCTTTTGAATTGAATTCTTTGGATTCTAAATGGAGTTAGACGAAGGGAAGTGCAAATGGCACATTTGAATTTTTTTTCTACACGCACCACTTGGTTTTATGGGATTGCAATCCGTTTGTATTGTACAATGAGGTCAGACGATCACGTACTGTGTATGGTTCGGTGGTCGTATTCATATGCAGTTGGAGTGGATAAAAGGGGGGAAGCAGAAGCAGCTGTTATCATTAGCAGAATATTAATTATGGTTACGCTTTTGGAATTTGAGTGGGCATAAACAAACAATGCACATGGATTGTTTGTGGGCATTTATGGAGGCAAGTAGAATGTTTAGCAAAACAAATGATTCAATGTCTGGCAGGCGAGTGTTCTATGGGGCAATCTGTTTTCATTTGAACTGCGCGTATAGACGAATTAGTGCTCCGTGCCTACGCTGAACGAGTAAATTTAGTAATTATCAGCAGGACAAGCATTATTGGGCGCTGCCTCCGCGAATTTAAATGCGCATTCCGTACATTGCTTTGTCACTTTCTTAGGCATGTACCACATCAACTGTTACACCTTAGTCATAACCATTTGAAAAATACGAACTCAATCGGAGGACTGCTGTCGAAATTATTAAGCGTACCCCACCCTGATTACCTCATGCAACTCTCTAGGGGTGAAAGGGAAGTTAACATTCGAGCTGGAATCGAAAAAATGTCGAAAGCTAAATAAAATCCCAAATTCGCTCCCGAAAATCACGCCAAATTTTGTTTTTGGAAAAAATTACAGAAAACGTTTGTCAATTTTTGAAATAGTGAAAAAAATTATGAAAGGTCCAAGAAAAACAACGCCGGCCCCAGATCAATTTTAATACCCGGAAATCATCGGCAAATACTTAAAACCTTATCTGACATTAGGAACGATCTTCAGCAATCTAAATGAGACTAATTTTCGACAAGCTTAAATAAACAAATATAGTTGGCGCAACAGGTCCGTATGGAACAACAGGAACGAATGGAAGGACCTATAATTTTATGCCGAGTCCAAACGGCTGAATTGAGAAACAATTACATGAAAGTTGTGCCCTCGGATGTTTGTCACCCGTTGGCGATAGGTGGCGCAGTGAAAAAAGACCTATGCCCAAAACACACGTGCAGAATTCAACGTGCAGCATACACCATGTTCTTATGTTGTGATATAAATGTAAATTCTGCACCCACCGCAGCACTGCAACATGTCTCTATTTCTAGTTCCACTGCATAGCAACGCAGTAAATTAAATTAAATAGACTTGGCAGCATCGAATTTTTAAATTCAGCTATTGATGCATACGAGGAAAAGAGAGACGGCAATTATTTGTCGTCTGTGTTGCACTCTTGTATTTTCCCCCGCATTGACAACAACCGATGCAAGCCAAATTCTGCACATCTGTTTCATCTGCAGTACTTTGTAGTGAAGCGTACAGAATTTCTGCACATGTGTTTTGGGCATTAAGATGTAATTTGTGTTTTTCCGAGGATCGAACCTGTCCAGCACACTAACCACTGAGCCACTGTTTCGACAAGCTTAGTGAGGAAACAACTGCTTATTGTTAGATGGCGTCAGCGTCACAGGAGTCAGATATGTCACTACGTGTCAGGCGTTAGCATTTCTACTGGGCCCGCTTTTTTAAACTCTACAGATGATGGATAGTTTAAAATGCATTCCGGTGTTGGAAGTATCCTCGAATGCAAAAAACCAAATAAAAAGGGCTCAGCGGTGAATATTTTTCAAACAGCTTCAACACTAAAGGTGCAATTTTTTTGGAATGCTTTTCTGGAGAAGAAAAAGATCGGATGGAGATTCCCCAAAATATGAATTAGAGTCCTGCGATCTGGAGCACCACTACGAACTAATTCGTGTCTTACCGCAAAGATCGTTAATAACAATATTTTAACAATTACAATTTTTCTTTGGGACTCATGATTCAATATAAACTTCAATACGAACGACTTTTACAACCTTTGAAAGTTCCACATACTACTGCTGTAAATCGTAGGTGCATGGAGAAATATAGCTTCAAGGCTGTCAACCGACCCGCGTAGAAATATCCAGCGGTGGTTCCGTAGGGAGTTCCATTATGAGAGTTGGTAAATCTTACAGCGCGTCACAATAAGCATCTGTTCATAATTTCCTAACTAGACTTTGTCTACCTCGGCTCATCTCTAATCTCTAATTACGTCATCATATTTAAAATCAAAGGTCTCTTTGAGCAAAGAATGCAGTATTAAGACCTCTTTAAGAAGCTCCCCATTTCCCTAGATCTGCTGGAGTAGAAGCGTGGACATTATACAAACTCGAATGAAAATATAATTAGATTTATTTGCGGTCCCTTTTGCATTGGTTGACAGGGTCTAAAATATGAGATTAGCAGTCTATATTGAAACGGCGTTAAGCAATAACGCCCAAAGAAAAAACGCCAAAATAGAATGCACAACACCCAAAAATGAACAACAAGATGGAAATAAAGCTAATCAAAATTTGCATATTAATACGTTTGGGGGATCATGCTGCCCCGCTGCAACCCCCACTGCTTGGGGTCACTGTTGGATTTGAAGCACATATATAAATATATACGAAATTGGGTATATGCAATGGTTTCTATGCGGTACACTCTCCCACCTACTCCAAATCCAACAAAAGGGGGCTGCAGGGGGGGTCAGCATACCATACTTATTTCACTGTTTATACATTTCCACTTAATATTTTGCTTGTCATAAAAACGAACCCTTGTAAGAATATAAAAACCAAAATGACGAACAATTTGGCAATAATAAATTATACGAGATTTTTTTGGGCGTTATTTCTACACTGATTTGGACGTTATTGCCTATCGCCTATGGCAACATTATCGTAGTCACAAAAGTGCAAATCATCATTCAGATGACGAATGAAGGGACATAACGAGGTCTTGGACATATCTACAAATGGTATAGGGAACCTCAATAAATTTGGAATAAAATTGGGATGGTAACTGAAGATAGAGGCGTATTGTTTGTGGAAAGGCATAAGTAAGAATTGAGCTTAAAATCGGCTCTTGAGAGATCAAAAATGTTATGAAGTTCAGTTTTTTTTTTAGATTTCGCCACAGTTCGGCTCTGAAGGACCCTTGTTATAAGAAATGAAGTTTAAAGTTACCTCCAAGTTCTGTCCGCATATAAAAGTAGATGTTAGCATTTAAGTCAAAACTATGTATGTAGATATGTCGAAAAATATTGACGGTACAAATTCTTAAGATCGACTCTAAATTGACCACAGTAGAGGGAAGATGTCGAACTTGATCCAAACTCATCTCATCCTTGGCTTATCTATATCATCGTATTTTGTCAGTTTTCTTAAGTGCAGGCAATATTTTGTTGCTTAATCAACTCATTTCTTTTGCATCCATTCTATTCTGAAATATACAAATATACTATCAAATCAACTATCTACAGTCATGATCCGTCTATAGGCCAACTCCACAAAAAAGCAGCATTCACTTTTTTTTATTTGTTTTTGAGGTATTTTCCTAAATGGTGTAATTTACGAAAACCAAAATATTTCGATTCCTGTTATTTCCTAAATATTGCTTCTGTTTACTTGAAGATCAATAAATCAATCAAACGAGAAACCACCCGCTGGGCGCTGATGTAGTGGCCACCATTATGACGCCAACATCGATTGCACTGATTGACATGTACGCACGCAAGTGCTACTGCTCCCCATCTCGGCAGACCTCAATCTTAAAATGTTTCGAAATCACAATATCAACAGATTTCAGTAAATGTATATTTTCTATATCCAAAACGACTGAAATTGCTTTGCCGATCTTGAGAATGTAACAATCCACAGGCCACCAAAACAAAACAACTAAAATCCACACTGAAAATGCTGAAAATGCCTCAAAAGTGCGAAATAAAAACAAAAAAAAAAATTGAAATGTATCCAAAAATAAATTTATTTGCTCTCGATAAAATGTAGAAAACAAAAAGTATTAAAAAAAAATTCTCTAATAATCACTTGCACACACTCACTTCGCTTTGGTTTTCTTTAGATACTTTTTCGGTTTCATTACGCGTCCAAAGTAGCAGCCGCAATTCTTGCAGTAATGGTTCGTATCTGTGTGTTTACATGGATGCGAGAAAGTTCGACAAAAGCAGCAGCAAAACAATCTATAAAAAAAAGCAGAAATTTACCGACGCATTAGTATACAAAATAAATTGAAATATTGATCTTTAAAATAAAATTAAAAAAAAAATTTAATAATCTCGATGACATGACTATGACATCATTTTCCGCCCGCTATTGTGACCTGTGGGATGAAAAATAATTGTTCAATTGAAAACTCACACAAATACGAACGAATAGAAGCCATTGATCGTGCTGGTGTACCACTTAAGGTCGTGCCTCACCTCGGATTGAGCAAGTATTTGACATGCCGGGCAGGTTATGTCAACCGGCTCTTTGGGCAGGTTTAGGAATTGTCCCACCAATGGTGTCGCATAATTACCAAATATCTTTTGATCGGTGATCTTTTTGTCAACCGCCTCTGGATCGTTTGTGGCTACTGCTGGTTCTGGCATAGTCGAGTTCTTCTCGGGAGCAAGTCGAGGGCATAAACAAAACGCGACTAGATGGGAGAATCGTTGGACCGCGATCGTCACTCGGATCGGCAAAACTATGCATACAATACAAAATACAATCACGATCAGCTGTGAGCTGTGAGTCAATTCTGAGAAAATAGAACGCCAACGAGCTTTTGACAGTGAGAGATATACTGAGCTTTCGGTGTTGTTCTATCTAGAGAATGTTGGAGAGGTAGGTGTGCCATGGAAACATTTTGCATTTCTTCTTTCGTTTTTAACTGAGGGGATTTATTTTTATTCCATGTAGAAGTGGATCTCGCAGTAAATATATATTTGACATAGATGAACGGGATCTTTGTATGGATTTCCATGGATATCTGAATAACTCTTTTGATTTGTAAGAATTGAAAGTATTTATAGAAAACATAACATTAATGTAGTTTCTGACACGTGTGGTATTTGTTTATAGCACAAGTGTGTCAATTAGGAATTTGAGTATACAAGTTGGAATATTTATTAGCCAATGCAATACATGACAAAAATTGCCGAGCGCTGAATGGGCGTCTTGCATCTGCGAGCACAAGATGTTAAAATCTGTTTTGAATTTATTCAAAAATCTGGATGCATCTCTAATACGGACGATATATACCCGAAGCCATAATGCACTTGAAAATATATTTTGTTTTTAAATATCTAGTTGCTAGACAATTTTAGACAGAATAATAGTAATGGTTTCATGCAGCAGAATTCTAATTATTGAGCCGCCACCAGATGTCTCTTTGCTGTAAAACATTCCAAAAAATACTTTTTTATGGTTTACAAATTTATAAAATTATTTTATATAAGTAATTTGCGCATTCTTAAGGAATACGAGTTCCCCTAGGTCTGTCTTTCGTATTCCATATCTGTAGGGCTTAGGAAGCTGAAATTTGAAACACAATGTGAAGAAATATAGAAAGGAAGATGTTAATCGCATAGTTAAAGAGGACAGACGTAAGATTGTGACATGTAGAATGCCACATGGTCTCAGAGGCATCAAAAGGTATATTAGTTAAAACTTTAATAGTTAAAACTTAGCAGATCAAAGTTACGAATGACGATCGAAAAACTCTCTGGGCACTGCCCTCCTGCCTTCTTAGAAAGCACGGTAGGAGATTAGGTTTAACAATTTCGAATACCTGCAGGTATTTTGAGGACCTATACATGTCGCAGAGAATATTACTAATCTTCTCGGTAAATGTCAAACTCGGAATAGAAGGAAAAATCTTGGAAGATTTTTCTTCGACAATTTGGAGGAGATCGGCCTTTCCATACAAAATTGAAACCATTTTGGGTTATATAGGAATATTTAAGAGTTTGGGCGAATTGGTTTAAGTTTTGACCGTGAAGGGTTCCCAAAAATGTCGATGGGCAAAATATGGTGTCTAGTCTTCTGTGATGAGCACACACCCTATACAACTTAGCCTAACCTAACCTAATCGCATAGTTAAAGAGAACATTGTTGATACATTTCTAAATAAGAACTAATTGAATCAAATAAACTGTTCCTTTTTTTATCTTTCAAGGCGGTCTCCTCTTAGCAAGGGATATTCTCTGAATTTCAGCAGTGGAAGGATCCTCCCGTACCAAGACTCCAGCAACATTTAAAGGTTTATCCGATTCATTCTCTGATAGTCCAACTATTCTGAACCAAATAACCTTATAAAATTCTGCTGGTAAATGGCATTGATTGCCACTAACTCCATTCCTTCAAGCTTCAAACCATTGTCTGCCATCATCTTGCAGTCACATCTTGTCAAGATGATACATAAAGTTACCATATTCTGTGAGTATATCACTATTATCCACTTGGGTATTCATTCTTAGAACTTCTCATTTGGAAAAGCACTGTGGTATTTTTAACGCCATTTACGCATGTCTAAATTTTTTTCACTTCAATTCAACGTAGCTCAACTCAATTTACAATCAATCTATATTTCATGTTCCCGAACCAAGACATTTTTACGACAATCCGTCGTCGAATCTTATTTAATTTCTGTTGGCTACATGAAATTTTGCCCCAATGAAAAATGGCCCCAAACTGAAAATGAAAAATCACCCCAAAAATTTACATGAAAGGCAACAACAACAGAAAATTGCGTAAAATTCTGCGAATTGGGGTGACAATTGATATTTTGGGGCCTTTTTTCATTTTTTAGTTTGGGGTAAAATTTCATTATGAAATGAAAAATTGCCGAATCTGTTGCTTATTTCACCAACTTACAAATTTATACTTACAAGTATTTTTATTTTTATTTTTTCGACAATATTTTTAGAAAAAGGTACAAATTCTGTTTTACAAGATCCTATCCAACGTACTGTGTGAACGTCTTAAACCTTTCCGGCAGATCGACTATAGACCAAATTTTCACACTGAGGCAAATCCTGGAAAAGACCAACGAATTTCAAGTCGAAACTCACCACCTATTCATCGACTTCAAAGCCGCGTATGACAGCATACATTGTCAGGAGCTCTATATGGCGATGGCCGAATTCGGAATCCCGACAAAACTGATTCAGCTGTATCGCGTGACGCTGGAAAACACGCGCTGCAACGTGCAGTTTGGAAACAGCTCCTCCGATCTATTTCAAACTTGCACCGGATTTCGGCAAGGAGACGCGCTGTCATGCGATTTCTTCAATCTCGTACTGGAGCAGATAGTGCGCAGGGCAGGTGTCAACACGGAAGGCACTATCTTCAACAGATCCGTCCAGCTGATGGGCTATGCGGACGATATTGACATCATCGGTCGCTCCCAGCGTGCCGTGATAGAAGCGTTTACGGCGATTGAAGAACAGGCGAAATCCGTTGGCCTTGAAGTAAATGAGGACAAGACTAAATACATGCTATCAACAAACAAACAAGCATCTGTCCACCGCCTAGGACAAAACGTCACTATTGATAGCAACAACTTTGAGGTAGTTAAGGAGTTCACCTACCTCGGAGTAAATATGAACTCCACGAACGACACCCTAGTGGAGATCCGGCGAAGAATTACCCTAGGAAACCGTTGCTACTTCGGTTTGGCAAAACAACTGGGTTCAAAACTCCTAACTCGAAGGACGAAATGTGTGCTCTACTAAACCCTCATCCTGCCAGTTCTGCTTTATGGCGCCGAGTGCTGGACGATAAGCAAGAAGGGAGAGCTAATACTGGGCTCCTTCGAAAGAAAAATACTTCGGCGGATTTTTGGTCCTGTGTGCGAGGAGGGCGAATGGAGAAGAAGATATAACCGCGAACTCTATGAGCTGTACCAAGATGTGGATGTAGTCCAAAAAGCCAAAACACGTCGACTACATTGGCTCGGTCACATCGAGCGAATGGACAATAATGCTCCAGCTAAGAGGATCTTCGAATCCCAGCCCCCAGGTTCGAGAAGACAAGGAAGACCGAACCTCCGTTTCAAAGACCAAGCCATCGCGGATGCCAGAGCGCTTGGTCTGGACAACTGGAAGCAGCGTGCCGGGATCGTAGAGGATGGAAGGCTGCAGTGTCTCAGGCAGAGACTCTTAACGGGTCGGGAGCCCGATAAGTAAGTAAAGTAAGTACAAATTCTGTTTTACCAAATTTATTTTAAAGGTAAATTTGTAATTTTTCAGATTTTGTGGAAAAATACGTGTAAAAACCAATTTGTTAGTTGGTAAAATAGGACACTGGACGAAGTTGGATTGGACATTTGTACACACTCCAAAGTCAGAAATATAATACTAATGATCGCGTACATAACGCATGATAGCAAAATACAATCGATTTAAAAAATGGCGTCGCATGTCAATTTGGGTTTGAGAATTGTAAAGCAAACTGAATTAGAATGCGTGAATAATCAATGTGGATATTACATCCACTCAAAGTCACAGTATGGTGCTTCAACAAATTCGAACGACGCGGGATATACTGTCACTGTGGATGGTGAGCGATACCGATCCATAAATAATTAATATTTCATTCCCAAATTGGATGAATTGGGACTGAAGGACGTGCGGTTCCAGTAGGAGAGAGCAACGGCGTTTACTGCATGACAACGGACATTCTAAAGCAACAGTATACGTTCATCCGATACCTCGTTTTGACGATTTTCAGTGGTCCGTAAGATCACTGCCGATTTGACTGCCATAGACTTGAGGTTATTTAAAGTCACGAATTTATGTTAACTAGCGACAAACTCGGACAGCACTCAAGGAGAACATCAGTCTAGAAATAGAAAACGTATCGCCAAAAGTTCTAAAGAAATCCATGGAAATTCTCCTAAAAGGGTCGAAATGGTATTCAACAATGGTGAAGGCCACTGAAGCGATATAGTCTTTAGAGCGAAAAGAACATTGAATGCCTAGTTAAAAAGCGCATTAATTTTTTTACATTCTGTTCCAAAAATATAAATAAATAAAAAATAAATAGTTGGCGTATATACACCCTAGGCCTAGTTCCAAAAATATAGGCCAGTAAAATAAGGTCATACATTATTGCTCACCTTTTAATAATTAGAGCTATATTTTTCATGGAATAACAAAAAAAAAATGGTAGCTAGGATTTCGGCTGAAAGTCGTAGGTACTAAATTTTAATTTGGTTTTAATTTATTTTTCAAATATGTTGATGTACAGAATTTCAAAGTATGTAGTACGAGTCCATATTGGCTTCTCGAAATATGCAGGCGTCTTAAATACTGGGTGCATGGGTCGCAATGTACGAGTAGGTATACACTACAGTGGCATCAAAAGTGAGTGAACACCAATGCAGTTTTTATTTGGCTTTGGAGTTTGAAAATATTTTTTTTTTAAATATGTATAATGTAAAGTATTTTTTACTGTCGAAATGAAATATATTTTGTTATTGTTATTTCGTTCTCAAACTTTTACAGATTCTTGGTTTTTTAGACCTATTTCAAGACCCTAAAGAAATCTCAATAGGGAACCCACGTTCACTCACTTTTGACGCTCTCTGTATGTACAAAGAGTTTTGCAAAAGGGGATTACAAGGTTATCAACTTTTCTGTTAAGTTATAACTGATTATATACTTTTCACTAAAACCCAAAGCTTGAAAAATACCCCTTAGGTTTAGAGGGTAGCAGCTATAAAAAAGTGGACCTTATTTGTTACATCTTACTTCAAGCTGGTAAATGTTATCAACGAAGCTACAAAAAATTGAGGGCTGCCACAAAATTGTGCAAACAAAATCGGTTGGTTTAGAAATAAATGTCACGAGTATTGATTTTGCAGAATCTGTCATAGATTAGCAATGTCATTGATCTCTTTGTTCTTAAACAATGTATCTTTCAGCGTTGTCAAGTACTTTGGGTGGTACAAATGAGACGCTATTGATTCAGCTTAGGTTACGTATGTGACCCTCGAACCTGATCTAACCAAAGCCATCGTTACGATAGTCAGGATAGTACCTCCTTTCGGTTGGAACTAAAATCTGTTAGCTGTGTTCTTTCGATTGCAGTTTCCACCAAGATTGAACTTCAAATGTACATGAAATTACAAATGGGAATGTAAAACATGCATTGTTCAGAGAAAAACACTTCCCACCAGACAAGTCAGAAAAGAGAAAACCTTAAGGTTCCCAATCCCAATACCCTTTAGGGGCATCCGCATCAGATATCTAATGTTTTCCCAACGAACAAATTCACCATAAATCTTTCGTAATGGAGATCAGTCATTAATAATGAATTATGGAACAATTACTTCCTTTCAAATAAAGGCCACAATACCATCCGAAATAGGTACTCACAATAAAACTACTTGACACACTTTGGTTACCGCATATTGCTTTCACTTTCGTTAGGTACTTTTGTATTTGTTCACTTGCAGTGCCTTTCTTACCAAATTGCGATACATGTATGATTAAAAAAAAACGCAATTAACTTCGCTTCAGGTTGCGATTGCAACATTTTGTTTATTCGACTGTCAAACACTAATATTATCTGAAACATTTTTTTTTTAAATCAAAGAATCACTTTTTTACTTATAAAACTTATCACACCGGCCGATCGTAGAAGCTCAAATGGCCGCCGCACTTATTGCAGAAGATACGCTTGCTCTTGTACTGGCTCGACAGGCAACAGTATAGAAACGACAGTGAAAATATCGGGAAACAGCTGAAAAGAAAATTAAAGTTCACTATCAAGGTTCCCTCTATACAATGACATCCCTTGACATACCATGACAGCAGCGATAGCAACGAGCTCAGTTGCCCTACCAGTCCGGACATCTGGACCGTTTCAGTGTCTGCTCGAGCACCACAAAGTGGACATTTAACTTGATATGAACTGGGCCCAACTGCAAAGTATCTCAGACGTGGCTTATCATCATGACCGATGGATTTTGGTGCCCAGAATAGCTGATTTGCTTGCTTGGCTTCCAGGACGTCATCGACGTTGTCAATAAATGGCAGATTAGCACCTCTCGCCAGACGTATGTTTCCAATGATGTTGTTGCTTCTCTCCTCGGGCGTTGTAGGTGGATTTAGATTTATCTCGACCAAATCTGTATCGTCAGTCATTTTGTATGCGCGCCGAATCTATGTACCGATCTGGACGGACTGTCGTGGTCGATCGAGTCAACGGATGCCTATCGTAGATATTTACAAACAAGCGAGCACAGAGAGAGGAAGCGATATTTTTGTGAAATGAGATTGTTTAGAGCTTAAAAGCTTTCGACAATAGATTGTCGGCCTTCTTTGGGGAGCTATGAGATGAATGACATCATGATGTTGTGTGAGAAACTCCAGTGTGAGAAAATCCAAAAGCAGCAGAGCAAAAACTTTGTCAGATACAAAAACAAAAGGGAAATAAACAAATTGTTGGAAGAAAATGTGCTGCGTTAAGTTTTGCGTGTGAGTTTTCAAATCGCAGATGGAGGGCTTTGTAAAGGGCAAATAATTCAACCATACAAACATCGCCTAAAGAAATGGCTTATAGAATACCAGCGAACCCCTGCACACTTCGTGGTGCAAAATAGAAAAATCAAAAAATCAATTTCAAATTCATTTAAATCAGTGATATTCAGTTTTCATTGTAATGCTCTGTGGTACACATAATTTTTTTGTTTTTCCAGGAATCGTATTGCCTACAGATAAAATAATTCTTGACTATCAGGAAAATTCATAATTAATGTTACAACAAAAATATTACAAACTTTGGCTCCCATGACTGTCGAAGAATAGTGTTTGCAATATTTTTTTTGTATGGGAGGCGCTACGCTCCTTTGTCCAATTTTGATCAATATTCACAGGATAACTTCTGGGCACTGAATGTTTTTTTCTGTATGGATTGTGCCACGCCCTTGTTACATTTTGACCAATCTTCACAGAAATACTCCTGGGCCAATACCTAAGATTGTCTGTAAATTCGATTTGGTGGTTTTCGAGATATAAGATTTTGAATGTATTTTTTGTATGGGAGGTAACACGCCGCTATAACTCAGGAACCAATACACATAAAAAGACCGTATATAAACCATGGGATTGAGATCATCTTTCATGGAAACTTTCCAGAATCAAAATCGGTTGACACATTATAGAGAACATCAATTACAAACACAATACAATTTATTTTTATATATAAAAGCTGTTTTAAAATTAATCAAAATTCATAACTCAACAGATTTTTCAGAGATTCTTAAAGGTTTTCGTTGGCAGATGATTTTGGCAAAAATAGTGTAGGTATCTAAAGAAGCATACTATATAGCAAAAGACTGGTGTCCCTGCGTTGCCAGAATATTTTTTAGTGCCTATGTCTCGAAAGGGAAGGTTAAGCATATATTGTTAAGGGGTGGTTTTAGAAATTCCCAGTCTATCTATGATATGTACATAGTCATAGACTAGACTTGCCCGCAACGTTGAGCCTTTACGAGTGGTTTTAAATTAGAACTTATTTCCAGAGCCAAGCACAATATTGCGGCTTTTTAATATAGTAAGGGATCATTGGTGTAACTATCGCTACTCCAATTAGGAAGAGTACAAAAGCCACTAGGGAGCTTCTTACATATTCGGCAATATTTTCTTTCCATTGAAACTTTTTATCTATAGCCTCAATTTCAGATATTTGGCAGGAGAAAGGTTTGAGGATACATTTATAAAGCGACTAAGAATACGCCGCCATCCGCTTTTGCATTCTGAGTTCAGTGAAACTGAAAATTGAAATTAAATTAAAAAGTGCCCGTAAACGAAATGTTTTCTGGTAGATGGCGCTGAACACCCAAATCTTAAAATTACACTGAAAATAATTGCAGCTTTATGCCCAGAACATATATTGTGTAGAATTCACTGCGAAGCAAGATTAGAAAACACATTTACACACTGCAAACACAGTCACGGGAGCCAACGTTATAATAGTATTTGCAACAATGATGTGCATTGTCCATATTCAAACAATGCAATTCCGGGGGCACGGTCATAGCCGGAAGGGTGCTGCTACTATTATATAAAATATTGTTAGCTCCGCGACGCAGTTAATATCGCGTCTAGATAAACCTTATTTTCAATTTATTCTTTTCAAAATACAAAAAAAAAAATCTCAACACTTGAAAGCAACCACAGATAAGATTGCGTTACACTATTGAGTGCACCCTTGCAATGTTTATAAAAAAACTTTTCCACTTCCAACTAAAATCAGTTGAAAATCGTTATTCGATAAAGTGAGATTCCATATATAAAGAGCTAAAAGAAAATGTCTTCTTCATATTCAGATAAACCCCCTGGCTGGACCCCAGCACAAACTTATCAACCTCCCGTACAGCCGATACATTCAGCAGTTGGCCCAGAATCGACTCGCACTATATGTCCCAGTTGCAGAGCTGAAATTCTGACGACATTGAAGCATGAACCTTCTAATAGGACTCATTTGATGGCACTAATCCTGTGTATATTTGTGTAAGTATAAGTGATTCTATTAGTATGTATATAGTCAAAATTGACGGAATTTGTTCTTATTTGTTGAAGGATGGTTCAACTCCTACTCTATAAAAATTCCACTCAAACAATTTAGGGCCGTTTAAAAAGCACTTGTATAAATACGTGTTACATCATCGCGCACATCAAGTTTGTTTAAAGCCATCATTTGTCTTTTTATATTTTACCTTAAGTATCCCACAGCCACAGACGGTTGTGTAATCAAGATAATACTCATACTCACTTATAACATAAAATTTAAGGGATCGAGAGAACGAATGGAGAATGCAATTTACCTGAAAATTCGAAGCAATAGCAAACCCTGTGTCACATTATTTGATAACTCCCCGCATTCCTGTTTTGTCATCTATATTGTCTTCCATATTTGGTAATTGGTTCTTTGAGTGGACATTTCTCAGCTAGTTTCAGAACTATAATTGAAACATGAAAAAAAAATATCGTTGGTGTTCGTTGTTAACGCTCTAAAGATTTTTCGAAAACTTGTTGCTGAAAACGCAATTTGTGGTGCGGTTTGACGCATCAGTATACCTACAAGATGGTTGAGTATTTTTGAGTATACCTAAATATGGTCATACGATGGTGACAGCTGAAACAGCAAGTTTTATAAGAGCCGCCATTCTTTTGGAAAATCAACAACAGTCACGATTCTTGAACGCAGCCAATATTTGCCAGCATTTTTCAATGGCAAATTGATTCACTTACTATCTATAGCAAAAGTTCAAAACAGCACAAATAAAATATTTGTTAATAACCGTGTTTTTAGAGATAGATTTTGCAATTGGCAATGCAACTGACCAACTGCCAAAAATTATATTTTGTATTATCGATGGCAAGTATAATAGAAAAGCAAGTAGATAATTCTGCCAAAACTGCCTATCTGATATTTTTCCTAGAAATATGCAAAGGATTTTAGTCACGAAATACGTTTTTGCAGTTAGTCAGTTTTACTAGTAAGCCGACGCGCTTTGACGTTTCACAAATCCAACGACACATAGACTTCAAACTCAAATAAGATCTGTTTGCTTGTTCGATTGTCATCCCGAATCGGAGAGTTCTTCCGGACGGTTCTGGAAGACAAATCGAAAACGGCGTACGTTTCCACTTGTCATTTAATTGGAAAGGTTTGACAGCTCTTGTTTTTGTCATTGAGCGACATCATTGCCAGTCATCCAGTCCATTTGTAATTATATATTAATTATTCCAAAAAAATGTATTATCATTGTTCATTGAGAACTACATTTTGACAAATCTATTGTATTCAGTTTACTAAAAGCTTTTTCCAATAGCGCTGAAAATTGAAAACTGTGATTTCATTGTCAAATGTGTACTGTGGCAAGACGTATAATAGAACGTCGTTAAATAGAAATTATTTATTTAGGGAAAACAAAAAAAATTACTTAACGGGTGTGTCAAAATGTCAATAAGGAGAAATTGGCATTTTGATTGACAAAACAGCTATTTTCACTTGTTGTATAATTCCTTGGTTACTTCTTGACATGCACTGTTAGTCAATGCAATGCCAATCTGTTTTCCTTTATCTGCACTCGCCAATTTTCTAAATGTAGAAATACTTAATTTGACAAAATTTAAAACCGCAAACGTGCTCGTAACGTAAACCTAGAGCATTTACTTTTCCCCTGAGTATAACCTTCCAAAATACATGGTTCAGAACTTATCGAAAAACTATATGGCCGATCAAAAATAATGACATAGAATTATCTTTCTAATAAATTCAATACCATGGTCATAATCATTATCATTACCATGATATTGTATGTCTAATTCTATTTGAACATTTTATACCGTATAGTTTTGAAAAAAATTATATCGAACTGACTTCTAAGAAATGCTGATTTATTTTCCTAATAAACTGAACTTTATGAGTATGTTTTAGTACTTATATGTGATATTGAAGAAAGCATTGAATAATAATACCACTTGAACCGTTTTTCAGAAGTAGACATCAGGAACGGACATATTGCAATTAAAAACTCCAAGCTTAACAGATATTAAAACGAATGCACTTCAGTAAAATGCAAGTTACATTGTAACTAAAATAATTGTTAAACTTAAAAAATAGATAACAATGCGAGGGAAATACCGAGCCGCTTGTCTATCCTGGGAAATGAGTGGTGAGGTCACCCACTCCACCCATTTGAGAAATACTATAAAATATGTTCTACTATCATATCGCAGTTTAAATAAGATATCAGTAACAGTATAGAAGGTCTTTTAGACGCAGATACATTTATTTAATCACTTCGAAAAGCGATACGGACCGCAGTCCCAATAATAGAGTCGTTGAATACGGTATCATTTTTGAAATAAATAAATAAAAAACGAGAAAGTTAAAAAATGTCGAGTGTAGGACCATCGTCAACGAGAGTTACTTGCCCCTCATGTAGGGCTGATGTCAACACAACACTGAGACACGAATCAACAACAAGGACACATGTTATAGCGATTCTTTTGTGTGTCTTCCTGTAAGTTAAAATTTTTTTTTTATAAATAAATATCCTATACTGTTTCCTAAAAGAGTGATTATGATTACTATAGTAATAATGTCAGAGTATAGACTTAACTGACATTTAATGTGCTAAAATGTGATATAATACTTGTGTGATAATTATTTTTAATTAGATTTTCAAATTGAATGTCTGTCATTTGAAACAAAATGTGTTTTCTAGATTTATAAGTACTCGTATTGTTTGCTTTTTAAATTTCGAAAGTGACACTTATCTGTAAGCAATTCGACGATCCAATGTGTAATGTGTAATTTATATCCAATCCCTGCACTCGCGGGTTACAAGATTAATTGTGTATTACTAAGGTTGATGATTCACAGTAACAGGGTTACATTAGGTGTGTTTTTTTGAAACCTCGCAAGCCAATAATAGGCAGTGAAGGCGCATTTCACACATAAAACAATGCAACAAACAGCTGTCTTCAATATTCGATTTTTTAACCACCAGGGGCCTGTACCACAAAACTACAAGTATTGTACAACAGGCGAATTTTAACAATTGACAATGCTTTTTGTATCAGAAAACCTGTTTTGTCGCCTGTTGTACAATACTTGTAGTTTTGTGGTACAGGCCCCAGGAGAGCTGCTGGCTAGGTTTTCACAAACAGGTGGCGCAGAAAGCAATGCTTTTTATTTCCACACGTTGGTGTCACTGCGAACGCACACAAAATAAAGAACAGTATAACAAGTCATAAGTGATTGTGATTTCTAAAGGAAAAAATGTCTCATTAATTGCAAAGTTAAACGGTTACGACATTTTATGAATACACAATAAAAAAATGTTGTATTCTATTAGATTTGTAGACGCCCACCATAAAAAGGCATTATTTTCATATGACCTACACCGCTCCTTTAAATGGAGCTTCTTCATAACAAACGAACCATTAGTCTTATTAACTTGAAACTTTGTACGTTGATAAAACTGTGAAAATTATTAAATGCTTGTTTCGTAATTTTTTAATATTCATCATATAGGGTTTCAAAAAGAGAATGCAACCTTTATTTTAGGCTCACTAAGTTCAACTTGAGATTATGTTTATAAATCTAGGTAGATCCAACAATTTTGGTTTTTAGACAGATATTGTTTCTTTAAGTAAAAAAATAAATAATTACTCATAGATATTATTATGTTGTATTAAATATTTCTGTTGCCTTTGTACCTATATATCTAGTGGTTGAATAGGGAAGGAATTTTTAAGAATTAGTGTGTAATTTCCTATTGCTTTAGTTTGTACTTAGTGTGGGCTTATAGAACGGACACGATATCTATATTTCTGAAAAAAGTAAATTAAAATAAGTCCCGCGCGGACAAAGTTGAAAGTATATATTTATTCCTTATTTTAAAAGTTTAATGTTCCTTAATAAAATGGGAGTTCTTAATTTTATTGTTAGTATTTTCTGTTTTTTTTATGTAGATATACATTTCCATGAGAATATCTTTTTTCAACAACGCAACGGCGTGGGCAAAAGGGAATTTTAATCATACTTGTAGGAAATTCAGTACCAAAAGTATGGCATCGCTGCTTACTAGGGTGGTCCACATATATATGGCAAAAGCATTTTTTTCAAGAAGAAGTCCCGCCACCCCATAATTTTGTTACACGTGCCTTTTCTATTACCTGTGTAAAATTTCAGCCTCCTACCTTACGTAAAAGGGGGTGCTCATCGACCTTGAAATATGTTGATTCTACAAAAAAACCCTAAAAAATTGAGAAATGAATAATGTAAGCTATCTTAAGAAAAACATTTTTTTTATTCAAAAATATTATTTAAATATGTACGTAAAAAATTATAGAAACAAAGCAAAACATAAATTAAAGTTATTACAGTTAAATTTTTTTCAATTTAAAACTAAATTTGTTAACGCTTTTTTTGAAGTCTCAGTAGAAACTATTTTCCGGTTTTGTTCCACAACATGAAGTATAAATTGTTTTTCTTCCTCATTTTTACTGAGTATCGTATTGTAATCTTCAAACAATTTTACACCTCTTTCCGCAGTATCGTTCACCACACGCAAACTTCTTATGCAACTTTTGCCTCGAAGGTAATCATCATTCTCACCCCAAGTCTCAGGTGGTAGCTTCAAGAACGAGTCTCTGATGTCTAGAGCTGCGAGTGTTTGCAATGTTCTTTCCGATGCAAAGACGTCCAAGGTGGTTTCTATTGATAGCTTAGAAGAGTTACCTCTTACTGAACGAGGGCCGTCCTTAACATCCATTCTTTGAACAATAGCCTTTTTCTCATCACAGCACACCTTGTCGGAAAATAGAGCAAATGCTACTAGCTCATCGGATAAGTACCACAAATGACGCTCTAAAACAATCCTCGCTTCTGCACCAACTTCGGAATCAATTGCTTCATATGATTTCAATCTCTTCCAAAGTTGTAAGTCATTTATCGGTGCATCTGCTGCCAAAGGCGCTTCGATCCAAATCTTGGTGTAAATGAGTGCACCAAAAGTAACGAATCTAATAATTTGTTTTTCTTCTCTTTTGGTCAGCTTAAATATGTCTGAATTACTCCGAAAAAGAAAAATTTTTATAGCATACAGCAGTTTCGCCATCCAACGAGCACGATGTATTGGTCCCGGAGAACGCCAATGAATCTTCGCAGGTGACTTGTTCAGAACAATCATTGTGAGCTCTATCAGTTCGTTGTAATCATCCCGGACTTGTTTTTCTCCAGCTAAAGCAGTTGTAAGACTTTCAAGAGTACTTTCAGCAAACTGTTTCGTACTCGAACTGGAATGAATTCAGTCGTAGTGATCTCGGGCATCTCTGAATCTCTTGAATAGCAGAATTTCGGGAGAGCTGGATGGCCCAAAGCAGAGTGTAAATATTTTTGAAAGCATTATTTCGAACATGTGATGCCGACAAGCAAGCCATAAAAGATCACGCCCTGTCTTCGCTTCTAGGAGAGCACATGCTCCTTTTTTAGCACCGGTGTTAGCCGCAGTAGTGTCAAAACTCATAGCTCGAACTTGATTTGTAACGTTCCATTGTTCCATGGCGTCGAAAACAGCATCAGACGTATTTTCTCCCGTCCCTGCAGTCAGTTTAGGTACACCTAACAATTTTTCGATACCATTTCCAGAGACAAGAATCGGTAGGCGGTCAACCTTCTTATTATCCGTAATATCAAATAATATTTTTCCATCCCAATGTATTATTAGTGGATAAGATGGTTTGAATGTTTCTTTCAGATGTGCGCTGACTTCTATCCTAGCTTTTTTTCTGGCTCGTCGAATGGTGCTTCGTGAAATTGGGAGTGAAGCAGGATTGCAACCAAGTGCAGCGGACAACGGAATAATCAATCTTACTGCTTCCCGATCAGTTATTTTGTTACGATCAAGAGCGCTGGTAACATGTTGTGTAAAAATACCACTAGTGGATGGAAGACTGTCACTGGCACTGGTAGAGCTCTGGGTATTTTTTCGTAAGGTTGGAACAAACTCATCTTCTCGCTTATCCTTAGTATTAGTAGCGCTACTAGAAGTACTAGAAGTAAAGCTGGAATCAAGTACCTACTAGTTCCTTAATTGACACTACGGAAGTTGCAGCATTATTTTCAGCAGCCTTTTGCCTTAATTCGTCAGTTCTTTGCTTTCATTTTAGAGAACGTTCTTTAACCTTTTCTAGGTTCTTGTCGATTGATGTCATAATCATCTTGCGCTCGTCTCTTTGGTCTATAAGAAAGTCTCGGTCTTCTGCAATTTTGATTAAATCCATAGCTTCTGAATGGGCAATATCGAAAAGCTTATCCAGCTCTGCTGTGAACGAATTTTCTCTGCTATTCTGTGCTTCTGAAGCTCTTGTTTTATTCTTCTTTAGAAGCAGCCAGTTTTTGTGTAGTTTAAGAAGTTTCTCAACGCAATGGTTTGATTGTCTTGTCGGAATCCCAGATTTTTCCCACACCTCTATTACTTCTTGAATGAGCATCTGCGCAGAATTTTTTACATTTTTGGTTTCGCTCAAGAGCTGGTGAAAACGTAGTAAAACTTGCCGAAGAGTTGGAAGTTGATTTAATCTTAGCAGTGGCTCAAGGTCCCGGCATCCAAGTAAGAATATTTCATCTTGTTTACGTGTTGATAAACTCATTTTTTGCACTGGTTATATATATTATTGCCTGCACTGGCATAAGTTCTTTCTAACACTAATCCTGCTGATGAAGTTGTTCCTCTATTTATACCCCTGGTGGTATATGGCACATTCGCAGGTATATGATTTGCAGGTACTCCATACCTACTTTTCTGGGTTTTCTGCTCTTAATGACTTTATGGTTTTATTAGGGTCGTCGCCGTCGTTTAGCACTAATTGCTTATGCTCGCAGATGTTTTATTGCTGGTGTTTCCCAACGATCGGCGCTGTCTAGATTATTGTCTTGTTCTAGACAAAAGTAGAAAAGATAAATTTGACACTTGTAACAGACCTGTAAAAAAAAATTAAGATCAAGTGTTTTTTACAAAAAAATCAAAAATAGAATTCGATTGAGCACTCTCTTCCACTAAAGATAGCCAACTGAAATTTTACAGCATTAATACTTTAGGCACGTGTTACAAATCTACGGGGTGGCCAACCTGAAAAAAGGAAAAAAAGTTTTTTGGACCACCCTACTGCTTACATTTTCAAAATTAAAGTACAATTCACTTATGAGATAACGAGAATAAGTTGCTATCGAACTATTACAGGGGAGGAATGTAGTTACCTATTTCCTCAGAGCATTGGTCGTAAAAGTGACGAAAAAGTAAGGAACGATTTTCTAAAGTTGTTTTTTTTTTACTTTTCAATTTATTGTTATCACTTCTTTCATTAACTTATATATTTAACTAGCGGACCCGGCGAACTTCGTCTCGTCCCAATTTAACGCCTTCAGATAAACTTTAGAGTGCTAATAAAACATTATTTGAATGGAATCGAAATCAGTAGAGATATGATAAACTATGTTTTTCGATTTGTTTTCCGGCTTCAAACTTCTAAGACAGTTTGCCAACACGCGAACAGGTAACGTATAGTTGACCGTGCGAAAAACAGGGAAATTCGAGACTAATCCAATAGACTTCCAACGATTGGCCTTGCGATTCATTGATGAGGTGGTGATTGTGCAGCGCGAACCTTTGCAATATGGGCACGTCTTCATTCATTTTCTTCTGCACACGTTCCTCTTGCGTTTGATTATCACGAACATTCTGACTAATTATTGCACGACGTCTAAGCCGTCCAAGGTTTGATCTAGTAGGAGGTATTAGTCAAGAAAATAACTCTCCCTAAAAAAACAGCTTTCAACTAATCCTATTCAAAAGAAAACATGTTTCGCAATGATTTGCATAACCTCACTTTTTACACGCAAACTTATTTTCTGAAAAAATGATCGAATTGATAAATATCGCATTGAATTTCAATTGTTCGTAATGCTTGTACCGTTTGCGGATATAATGCGCGATATACGACTATCCAGAATCAGTGTAATAATACACAAAACTCGAATCAAATGCACATTTGCTTAATAGAAAATGACAATGCGATAAGGGCACACATGTCAAATTGCGCACAGCCTAAGTCAATGTATACCGCCATCTATCGAAATTTTCCAAGTTTCACAACAAAATTTCCACCTTTACATCGAAATAATCAAAGCATGCAATAAAATGCAAAATTTCGTTGGAAATAATTCTAATTTTTCACTTTTTTCCGGAATTTTCCAATTTTCCATTCCAAAAGCCATTCCGGAATAATTGCACACAAAATTTTATACAAAAAATCAATTTTCGATTTTTCCAATTTCTCGACTTTTCCGGAGGGATTTCCCAAAATTTTCTTTCGTTAAAACCTTCTTCTAGCAATTACGAACAACTGAAAAAAATTTTCAGCCAAATCATACATTTTTCACTCCATTTTTAATTATTTATTTTTTCCTATATCATGCAAAAACGTAGGTATGCATTTTTTGGTTGACTTCAATTTTTTCCTTTTTTCTCATTATAATAACATTGGTAATTAACAAAAGTGATGCCCGCCGCCTCTACAGTGGGACAAAGTCCTCCTGCCATAGACTTAAAGTAAAAGTTACGTGAGCTAAAATTTGTTTTAATCATTAGAGAAACATTTGAAATAGTGGACAAACTTTAAAAAAAACATCAAGCGATAAATATGCATTTTGAGAAATCCTTTAATGCGGTTGTAACATTTTACACAAATATGAATCATATAAGATTAAAATATAATAAAATTAAAAAAAAAAAGTAAAACAAAAGTCTATTTTAAATTTATTTTTTTATCCGATTGACCTGTAATACTCTAAACTAAAATCTGGAAAAATAAGTCGATGCTCTGTTATCGTTTGGGCGTGGCTCTCACCCCAAATTTCAAAACTATCATATTTAATGATACCAATATTTAAGGAACGGAGTGTCAAATTTTTTCAAAATTTTTTTTTATATTAAATGTGGAGTAGGTATATTGAAAAATATATTAGAAAAAGGATTAGATCTAAATTTAAATTTCGCAGGTGCCCCCTTTAAAGTGAAGACTAAAGACTGTGCTAGATCATTTTGATAAAAGGACACTACAAACCAAGCACTGAATCAATGTATATCCATTTTAATACGCATTGGGATATGAGTTCACATCACCTACGGATATGTAAGCCATTCCATAGGGTTAACAAATTTTATGAGAGTGACTTTAAATCATTGGCACTAATGGGATACAATAAGCAATTAATTGTAGTTCAGGTTATTGCTCAATTTATTAGACCGGAATACAAGGCAATTATGGAATCATGACTATTTCAGGTAGAGGTACACAATAAAACAAGTGTGTTTCCCCTAAACAATACTATTTATGGGACCACTCAACTCTTATCCAAAATTTAATCATAAACTGAAAAAAAAAAGTAGGTAATAGAAAACTGAATTCTTTGAATTGGTTAGCCTTGTTTGAGCTCATAACACAATAATCTTTAAACCCTTTTGCAACTGATTCATATATATGTAATAAGTCTACATCCGCGTATATAAATTTCCACAAAAGAAAAACTTTTCATCATGCCGCAACAGCAAACACAAATGTTGCTCATGAAAAATAAAAAAGTTTTATCTAGTTTAAGATAAGATTACGAGTGCGATTACGAGCAAGTATTACAAATTTTGTGCACTTCCAACGAACCCCAGTAGAATTTCGTTATTCCGTATATTAAGTTCGTATATTAAGTTAAAAGAAAAAAATGGAAAATCCTCCACCCTATTCAAATACACCCCCTGGCTGGACTCCTGCGCAAACATACCAACCACCACCAATGCAAGCTGTTGTTGTTACTGTCCCTGCGGCAGGTGGACCACTCCATCCTCAGGTTGGACCAGATCGGACTCGCGTCATTTGTCCAAGTTGCAGGGCGGAGGTGCTAACGTCTATGAAACATGAGGCTACAACAAAGACGCATTTAATGGCACTTTGCTTGTGCCTATTTATGTAAGTAAAACTACTTCAATTTTTTCTACTTATTTCGCTCATATGGATATCTTAATTTGAGTGACAGATAATCAAACCTAAAGGCTGTTCGAGTAGTAATAAAAATATGCTTATCAGTAATAAATAGTAAATACGTATCTGATAGATGAGTCATAAGTTTCCTAATTAGTTGTGTAGTCACAAATCACAAAATGTTGACGGGGCACTAGAGTGGTTCTATCATTATAGTATATCTAGATTACACGGATAAGCTTGAGGATACAATTCCAATGAAAACGTCATTAAAAAAAACTCCTCAATCTAAAAAATGTTTACCTTAACAGATTCTAATCAGCGTTTCATTGTTTTATAATCACGTATACAATTAAGATTAGATATGCAGTATCTTGAACTAAATATCTAAAGAAATAGGGAAAGAAAAACCCCAAATAAAATTTGCATGCATTCCGCAGTTTATTTTTAAAATGACCAGACCACCGACCGGTCAAAACAGTCAAGTGAGGCCAAAGATTGATTATTATCTTTATTCGATTACAGCACTAAGCAAACGATATTTTGTAAGCAACATAAAAAAATAAAAGATTTGACGCAACAGGCGTGTAAACACTTTAGGCTTCTCACAACCACTCGTTTGTGTGAGTTTTTTATTTTTGCCACGAATGAAAGGGACATAATGCAAGCAAAACCTTTTGAAACTTATTAAGTTAAAGGCCCCATCAAGGCTTTTTATCTAAAGCCGCTATGTGGGAGGTTACTTGGTCTTAATTGTTAGCCACTAGGTATACAAAATTGGTTCACTTCAATATGAAGAAATTTCAACACCTTGTCGAAGTCCACAAAATTATTTTTAACTCTGGCTTAGAGTGCCGGCTTTAGGTTTAGGCAGCTTTTCGGTCACTCGGGCGCTAAGCCAACACTGTTAGCTTAACAAACCTAGATTTAATTAGCATAAATTATTTAAATTGTATTGTTTATCCTTTAGTTTTGTCCACTTTTTAAAGTTACTTTTCTTTTACAAAACTTAAAGTACGGCCGTAAAATAATAATCTGCAACACTAGAGAAATTTATTGGAGTATAGCAAAATTTTAGTTACTTTAGAAGACCTCCAAGTAAGAACGCAATAGGAACCCTGGTACATTGTTGTTTGTCTCAGTCAACTTGGAAAGTATTATACGAATCTCCTTATCAGCCAGCGGATCTAATTCAGTCCCTGCAGACAACATTGTATTCGACATCGAGTCCAAATCAAAATCAAATAAAAAAATGTCATTCAGCAAAATAATAAACAAAACGAATATCAGAATATCATTGTAAGGAAGTGATTACAGTTGGAACCCTAGCCACAGGAGAGGAAAAGTATCCATTCCGCATGCCCTGTTAGTGAATTCTTAATGAATGAGACAAATTAAACATACAAAGTTATAAAAGCATAAGCAGAAGAAGAAATTATGTTGAAACTGCATGCGCAGTTAGATAGGGAATATTTTGTGTTTTGTTTTGGTTTTAGTCACACTCTCAGTCAAACATTTGCGGACCTACACGTTGCAGCCACATATTTTCCATATAATAATAGAATATAAATACTTATCGTTGATCATCGCCTTTTTTTTATCAAATGTTTGTTATAGTTTAAGGAAGGTTTTTAGGGAGAAAAACATTAGACATGTTATCCGGGTAATAGGAAAATGGGGCGTGGCACCTCCCATACAAAAAAAATCTAAACCTTATATCTCAAAACCCACCGAACCGATTGAGCTTACATTTTTTAACTCTCTCTAAGATCCTAAGATCCAAATCTGGAATATATATATATATAGGTATGTGGCTCTGACGTAATTTTGACGTCAGCGTGTGGAGCCAATAGATACATGACGTGTACAATCTCTCTTTGCACTCTCTCGTGACGTCAGATCCACATATATATATGGCGTGCTACATACTGTGTACTAGCACCTTAAGTTAAGCCTATATTAGGAGTCAGTTCAATATGGGACTAAGTTCTTAGGGCCATCAAAATCGTATATCTCGAAACCCACCAAACAGTATTCCAGTGAGGATTGGTTAAAATTGGGCCCTTTACCCTTTGCGACTACCATAAAGAAAAAAACATTGCAAACGCTATTCTTCGACAGTCATGGAAGCCAAAGTTTATAAAATTTGGAATATTGTTAGTGCATGGCCATAGACGTTTTCCCATGAACGTCGTGTACAGCGAAACAGGTATATTTTGAGTAAGCAGAAAGGTTGATGACACAGAAAATGCACTTTCAGAAATAATTCTCACATCATTCTTTATCGCATCACTGCGCTAAATGACAAATCCTCATTTGCAATTTGCATTGATAGAGTGAGGACGTAAAAATCGGGCGTATGCTTTTCGATTTCACTTTTTCTATACCCGTACCTGTCAAATTTTATTTAATTGCAATGACGTTTTGTTTTTGTGTGTAGCCAAGTCGTTCATGGGAATGAAAGTCCTGTCCATGATCGCCTGTCCATGCACGTATGAATATCTGCCCTAGCGAGGTATCCGTCGGAACGGAAAATTCTACGATTTCATACGAATCGGAGGATTTTTGTTTCGAGGTTTTCTTCCGAAAAGCTTTTCATAACTTTTCATAGCAGCGATCAATTGCGTTTTGACTGATATTTTTGACAGCTTCAATTTTTCTTCCGATTTGCTCCGACAGGAAGTGGTTGCGGAATTTTTTTACGATTTGTAAGTGTTCATATAAACGATTTTTCTTAGAGTGATAGATTTTCCAATATGATTTCTTAAATCTTACTGTCATTTTTGGTAGTTCTTCGATATTTACATATAGTATCTAGTCTTGTGAATGCGTATCTACGTATCATTCAAAATTATTTTTTAAAATAAGTTTTTTTTAACACAGTTATGGTCTTTGGCCTTTCTGTAGCTCACACTGTCAGACTCTCTCCGTTCTTATAAACTAGGTATATATTGCTGACGTTTTTGGCTTGAATTTGTCGAAAAGCTGGCGCACTTCCTTGAGCACATTTGAAAAATTGAGAATTATAATGTTAAAGGGAAATTGACACGCGCTATAAGTTTTAATTCATTGAAGCTACAACACTCGTTATTACCTCGGTCGATAATTCTGATCTTAAATTGTCTGTGTAATTTTTGGGTTGTTCTGGATAAAGTCTATTAAATTGTTATTAAAAATAAGCAAGCTAAACCAGTAGGTATACTGTATACACAAATCGTTTTTTGAAAACAGCAACCCAGTGACGATTTAAAAAATCCTTATGGAGCCGAAAGACATTCTCTACGGCTACGGCCACTTGGCCACATACAACCGCCACGTTAGTGGATTGGATATACAATTTTATTTTTCTTACTTTCTTCCGTTTACAAAAATTATATCTTGGTCAACATTGTAGGCGTATTCATGTCATCTGTGACATCTGACTTTTGTTTCCACGTGAGTTGCCATGAGTTATTACTATGTAGTTACAAAACCATTGTACAATATTTCATACATCTGGTTCTCATTGGTCATGCTATTCTCCAATCATTTCAAATACATGTATATGTACTTGGAAAAAGTAGCAATAATGTCTTTAAATTCAGTAGGGGAGACTGGGGCACATTTGAACGTGAGGCACATTTGAACATTGCTATTAAAACAATATTAAAAATATATTTCAAAGTATAAACCAAAATTTAATTTGGTATTATGTACCGTGTTCTTTAGTCGTCAGCGAATTTCGGATATCCTTTCAGTCGTCGCCTGGAAGTATCCGCATGAGGAAGTTTTTATGCTTAAATTGCATATTTTAATTTTTCTATTTGTAGGTAAGAGTGTACAAATTTTATGGTGAGCTTTTCTTTTCGTGTAAAATATTTTTTTAAGGTATAACTTCATTTGACACCGTATAAAAGTACGTTTTTTGACAAATATGAAAAGTAAAATTATTTACGCACATTTTTCCGTCGCTTGACCTATTGGGGTAGGTTTGAACAAAACAGTCGGGGCACGTTTGAACAAGGGGTCTGTAAGTGGCACTGAATTAAAAGCTAGGCTACCACCACCAATTAATGCTCCGGGAACATCGAGGATGCGATGATGATTTTTGTCTTTAATTTTTCAAAATTTCTGTTCGGTTAACAAAATAACTCATTTATGTTTTTATAAAGTTTCTTCATTCATTTGTAAAATATTTCAGTAATTTTAAAAATGCAATTTGCTTCTTAAAGTGAGAATACTTTACAGTCCAATAACTTAATCACATAGGATTTTATGAAACAAAAAGTGTTCAAATGTGCCCCACTCTCCCCTATACAGGTTATTATTTTATGCATTTAGTGGTCACTTTCTTTTAATTTAAAATATATTTTTAACTCCTTCGAAATGTTATCACAAGAAACATCCTATAATAACTTTTTTTCACGGGAGCAAGCTGAGGCTGGTAATCTATAACGCTCTGTGGGCGCAGTAGCGCAGTGGTTAGTGTGCTAGACTACTGTGCGAGAGATCCCAGGTTCGATCCCCGGAAAAACACGAATTACATCTTAAGGTTTTTTCTACTGCGCCACCTCTCGCGAACGTCTGACAAACATCCGAGAGTATGACTGTCCTGAAAAAGCTTCTCAATTCAGCCGTTCGGACTCGGCATAAAATTGTAGGTCCCTTCCATTCGTTCCAAAAATAGAAACTCACACAAAACGAATGGTTGCGAGAAGCTAGGCCTTGGGTGTCTACCGCCTGTCGCGCCGCCTATTTATTTATTTATTTATTTTTTTATCGGTTTCTTAATAAAAGTAGTAAAAACTTTTTAATGCTCACATATTATACAGACAAATTTTCAACAGAAGAAATATGTTACTTTATACTGCATTGTAAAAATGACAAGTGTAAATTGGGTACTGAAAACGAGAACAACTCAGACGTTTTTATATCTCTTATTTTTTTGCGTATGCTTGCTAATTTTAAAAATATGTAGAAGGAAAATGTACGCTTTGTTCGTGGTGGATATTTAACATACCCTATGAGGAACTTTTTTATTTAATAGATATGTGTTGAATATAAAAAAAATTGAAACAGAACAACTAATGGATTTGTTACACATCTGAAGAGATGCAAAAAAATCGTGTTAAAATCCTAACATCTATTTTTTATTGAATACTAAAAGCATTGAATAACTTTGTAGTTATTCAATGCTAAAAGCATCTTCCGTTTCTATGTTGTGCACCTTTGAATCACTCATTATAATGAAGCGCAACGTGTATCAGTCTCTGATATGTCTAACTTTGTATTCACCACAACAAATGCAATAAATGCAACGACATTTGTTGTTCTTTACATTTAAAATGCATTAATGCAATTTCACCATTCGGTAAAAATGTTTATTTATATAATAAATAGCAAATAAAAAGCAGTAGGTACAATCTGGCACTTGAAAATTACTCTATCTGCGTAGGCATCTCTATTATAACAAACAGTAAAACAAAATAAATATACCCTACTATAAAGGGCGAAAAAAAATGAAAAAAAAAAAACGTTTGCGACGATAAGATTGTTCGCATGAGGTCCCTCTAGCAAACTATAAACTTGTGCATTTTCAACTGAATCAGTTGAATATAAGATTTCAGTGAGTAAAGTTCGAAAGTGTACTTGAAAAATGTCAAAAGGTTTGCCTCCATATACAACTTTACCTCCTGATTATAACCTGTCAGAGCAAATGAATACTGTAATGGCTACTGCACCAACTGCACCAACTGCACCGACTGGATTGCCACTGTATCCGCAGGATATAATGACTTCGCAGCCATTACCGGGAGTACCGCCCGCGCCGCCGACACAACATACTGTTGTGATTAGTGCTCCTGCGCATAACCCTCAGGTCGGACCAAAAGCAATGCGCATGTCCTGTCCCAGTTGCAGGGTTGATATCAAGTCGAAGGTGAAGCACGCAGCAACATCTCATACCCATTGTATGGCAATCTTTATGTGTCTTTTCTGGTAAGTTGTAAAAAAAAACTATATTGTTTTAAAGTTACCTATACTTTGCAAGTATTATGTAATTTACTCGAGTGAATTTCAAATAAGTGAAGTTGTAATTAAGCTGTATCTACTATTAGTGGAGCATAGCCACGTTTTGAAATGTTGCTAGCACATCTTTCCAAGGGTGTTTGTGATATTTACATATGTGTACACAGTTTATGTTGAGGAAGAAAAAAAAAAGTGCTTGGCAGGAAAAGGCAAACGATAAAGGAATGTATTTTAAGCTTGCTTTCATCGATAACATTCCATATACACAGGCACCCTACTTGAAAAACGCTCATTATATATAATGATAAATGAAACCAAATTCAAGTGTGAAATTCGCGCGGAGGGTAATTTACCATGACATTGTCGTGTTACAGTCGAGGTTCGCATTGTTGCTATATATTTTTTTGACACTGCATAAAAATGACTAACTGCAATCGGAGTAAATTACCAGCAGCTATCAAAGGCGAGTCGTGCACGATCAGCGTTGCCAAATCAGTATTTTAGAACATTGATTTTATTGCAAAATATCGCGTAAGAAAAGAGGTTAAATCGTTCGCATCTTTGACAATAGGTTCATTCGGGTACATTTTTGCAAACGTAAAATTATTAAAAATTTGCTAAGAATTTGTATGAATGCGAACACGTACTGAGTAAATTAAAAAAAATGAGAGGGAAATCCATATCCCCTCTTTTAATTGTTTCGTAATTTTCTACTCGGCGAATTTCGACTTACTGAAAAATGAAAAATGATAACGTGATAAAGTGACAGCTCAAAAGTGACAGCTCAAAAGTTTGACAAATAAAACTCTATTTATTTTCGTCTTCAACGATGTCGGAGGAAGAAGTTGTAATTGACTGAATGTCTTGAATGTATTTTAGCTTATACAAAAATTCAATTCCAACTTATTTTGTAGATTGTTAACGCATTTATTTTACGAATGTCAAAATGACATTTCTTAAACTTTTTGTAAGAAAACCAGTCGGGTACTTCTCTTGAAATTGAGAGATTTGTCTCTCGATTTTTGAGATTTGACATTTTTCATTTTTTTTCTATGATGAAAGAACACAATCAATAACTCACGTTAGTTTCGAATTAACAGAGCCGCCTCTGTTTTATAGCGGATAAGTCAAGAACTTTTTTTTTAAGTCAAGACCAAAAACTCTAAATTTCCATAGTAACATATACACATACACAATAAAGTAACATCTAGTCAAAAATGGATTGCAAATTTAGATATGGTTCATTCTCATTTTGTATTTATAATAGATGTCAATACCTTAAAGTAAAATATCCATTTTCAATATCTTTCGACAAGATTTCACATTTTTGTTTACGTTAGGTACTTTATGTTTATTTTTATTGAACAGAACACTTATCTTTGCAACGAAAAGTAGACGAATACTTAATAAAACAAAACACATTTGACATTTGAGATGGAGTGGTATGATGTATTTGTTGTTTGTCTCGCATTTTGATTTCATTCAATGTACTTCTAGTACTCGCTCGATAAAAGCAGTTTACTAGCTGCGTCACGAATACATCTAACGGAAAGGTGTCAAAATGAACTACACAATATATATTTCCTTAGTGATCAGACCTCAGCTGCTCCCAAGAATGTACCTACTTCTAAAAATAAAATAAATACATAAATAAGTTCGCGCAACAGGCAACTTATAAGCAATAAGCTACCTAAGCTACCTAAGCACCCTAGGCCCAACTTCTCAAAGTCATTCGTTTGTGTTAGTTTTAATTTTTTAGGACGAATGGAAGTGGCCTTTAATTTTATGCCGAGCCCGAGCGGGTGAATTGTGGTGTAGTTGCGTACCTATTGCAGATTCTACTTCACTTTGGTTTACCTAGAAAACTGTATATTAAAACAGGCCTTCAGCTAATGTTACACATGTCAATAATCTTGTAAATTTTTTGACATACTGACGTCAGATTTTGTATTCACACAACTTTAGGGGGCAAATCTAACGAATTTGCTATGGTAGCTTTAGAGCAGGTATGCTTTGTGGAAGCGCTTTTCAAAATACATTGCATCGCTTTTTTAAAGCTGACCTGCCGAATCTGAATGCAACCATAAAGCACATATGGCGCAATTTCTTAAAATTGTAAGCTAGATTTATGTCTATTTCCTTATTTCTAAGGAACGTCTTAGCGCCGCTTAGAAGGAAGTCTTTAATGATTCGCTGAATTAAAGAAAAAACTAAACTAAATGTTTCAAAGCACACTTGGTTAGCATTTACTTTGATTTCAATGTCATATTTGGCGTGTGAAAAGGAAAAGGAATCTTGTATCATTTGAGCTGCAGTGATATTCACCCCTATTCCCATTGGCGTTTGTCGTAAAAGACACGTAAATCTTCGTTTTTTAGTAGGTGTTTTTAACTTTTTTAAAACAAATGAATTGAAATGATGGGGAATACATAGAAATGGAAATAAAATTGGTAAACAAAAGTTAAAAAAAAAAATCTGAACATCGTTTTACAACGATACGAAACATAAGTCGCATACGACAATCGCCAACAGGAATAGGGGTGATTATGTATAACTCTTGACCTACAATGTTGGTATCTTTGTTTTCGTGGAAAATGCCAATGAACCCTAATCACATAACTTTTCAGACAATTGTCACCGAAATCAAAAACAATATAATAATTAGGCCGCCAACTTCCGTGCACCTACCCGATTCTCCCCGGAAAAAAATCCCCTCTCAATTACCCTGTCCTTGATATCTCACCGTAAACCACTTCCAGGTGCAATTGCCATAGGATTCGCTGAGTATGCGTGGGCCGTAATTTCTTCCATTTGATTTATACCAGGCCCAAGACATAAATAATCCTATGCCTACCACACAGCTTGGTAGACAAAGACCGTTTTGTGGGAGAAGTCGATGGTATGTATATTGGATTGTGATCAAAATGATAGTCTTCCAAAACTAGCAACTCAGTGTTCAAGTTACGAGTTTTTGTGCGGCATTCAGCGCAGTCTCCGCAAAAATATGATAAAAACTGAGACTAACTATAAACAACAAAAAGTGAAAAAGTCATTCAGCGAATAGCTTATTACGGCTGTCATAAACATTTTAAAATGTAATCGTCCAGTGGATCATCGTAATACATAATCCACATAGGTACGAATGGTATAGTTTAAAAATAATCCCTCTTCGTCAAAAAGATATCGAAAAAAACACCTAAAGCTCAAAATCAAACCCCAAATATATATTAAAACATCGCCCATCTTAAAAAATAGATTATTGGCAATACCCCGCACGAGTAAGATCAATAAATTTTTGATAGGTAATGTCAAAAATCTTAGTGCATACTATCAGTTTGCAACCTTATCCCCATAAATATACCTATAAGTAAGTAATTCAGCTTTAAGCCAATATGCGACTGATTATATCGTGATCAAATTGGGTTAAGTGACTAATATAAACCTTTTGACAGCAGTTGCAGTTAGCTTAAGTCCACGTAATTATGTTACAAATGTTTGATCCTGAAAATCATACACAAACTGAAAAGCCATTTTTTTGTTTTATAACGAATATTTTAGGCGCAATGATTCAAGTCTCAGTTTCGATCTATGAAAAAGTATAAATTACATCTTTATGGGTTTTCTCACGGCTTTAATTTATCATGTCGGCAATACAATATCAATCACGTGTGACTTTTATCATTTCCGAAGAACTCTAGATTGAATCATTATAAAAAAAAGAACAAGCAGTAAATGCCCCTCGGTTTGATCGAAATTAGTCGAAAAATTATCAATCTCTAACCAGATTAGATAACAAAATATAGTTCAATGTATGTTATCTCAAATGTTTTTGGTAAAAATATAAAAGCCAAGGGCTATGCCTACATTAGTCGTTCATAATCCACTGCAATAGTTAGAAGTGAAAAAAAAAAGAAAACCAAAACTCTTTATCAAAATGGAAAAGGAAGTACCCCCACCCTCGTACTCTCCACAGGTTGGTTGGACGCCACAAACCGGATTTACTCCAGCGCAAACTTATCAGCCTTCTCAACCTGCAACTTGTGTAATTTCATACACACAACCGCAACCACCTGTTATTCCTATTGGCAATTCATCAACAGCCTGTATAATTTCATACCCTCCTCCGGAACCAGTTATTCCTGTTGGCAATTCATCATCGGTTGTTACTTGCCCATCATGCCGTAAACACATCAGAACTGAACTGAGACGTGAAGCTTCAACAAGGACGCATTTAATGGCGCTTTTACTCTGCTGCTTTGGGTAAGTTAAATGATTTTGGTTCTTCGTGGGTTGTTTACTCAGAATTAGCTTAAATCTGTCCTTAAATATTGAATATTGTTTTTTTTTTTCATAATTATTCAATATTTGGTTAGTCTAAATTGTTTAAAAACTTGACACAAATTTGTGTCAAACAAAACTGTATAACCTAGTTATTCCAACCTCGGAACACACACTAATTATGCCTGCAGTAGAGGTCATAAGATTTTAACGATCGTTATCCATTATCGTTATCGTATTACCAAATTCAGTCACGGGATATCGTTAACTGTATGTCATTAACTATCGTTGATCTCTTGGCAACACTGCTGAATATTGAGAAATAAAAGAGAGGATCTGACACATTTCTCATTTCGAATAACTTCAATAACATTTAACAGTGTTTTGTTTTTATTTTTTGAATAAAATGTCACAGTCAAAATTAAAATTTTTTGATCGCGCAGTACCAACAAATCCATTGTCAATAATAGCATATTCTTTGATCGTAATAATTCCTTAAATCCGGCCACAGAGAAATATAACAATTATCAAATAAATCTATTGACAGCTGCAACGACAATTGACATATTACATTATGATTTATGTCACAATACACACAACACAAATTTTAAACACAAATTTGTGTTAATAAAAAAAACCTTTATTCTCCAAGTCTTTATAGTTTAAAGTACATAACTCTATAAACATGTTTAATCTTATCTTAATCTTAGATTTCAATATTTAAAAATACGATTATCGAGGTCCCTCATATAACTCTAATCAATGCAATGTTGAAGTTAGCACTACTGCAAAAATATGAGCTGACTTTAAGTACTATTATTTCTTAAATTATTTATGCGATAATGGAAAAAAATTCATAAAATTAATTTTGTTTAAGGGGCATACTGCATACAAAATATCCAATACAACAACCTCTATCTGGTTTCTAAACCAATCGTCTGTAATAGTTCAACCGCAAAACTACCTTTTTCAGAATAGATTTTAAGAAACAGAATACCGCACATTTTTCGTTTTTGTCAATTCTTATAGTTATTATGTAGTATGCAGTACAATATGTTACCAGTGATGTCATTCTGACCAAATTCCGGTCACATCTGACCGAAATCTATTTACTCTGACCGGAGAAAATCCGGTCTAACCGTTTTTTGACCGAAACGAAAAATGTTTTTAACCGGAAACCCCTTTTTTGACTGAAGAATTTGAATAAAATGTTGCCATACATTACGAACACGCTCCCAAGTTCAAACAGAAACCAATTTACTGCGAATAATGTCACATTTACAACATCACGCATGGAATTCTGCTTGGGGAGCAGGATAATAAATTATCTTAGGCTAATTTTTGAACGTTTTCTGTTGCTAGAATGTTGAAGAGGAAATTAAACAATGAATTTCAATTAATTAAAGTGTGAAATTCGTCTTCCCATGACTTTCATTTTCATTAACGACTTGGCTACACACAAAAACGAGGCGTCATTGCAATGAAATACAATTTGACAGGTAAAAGAATAGAGAAATCGGAAACAGAAACAAATTTTATAGTAAAGCCGGAGCGGACGCCCGTTTTTGACGCCCTAACTCTATCAAATATCAAATGAAGATTTGTATAGAAAACACAATGGTACGAAAAATAACCTTCACGCCCTGCCCAGCCCATGCCAGAATTATTTCAGAAAGTGGATTTTCTGTGTATTCTCTATGCTATCTAACTTTCTACTCACTCAAAACCTACCTATCTCGCTGGACATTGGAAGGCGTGTATGGCCTGGCCATGCACTAAAAGTGTATTTCAAGACTTAAAACACGTCATATAAAATGAAAAATTAGTTTCAGTAAATTTTAAACAAACGAAATAAAAAAACAAGTTCACAAACTCAAGATTCACATATTATAAAAACGTTTTCTAAACACGGATAATGTTTATAATGTAAAAAAAACGGCTAATATTAGTTAACTTTTGTTTTATATTTTTTGTAATACATATCATGTTACCATAATCTATTTTTGATCGGGTTTCTGGGTCAAAAACTCAGATTTTAATTTTTGACCAGATTTTTTGACCTGATTTAGAAATTACAAATCCGGTCATTCGGTCAGATTTTACCGGATTCACTTTTTTTTAGTGCCAATACTGTATGTTACAACTCAGGGAAATGTACATTCTGTTATCTGTTGACACCTTAACTGCTAAGATTGATTGGGTGATAATGCTTATTAGAAACTTGAATGCTAAAAAGGATTAACTATATATTTACATCTCATTTTATTTTTTAAAAGGTGCCAATTTCCTCTACTCCTCTACTGTCAACTATAAGTTAAGTCGGCTCGAACGAAACTAACAAAAAGTCTTAAAATTTGCATTGAAGAAAACACGGAACAGGGATATAAGTTTTTAACTGAATGCCCAATATATTAGGCTCAATCACTGTGTGTCAAATTTTCTTTTTAAAACCAGTTTTACAGTGGAAGTTTAAACTACAATTTAGTTTAAACTTCAGTTCAACAATTAATTCTGTTTCACAGTTTCGTTTAAACCTTGAAAAGAGTTCATTCTGTATTTTAAGTTAAATGACAGTATTCTTCCGATTAAACCTCATATCACTTCACACAGTGACATTTCAATTTCAAAGCTGCCAATTGTCAAAAACACAAATATTTGACGTTATTTTGCATGCTCTTTGAAAGAAATGACAAGGAACGATTTTGGACGAGTCGTATAAAAACTAAGTACTGTACAATACTGTCAAATTCATTATTTATTAAATTTAATTAAACTGAGTTGAACTTTGGTTTAAACTTTACTGTGAAACTGTGGGTAAGAATTTTCTAATTTATGAAAAAAAAACATCAATTAACCACCTTCCATTTCCATAGTTTGGTTCTGACAATAAAGGTACTTTTAGTGCTTTAGCAATTTTTGCAAATGGCTGAGTCCAAGCAAAAAAAGTTAAAAACTTATGCGAATGTCGCCCAGTTTGCTATTCGCTCTGATACCTACTATATTTTTTATAGATATGAGAATAATCCATTGATATAAAAAAAAAGTACTAAAAACACGGCTAAAATGCAACACTGATCCCAAAAACCAATAATCAGCAATCAAAACAATATTTTTCAAAATAATCTACACCTTTGCGCGTAAATAAAAATGTTACGTATACGACCCCGTTGCGGTTTGTTGTTTTTTTTTTACTGCACGTTTTATAAAACAAATGTAACTGCAAGTTGAAGACACATTAAGTAAGGAAAAAACAAAGGAGTCAATGAAAAAATTCTGTTCCATGTTCTTTTCTATAGGCCTTTACTCAAAAATCCTTCATTTAATTTAATGTCACAATAGCAAATTTGTTGTGCAAAATGTGGCTTAATTAGTTCATCAAATATAAAGTCGACTCTAAAATTGGTTACCAAATAGCTTTGTTCTAAATTATTATTTTTGTAAATTAAAGGCATACAGGATACCTACCAAAAATGCTTGCAACAAATCAAATTTGATAACCTAACAGTAGATTGTATATACCTACTTGAGTGGTAAAACGTAGGCATGACTTCATAGCTCAAACCTGCACTCTTATCTATGAGGCAATTCAAAATCTTTTAGATCTCATTATAGGACAGGAAATATAATATTACTCATATATGGATATGCACTAAAAAATGCTTGTTAAAAACTAGAATGAGTCATTTAAAAACAAATGTTATTAATGCCAAATTGCTTATCAGAGCTTTATCTTTTTCAACAAACAAAAGGTAAAGATTACCCTTGAAGCTAAAAAAAAGTACCAATCCCAGAACAGATAAGATATCAGTTATTTTCTATAATAATGGAAAGACAGTAGCCACCACAAATCAGTCTAAAATAAGCTGTTGTAATAGGCAGAAGTTGAAAAAAAAAAAAAAAAACTCAATTTCGAAATGGATAAGCAAGGACCACCGCCGTCGTACTCTCAACCCGGATTTACTCCAGCACAAACATACCAACCCGGGCAAATGTATCAGCCAACACAACCTGCACCCGGACCTGCTGTTATTATCGCATCACCACAACCGATACAAACTATTCCTGTTGGACCATCTGCATCTAGAGTTATCTGCCCATCATGTCATGCCGATGTTTTAACTAATCTGAAGCACGAACCAACAACTAGAACACATTTAATGGCGTTGACTCTCTGCTGCTTTCTGTGAGTTGAAGAATGAATTTTTTTGATCTTGTGTTTGGCAAAATTGATTTAAATTTGCCGAGTGTTATAAAACATCTTAGCTGGGCACTTGTTGTTGTTCAAACATCAAACTTGTCTCAACTCGTTCAACTCGTCTCAATTTAGTGCTCGCAAAAAATAGCCTTAGTAACTTGAAATTATAAGGTTCGTTCGACGTGGTTAGCCCTAGGGCGCACTCAGTGCGCACTGAGAAGTGTCAATAAATTTTCGTGGCTGCCAAAAAACCCAAGGAAACCCCAGAAATTTAGTTTCATGTCGAACACGAAATTCAACCCTGTGAGGCCTGTCACTGAAAAAATTTAGTAATATCCATATTTAACACCAACAATTACATTAAATTTGTTTAATTAATAATTGTAATGTTGAAATAGACATTTCTTTTAATATTTAGTGCTGCACAAGTTATTAATTTACAAAAATATGATTTCACTCAAATGACAGCTACGATTGACAGCCAAATCCAGCACTGAACTCTTGCCCTCACTGAATACCTAGAGTCAGTTCAGTGCTCAACTAGGGCGCCCCAGTGCTCACCTCGAACACAGCTTTTCATTGTCAGTGCGAACTCAGTGCTATATCGTCCAAAGTGCCAAAGGGTCCACATCAAACAAACCTATTATTATAAATTACTAAAGGTTGTATTTATTTTCATGATGTGCTCATCTTCCGGCCGGTCTATTTACTTGTAGCAGTGAAAATATCTAACAACTGTAGCCGATATAATTTTTAAAAATTACATACTGACGTATCGTCCACTAATGTCTTATAATGACGTTTCCTAAAAGTTTATTTATTTTTTAAATGTTTTTCTGGAGCTCGATAATTCATAAGATAAAGCTCCATCTATTGGCAGTTTCCCTAAGTGACTTCTTGAATATTAATTTTGACATTTATTTTGTTGAAAAAAAAATCTTACTATCTGTAACTCTACTCGTACGTATTTGTAAAAGTGCAATTGCGTTGCAAAGTTGCAAATGATTTCTTGGATATTTTTCCTCAAATTAAAAGTAATAAGCTATACATATTGTGACATTTAATTTGGTTAATTGTTAATAAATTCGTAAAACCGAGCAATTGTAACAAATTTGACAGGTTCATAACAACAATCAAATTAACGAATGTCAAGTTGTAGATTATTGACAGCTGATACTTGACAATTGGTGATTAATGATAAGATGTGATTTATGTACTAATAGAATACGTATTCATAAATCGACACTGTTGTTAGAAATGTTGTGAATTTTTTCAACTGAATCTGAATGACACATGTTTACAGAATCTATCGGACATTTCTCGACATATTGGAATATAGTAAAACTGACAGCAACGCAATTTTTTTTAAAAGATTCAATTATAATAATTGATGTATAATTTATTGTTTTCATTGCATATCTACATGTAAATTTAAGGATTTTATAATTAATTATTATCTTTGGACGTTTATCTGACAGTTTAGCATCAAAAATGGTTCCAAAATGACAAACGCTATGAGTCAAAAAATAGCAATAGCATTGGTGACTTACGCGAGTCGAGTACTACTTTGTATTTACAATCAACAATTTTCCGTGACGCATTCGCAATAATGTCAAACTGAATCTAGAGAAAAAATTCAACTCATGGTTAAAGCTGTCAATCCCTTAAGTAGTCAATAAGCGAAGTACCCATGTCAATTAAAGTGACTGTCAAGTAGGTTTTCGTGTAATTCCTGATTTCTTTTCAAAATGACTTAAGCTACTATTACACATGTCAAAAGTTTTGATATTTATGTTTAGAAATACTAGAATATTTAAAATTGTTGCATCTTGCAAAAGGGGTTTGATGTCGAATGAAATAATTGATTTGTCAGTGGATATCTGTCTCCCTTTTTATGTATCCAACGATTCTTCTTCTTTTTTCTCCCCGATTGAGATAAAACTCGCACTTCTTATCGAAGAATAATTTGTTGCCCTGTTCTAGATTGATTAGATAGACGTGAAGAAACGTCTTTCTTTTCCTCGAGCATAGATCTACATAATAAATTAAGCAAATAAATATTATCTGAAAAAAAAAATCAAATTGAAAACATTTCCAGTTGACTGTTAAATTTTCCTACGAATATGCAAATGCGATCGCTCTTCTATAAGTTAGCGAAAGTGATGGAAAACTTAACGAAACTAAGCCATAAGCTTATAGCCATTACAACCAAACAAAACGAATCACTTGTATTCGTTTTATTATCAAAGTGATCGTGCGAAGCAATTTGTTCAACCTTTAAGCTGGACCACTCACACTTACGCAATGATATTTTTATCGATTGTCTTATAATTCGACAAAGGGCATCATTTCCGGTTAATATATAAAAGCATTGAACTATGTGTCATTTTATTAGAGTTATCTCACGGTTCACTAATTCAAAAATACCATTCTCCCAGCCGCAAAGATAACCCTAATCATAGTCGCCTTATAGTTATAGTTGGTTATAGTATAGCCCACCAACGCAACGCCAAAAGTAGCTACATATACATTTTACATTATAGCTACAATGATAACGATAAGAATAAATATTACCTTTACCACAATAAAAGTGTCAATTTCAGTGGGAAAAATATTACTCACTAGAAAATCGGTAAAACAATTGCTCCACATTCGGCAGCCATTCAGTTAACGTTCACACTACTTAGTGATCGCTCGTGCTAGTCGAAGTTTCATAGTTACAGTTACAATGTCACAACCGCCGGTATATGTGCAAACACCTGGTTACAGTGAACCTGTACCGGCTCAATACTATCAAGTTCCACAGCCTGGTTACAATTACCAGGGGCCTCAGCAAGGCACTGCAACAGTTATTATAACGCAGCCAACTGCAGGCACTACATATACAGCAATTGGTCAGACCCCATCAAGGGTTAGCTGCCCTTCCTGTCGGGCTGACATTTTGACTACTGTAAAATATGAGCCGAGCTCGAAAACGCATTTGATTGCTTTGTGTTTATTTTGTTTTATGTAAGTTTGTTTTCGGTTATAGTCTTTCTCGTATTTTGTTTAAAATATCTCTAAATTACTGTGAACAGTAGCCTATTTTTAATAATGATTAGATTAGTCAGACTGTGATTAGAATCGGATTGATGATAAGAGGCTATTTTTATTGGTTATGGGTGTTGTCACAAGAGAGGGAACTGTTGACAATATACACTATACTATACTCTACTCGTATTTCTTAATGACATTTTATATGTTTATTGACATATCGCTGATCTGGACCGGTTTTCGATGTTGCTTTTTGTGTTACGATATTATAGATATTAAATTACAATTTGTACTTACTTACTGACGTATGTGGATTAAGTATACGCGACTGGTGACACATTTGACATTCGCGAGAAATTGTTAGTGTGTTTGACTTTTATAGTGCTCACGAATACGTAATGACTGTGTTACTAAGAACCCGTTAATCGTTGTCAAAAATGTAATACCATTCAGTTAGCAATATATTAAAACGTTACTGATAATGGAGAATTGTATGAACAATATAATCTTAGAATAGAGACACTTTAAGCAGGAATCTTAGAAGTGTTTTTTTTTATACCCTCCACAGGAAGGTATATTCACTTTGTCATTACATTTGTAACGCCAAGAAGGATTCACCGGAGACCCTATAAAGTATATATATTCTGAATCAGGATCACATTCTAAATCGATTTAGCCATGTCCGTCTGTCTGTCCGTCTGTTGAAAGCACGACAGCGTCCAAACGAATTGACCTAGGGGAATGAAATTTTGTGAGAGGACTTATTTTTACCGTCGTCAGGTTGGTATTGAAAATGGGCTATGTCGGTCAAGTAGTTCTGGTACCTCCCATACAAAACCACTATTAGACCCATGTGTATCTACGTCTGTTGAAATCACGATAGCGTCCAAACGAATCGACTTAGTCAACTGAAATTTTGTGAGAGATCTTATTTTTACGGTCCCCAGGTTGGTATTGAAAATGGGATATGTCGGTCAGGTAGTTCTGGTACCTCCCATACAAAACCACTATTAGACCCATGTGTATCTACGTCTGTTGAAATCACGATAGCGTCCAAACGAATCGACTTAGTCAACTGAAATTTTGTGAGAGATCTTATTTTTACGGTCCTCAGGTTGGTATTGAAAATGGGCTATGTCGGTCAGGTAGTTCTGGTACCTCCTATACCAAGGCAATATGGCATGGCGAACATTTTGCATGACTTTTATGCAGTGGAGGGTATCAAAGCATCGGCCAGGCCGATGATAACACTTTTACTTGTTTTAATTTAAAACCGATTTTAATTCACCATGGAACGACTAAAAAAACGTATATAGGTTTCCGTTATGTTAAAATTTGAAAAATGAAAGAAGTGTCGTTAAAATAATTTCTCCGCTTTCAGTGGCAGAATTTTTATGGTCGCGGTCGTTGAAAAGTGAGAGAACGTGTTTGTGAATGGAAGTAATCAGCTGACTGTCAAATTTTAGTACGAAAAGTGCGAACTCGATCATTTTTAACGAAAGCATTGACATTATTGCTATTTCTACTTTTTGTCAAAGTTTTTAGCCTTTAATTCGCTTTGCGTATTACTCTTTTCAAAAAGAAAGCTGTCACGCAAAAGGTTTTCCGTATTCATATAGATTATGGGTATAGTATAATCAAAAATGTTAAAAAATCAAATACATAAAAGTGTTATCATCGGCCTGGCGTTAATGCTTTAATACCATGCAAAATGTTAGCCATGTGCTTTAGTACGTACACATGGGTCTAATACGGATCTAATATGGGAGGTTTCAAAACTACTCGATCGATATAGCTCATTTTCAATACAAACCTGACGACGGTAAAGAGAAATCCTCTCACAAAATTTCACTCGAATAGATTGATTCACTTGGACGCTATCATCATGACAGATAGACAGACAAACGGACAGAATTTGATATTGATTTAGAATAAAATTATAGTACCTACTTTATGGGGTCTCTGGTGACTCCTTCTTGGTGTTACAATATTGTAATGGCAAACCGGAATATACCTTCCTGTGGAGGTTAAAAAAAGAAAATTATTAAGAGAGAGTAAGAGCGAGTAAAGAGCAAACGAGTTAAAAGTGACCGAGTAAAGAGGGGCAGGCAAAGTAAGAGATAGTAAAAATTCGTAAAATAAAAAATGTAAGGATAGGGAACAGACCTACACTAACCACCGCTAGACATCTGTCAAATAAGATACTAAATGAAGAAACGCCTAGCTTGAGCTCTATCGTCAGTAGACCAAAAATGAAATAATTTAAATATTTATTTTTACTTAACAAAATTCTATTGACAGTCAACCTTTTCTAAAAAAAAATTACAAACTTTCCAATTACTACTATTTCAAAATACTAATGTTTTTCTTTTATTTGTTTATTTCCAGTTGCTGGCCATGCGTTTGCTTGCCATACTGTATGGATTCCTGTCAAAATGCCAATCACTATTGCCCCAATTGCAATGCATTTATTGGAACTTACCAGAGTTAAATAATTAAGATCTACCAAAAAAGCGTACTACAAACTTATTACGAGTATATAACACTTTTCGTATTCATATTAAAATGTTTTCAATATGTATGTCGATAAATTTTGTATTAACTATAATAAAAAAAATAAATTAAAATTTAATTGCATTACCAAAAAAAAAACGAGTAGAATAACATAAGTTATTTAAATACGTATATAAAATAAAATTAATAATTTGTATTTTATATTGTTTTTCTTACATAAATGTCTGTATGTCAATACATACTTCTTTATTTTAATTTAAGTTGGAGAAGTCGGAAAGTCGGAGTTTTACTAAGTGCCCATCCTCCATCTAGAAGATTGGGTAGCAGCAAGTTTGGTCCGTTTAATTTCCGACAGGCACAAACGGAAGTAGGCGTTTGTCAATCACGCTTCTTCGGCTATTTTTCTGATACTAACAAGGTGGGAAAACAAATTTTTCAGCTGTCAAAAAATGATCCTCCGTCGAGAGCAAGATATTAAATTATTTTATACCTTAACTAATTTTTGACATTTTCTTTTGCTTGTGATTTGCTAGAATTTTGAAGAGGAAAAACAACACTGAATTTCAATTGATTAAAAATGTGAAATTAAAGAAATATTTGTTTTAAGATTGGAGTTTGGTGAACTACTCTTGTTCACAGTCACATATGTGTCAGAATATTATCTGAGGATTCAAACTAAAACCAGTAAGACAATTCTCTTCGACTATGCTGAAGCTCAAATACCCTGTACTATATTATTATAAAAAATATTTTAGTATTAAAAAATTATATATTTGTATGGGAGGTATGGGTAGTTTTTATTCGACTAAGCTCAAAAAATTTTAAATATTATTAAAACAACATGTGCAAAGTTTAAACTTGCTATCTTTACTGTAGCTATTTAAATTTAATTCTTAACATCAAAAAGCTATATAAATCCGATATTTTTGTATGGGAGGTAGTAATAGTTTTCATCCGATCTTGCTCATCTTCGAACTTAGCCTCAGTTTTGTGGATAAAAGCTTACGTACCAAATTTCAAGTCGATAGCTCTTAAATTACGGCCGTAATCGTGCGGACAGACGGAGAGACAGACGGATATCGCTAGATCGACTAAGAAAGTGACGCTGATCAATAATATATATAAATAGTTTGTCATACTTACAACGCCTCCTTATGTGCGTTATAAATGGAATGTCAAAGTGAATATGTATACCCTCACCACAGTGTGGTCAAATGGTCATGTGGTCAATCTAGACAGATAGACCAACCAAAAGACAGTGGCTATTTCTGAAACTACTTGACAGTATTTATCAGCATTGTAAGGGAATTGTTACACAGTCCATTTCTTACTACATTTCTAAAATGCAACATCAGTCTGTTTATTTGTTCCTCCGTAATTCAAACACTATTTATCCAACTTTTGTGGTTTTTGAAGTTATGTGTATTTCTTCCTGGAGTTAGAGAAGTTAACACCGTAAGACCTTACGCAAAAAAAACCGAAAAAATGCCTCAAAAAGCATTCCGAAAAATGTTCAGAGAAAATATGACGCTCCAAAAAATGTTGGGAATAACTGGAAAAACGATCCAAAAAACGGCGTAAATACAATCCCGAAAAACGATACCAAATCGTGCCAAAAAACGTCTCGGAAAAAACGGTAACAATTCTTTTTAGAAAAAAAAAAAAAAAAAAACAAAAAAGCGCCCAAAAACGTCTGGAAAAATGCCCCGAAAAATTGCCCTAAAAACGACAGAAAAATCTCTCCGAATGGTAAAATGTCAAATTTTCTATTTATAAACGGGTCAAACGTGGTTTGTTCGCATTTTATCAATTCGCTCTCATGTAAATTGTTAGCCTTAGGAATTACGTATAAATCATATTCAAAAACGTTTCAACACTTGCAGCATTTGCACTGGACGAATTTAAAACTTAAGCGGGTCTCAAACTCAGACAACAAGTAATAAGCAAGTAAGCAACTAGCAATTGCCAAGAAGCAATATGTAACTTTATTTTAGCCTATTTTCACTTTGAGGAAACAATATTGTCAGAAATATATAGCTAACATGTCATACATACCTAGAAGTTTTACTTCAGTTTCGATTGCTTTGCAAGCCGTTTCAAGGATATCTCATCTGCTGCGTTCTTTTCTAGTAAAATCGTATATACAAAGATATTTTCGACAATTTGTATTGAAAACTGAATCCTTCGACATAGGTATTTTTCAAAAAATTAATAAAACGTATTACACATATGCGCAAACGTCTAACGACGTGACAAATATTGCTACTACGATACGAATTATTTAATTCAAAGTAAAATAATTGTGAACGATAATATTGGTTGTTTCCTATTGATAGTTGCTTATTGATTATTACCCCAGTCTGATGACGGCTTATAAGCCTTTTTTGATATATAAGTTTTTCAAGTGAATGAGCAATATTTTTGACATTTTTTTTCATTCGCTGTATAATTGAACATACTTAAAATAGCTTAAGCTAATTCCAACCTGTCGATAAATGCCACGCCCCTTTGTCTCGCAAAAATTTTGTTAAATGCTTTCAATTTCAATCGACAATATACAACATTCAAATTTTTCCAAATTTTAAAGCTAAAGCTGCCATAAATGTCAAGATAGGTCTAACCTGGGCAATTAAGCTCTGTTCAATCTTCACAGGAATACTCCCGGGTCAATACCTAAGACTGTCCGAAAATGTGAGCTCAATATGTTCGGTGGTTTTCGAAATACATATATGTATGTATAAGATTTTGAATGTTTTTTTTTTTTTTTGAATGGATGGTCCCACGCCCATTTGTCCAATCTTCACAGGAATACTCCTGGGCCTATATCTAAGATTATGTGTAAATTTGAACTCAATCAATTCTGTGGTTTTCGAGATATACGATTTTGAATGTATTTTTTGTATGGGAGGTGCCACGCCCCTATAACTCATAAACCAATACATCTACAAAGACCGTATACACTTATAAACTATGGTATTAACGTCACTTTCCATGAGAAAACCAGAATCAAAATCGGTTCTCGCATTACAGAGAACATTATCGACAAACACAATACAATTTATTTTTATATACGTATATAGATATAGGATATATGATACAACAAACACGTTCATATTCAATATAACAATTTTTCGTAAAATTATAAAGTCAACACTAAAATAATTATTATTAATATCGAGGAGAATATTCATTTCATACATAAAAGAAAATACGGCAATCAATAAAACAGCTTTTCTACCGTCTACTCTACGGCCAAACTGACAAGTGAAAATCCCATCCGATGGTATCTATCAACATCGAAAAAGCTTAGCAACATTTTGAAACCTTAAAGCTATGTCTCCCACATCAGAAAGATACAAATATTCCGAGAGGAATAACGAAACGACACCCAAAGCTACGGTTTAATGATTTGAAAATAGAATTTGAATTTTGCTTAGATAGGTTACCGCCAAAGATGCTCTCCATTTAGTCACACAAGTGTTTGAGATACCGTCCCGATAGCATTCCCTTTATTTATCCGGAATTTTCGTTACTTTGTTGTAAGTTTTCAATATTGAAACACGTGTATTTATATAAAATATTCTAAGATTGTTAATGACTTGAAAATCATTTGAATTTGTATCTAAACTGGGTGTTAAAGAATTACAACGTAATATAGAAACAGATGTGTGGTTTTAATTTAACGTTCGGTTGGTTACTTATTTGTATTGTTGGTCACGTAGATATTTGCCCGAAAAGAACCTGTATGTAAATGTAAATAATATTCAATTGGTGTGTATATTCAAGTGTTTCTAACAAATTCCGATATATAGTATATTTTTGGCATGTGCGTGTTTATTTATTTTTGTGGTGAGCAATTTTTGGAAGAATTTATTGCGAAAGCTTCCAGTGGTTTATTTTGAAATGAAGTGATAAAAACAATATGGCTATTTCTTCTGAAATATTAATTTTGATCCAACTAAATATATCTATGGAAGGAATTTTCTTTAGCGTTTTACCTGTCATTAGGAATTGCGGTAGTGCTGTGGTTTGACGGTTGGAAAAGAGGTTACAGAGAAATATTCAAAAATATTTGAAAATTTGCGGTGCTTAAATTTAGACTTGTAAATTGTTATTTATATTTGTAGCCAACAATTGATGATTATGATTAATTGGCGCAACAGGTCCGTAAAGGATCCTATGTTTTCGCACCCATTCGTTTGTATGAGTTTTTATTTTGGAGGGATCATACAATTTTATTGCGGGTCCGAACTGTTGAATTGAGTAGTTTTCTCAGTCCAATTAAACTGTCAGATGTTTGTCAGACCTTGGCGAGAGTAATTGATGAGCGCATTTTTAAATAGCTGGTGTTATGGTATCCTATCCTATTCTGATGTGCAGCATAATTTGAACAAATATTAGCCCGCCTAAAAATGCTGCCAAATAGATATCCATGAAGAAGTTATACATTAACAGTGATATGTATAATCATTTTTGAAAATTATGGTGCTTTGAATATTCTTCTACATTCTGAATTATTTTCGCTAGATTTTCTTTCATTGAACACACTGAATGTAGTCTTCCAACAAATTTGTACAATCTCATTAAATCAAAAGGCGGTTGTCGTAAACGACTCATATTTCACTTCGTTTTTTAGTCGGTGTTTTTAACTTTCTTGAGACAAATGAATTGAACACATAGAAAAGAAAATTAAATTGTTAATAAAAGTTAAAAAAATAAACTGAACATCGCTTTACAACGACACTAAACATGTGTCGTATACGACAAACGCCAACGGGAATAAGGGTAAATATTAAATTGTGTTAATAAAAAAAAGTGCGATACGTCAGTATAGTCGTTAAAAATACTTCAATGAAGATTTTAATTCAAATTCTAGATTTATATCGTTGGTATACAAAGTGTTAAAAGCGCCTTCGGACATTAAAATCATTTCTTTGGAAATTATGAAATGAACTGATGGTGTGATGAAATGATATGTTTCGAATTTTACAAGTTTGTCAAAAATATATTAAAATGGAAAAGAGCTCCTTAAAAAATATTAAATAATTTTATTATTGATACTATAACAAAATCACTGTGCAAAAACTACAAAAAAAAAGCTAAAGGCGCTTTAAATAATTTTTTTGTTTGGAACTCCTCTATAAATAAACTAATAATCGATTCACTCGTTTCAAAAGTGTTTCGTATCTACTTAACATTTAAGTAATTTATCAACTGTTAAAAAAGATTCCACTACCACGTGTTTTTATACCCTCCACAGGAAGGTATATTCACTTTGCCATTACATTTGTAACGCCAAGAAGGAGTCACCGCAGACCCTATAAAGTATATATATTCTGAATCAGGATCACATTCTGAATCGATTTAGCCATGTCCGTCTGTCTGTCCGTCTGTCCGTCTGTCCGTCTTTTACTTGTTTTTATTTATTGTAACCTTCAGGGTTTTTTCTATAATTGTTTCTTGGAGCAAAGAAAAATTGTTGTCATTGAGAATCATCAATAAATAATGCAAGCGATTTTAAATCCATTTGCATACAGTAATCGGAAAACCCAACTTTACATCAAAACAACTTGGAATACAGTTGAAATTAACCAGAGTGTACATTGCATATTTATAAAATGTAAACAACCCGTCATTTTCATGAGTAGAAGAAGCGTAAGAGCAGTTATGAACTTTTTTTTTATTTTAAAACAAATCTTGATTTTGTAGCGATTAGGTTGGACTCTTACTGGTCTTTATTTTTTAAATGCAAATATTAAACAACTATTCCATTTTTCCACCCTACTTTTCGTTGGTATTTTCCAACATCATCAGGGGTACAGGTTTCTTATTGAAGATAGATTGTTACAATTACATTTAAATTGTCTTGTTGCACCAAAATAAATAAATAAATAAATTAAGAAAATAAATAAATAAATAAACTCCAATAAAACTTTAACAATCAACTTAAAACATATAGAACAGAAATATCACAGAATACACAGAGTAGAAATGAAATTTACAAAATTATAGCGTTAAACTAATTTTGTATGAAAAGAAAAGAAGAAAACGTCAAATACTGTTTGTACATAGTTTGGTTATAAAATAAACTTGGTTGGGGTTTATTAGTTCTGAATGGGGAAACAAGGAGTAACAACGATTCTGAATAATTGGATTTGACCCTGACAATTTCTGTTGGGAATATTTTTCGAATTTCAGTCTATGAATTATTGTTTGACATAATAACATTAACAACAACTTGTAGACACAGTCACTTTGGTAGGAATGATAGCTATTTCGAACTTCACCACTAGCAGAAGCAAAAATGTCTTCCCAAGTGCATTATATACCTGCGGAGAATTGACTGTCAGACTTCAAAAATATTCCACAACAATCATTTAAAATGTAGTCTGATGATCTACTTTTCATCATCAGACTCCTTTTTAAGTGATTGTTGTTGAATATTTTGAATTTTGACAGTCAATTCTACGTATATAATGCACTTGGGAAGATATTTCTGCTTTTCCCCTGTCAGAAAATGAACCTTGCATTTCGATTTGTCAATTAGGTTCAATCGGCCTTGTATTTTACGCATATGTCCATTATTACCATTGAAGCTTTATCATAGATAAGAATGTTGTAGTCACAGAAAGTATTAAAAGATATTTTGAGTACTAAATCTATGATAAATTTAATATTTTACTTTTTTGACAGAACACTGGTGACTAATGGATCACCGTATTGAAATTACAAAACAATTTTTGCAGGCCTCCCTATAAAAAAAAGGAATTTCTCAAAGTGGCTTGAAGAATTTAAAAGAAAAGCAACATACAACGTGGTTGCACTAAAAATTCTCTAAAAAGTCTCGTTCATTGCAAGTGAGTCAGAAGTTGAAAACGACAACATTAAATTTGTCATATATTTTTTAAGTCATGTTAATGTACCTTCAATTTTTAAAAGCTTCAATATTTATTTACTGTAACTGTCTGGAGGCATCATGCTTCTTAACACGACCATTTTGTCCCGAATCATTCCATAGGTCGAGTCTGATTTTACAAAACCACAAAATGTGATCTACAAAAGAAATTGTAATAGGCAACAATTTTTTCGTCTACAAATAAATAGTAAAAAAAAAAATTGGAAACGTCGGCAAAAATCGAAAAAACCTCTGAAATTTTATAGAAATCATCAGAAAATCAGATATTGGAAACGTCTCGTCTAAAAATAAAAAAATCTTCTGAAAATTTAAAAATCGTCTATAAGTTTGAGAAAAAGGGAATATTCACATTCATTCATGCTGACGAATTATTCAGATTTTCAGACGAAATTTCAAGTTTTTCAGACGAATATTAAAAAAAAAAAAAAAAGCTGACAAAAACTAGCAGATGAATATGAACAAATTAGAAGATGAAAATAATTTCTTTTCAGGCGAAAATGTTTTAACCAATTGTAATATATGTACATGCAAATGCATTCATACATTTCACATTCATTCGATTACAATTACACAAAACTTTTCAATTACGACCATGCATGGTCCATCTATTAAAAGTATCGTCAATTTATTTCGTTAAACATGACACAATACCTCGTTATCTCCAAAAATTGTCGCCATGTATTAATTCCTTAGGCAACATGTTATTTATGTGTGGCTGTGCAACATGTACCTACCTAAGAGATTACAATATGTATATATCCACTCCACGCCCATCTACAACGTGTTCTCTTCAGAAAATATGTCTATATACATATATGTATTGTATATGCACCACAATCCCAAAATGATGTCATACTCTGGCGCCGAAAACGAAAACAAAAATAAACTCCAAATTATACCGCCCTTGAACTAGCACTTCCGAATACATAGTGGATTACAATATAGGAAGAAAGTGGATACCGAATAAATAGTATCCCCTTCTAGGAGAAACAGGGAGTGTCATTAATGTCTATGAATGGGTTTTAGTATGTCCTGTCTACCCTATTGTTAGCCATAGCCATGATTGATATTGTGCCGTCGTCGGTGCGCCATTGGACATTATTTGAAGAAATTGGGCAATCACTTGTTCACTTTACTAAACTCAAATATTTGTTAAAAAAAAAAAGGATCACATCATCATCCAAAAAAAGTATACTCAATATCGATATACATAGATAGAGCAGATCCAGAATTCATTATACATTATTTGATTCGCTAAACATCGACCGACATCTGTGAAATACACATCATTGTGCTTGTGCACACACTTTAATTAAATGACTGAGGGGCAGCAGGGACGATCAATTAACTGAAATTTTAAATGTATTTTGATCTTTTTAAGAAATTAGACCTTGACTTTGGTATTTTTAAAGTTTCCCAGCGCGCTGGGTGTGGTTTATCCTACATATTTACGTTGACTTACGAGTAGATATATGTCATAACGTCTCGGGAGAAGCGCTAATAAAAAAAAAAAAACAATAAAAGAACAAAAGTTAGTTGGCATCTTCAAATAATTTATATCAAAATGCCGAGCTTAACGAGTTAGCTAATAAAAAGCACATGCAAATTTATAAATTATGTGAAGCGCTTGGAATTTATATTAACACAATTTTTTTTTTTTTGTCAAATTTTGATAGATCATCAGTTTGAAATCAACGTCAATTGTAGGGTATAACGTATAAGTATTAGAGACACATTGTCCGCGTTAAACTGATCGCTCGATGACTAGCGGCAAGTCAAAGTCAAATTATAGAAAAATTGACATCTTAACATTTGCGTTGATGTCTAACCATAGATGTCAATTTATTTTAGTAATCTAGCGGTCGATGGAACGCGGGCATTGACTCGCAATTCGTTTAAATAACAATAACAACGATGCTGTCATTTTAATCAGAATGAACTAGTTGGCCGGTGTACTGTGTACAATGAACCGCGAACATGATGTTTTCTTATAAAAATTTTTATTGTATTCGTAGGTATAATAACATGTGAGGAGAATACAAATTTTTCGGCTTCATTTTGAAGGCTTTTTCGTCATATGAAACAGATCGCTTTAAAATTTTAAACTAGAAAACCAAACAAAGAATCGGTTGAAGAAAATCAATTTGTTTAAACAATATAATGTATGTAATATGTAGATACATTTTACATCAGGGGTGTCAAACTCAAACTCATAAAGTGCCATTTTCTTGTCTCAATTATGACACCGGGCCACATTAAAAATAAAATGAAAATATTAAATAAAGTATAAGTAAAAACTAAACAAAAAATGATTTTACTAAAGAAAAATTTTATTTTTTTTAAGTGGAGGCGTTGAAAAGATAAATATTATTTTGAGGATCCAGAAACTTGACTTCTTTTCCGCTTCACTATCTCCTCGATGTTTAGTGTCAACGATGTTGTATTGATTTTTAAAATTGACTGAAGATGTTCTGTAAGTTTTGAACGGTATTTAGATTTATTAATCTTCATTGTTGAAAACATCTATTCACACACATATGAACTACAAAACATGCATGAAATACGAGCAGCATGATTGGGATTGGGATAGCTATTTTGATTTCTGAAGCAATTTGTATAAATTGTCAAAGTGTCAACTTCATTGAATTTGTTTTCTAAAGTAGTATCACACTACAAATCTATTAGTTCCATTTGCAAGTAAGTCGGGGCTTTACAAACGTCGAGCATAAATGGGTTACTAAAAAGAGGAAAGTCATACGTATTGAGCTCGCAAAAATCTGCAAAACGACTGTCAAATTCAGCAATAAGATCAAGCAAACGATATGAAAAATCTGCTAATTAATCTGCATTGTTTATGCAATATGCCGATAAGGAAATGATCAAGTTTTGTTCACGCAGCTGTGACTCCCACAACTTTAATTTTATTTGGAAAGCTTGAATACTGGAGTACAGTAGCTGCGTAATGATTACACTTTTTCCTTGAAGTTTAACGTTCAAATTATTCAACTGTTCGGTCATATCTACTAAGAACGCAAAGTCAAGCCAGTATTCATCACTGTATTCCATCGGTTTACCCTTTTGAGCCATAAATGCACCAAAAGAGAATTAAGAAGTGTCGTAAGACAAAAATCGGTGCGTATAAAACGGGTCAAACAATGCTGCACTTTTCAATGCTGCACTTTTTTGCTCTGTTCCTTTCGGGGTAGTGTGTATGTGTCTTCACATATAGTCATACAAAATTGTTGTTCTCTTCTTTTCTTCCACTCACCGTAAGAAAGGAATCAAATCAAATCAGGACATCCAAATTTACCTATGGTCTATCATTTTGGTACAATCAATTTTAGATAATTATGCAAAAACCCTTATTTGATAAACGAAAGGGACTTACAATTGATTGTAGAGTTCCAAGACCGTTGTCGAAAGTTTTTGCAAGTTGCTTGCTATCAATTGGGTCAAAAGTATGGCTTTTCGGACAAAGTTCCTCATTTTTACACCAAAATATGCATTGATTGTTGTACAAGAACGAACTTTCCCTCATTACTACCCCTGATACAACTTTGGATCCGATGCAAAGAAAATGGAGTAGAAAAGCAGACAATAGACGACGAATGGCGAATTTTAGTTTTTTGTAAATTACCAGATACAATTCTGCAGCAAACAGAGCTAGATATATTTTGGGGTATGTAATCTCCTGGGTTACAAAAATGAAAATGGCGAAAAACCTTTTTATAACCTTTCGAAATTTGTTTTAAATATTCTCTGCCTGCCTCATGCTAATGCTGATTCCGAACGACTATTTAGTCACCTACACTGGTGGGTATAAGTATTTTGACAAAACTAAAGTTAATTCCACTCAGAATTTGAACTTACTTCATGTAAATTTTGGTATCAATGGAAAGGTAATTTCAATTCCGTTTGAATAGGCTGATCAGACGTCCTCTTTTGAGGACATGTCCTCTTTTTATCTAAAAAAAATGTACGGTATCTTTTTGAAAAAATGTGCAATTTGTCCTATTTTGGGATTTCCCAGTTTACGGAATTTTCCGACACCACAAAACTATAAAAAAAAAAAACTTTTTTTCAACGCTAGTTCAGGAATGTTCTGTATCTTTCTGTAGTTAAAGGTGGAAATGAAAATGATGCCTTATGCCCAAAACACACGTGTATAATTCACTGCGCAGCAGGATTAGAATATACATGTTCTTATGTGGTGATACAATACAATAATGTAAATTCTACACTCACCGCAGCACTGCAATATGTCTCTATTTCTAATTCCACTGCATAGCAACGCAGTAAATCAAATTAAATATACTTGGCAGCATTGAATTTTTAAATTCAGCTACTGATACATACGAGGAAAAGAGAGACTGAAGTGAAGTTTTCAGAATTTCTGCACAGTGTTTTGGGCAATAAACGTGGAAAAAATTTAGGTATTAGAGGTTTGTTCAAGGTGTTTAAAATTTCTTTGGATGAGTTTGATTGGATGGATATACTCGTAAACAAGATTCCCAACAAATTAAACGAAAATAAATTGTTTGACCAGTTTTGTAACCTAAAAATAGTTCTTGAGCAAGAACAAGAAAATAATAATTTTTTAAGTGTACCTATGCACGAAAACAACATTAAAATATTAAATTACACATTGAAGTTTTCATACTTATACATATTGCACAGTTTGTTTTTTAGCGAATATTTTCTTTGATAATGAGCCAATGGACTGAAGAACGGAATAGACTTAAAGTCAAAATTGTAAAAGATATTATTTTGTAAATGTTATTTTAGATATATTGTTTGTCAAGGAATTGTTTTTACAAAGGAAAACAACTGGTAATTTAGACAGCTTCTTTATAAAACAAAAGAGCCTTCTTTGATGTTTTACTTCATTTTTTTTTTTAATAAATTTCTTTTTATTAATATATCTACTAACGAACAGTTACAAAAAATACTAGATACATTATGGAAGTAATAAAAAATACGCAAAAATGAGCTTGTCAAGAAATTTGTAAAAACAATTTCGTGACAGACGTATATCCTGCTCAGAATGTTACGACTACATACCTATATTCTAAAAAAACCTATACTTCAATTTTTCATTGGAGATTTTTGAAGGTGTCCTCTTTTTGGTGGGCATGACTCTGGTCACCCTACTTTTGAATGATACAAAACTTTCCTTAACCCATTAAGTACCCATTAAAAATTTAGAATTTTTGTGAAAGATACTGTAACATATCTTAAATAAAAAAAACAAGTACCTCTGAGGATGTTGGAAAAATACCAACGAAACGTAGGGTGAAAAAATGGAATGGTTGTTTAATTAACATTTGCACTAAAAAAATATAGACCAATAAGCCCAACCATACAACCATGCATCACCATAAGAAAAACCAACTTGGTCAACGGAAAAATTTCAAAAATGTTTTGATGCAAAAAGTTTCTCCAAACAATTCTAATAGTGACTGCAAACAATTTTTTTCAAAAATTTCTTCGCTAATATTTTTTATGATTTTTTGAATGGGATGATCTCAGAAAAATTTTGTATGAAAAGGAGGAAAAAGTGGCTAAAATAGTCATTTTCAGAAATTTTAAAAAAATCATAAAAAATATTAGCGAAGAGATTTTTGAAAAAAAATTTCTTCTGATCAAATTTTCTGCTAAGAGTTCACGCAGCAATAGCAAGCTCATGAAAGCAGTGGGGACGGGGAGTCGCCCATCTTTTTGAATAAAACTGCGTGTATGACGAGTGAAATGGATGTGCTCGCAAATTAAGTAAAAAATAATCACGTTTATTGATTCTTCTCTTGGATTTAGAAAACAAAATTTGGCCGGTTTTTCCCTAACTAATGGGTCGTGGCACCCCATACAACAAAGCTATTTAAAACAAACACTATATCTTGATATTTATAAAAGATTTAACCTTGAAATTTGTTAAATGGACGTACATTGCCTGTTGGCAGCATTTTCTAAAATGTGTGACCGGGAAGGGTGGATATAGGGACATGGCGCACTTACTTCTCTTTTTTAATTTATAAACAGTTTCCGAGTAATAAAATTTTGTAATTTAAGTTGCTATCATGTAATATGTCAAAACAGGGGATTTTTTCGAATTCTTCAATCAATGGGTAGGAGCTGCACGTTTTCACAGATCTACCCAGAAAAAAAAAATAGATTTAAAAACTGTAGAAGCAAATAACTTCAAAATAATTATATCAGCGAATCTGGATAAATTCTGGTGACCAATTGTTTTTCACCCCCAACTTATAAATAAAATAAACTCTACAAAATCCATTCATACCATATAATTACTTAAACAGCAAGGACGGCACCATACTCATACTCACTTTCAATTTTTTTGCATTTTCGTTTCAAATAAAGCTATCTGCATTTGCATGCTTATCAGGATCTGATCATATTACAAACTTATAGAGGACAGGCATTTAATGGCCTGTAATTGAATGTCACTGTCATGATTGTCAATGCGAGCAATAATTATTAAATCGATAATACTGTCAGTGAGTAGGTACTAAAAATGTGCATGCCTAGAGATGATTAAAGGTCCGCCATATTTTCCAACTTGCTCGGTTTGGCTATGACTGACATAAAATGCGGATATATAGGTATGAAGAGTTAATAGACCAAACAGAGCATAAAGGTGATTTCTCGTGAAAAAAAACACACACACACTAGGGTGCTATTTTGACACGATTTGGTTTATATGTTACAGACAGATGATGTCACCATTTCCTATTAATTTAAGTGATTAACATTGTTACCGCGTTGAATGTAGGTATGTCAACTAACTACACAACAAATAAAGCGGAAGCTTCTGGGTCACCATTATATACATACCTAACCTAGTTATAGGCAACATAAAAAAAATAAATGTTTTTCTACATCAGAATGTATAATCGTGTAAAATGGACATAAATAGTTATAAAATATTGTGACGATTTGGAAAAGCTTTCAGTTGTGATTGAATTTTAGTAATAGAAAATAAATTTTATTCTAGAAGTATAGTCAGAATAGTTTAAAAAATACATCGGTTATAATAACATATCGGTTGTAGTCTCTTTGAAGTACCTAGGTACATATCGTTTTTAACGACATCGGTTATAACGACCCTTTTTCCCCATTTTATTAAATAAAATATTATATTAAATATAGTTACAACGAATAAAAGCAACGAAGCTGTTAGTTCGACTAATTTTTAAGCAGTAAACTGTTTATTTGTAGACCCGTTTTATCTACATAGAATTTTATTGCACTAGCATTTATCGGCAGCTTCGCACCTATTACAGTAGTACCTACTGCGTTTTTCTTCGCGCTCGATAGAAAAATGCCCCCATACAAACTGAATCCCCTTTTCCTGTCGCTATTTTTTCCGGCCCCAAGCTAGCTTTCCGAAATCAGAGAAATCGATTTTATTTATTTCTTATATAGAGTAAAAGAGTTTGAAGTTGATCGGATGAAAAATAAGAATGTTCCCATACAGATTTTGACACCCTTTTCGCCCTTTTGGAGCTCGGATTACCCCCAAATCGCTTCTAAGTGTTCACTTTGGCAATAAAAGGAATTTTGTTTTAAAATAGGTATCCGCTTTTTTAGTTCTTACAATTTTGGGCTGGGCATTGATCACCTCAAATATATACATCTGACTTCTTGTTTCTTGCAAAGTCGCCTGTGTGCTTCGAGACATTTTATAAGTTCAGAAATATTTATCTTAAGTAAACAATTTTACAATTAAGGAGAAAGCAGGTTACACTTTAAAAATATTATTTCCACTAAATGATCTAATGAAAAATCAAACACTAATCGAAAAAATATTAAAAAAAAAAGAATTTTTAAAAACCAAAGCTAAGCAATTATTAACCACATATTCGTACATTTTTTTTATATATTTTTTTGTTTTTTAAATAAATGATCATATCGCACACATACCTCGAGAACAATACAAAATTATTATCACCACAGTCAGCCTTTGAAACCCGTATACCTACATGTAATTGTCTATACTAGGTATTGCAATTAATTAAGTTGCCCCAATCAAGTTCTCATTCGTATCATCCGTAAATTTATTGAAATAATGCAGCAGGCGCTTACCGGTTTGAAATGGATTCTCCCACGTGCGAACACATGCACATATTTATTGATAAACTTGGTCCATAAATCACGTTAATAACAAAAATTATTACAATCACATTCCTTCAACCCGTGGTGCAATATGTAATTTAATGTATAATTAAATCTTTAATAAAATACAAACAGATTACATAAAACAAGGAAATTGTTCGAGAATCGCCTCACGTGGAAATGCAACAATGTGTAAATTCAGAAACGTCAAACATTTGCGCAGTGATGCGGCATCACTGCTTATTTGCGATGCTGATGCGATGCACAGTTTATGCTGATGCGTTGCTGATTGAATATGACGTTTGCGTTTTTGAACGCAATTGTTTACATCAAACATTTTTATGTCATTTCATAATGTTTCATTCTTGCTGTCACTCTAGCATTGAATCAATGGCCGCATTCAAGAACCTAGTCATCGTAAGTCGGCATGAATTACCTGAACTCAAATCAAAGGGCACGGTAGTGCCCCAGCCAAGTTCTCTAGTAAAGGCACTTACCCTTTTTACAGGAACAAACTCAGGCTGTTTTCGACCCCCCTCTAACTTCGGAACCAATTAAGCCTGATACTTCAAACTAAAAACATTTACCTAGCTCATTAAAAAGGTCCACCTCACCAAATTTCATCTCTATAGCATGAGTGGTTCTCAACATACAGGACTTCAAAAATCGCAAAAACCGTAACTGACTCACTCACTCACTTAGATGATTATCATCAAAATTATGAAGCACTTTCGGCCATCCTAGAATCGTGAAATTTGGCAGAATGCTAGATCCTGTGGTGGATACACTGGGAAAAGTCCAAAACTTGAGATTTTCCATTCAGGAGGCGTGGTATACGCCTACTTTTAAAAATTGGTTATTATTTATTTGGGCCACTTCCCATTGCCGTAGAATGTTGAAATTTGGTAGAGCGGTAGAACTTGCAGTGTATAGAAAGAAAAAAATTAAAAATTGTATATTCTCCACTCAGGAGGCGTGGTATCCGCCCACTTTTGAAAATCGGTCATTATTTATTTGGGTCAGTTCCCATTGCCGTAGAACGTTGATATTTGGTAGAGCGACAGGACTTGCATTGTCGAAAGGAGAAATATCAAAAATTAAAAATTTTCCATTTAAGGGGCGCGGAATCAGCCCATATGAATAGATATTAATCTACCTACTGATTGAAATTTTAATGAATAGTTTATTAGAAAGAAAACCAAAGTGACGGTAGTGGTAGCCAGTGTCTGTTGGCATATTAAAAAATAAAGACGTTCAACGTTGTTTGTGAAATCAAATAAAGAAAAACTTCGCAAAAAGTAGTGAAATCACACCAAAAACATAAATGTAAAAGAAGAGCCAAGTTCTGTTATATAGAACAAAAAGTGTGTAATTCGTCAGCCACGAAAAGTAATTAGATCTAAATGTACGTCAACTTCTTAGTTTAAGAAGGTTAAATGTTAAGCAATTGGTAGGTTTACTTGGCAAGTTTTTCGTTTAAAACTTCATTATATTATGCAATATATTAGAATTTGAAAACTTGACCAGTGAACCTACCAATTTTTTTTAACATTTAACCTTCTTAAGGTAAGAACTTGGCGTACCTACTTTTAGATCTCATTACTTTTCGTGGCTGACTAGTTACGCACCTAATTTTTGTTGTTCTATATATAAGAGAACTTGACTCTTTTTTTTACATTTATGTTTTTGGTGTAATTTACCTTAACGCGAAAACTAACTTGAATTATCGGTATGTCACTTACTGACAATTGTATTTTCAGAGTTCAGAGTTTCTGATTCTACATGTCAGGCCAATCGAAATGTCAAACTGCGTTCTCCCATGCTCTCTGACGCTCTCCGATGAATGACCCAATAGAAATGTCAAAACTGAGTTCTCCGGACAAAATTTGGCACAAATAGATGTCGATAAGTCGATAAATTTTTGACTTGATTTGTCGGTGTTTCAGACATAAACCTCGGCATTAGGCAATAACGCCCAAGGAAAAAACTCCCAAATCAATTTGGAAATATCGCCCAAAAAAAAACCGTACAATTTGTTATTGCAAAATTTTTCGTCATTTTGGGTGTTATTTCCTTTCTAGCCCAAAATAGATTTTCTTCTTAGGTTTTCTGTTAGATTTTGGAGTACGTGGGAGTTTGTACTGCAAAAAAAAAAACCTTCAATATATCCAATTTCGCACATAAGTACTCCAAATCTGTCAGTAAAACCAAGCAAGGGGTTGCATACGTACATATTAAACTGCAAATTATTTGTGAGCTTTATTTCCATCTTGTTGTTTATTTTTGGGTGCTATGCATTTTTTTGGGCGTTATTTCCAAATCGATTTGGGCGCTATTTCCTAGGGAATTATTGCCTAACGCCATAAACGTCAACTGGGAAAACTTTTCAGTTGACCAGTTCGTCCCAATGAAAACTCTGAAACATGAAGTTAGAGAGCTGCTGTCCTGTCAGATATTCTAAGCTAGATTCTTGAACGCCCGAGAAGGTATACCTATCCATCTATTTATACATAGTCCTCCACACTCTCCCTCAACCCATATATGTATGTAAAAAAAAGTAAATAGTAAATAAAAGTAAAACGAACAGAACAATTTTTTAGGCCAAATAAAAATGTTTGCATTGAGAAGCTTTCTAAGGACAATTATAACCTATAAGTTATTATTTTGTCAGACGTTCGCGAGAGGTGGCGCGCATGCCCCTACCCTAAGCAAGGTGCGCATTGAAGTGGTGAGCAAGTGGCGTGGTAACCAAGTGGCAGGTGGAATCGCTAATGCCCAAAACACATGAGCAGAATTCACTGCGCAGCAGTAGAATACACATGTTCTTATGTGGTGAAACAAATGTAAATTCTGCAGCATAGCAACGCAGTGAATTAAATTAAATAGACTTGTCAGCATCGAATTTTTAAATTCAGCTACTGATGCATACGAGGAAAAAAGAGACGGGAATTATTTGTCGTCTGTGTTGCACTCTCGTAGTTTTCCTCGCATTGACAGCAACCGCTGTGCAGAATCATCTGTTTCATCTGCAGTACTGCTTGCAGTGAAGCATTCAGAATTCCTGCACATGTGTTTTGGGCATAAAGCCTAAATAAATAAATAAAGACGCGTGCATCAAAGCGGAATGGGAGGCGAAGTGGCATTTTGTAGCTGGCGTGATGCCAATCTGGTGTCACTTACCACGAACAAGTATAATTTTCGAGTGGCACCGCATGGATTTGTATAGAAGCATTTCATATTGTAGAAGCTGGTGACAATGTTGATTTTGGCATTGCAACTATGCGTATTCAAGAATTTAACATAGGACGACATTTTAAGAACTGATGAATTGGTGGCAACATACGTTGTTTCCCACTTCAGTGCGCGTTAAATCACTTTCATACCACTTCACATCATAAACTTTGCGATTTTAAAATATTTTTTAGGTATCATAAATTCCAAGTTATTTGTCTTATAATTACGTTAAAAAAACGTAAATTATGGATATCCAAAATGCCTTTTGCATAGCAATCTAATCAGACAAGTCTATGGTCAATTTTACTAAAGACGACTATGAATTTGAATATTCCCAAATAGCCAAAAAGTCTGACTTATCTGTTTGTTTATTGGCATACATTTAATCAATGTTACGTATTATACTTGCTTAAGAGATGCTAAAAAAATTAATTACAATAATATTACTTCAAAGGTAACTTATAAATTTCTATTCCAACTTCTCTTTCAGAGCTCCCATCCAAATTTGAAACCAAACTTCAAGAAAAATGTCCTGTAAGTGAACCCTTATATGTGGTCTGACAAATAACCGAATTTTTTTTAACATTTATTTTCAGCTGTTCCAGTCGGTGCCGATTCATGCAACGTCGTTTGCCCAACTTGCAGGAAACAAGTCATGACAACTGTCGAACATAGAGCATCTACTAAAACTCATCTTATAGCTCTGATACTTTGTATTATCGGGTAAGATATTCTTGCAAAATTCCTGCATATTTCCCCAGCATATATAAAACGAATCCTTCAATTTAGATGTTTTCCGTGTGCATGCTGCTTGTATTGCACAGGATGTGCTCGCAACGTGGAACATTACTGCCCTTCGTGCAAGGCTTTAGTCGGTGTTTTTGATCGATAAGAAAAAAATGCAAAATTACAACAAAAAAAATATATTTTTTTTTATAATTTTAAACTTATGTACCTATTCACACTTGAGAGATATCTACACCTTTTTTACTCGCCATGCTAAATGTTATATCAAATTTTCACCTTAGTACATTTTTAAACTTTGGAAAGAAATCGACTATCTTTATTGTGGGTAAAGGTGAATAAGTACGATGGGAATCGAAATACACAGTCCTTTTTTTGTCGATGGCTATACTCGTAATAATTATGTAATAATGTAAATTTGTTTGCACTAAGAAAAAAAGATGGAAACATAAAGTATATTTGTAAATGAAGCAAATATTTATAATGTATGTGTAAGATGACCACTGATCGGAATATAAAATAAAATTTCTCAAATCATAGTTTTATTTATTTTTATGTTTTTAAATTGTTATTTCAGTGATTTTTTAATGCAAACGCTCCATATGTAACCCTATATCTTTGAATTATTTGGTCTGGCCTTAAAGAGTTCAAGGCACGCAAGGCATGGCATTTTTATACTGTAGGTACTTGAGCTCGGTGAATATCGGCCTTAGTCAAAAAGGTAAATTGGTCGAAAAATTCAGTATCACATGTTACGGCAAAAATAACTATAAAGTTCCCGGAGGGTTCAACATAATTTTTGAAATTTGTCGCACTCGACCAACCGTCAAAAAAAGGAATAATTATTAACTTTGGTAATAAAAACCAGGAAGAAAGAAAAAAAGACAGGAGAATGCACTGATGTAATTTCATTACGACCAAAAGCTAAACTGACAAAGGTGTGAAAGTGACTGTACAAAATTAAAATTAGGTTTCAAAGAATGTGGTAAAAAAAATTGTTTGTATTACAAAAACAACATTGTAAAAAAAAGTGTTTTGGGGGGAAAGATGTACAAAAGATTCATCCCTTCTTCTTTCTTTCCAATAATATAATAAAGAGATCAAAGAAAACGCCATCTATATTTAAATATTAAAATACAAAATGCGGAATATTAATGATCCAGATAAAGGGACCACTGCATACTTTCATTTTTCTTCTTCCTTGCGAAAATTTCGTTATGAGAGGATTTGCCAGGATTTCTGTATATTTCTGTGTACCGATCCTTTGTGCACCGATACATGCCGCCAAAATTTCGGTACTGTACGTGTATCATGTTTTTTTTTTTTTTGTAAACACTTAAAGCGCGGTACTAATATTCGTTTTTAGTGTCCGCAGGTTAAGTTTTACTTCGATTACTTTGGCCTAAGATTAGTAAGGCCTTGTCGAGAAACACCAAGGAGACTCTATATAAGACCCTAATTATCCCAGTCCTGCTTTATGGCGCAGAATCAAGGATGTTATCAAAGGCGGATGAAGATCTCCTTGGTCGCTTCGAACGCGAAATTCTTCCAGTGGTTTTCGGACCCGTTTACGTTGGAGGAGGAAATTTAACAGCAAACTCTACGAGCTGTACAGCGACATCGACCTGGTATGAAACAGTCGTCTAAGAGCGAATGGACAACAACGGTCCAGCCCTCCAGCTGTAGTCTTCGATTCCAACCCAGAGGTACAACGCATTAGAGGAAATTGTTGATAGTTGTCCATGTGAAAAACATGGCTGTCGGAGGTCAACACCGGCAATGGCCGAATATAGTTATACTTAACGCTCGTATCTATCCTCTTTTTTAGGGGATTATCCCTTTTTTCGAAGTCAAAGAAACTATCCCCTGAAAATTTCCAACATTTTTTTTTTTTATCCTATAAACTCCTCTTTTCACCATAGCAGATTTCTGGTGGAAATATTCAAACATCTGCAAGCCGAAAATAGTGAACGAAATCGCTACGTTGGTGGAATGAATGCATTTTGTGCTTGCTGCGAACAACAGTATCGGTGGAACGAGTCTTTTCTGCGATGACCAAGTCTTGGACCAATGAAAAAACTCGATTGCAAATCAAAACGTTAAAAGCAATTATCACAGTAAAATGTAATATTCAGTACTCAACTCATGCATTGAATTCTACAAATTTCTGAAAACGAAGCCTGAATTTCTTCGTTCAATCGCTGCAGAAGACAAATATAAGAAGAAAACCAAAAGTGGAGAAATTATTGCTATCGAAAACGATTCAGATGCGAATGACGACGACGGCGAAGATGGCACGTTGGTTGTTTATTAAACACATATGTAATTTAAAAATAATAATAATTTATTAAACACAATTTACATTAATTTTTGTATTGATGCTATTCTTGAGTTTCATCAATTTCAGTGTGAAAACAAGTTAAAAACTTATCACCTATATATCCTCTTTTTTAAATTGCGATATCCCTTGAAACCTTCAAATTTCGGGCATTTATCCCTTTTTCTGTCCGCAAAAAGATACGAGCGTTAGTTATACTCCATAGATGTATGAGAATAATGGCAAGTTCAGCGTAGTAAGATCGAAATAGAAATACTTTCGTCCCCTTTTTTAACTTATAGGACGAATTTTGGAAAACGATGAATGAGGTATGTAATAATTTTGACCTATCTATATAAACATACACACTTTCAAGTTCATACGACTAATGCTTCGTGAGACGCCCTTACTCCCTGCAACCTGCGACCTATTTACTCCTCAACAACTCTCACCCACCCTATGCCCTAATTTGGATACACATTTATAAATCAGAAAAAAAAATCATGAAAATCGGACGAATGGTTCTCGAGTTATTGAGGGATAAACAGTTGCACGTTGCATTTTATATGACTTAGACTGATGGTTAAAAATGGTTATTAGCAAGGTCCGAAGATAAAAAGGAAAAACGCTTATTAAGCTTTCGTTTTCTTAATTAAATTTTGTTGTGGAATGCATTTAGTTATTATGTAGTAAGAAAATAAGTGATTAACAAACATTTATCAGTACAAAAATGACAGTCGTAATCGTTAATGACATTATGAATTGGAAATCAATTTATCTCGCACCTGTGTTGCATTTCGTATTTGGACGATGATGGGCACAATTTCGTTAAAGCTTTAACAAAATTAAAGTATACAGGGTGTTAAAAGATTAGTCAATATTTTTAAGTAAAAAAAAAATAAATAGGTGGCACAACAGGCAGTAGACACCCTAGGCCTAGGCTTCTCGCAACCATTCGTTTGTGTGAGTTTCTATTTTTGGGACGAATGGAAGGGACCTACAATTTTATTTTTCAGGACAGTCATACTCTCGGATGTTTGTCAGACGTTCGCGAGAGGTGGCGCAGTAGAAAAAACCTTAAGATGTAATTTGTGTTTTTCCGGGGGTCGAACCTGGGATCCCTCGCAAAGTAGCCCAGTCCACTAACCAGAACCACTGCTCTACTGCGCCCATTTTTTTAAGTGCAGTCTAAAAATTAAAATCAAGAAAAAATGTTTTAAAATAACGACAGCTATTCCCGGTCAAATCAGCAAGAACGACAAAACCGCCAGATTCCGTGGACGTGCAATAAAATCTCACTGAATTCAAGAGAATATGACAGTTTAAATATGTAGTTTATTTTATAAATTTCAAAGAAAATAACAGCAAAATTATGAACTATGAAATTCCATCCATGATTGTAGGGAAAGAGAAAACACCAGAGATTGTAATACTGGACACGTTGAATACTATATGGTAAAAGCTAATAAAATCTCACTAGAAAAATTTTAATAATGAAAAATCAGCTCAATACAGCAGCGGTCTCTTGAAAACTGATTTGAAAACTATCTGCGCGCGATTGGCGCCAATATAAAATGCAAAATCACACAATTATTTAAATACATAATTTGATTAGTGAATAGTTCAATCATATGGCTCGACGTTAAGAAAATATATATAAGATTTAAGGCTTCCAAAATTGATATCGAATTGATAATTAAGTACACGATCTGGCAGTGTACACTGGTCGGCATAAGTATTTTGACAAAACTAAAGTTAATTTTGCTCATAATTTGAAACTTACTTCATGTAAATTTTGGCACCAATGGAAAGGACATTTAAATTCCGTTTGAATGATACAAAACTTTCCTTAACCCATTAAGTACCCATTTAAAAATTTTAGAATTTAGAATTTTTTTGAATGTCTACTTTTGCGACTTTTATCCTCGGTCAAAAAAAAATATGTTTTGATGCAAAAAGTTTCTTCAAACAATTCTAATAGTGACTGCAAAAAAAATTTATCAAAAATCTCTTCGCTAATATTTTTTATGATTTTTTGAAAATTGCTAAAAATGACTATGTTAGCCACTTTTTCCTCCTTTTCATACAAAATTTTTCTGAGATCATCCCATTCAAAAAATCATAAAAAATGTTAGCGAAGAGATTTTTTAAAATTTTTTTTTGCAGTCACTATTAGAATTGTTTGAAGAAACTTTTTGCATCAAAACATATTTAAAAGTAGGATTTTACAAAAGTTCTAAATTTTCAATGGGTACTAAATGGGTTAAGGGAAGTTGTGTATCATTCAAACGGAATTTAAATGACCTTTCCATTAATGCCAAAATTTAAATGAAGTAAGTTCAAATTATGAGTGGAATTAACTTTAGTTTTGTCAAAATACTTATGCCGACCAGTGTAGTTTTGACTAGATTTACTCACATATGGAATAAAAAAAATAAATTATCGTCGATTTAACAAACTTCACAATTCACTGAACAAATATATGTCACACCCTGTAAAGCAGCCCTCTTCAATTTTCAACACCTGAAATATAGAAATTAATCCTTTCAATCGCTAATGCTGTCCATTATGCTAATAGCAATTAACCAGTTATATACATTTTCAACTTGGTCTGCCCACTTTTATCGCACATTCCTATTCCGAATATCCCTGTAACCAGTTCACTTCATTCACACCTTCATCATGGCAACAAAAAACGAAGTGAATACGAATTTCATGCAAGTGCCCTTTGCACCACCAATGTACCAATCTGGACCAACAACTGTTTTCACACCAGGTCCAGTTGCCGCACCGCCAATGTATCCGAACATTGAAAATCAACAACAATTACTGCGGCCCATTGTATTCCCAACTGGTCAAAATGTTACTGAAGGCTTTCCAAATCAGAATGGCCAGAATAACGAGAACAACCGTGTCCAAACAGCCGTTCAAGAATCCAGACCGGCTACCGTCTTTATTTTGAATGGTAAGAGAAATAGAAATATTCCCAACTGCTGGTACCTACTTCTTGGGTTCGTTTTTAGGTAAGCATCCCGTTGGCCCCGAGCCAATTAAGTCCAACTGTCCACATTGCAACACATCGCAGATATCAAGAGTGGTGTCAAGAATCAGTCTTAAGGCTCATTTTGTAGCCATGATTTGCTGTATGATGGGGTAAGTTTAATATTTGAAAAGTAGTACTACTATACATTTTGTTAATTACATAATTACTTACTTACTTTACTTTACTTTTGGTGGCGCTTACAGTCCGGGGTGGACCACGGCCTCAACCAACAAGCCCCTCCAGCTAGCTCGGTCCCTCGCTAGCTGCCTCCAGTTGCGCACACCAAGTTGGTTGAGGTCGTTCTCCAATTGTGTGCGCCACCTAAGGTGGGGTCTTCCTCTGCTGCGTTGTCCCTCAGGGGTGGATTCGAAGACTCGTCGGGCTGGTGCGTTGTTGTCCATACGCTCCACGTGTCCCAGCCATCTCAGCCGTTGAATTTTTAGCTTTTTGACCAGGGCAGCGTCGCTGTATAGCCCGTATAGTTCGTCATTGAATCTTCTTCTCCACACTCCATCGTCACAAACTGGACCGAATATCACTCGAAGAATCTTTCTCTCAAAGCATCCGAGAAGGTTTTCATCCGCTTTTGACAGGGTCCATGCTTCTGCACCATACAGCAGGACCGGGATGATTAAGGTCTTATATAATATCTCCTTGATTCTATGAGAGAGGGCTTTACTTCTTAAGTGCCTTCCTAGCCCGAAGAAACAGCGATTGGCAAGAGTGATTCTTCGCTTGATCTCTGCGCCGATGTCATTTTGCGAATTGATAGTGGAGCCCAGGTATACAAAGTCTTTAACTACTTCGAAGTTGTATCTGTCCATCGTGACGTTTTGTCCAAGTCGCCGATGTTGAGAGTCCTTTCTCGTTGACAGCATATACTTCGTTTTGTCCTCATTGACAGCCAGACCCATCCTCGCCGCCTCCGTTTCGATGCTTGCAAATGCACCACTGACAGCTCGCCGCGTTCTCCCAATAATGTCAATGTCATCAGCATAGGCAAGTAGTTGGACGGACTTTTGAAAAATTGTACCTCTGGTGTTGGCTTGCGAGTTTCGTACAATTGCTTCAAGAACGATATTAAAGAGAGTACATGATAGCGCGTCGCCTTGTCTCAAACCTTTTTCGACATCAAATGGCTCGGTGGTGTTCTTGCCGACTTTGACGGAGCAGCGAGATTTCTCCATCGTCATCCTGCACAGACGGACGAGTTTGGCGGGGATGCCAAAACTTGACATGGCTTTGTATAATTCGTCCCTATATACGCTATCATAGGCGACTTTAAAGTCGATAAATAGATGGTGTGTATCGATCTGAAATTCCTGGGTTTTTTCCAAGATCTGTCGGAGTGTGAAAATTTGGTCGATGGTTGACTTTCCTGGTCTAAAACCACACTGATATGGGCCGATCAGGTTGTTGGCGAAAGGTTTTAGACGTTCACATAATACAGCCGACAAGATCTTATACGCGACATTCAGGAGACTTATTCCTCTGTAGTTGGCGCAGTTCAGAGTATCTCCTTTCTTGTGGATGGGGCACACGATGCTGAGGTTCCATTCGTCGGGCATGCTTTCATCCGACCAGATTTTACAGATGAGTTGGTGCATGCTCCTTACCAAGCCATCTCCCGCTGCTTTGAAAAGTTCGGCTGGGAGGCCGTCCGCTCCAGCAGCTTTGTTGGACTTAAGTTTGGATATCGCTAGCCTCACTTCGTGTAGGTCGGGTGGACGGAAATGTTGGCTATCATCGTCCAAGCTGAACAGATCATTCTGCCTGACAGCGGGTTGTTGGCTGTCTCCGCCGTTTAACAGTCTGCAGAAGTGTTCTTTCCAAATCCTCAGCACCGACTGTGAGTCTACTACTGTATTCCCATGTTCATCTCTGCAGGCTTCTGTTCGGGCCTTGTATCCTTGGGTGGATCGTTTTACCCTTTGGTAGAACTTTCGAACATTGCCTCTGCAGTATTGTCCCTCAATTGATTCGACCGCTCGCTTCTCGTGCTCTCTCTTTTTCCTTCTGAGAAGTCGGTGTTCCTCCCTTCTTTTCTGCCCGTAGAGCTCTCGAGCAGCTCTCTCAGCCGCTCTGGTTCTTGTCTGCAGCATTAACTGGTAGGCCTCGTTCTTGGCTGCATTTGCCTGACGGCATTCCTCATCGAACCAGGGGTTTCGTTGTGGTCGCCTAGTGAAACCCAGCACTTCGGTAGCGGCACTCCTGATGGCACGCTGGCAATGTTGCCACTGATCCTCTGTACTTGATGCTGGTGAAACTGAGGGTGGGCTTGCTGAGAGGTTTAGGGAGACGCGGTCGGCAAAGGTTTTGGCGGTCTCTTGCGATAGTAGCCTTGCAACGTCAAATCTTCTTACAGTATCCTCTCGGTGTTGTGGAGTGTTGGATATCCGCATCCGTACTTTGGCTACTACCAAGTAATGGTCCGAGTCTATGTTGGCCGCTCGGAACGTTCGGACATCCAAGATACTGGAGGCATGTCTGCCGTCGATCGCAACATGATCAATTTGGTTGACGGTTTGTTGATCTGGAGACCGCCAAGTCCCTTTGTGTATGTTGAGGTGTGGGAATCGTGTGCTGGCAATGATGACATTTCGCCCCGCCGCAAAGTCGATTAGCCTGAGTCCGTTTCCGGAGGTGTTGTCGTGCAGGCTGTGCTTCCCGACTGTAGAGCCAAAGATGCCCTCCTTTCCGATTTTGGCGTTAAAGTCGCCAAGAACTATCTTGACGTCGTACTTCGGGCACTTATCATACGTCTTCTCAAGAAGATCGTAGAATGCTTCTTTGGCTGTGTCGTCTTTCTCCTCTGTCGGGGCGTGAGCACATATCAGCGTGATATTTTTAAATTTGGCCCTGATGCGGATTGTGACTAGGCGGTCGCTAACATTGCGAAATCCCAAGACTTCTTGCCTAAGTCTTCCTCTAATCACAAATCCACATCCAAATAACCGCTGACTCTGCTCTCTGCGGCACTCGCCGTAGTAGATGTCACAGCTTTTCATCCTTCTTGTGCCTTCTCCATCCCATCGCACTTCCTGGATGGCCGTAATGTCGGCTTTGTACCTATCCAGGGTCTCCACAAGTTGTTCGGCTGCACGCGGTCTGTTTAGGGTCCGGACATTCCACGTGCAGATCCGAAGCTCATTGTCCTTATTTCGTTTGCTGGGGTCGTCAACATTTAGATCATCCATATCCGAGGCTTGTCGTTGTTTCGGAACTGCCTGGTTTTTCCGTGGTAGGGAAGTTACCCCGACGCACAACCCCCAACCTGGAGGGCCAGGTCCTTTGCTGGACCCCTTGGACAAAAGGGGCCGGATTTCCCGGAGTCAGTAACCCACTACGGGGATATGAGCGCTGCCGTTGGCCCATAAAGGGCTCATCCGCCACCATCTCTATTTCAACATCCTGACTAATGCTGAAAAACCCTAATGACCTTAGCTCCAAATAAGTCGAAGTAGCCCATTAAGGTATCTGCCAAGTTGACCGTTGACGCCACCGTTGATTTAATTATTTAAATTCATCCGCCGTACGTCCTCATTCTGAGGTGCTCATGTTAAGACTTCTGAGACTCGAGCAGACAGTCAATTCCGACAGAGCATTATAGTGTTGCTATTTCTTTCGTGTTCAACACTCGCGCTTATAAGTTTAGCAAGTCAAGCCCAGGTGGGCGAGACCAGTACCCGGTGGTTACCACGGGGAGGTAAAATAAGCACAATTGATGTGTATGAGAAAGTTAAAACACTGGACATTGCCAAGTTAATGCCAATCAATGCCTGCCCGATTCATACACACCCAACCACCACTTAATTACTTAAAAATTATAAATTGACAGATTTTGTATAATCCAGAGATTCAATTTGTTCATACGCTAAGTGACTCATCTTACCAGCCCAATAAAATTGGCTTTCTGACTCAATTTAGGAACAATAGATCTTTTAGGTCGACGTGCTTTTCATCCTTCATCGCCTGGGTGATTCGAACTTTATATTTTTTTAGTAATTCAGTATGGACTGTAGATACCTCGATCTGAAATCTGAATTTTAAATATATATACAGTCGAGAACGGCTAAGTGGAAAACGGATAAGTGGAAAAATCGCCTAAGTGGAACGCGTTTCAATACCCCAAGACATTTCGCTCGATTTCTATACAAATTTGTTCGTATAAGTGCAAAACGGATAAGTGCAAATTTCTTATAAGTGCACAATTCTTCGAACCACGGAATGAAGTTTTATACTGTTTTTAAAACGGATAAGTGCAAATGTTAAATATTTTTTTTTTACATTTTTACATACCTACAATCTACAAATTGCAGGTGACAACACTTATCGTTATCATATATCTATGAACATACTGACATTAATGTCGTTTTCAACTGGATTCACTCGGTAATTCACTCATTCAAGAAAACTGTTTCTGGTCTAATCCACTCATGTATTGGTGAAATGGCAAAATTTCATCTATAACTGCGGTGCATAAATTGCAAGTGTAAGTGCTACTTGAGTGAATTCTGACATGAAATCGAGAAGGGGATCATCCGAAGAGTATTCTTTGTGCCAATGGAACGGGTTCAGAAAAGATATTTTGATTCTGTACGATCTGGGACGCTTATTTTTACCCAATGGAAAACGATGTAGCTAACAGAAGTAAGTATTTCAAACTAATTTCTGTCATTGCACATATGTCGTTTTCCATTGGGCTTTTCAGATTTTACTAAATGCTTTGTCATAATCTAATCATCCAGTACCAGTTCTTTACATTCGAAAAAAACCGAAAAGCCTGTTATGAGACTTATGTCGTTTTCCATTGGTTTCACTCGAGGATTCACTCATTATGATATCCAATGGAACAAGAAAACTGCTTCTGCTCGACTACACTCACGTATTGGTGAAACGTCAAAAATTACTGCATGGCTGCTGCCAACTGGCTTGTATAAAATAGCTACATAAAATGCATTTGCGTAAGTGCTTCTCGAGTGGATTCTGGGGCCAGATTATGTAAGCCGAAAACGATCGAACGCTTTCGTTTCGACCATAGCAGTCTCTGTCTATTGCCACAGATATGATAGAGACAGGTTTAGTGAAAACGAAAGCGATTTTCGTTTCGTTTTTTACAGAAACCCCGGACTTCAAATCGAGAAGCGAAATTCTCTCCTCAGAATCAACAGAAGAGTATTTTTTGCGCCAATTTATTTCAGATGAGTTATTTGACAGTACATCAGCTGTGCAAATTGTTTTCGTTTGTCGATGGAAGCATACGAACTTCATATGGATATACCGACGAAGAATCGAAATCCACAGACGACGAGGAAGAAAAATAAGTTGACGAAGATGACAGCAATTGCTCCCAAATTAAGACCATGTCCATTATTTACCTTTTCGTTCTGAATAATTGTTTTTCAAGAGGCGCTTAGTAATTGTGTTTTGAAAACACATTCTGAATGACGTATAAAACAGCTGTGCAGGTTTTATTGGTATTAGTGAGAGTATGTATGTGTAAATCTCGAAAAATATAGAGATCTGCAAAAAGTGATTCGGATCAAAACAAATATTGATTTTTTTCCCAAGGGAACATAAAAAGTGATCTAGATAAAAAAGTGTACTTTTTGTTCCAATGGAAAACCACATTAAATATGTAGTGACATGTGAGCTTGAAATTATGCACCTTATAAGTGCAAAAGTTGTGCATTTACGGGTAAGTGCAAAAATGTGCACTTACGGATAAGTGCAAAGACCGTATAAGTGCACACAAAGTTGAGGTCCGGACGTTGTGCACTTATCCGTTCTCGACTGTATCTATAAATCAAAAAATGTACATCGCATAAGTAAAAATTCAAAAATGCCGGTTTCTTTTTCAAAACTCATTGTACTGATTTAAGGAAAATTAATTTGTACATAGATAGTTACATAAAGTCCAGTTTCTGAATTTAAATATTTGTCCAAAAATGTTTAGCAGATAAAGGTTTTCGAAAATGTTGTTTTTTTCAACAAGCTCTGCTCGATGGATTTTGCTGAAAATTTATTCGTAATAAGTTCTCAAAATTTCGACCGAATTGTGATATATAAGCCATTATCTAGACAGTTTTTAAAAAATTTGGTTCCTTGCGGATCGATTGGTTCCTCAAATCCTATTTAAATTTAAACCTAACCTGGCCTAATATTTGCAAAATTTCAAAATCGGTTCTAAAAAATTTTTTACCTACCCTAGAATCAGAAAATTGCCTATATTTCGTTCAATTTAAAAACTTAACTTGCACCCTCGAAAGTTATATATAGGTACTATATCGGGGAAAATAGTGTATACAAATTAATAAAAATTTTACGCGATTCGGCCTCAGATTTTTAAAATACAACTTGACACGGATTTGTTTTAAAATTTGTCACTGGTTTTGTGGGATTTTGTATGAAAAACTCTTTTCTTTAAGTTAAAAATTCGCGCGGAAGTCAAACCTTACTTACTGACTAAGGCGGCTCTATACAGTTTGGGGTGAACCGAGGTCTCAACTAACAAGCACCTCCAGTTAGCCCGGTCTTTAGCTAACTGCCTCCAGTTACGCACTTCAAGATGTCCTAGCAATCTTAGACAACTGATTCGCTGTTTTTTTTTTACCAGGTCGATGTCGCTGTACAGCTCGTATAGTTGAATATCCTCCCCCAAGTCAACCCAAACGGGACCAAAAATGTTACAAAAAATCTTTCTCTCGATCGAGGCTATATTCATCCGAAGGTCAACTCTAGTTGGGTTTTAGGTCGTTCCAAAAACGAAATATGGCCCACCGGGTCATTGTAATAAGACCATACGATTCATGTGGCCTTATTTCCACTAGGAACAAAATTTAACTAACTTCAACTAATGCTGAAGTAAAATCTTTCTCCAAGCATTTCGGGGCGCTATTGGAGCAATATTGGTGGTTTGGCTACCGCGAGAGAAGTATTTACAAAAAAGAAAGAATTGCGGAAATTATGTTGGGTAAACTTTATCATACTTTTTAAGTTTATGGAAATGTCGGACTTGATCGAACCATCTTATCCTGGACCTATGGAATTAAAGACCGGCAACTTAACCCTGACATCAATTACGTCTTTCTTATAAAAGATTGACCTAGCTGTTTTAAAATTTATCCAGCTCGACCAATCCTACAGTAGTATAGTAAGGTCGAAATAGAAAAGTTTGTACCCCCTTTTTTCAACCCTTATAGGACGAATTTTGAAAAACGATGAATGAGGCATGTAATAATTTTGACTTATCTACCAACATACAAACTTTCAAGTTCATACGGCTAATGGTTCCTGAGACCCCCCCTTATTCCCGCGACTCCTTTACTCCAGAGCAATTCTCACCCACCCTACGGTCTAAGATGGCCACACATCTATAAATCAGAAAGAAAAATCAAGCAAATCGGATGAATGGTTCTCGAGTTATCGAGAAACGAACAGACGAACGTTGTATTTTAGTAGTAGGTACTTATATGGATATGGATATATGGTTGGGTGATTTTTTAAGCATTTGCTTTTTAAATTAAAAAAAAAAACAAAGAAAATTTGCAAAATTGAGTGAAATTTGTATTAAGATCGACAACTCAATTCTTTCCAATTAATTTTTGAATATTATTTCGTGTAAATATTGACCGCGACTACGCTTTAAGTGGTCCATCCGGAATGTCCAATTTTGGCTCACTTTTACCAACTATCGACTGGTATCTCACCAATACAAGTAACACGAGTAATGTTGTCTTTCAAAGCGGCAATAGTTGCTGGCTTATCCGTATAGATGACAGACTTCACATATCCCCACAAAAAATAGTCTAGCGGCGTCAAATCGTACGATTTAGGCGGTTCACAGGTCCAAAACATGAGATGAATTGCTCACCAAATTCAAATTCAAATTCAAATTCAAATCTTTATTTAATAGCCTTTACAGAGTAAGATACAATATCAAATTCGTCCATGGATTCGCGATAGATTTTTTACTGAGCCCGATTTTTGATAGCTAATAAAGTTCAATAATTTGCAAACGCTGTTCGGGCGTAAGGGTGCATCCATGGTGAAATGGCAATGCTAACTGAACATTTTTTACTTTGACGTTTGATACGTGTCACGACTCACGAATCACGCGTGAACTGACAAAAAAAAAATCAGGCCGAAAAATCAAACCACCCCTACAACCAAATACATTAATAATTTTATTGAGTCTTTATTGTTTTCTTTTTTTTAGACTTATCTGTTTGGCACCGGTACCGTATTGCATGAATTCATTCAAAACCATACATCACTACTGCAATAACTGTGGCCAATATATTGGATCATTTCCCGCAAATTAAAATGGACGACGGAATCTAAATATTCAAAATTACAACATTTATGTTATCGATTTGTTATAATCGATGGAATCATCACTTTAGCAATTTATATTGCAATTTGTAACTTAAAAAGCATTTTTAAAAACATGCACTATTATTCACCTAACACTTAAGATTACCCAAAATTTGAATTATGTAAAACACAATAAACACTTAAAAGCTGCATGCATCCTGTACATTTTCTAAGAACAAAAAATAAAGTTCGCCTGCCACTTGAAAATCCCATCAAAGCTTTGATGAGCAAATCAGCAACATGTACCTAAGGGCGCCGCAACAAATTCACATCAAAGATGATAATCTCACTCTCTGTTGTCTTTTTTTTCCCCAAAAAGTGTGCATTCCATTAGTTTTGTAGAAGCTTCCGCTGTGGATAGACGGCATTCAAAGTGCTAAAAGTAAACGTGTTAGACTTAACCCTATAGTTCGGTAGTTAAAAAAAAACTGAGAATGGAAAAAACAATGTATCCGCAAATTCCTCAGTTACCAGGTGCCCCTGACGCACCACCAAATTATAATCAGGCAGTCAATGCAGCTTCAGCACCATCCGAAGAATTTGTTCCATTGAATCAATCAGGATCAATAGGATTGCAACCAATGCAACCACAACAACAACCACTGCAAACAGTATTCGTCCAAAGTGAGTGAAAAAAATGGAAAACAAAAAAGTTATTTCTCTTATTATGTACCTATATAATCTCACTTGTAGGTGCGCCCATACCCCCTTTGGGACCACGGCCATGCCTTGTTGTTTGTCCTAGCTGCCATCAACAACAAATGTCCACTGTTCGCTATGAAACAGCTACAAAGACTCATCTATTCGCAGCTTTAATATGTGTTGTGGGGTAAGTTGTGACGTTCTAAAAAATGGATGTATTATATTTGTTTGTCTTGTGTTTTTTTTCTTCTTATCCTTATACAACAGGTTGTTTTGCTGTGCATGTATCCCATACTGTGTAGACACCTGTAAGAACCCGAATCACTATTGCGCCAATTGTGATGCATATTTGGGAACCTACAACAAGTAAATGCGGGTATTTTATGTGATCAGAGATATATAATACAGTAAGAAGAAGGACATGCAGGGATACAGAGTGTAATGCGATTATGGTGGCTGTTAAAATTATATTTCTATATGCATATGTTTATATAAAAGCTTTTTCTATTCGCCTACACATTTAAGTGTTGCATTCTGTGCTCGCCCTTTTAAATATAAAATGTTAAAGGAATCGAGAGCTTTTGTAATTATACTACATATGTGTGTAATTATCTTTTATGCACAATATATATTTTGCAAATGAATAAAAATATATTGATGTGACATAATATGCTTTTTTTTATTCCAACTAACTATAAGAACACGCAAAAGCAGAATTTGTAAAGGATATTTTGGTCGTAATTAAAAAATAAATTGTTGGCCCAATAGGTCCTTAAAACTTCTAGCACTAACTCCGCACCACCATTCGCTTGGATACATTTTTTATTTTTGGGACGAATGGAAGGAACAGTCGATGTTCTACTGCATAAATAAACAGCAAAGCAAAGCATCTTATCACCTACCTGCATTTTGGAACTGTTGCAATAAACATGTTGCGTTCTCCTCAGCAACGTCACTATGGCGCATTAGCAATTATCGTAGAGCACAATTTGCATATATGTTCTACAGGTGTAATAAATTGAGGACAAACGATATGTACAACAAAACATGTAATGCGCTTCTCTAAATTCATCGAATGAGTCATTGCAAAAACTTAAAAAATAAATGCATCAGATGTAACTGTTTTCACAGACGACATATGAGTGTCAAAATCTTTGGACCTTACCAATAATCATTTTTAACCTCTACCTTGGTACAATTTTAAAATTTTGAAAATCTCATTTTGAAAATCTTGCAATACGAAATTTCGCAATAGATATGTATCAAAATCGCGGAAATCAAAATCTCGCATATGTATGGAGGGGTATGTTGCCCCCCTGCTTAGGGTCACTGTTGGATTTTGAGTAGGTGCTAGGTTGGATTTTTTATAATGAGTGATTTTCCTCCATTTGCGAGATCTCTACTTTTTAGACACAGATTTTGATAATGCGAGATTTTGTTATGCGGGATTTATTTAAAAAAAAAATTCGAGATTTCGTTATTAGAAATTTTGGTTTGTGGGAAATCTTAGTGCTCCCATAATTTGATTGGAAAAATTCATTTTTGTTAGTACCGCGCTTTGTTTTTACATATTCTACAATGACATAAAATTAAATTTCCATATGTAGGTATGGTTAAAATAAAGATACATTTTGAAAATGGCGCGATAATAAGCAAATTTTTATATTTTCCTTAATTCTTTTAAGAGACCTTAGTTAAAAATTTCAAAACTTTACCATCTTTTGCTAAAAACTCAGCAAAACTTGGAGACCTTAGCTAAAAATTTCAAAACTTCAGCATCTTTTGCAAAAAATTCACCAAAACTTGGATCCTTTCAGTATTTTGGAATTAATAAATATCGGTAGATACAAAACATTTGACAATTTTGTAAGATAGCATTTTGTGCATACAGCCATATTGACACATGTCCCCAACTCGGATTTCAAGTCGGACATTTTTTCTCTATCCATATGTGCTAGGGTCCATCCAATAACAGGAAACTCAAATTAACGACGAACTTACAATGGCGAATATGTGCATAAAAAACTATTAACTATTGTGATAACTGATTATGATCTGCAATTAATTAAAATGATTATTACTAAGCCCCATTGCGCGGAACAAATAACAATTTTCAATGTACCTACTGATTGCTAAAATGATTATCTATTTGGACCTAAATCTAGTTGTATTCGTGGAATGTTGTCATCAATTAAACAAGAGGTGGAAATTCCTAAACAAACAATTGCCTTTTCATTACCGATAAACAGGGTGGAAAAATGGAATAGTTGTTTTAATATTCGCATTCAAAAAATAAAGACCAATAAGCCCAACCTGTTCAAAAAAATTAGGAGCTTTTTTTTATAATTAACAAAAATATTTTGATTTTTTGTTATCAAGTTTTTCATTTGTTTTCATGTGTATATAGTCAAATGGTCAACAAAATTCTGCGAAAACAGTGATAATCATTCTGAACCCATAAAAAATGCCAAAAATACTTGTATGGCTTTTATTTGCGAAGCCTATAGCCAAACAATGTTTTTTTTTCGCCAATGAAAAGGTTATCAATCACATAATTTTCACTGGTATAGAGAGAAAGATCCTAAACACAGACCAATTTATATACCATGTACATGAAACTTATTGATAAATTTATATTTAGAATTTGTTTTTGGCGTATTTAGAAACAAAGCGAAACGAGAGTGCAATGCATCAGCATGCTTAGAATGATGGTGTTTTTAATTCCAACGATAAATCTGACCTAGAGCAAGGGGAAGCTGCCCTTGTAAGTTATTAACGCAGATGTTTATTGTTCATAAGTTCAATGGGATTAGTTATCAACAAAAAAAAAAAAGATCATACATATTAGCTTCGGACTAGAGCGATATCTGGAATAAAATTCACTGGGCTCGCCCAATGATTGAAAATCAATTAAATATATACCTATATATATATTTTTTTATTTTCTATTTCAAAATAGGAAATCCTTGTACTTAGACCCCCTGAAGCATACTTACATATTATCTGGAATTACTCAATAATGTAGGTACTTCGAAGGTAGGTACTTAACAAAAACGAAAAATCTACCCGAGACTATTTTTCATTTTGCAGATGCGTTGAGTAATTGCAGAGAAAAATGTACGAAATGTTTATTGTTTATCACAAACCTATTAATACGAGTAAATTATATTTATGTAAAGTATAGATACTTAAACATTGTATCAGAGCGCCCTATAGTCCTATACATATTATTATAGTCTTGACGTCATAATGATCTTACAAAGCGCCAACATTATACTTTTTTTGGTTTAATGCCCCCACGTGTTTTACATACATATCAACTGAGTGAGGCTTCTGTACAGTTTATAGAATAGGCCAGAAATAAATAAAAAAATATTTTGAAATCGTAATCGTTTCTGAGAGACGAATTATTTGTCCCCTCTTTTGATAGTGGTTGTAACCTTGTAACTTGTAAGAGCATTGGCTATATATTATATTTGTATTGTATTGTAATTCGAAGTTATAAGGTACACTCGTGGAGCGTGGCGTGGACTCGTGTAATAAATCTGATAAAATTCGGAGAAATAAAGAGAGAGAAAGAGTAAAGTCGTTTGGTATTGGTGGTAAGATTGCGCAGCGGGTACGAATTAGCCGGGGTAGCCAAATGAGAAAACCTGTGCTTTATTAGCCGACAAGAAAGAACAAATTCCACAGAAGTTTTCTAGTTGCCAATAAAGAAAAAAAAAACGATAAAAAAGCGTTTATTATTAAAAAAAAATTTTAATTTTTAAAAGTGTATGAGGAAAGTTTGGCAACTCTATGCACCGTAAGTATAGTAAGTACTTAGATATAGACAGTGTATGTGTGAGTTCGATTTAGGATGAAAGTACACTGGTCGGCATAAGTATTTTGACAAAACTAAAGTTAATTCTACTCATAATTTGAACTTACTTCATGTAAATTTTGGCATCAATGGAAAGGTCATTTAAATTCCGTTTGAACGATACACAACTTTCCTTAACCCCTTAAGTACCCACTGAAAATTTAGAACTTTTGTAAAAGCCTACTTTTTTGACTATTTTCCTCGGTCCCAAAAAAAAAATGTTTTAATGCAAAAAGTTTCTTCAAACAATTCTAATAGTGAAAGCAAAAAAAAATTTTCAAAATCTCTTCGCTAACATTTTTTATGATTTTTTGAATGGGATGATCTCAGAAAAATTTTGTATGAAAAGGAGGAAAAAGTTGCTAAAATAGTCATTTTTAGCAATTTTCAAAAAATCATAAAAAAAATATTAGCGAAGAGATTTTTGAAAAAATTTTTTTGCGTTACTATTAGAATTGTTTGAAGAAACTTTTTGCATCAAAACATTTTTTTTTTTGATACCGAGGAAAAAAGTAAAAAAAATAGACATTCACAAGAGTTATAAATTCTAAAATTTTTAAATGGGTACTTAATGGGTTAAGGAAAGTTTTGTATCATTCAAACGGAATTTAAATGACCTTTTCATTGGTGCCAAAATGTACATGAAGTAATTTTCAAATTATGAGCAAAATTAACATTAGTTTTGTCAAAATACTTATGCCGACCAGTGTATAGTGGGTTAGATTAATCGTTCTGATAAATAAGTAGCGGTTAGGGAAAGATTGTGCAGTCGTTCTCTGAGTAAGAATCCGCAGTATTTTGTTTATTTATTCAAGCCTTAACAATGTTGATAGTTTTTTTTTTGTTTAAGTCCTATTCATTCATTCATTCAATTTCCAAAGCCTGCTTATCCATCAAGTGGGTCGCGGGTGTAGGTTGCTCAAGTGGACCCCCTCCATAGCTCTGGATTCTCCGCAATCGACACTAAATCATCAAGGGTAATCCCCATATGGCTAGAGAAGAGATTAACTTGATCTAACCATATCATCCTGGGTCTACCTAGAGGACGTCTGCCCGATGGTACGGATTCCATAGCAACTCGTGGGATCCTGGTTGGGGACATACGTTTAACATGACCAAACCACCGAAGCATGGACCGCTTCATCCGGAGAAATAGCTGCTCGACATTGAGTTACTCTTGTAGTCTGGTGTTCCTTATATGTACGAATTCTGCGTGTCACACCACCTATACAACCGAGGAATCTCATTTCGGCAGCTGGTATTCACGATTTTATTCTTTTACCCAAATTTAATGACCAGGTAAGAGTAGGAACAAACACCGAATTAAAGACTGACAACTTAGCTTTGCCACCAAGTTCAGTCCTCCTAATACCTAACAGAATGACCAAGCTGTCTCAAAATTGATCCGATCCAGCCTGACTAATCCTACAGGAAAACTAAGCATTGCTCCTTCCATCAAAGTATTACATTAAAAAAACAATAATTTTGTGTTTGATTTCACTTATACCACCTTAAATTTAATATTTATATCCATACATACGTCTCTCCATAACACGAGAACCATTCGTTCGATTTTCATGATTTTTTTTTTTCTGATTTATAGAAGTGTGCCCAAATTAGGCCGTAGAGTAGGTGAGAATTGTAGAGGATTAAAGGAGTCGGGGGGAATGAGGGGGGTCTCACGAACCGTTAGTCGTATGAACTTGAAAGTTTGTATGTTGATAAATAAGGTAAAATTATTACATGCTTCATTCATCGTTTTTCAAAATTCGTCCTATAAAGCGGCCCATAGACACTACATACATAGACACTCTGGAACTTTTTAACTAGCTTTTCGCGAGAAATTCAGTGTCAAGTTGTCCAAGAGATTCTGATTATATACCCATCTCGTCTCGGTTTGAAATTGATTTAATGCGCACTGAAGTACCAAACCTCGCACGTACCTACTCCAAATACAACAGTGAGTCCAACCAGGGCGTTGCAGGAGGACAACATGCCCCCACGGTACAATGGTTATACAATTCGCCTAAGTCTCAGATTTCTGACTTTCAAAACTGGTATAGTACTTTATTGTAAATGTTCTTAAAATGTCGTCCTATGTTGAATCCTTGGTCGCGTCGCATGTTTTTAGTTCCCGGGTAAACTAAAATTCGAAGTTGTTATGCCAAAATCCACGTTGTCACCAGCATGATATATGATATATGCCTTTACAAGGGATGCCACTGCCACGCCACTGACACACCACATTACTGCGCGCCTTGCTTAAGACTTCTATTTTCTCTAAAAAAAAATTGATTTCTGTCGATATTCTGAATTTGTTATATCTAGACATTAAATTAGCCATAATTAATAGGATCCCTTGATCGGTGGCCTGCTTTTTACCCTGTCACCCAATCCATTGTCTGGTGTCCCACTAGCGCTTTGTGTCACCCATAATCCATAAACCACGCTTTATCGTAGGGCCTCACGAACACGGGTCGCTTGGCGTACTCACACTGTCAATTTTTTTTTAAATACTTCTCCCGGGAAAGGCGAACCTATAACGCTTCAACAGCGCCCCGAAATGCTTGCAGATGTATGTTAGTTCTGCGCTTAAATTGCTGCAAATTGTATAGTCTTCAGGAAATATATCCCCAGGAAGCGAGTTCCAGAGTTTGCTTATCCTGTAACAGAAGGAGTTTTGGAAAATTGATGTCCTTGCGGTTGTCAAGTGTCTTGTGAGGAGTAGTAGCGAAACATGACTTTCTTTTTAGATGCATGGGATGGGTTGCAGGTTTACCTTTGGCACCTTTTTGGGCGGCCAATCAGCAATAGAAAGACTCGTTTTCAAAATCGGCGAAATTACCACTTTTCATCACTTAAAGACTATTTAGATCATTTTTTGATTCATCCTGTGTTATCAGTTTTGGTTGCTCAGTAATATATAATTTAATGGAAACTTTATTAATCATAATACAAAATTTCATTCTATGAGAAAATCAATTCGATTGGTCTAGTCTATTCGATTTTTCCAGGACTTTTATACACATTAGCTGGAATTGGTTATTAATTCCTTTTCGGCAATTACAGAAATTACGAAGCTATAACTGAGCATAACAGTGAATTATAATACCGTAATCGAAGCAATTCTAACCAGTACCAGCTTGGATTCAAAGTTGTTAAGTTGTTTCTTTGGATTATAAAAATACAAAAGATGGATAATATTAACAGAAATGTGTCCGTGCAACCGCCACCAATGTAAAAATGCATTTATAATATTAATTACATAAAATATACAAACCGGGACTTATGACATGAGTACCTAATATGTAAAAATGACAGTTCAAAATAATTAAACAACTTGCTTGTTTATGTTTGAAAAAATTTTGGATACTTAAAACTTATCGTTAAAACTATTGTGTTATATAGCCCCATTAGCTGCAGTTTAATTTAAAAATCCATCTACATAAATGTGAATAATTTCGACGTCTATAAAATTAGCTGCTAAATAATAATAAAGTTAAGAGCACACAAGGACTAATTTTCTATCGTGCCCATATGCAAGCCTAACTTAAAACCTACTTATTTGTTTGAAAACTGAAAACGATTTAATGCAACTTTATTGTTATGAAAATTGTTCTTAAATTAAGAATCTTATTAAAAGAATTTAAGAAATTCAATAATTTTCTTTCTTAAAAAATGTAAAAATGTATCGTCCTTGACACTTATTAACGGAGCCCTTTTACAACAAATTTGGACCTCACTCTAGTTTAAGTTTTTACAAAACAAAAAGTTTTCTCATTTTAAAGGTACACTTCTGGCAAGAATTCTTTGCCGCACTCTAACTTGGACAATAATGTGGTAAAAGTAAGAAAAGTTCTACCAGTTGGTCCAATTTCAAGGCCCTCTAGTGTTTATACTCTAACTGGTAAAGCAAACAAATACACACATCATTTGAATTCACTCATATTATTAAATTGCATTCTCTTAGGGCATCCTCCCGTTGGGCCGGTACCACTAAAAGTAACCTGTCCACACTGCGGTGGATATCAGCTATCCACTGTGGTCTGGCGGGTCACTTTAAGAACTCATTTTGCTGCGTTGATTTGCTGCGTAATAGGGTAAGTCTTCCTACCTACTTAAACATTTCGCCAAGATTTTCTTTCACAAATTGTGCCCAACTTTGGTATTTTGTTTTTTTTTTTTTAGTTGCTGGTGTCTTGTGCCAATTCCATATTTAGTGAAGGGATTAAAACACGCATATCACTACTGTAAGATTTGCGAACAGTTTATAGAATCGTATCCAGCTCAATGAGATTGCTGGATGTTTTAATAATTATAAATTGTTGAAGTCACAAATTTGCAGTCGAAATAATGCACATAACATGCACGGGCAGTGCTTCACTTCCCAATTTTATAATGAAATCGGAATTTTTATTTGGAAAATACTCTATATGAGAAAATTAAAACTCAGGACAGTTTTCGAATCTAAATATTTCAATAAAAATTAAAAGGAAAGGGATACATTTTACAGATCTTTTTTCACACACGCAATATAGGAAAATATAATTATTGCACGTTCCGTCCTTGACCAAAACGGATGTCAATGATTCACAGTGACTTTCTGACGTTTTTGAACGCTTAGATCACAATGTGGAGTCATCTACTGAGAGTCCAACCATCATCGGGATGAAACTCATTTCTCGAGTAAAAGTCAATTTCAATTCTTATTTATTTAACACTCAACAACAACAAGTCCCAAATTATTAATTATGTATTAATTTTTGAAATAGTGAAAATGTTTTCAAAAAGGTTACCAGGGGCGGTGCGGTATTTATTAAAATTCTTAAAGTCGATTCTCTAACGAATAAATAAAAATAAATAAATAAATAGGTGGCGCAACGGGCGGGTAGACACCCTAGGCCTATCTTCTCGCAACCATTCGTTTGTGTGAGTTTCTATTTTTGGGACGAATGGAAGGGACCTACAATTTTATGCCGAGTCCGAATGGCTGAATTGAGAAGCTTTTTCATTACAGTCATACTCTCGGATCTTTGTCAGACGTTCGCGATAGGTGGCGCCTAACGAATAATAGTATCGATTTATGAGTGTTCACAAGGCTTGAGCTCAGAGCGTTAACCGCTTAACTTTTCTGACCAAAAACCTATAGTTCTGTTCGAGGGGAAGACCAATCAGATTGCAGAGGATCATGGTACTTTTCATACCAATTCCTCCTTACTTGGTGCAGTTTCGGGTGTCACCTTTTTTGAGGATCTTTGGAATGGGTTGATGCATGCTCTCTATCAAGAAATCTGCTCTCTAAAATGGTTGGTGGATCGTGGATGCTTCGTCCAGTCAGTTTTTAGCTTGGATATGGCTTTTTCGAGATTTCTTCAGGCGAGCATTCCCAATTTCTTCAATCCTACACTTTTTGGGGCTATTTCTTGCGCTCTAGGAAACAAGGTTCCAAGCATTTTTTTATTTTTATTTTAGGGGCATTATTTCCTGGGCCTTATTTTTTACAGCCTTTATTTTAGTTCCTGACAATATTCTCCCCGTCTCTTTGCCTCGTAGAACTCTCGAGCTTTTAAACGTCGATCTTATCTAATGTTCAATTTCGTTGATGGCCTGTGGCAAAGTCTATTAAGCAAATCGTTTACCAGACATGATGTCATAGACGCTGTGCTTATCAATTGTCCTCCTTTTCCATTTTTACGTTTAAATCATCCAATATGATGATAAGTTTATCGAATTAAGCCTAGTTACGAATTTTGATTTTGAAGACAAAGATGTTCACTGAAATTCCGAAAGTTTTTGCCTAAGTTTGGGGCGTAATCTTCGCCAAAAATAATCCACTTCCGGTGAGCACTATCATTGGTATATTTGGGGTCAACGTTGAACGTCATGAGTACCTACACAGATTGGTACCTAACTACACGAAAAAAAAAACAAAAACTGTATACAAGAGCGCTCTCGACCAAAAGTCCCAGAAAGCTTTTTAGTTAATCCTTTTGGTTTTTTTGGTATTCATTGTGCGTGACCAAATGGGAACAGAAATAAATATCTCGTGTGACATTGGACTAAAGATTTGTCAGCAACCGTAACTACTTTTTCAATACCCTGGTTAATTATTAAATATTAATGCAAACCAGGAATTTGAATATGTCGAGGCAGTTCGATGGTATATTTGCTCTCTATACAACAATTTTAAGAATGCCGACTATTTCAATTGAATTTTGATGTCACATCATTCCATCAGTTTTAAAGTACAAAGTAAATAGTATCTAAACAAAATCACACAGTAAATCATCAACCATTCCAATCTTAAATTTATGGAAATATTCACATTGAAAACGCGAATTCCTCAGCTTGATAAAAATTTAGTTTGTGCAGAAGTCAGTAAAACATTTCGTAAGTACGCACGTAATCAAGTTTCTCCCACGTCAAATACAAATAAAAAGAAAAGTTGACAAAGGGTAATTCCCCTGATAGAGTCATACACTCATACCTCATACAGACATTTTAGAATTCCGATATCGTTATCATAGCGATTACATTATGTTGTCACAGCCACATGCGTCTATCAACAGCTCAATTTGATTCATCAAACAAACAACCAACTGGCCTATCCCTGACCTCATGTCAGTATCGGTTAGCTTCATAGCAATATTTCATACTCATGGTAACCCTGCAGACTTCAGACGTAAACAATAATACTTTTTTTCTTATCTTATCAAACATTATCACCGCGACCGCAACAAAACAAAAGCTCCATGTAGAGCAACCTCAGCTTCACTCGAAATTACAATAACAGCAGAGAAAGTTGACAGTAAAAGCTTTACTACTTGTATGGCCTCTCGACAAATTTCGAATTTACCAGTCGTTAGTTCGAAAGAAATCATCTACACGGCGTGATAGCTACGCACGCAACATTTTTACATTCCCCAACGAAACATCATACCATATTTTTGTACTTTTTACGATCGCTGAGCGACAATGCAGAAGGCAAACCTCAACAATCCCCCGTTAGATGTGCAGGAAACTCACAACTGTCCACCATCCTACGATCAGGCAACGGGAAGTAGCGTCGGTCAACCACTGCCACGATCCACAGCGTATCCACAGGCTCCACCAGGATTTATACCTGCCGAAAACTACCCCAACATACAGCAACAGCAACAACAGCCGCTATACCAACAAAGCTACCCACAACATGCGCAGCAACCACCACCCCGACAACAACCCCAAGTGGTGATCATTCAAAGTAGGCGCATCAGCCCCAATTTTTGACAAGGATATAGCTAAATTTTGCTTCTTTACAGACCACACTCTGCCGCTTGGACCACGGGCCTCTTACATCACATGTCCCTTCTGTCACATCCAGAAACTGACACGTGTTGAGCCGGAGCCTGGCTCAAAGACACATCTCATGGCAGCGCTTCTCTGTGTTTTCGGGTGAGTCACAAACGCTCCTATTTGCGTGGCAAACTTTTAATCGACCTTATCTTATCTGGAATCTTATCACGCGATAAATTTACACACTGAATTCACTTGTAGGTTTTGGTGCTGTGTCTGCCTGCCGTACTGCATGGACAGCTGTATGAATGTCAACCATTACTGTGGAAATTGCAACAAGTTCCTCGGCACCTACAACAGTGGCAACATGTAGTCGAAAGGAACTTCAAAACTTATTTCCGATTTGCAGTATTTATGTGCGTATCCTTTGTTTCCCTCAGATATCATACCTATCTGGCTAGATTAATTTATTATTTTTTGTTTGCCAAAGTTGTGCTTTTTTGTATGTAATCGAGTACTAAAGCCATTAAATTGTAGTTCATGTGACTGAACTTATAGCCAATGCGTAGTGTTTTTTCTTTTTTTTTTTTTTTAATTGACAAATTACCATGTCAAGTCGGACTACAGCGTGATAATGTCATAAATATTTAATAGCAACCAGTGACAAATATATCGGTATGTGGACGGTCATTTTTGATAAATACGTTCCGGCTGACCAAGGGAATGAAGTGCTAAAAAGAGGAAGTGATTTGGTGGTAGTGAAGTTGTGCTAATATGTTAATATTCATGGTCCGCTGACCCAAATATTATAAACTAGTTAGTATTTACCCTTAACTTCACAGGTTTTGTAGGATGGTCATCAGGGAAACGAATTTTGTTGGTTAGTTTCGAAATGTGTTTTAGGTGCGGCCGGCATGTCGGAATCAATAAATGAAAGGAAGTATGACAGTCGCTATAGCCTATCGTGATTAGGCGACTTTCATTATCATTGGAAATCATAATGAAAGTGCTTGTTGAATCAGTTGCTCGTGGCGCCATTAATCCATTAATCGTTAGTGTTTAAATATACCTATACACTCACTCTCCAATCGCTAAAAACAAATAGTTTTGAAAAATATTCGATAGAATGGAAGGTAGGTACAGATAGTCTGAAGTCTGCACAAGTGCACATAGCAATATATTAAAAGATGAAGGATTAAGTTACATTGATTTATTAATCTATTACAATTACAAACTGTTTTGCAATTAATTAATTTTATGTGGACCTGAACATAAGCCCTAGCTCGCTTACTTTCAGGTGGTGAAAATTAGAAACATTCAAATGTCATCGTTAACGTTGAAGTAAACCTATTTATGTGTTGGCACACAATATAAAGACCGGTGCTACAATGAAGGCAGTTGATTGTGAGTCATATTACAGAACATTTCACTTTTTGAAATACAGTTGATTGTACTAAGTCATATAAGAGAACATTTCACTTTTTAAACAGTAATGCCATCTGTTGCCGAAAAGGTGAAATCATAAATTGTTCCTAATATTGTGGGTTTCTGAATAGATGGAACTGTGTTCTATGGAAGGTTAGTAACAATGATTAGAGATTTTATACATTCGCAATTGCTACACCAAAAGAGAGCTGTTTGAGTCAACTTTCAAATATCGGACACATTGACGGGCTTATCTGTTATCTTTTGACAGTTGACTTATCTGTTTCATTTAAATTTAATTTCGGAGAGGGTTTCGAGTTAACTAACAATGGTGTATACTTCATAGTCGAATTTAATAATGCTTAGGGCCACTTGCACCAAGCTTATTTGACAACAGTATTTTTATTCACTGTTTAGCTCTATTCCGTTGATTAACTAAATTGTGTTGCTGGTCTACACTTAGGGCCACTTGCACCAAGCTCATTTGCCAACAGTATTTATTCTTTGGCTACAATTTTTTCGTCTACAAATAAGTAGTATTTTTCAGAAAAAAATTTGGAAACGTCGACAAAAATCGAAAAAACGCCTGAAATTTAATAGAAATCGTCTGAAAATAAATAGAAATCATCAGAAAATCAGATATTGGAAACGTCTGAAACAATTTTTAAAACGTCTGAGTACAAATAGTAATCGTCTGAAAAATTAAAAACCCGTCTGAAAATATAAAAAAAAAACAATTGAGTAAAAGGGAATATTCATAGAGACAAAAATAATGCTGACGATTTATTCAGATTTTCAGACTAAATTTCAAGTTTTTCAGACGAATATTTAAAAAAAAACAACTGACAAAAACTAGCAGATGAATATGAAAAAATTAGAAGACGAAAATATTTTCTTTTCAGACGAAAATGTTTTAACCTTTAGATATTCTTTTATTCACTGTTTAGCTCTATTCCGTTGATTAACTAAAAATTGTGTTGCAGGTCTACACTTATTTAGTATCTATCAGTGGATAAATTCATAAAATATTTATCCAGTCTCGAAAGGCTAGATAGTCATGTCCAAACGTCAAATAGTAAAACAAAGTGTCAAGTGCTTGGTGGTGTCAAAAAAAATCAACAAACAAAATATAAATAAATAAAAAATAAAATCTCATCAAAGGATATTAATTTAATTTCGGACGACGACGATGAAGAAATTGTGGATTTTATAAATAACAACTTTTATAATCGAGGAATATACGATAGACAAAAACTTTTCGATACTCTGAGAGACGGGGATTTTATTTGAAAATTTCGATTAACAAGAAATACTACTTTGCGTTTGCTGGAAGAAATTGAAAATAAATTGGATTAATTTCTATCTTTTATTGTTGCTTTGCTCGCTTGTTGGATTATCTGTTAATTTCATCCATTACATAAGTTTATTTACCTATACGTTTGTAGCTTTTATTTGCCATTTATTTGACAGTTGAATGTATTTTTTGTGTTTTTAATATTAGTAGTATTGTCAAATTTAAAATAATCGAAGGTTACTTATCCAGGCATAATATTTTGCAATGGTGCAACACAAAGAGGGAAAGTAACTATTTTATTGGTTTATCTTGGGTTAGCTATTTAGAAGTTTATTTATTTATGTCCAATGATTTGGTGCAAGTGGCCCTTAGTGTCTTTAAGTTACTCGCATATTTGGCAAAACAACAGAGTAGGTACATAATATATCCAATTGAAGATAGGAGGTACTACATTTTCCACGACTTACAAAAACTGCCTCCTGTTACATCCATTTTTTACACCTTATCAACTTTTCTTTCTTATTCCGCTGATGTAAAGGAAATTCGTCATCCATGAGGTATTCCTATTCGAAATGCCATTTCATTCCATTCGATACCCATTAAGAATGTCAGTTGTAATGTGTTTCAATGTGATATGTACTTAATTCCTTTTCAAAATCAATAAATGAAAGCAATTAATAAAAAACAACTTGTAAACAAGTACGTAAACTCGTTGTCTGTCTGTTTAACAGGACGTCATTAAAGCGCTATTAACCCTGTCTATATTCATATTCTTCCTAGCAAATAGGGAATCATATGTTTGAGAAAACTTTAGCCCGGTCTCATAGAATTGAAAACCCGGAAAACGCAAAATTTAAATTTTAACCGGAAAATAAAAGCCCGAAAAAACAATTTTCAAAACTCATTCATCATCAGATTCCTTTGAGTGATTTGTTGGAACAGTTGAATTCTGAGCGTTGAGAACTAGGCCGCCAAATATAGAATACAACAGAGAGTTTGATACCATAATGCATTTTGTCATTGCTTACAACGTTTGTCGATCTTTCGAGTCTTCTTATCTCATTTATAAATTTAAAGAATTGATTCACGTAAAACTGTCAACGAGTTAACGGCGTAATGTTGTTACTTGGTAAAGATACTTTTAACAAGTGCCTATTCTGAATATATATTTGTAAACAATTCGTATAATATTTTTTGTAAGGCAATTACCAACGGCATACTACACTGCAAAATGTGAGGGAATAAACCAAGAGGATAGTTTGTTATACACATAGCTTGAGGAACATTATTATTTTTTGACAGTTTGCTCAACACGATAGTGTCCGGAAATAAGCCAAGGGTAATATTCCTTTTACGCAATTATTGACACTAGCAGATAATAAGTCAGTATCAGTCAATCAGTAATATCATTATAAATAATGTAATGTCCTAGAAATTTCCAAAAATGCTTTTTTTTTGTTCATTGTTCGAATTTGAAACAAATACCCTTTCAAAATTTGATAGCGTTATCAGTATACCACGTCTCGACTTAAAGCAAATCAAATCGTAAATTGAATAAGTAGTTTCGAAAGATTATGTAAATTAATTGCAATTTCTAAAACAAACATTTAACAATAATCTCCCATTATCATGACTCTATCTAATTTGCATCTTCTCTCATATGGTCAATATAAACACGTTTTAGTAAGCACTGTTTAAGTTTTGTCTCTATAGGTTAGCGTTAGAGTGAGGGCAACTTTCGCAGAAAAAAATATAGGTATACCTACCTGGCGATTATTTATATATTTCAAAAATCAACTCTAAGGAACTATTTTTTTTTTTATTACATATCTAAAGTCTCATAACTGGTCCCCATATGTCATTTATGTATCAGGAAGTTTTGTGTAAAGTTAAAAAAGACTAAATAATAAAGTTTTCAAAAACGAGTATACTATTCGAGCCGTTGCGCCACCAATTGTTGGTGTGGTTTGTAAATCATATTGAACTGAAATACGTACTGAATAAAACATTTATGGGATGAAGAGTATTTGAATTCTCTTGGCGTATTCGTTAGGCCTTTTATACAGAAAATGATAAGCTTGTAGCATTTTATTATGGGCATTTATATTTGTAATACCAAATAAAGGAAATTAAACAAGTTCGAAGCCACTTAAGCTGATAACAGAAGCGGAAGTTGAAGGGCATTGAGCTAAGGATTGATAAATAATACGGCATTCAAAACAGCGACGCTTTCAAAACGCTGCAAAATTAATAAAAACAAAACGTCTTTTCAACTGCATAAAATGCGGAAAAGACTCTGTTTAAAAAAAAATGTGTCTGGAGAACTCAGTTTGATATTTCGGTTCACCCTGACGTAGATTAAACTTGAATATTTTCTTGTATGAATATTTTATTTATTAATACGTGTGTTTTTCTTTTCTATATAGGGTTAGCAAAATAATTCCATACAAATTCAATTCTATATAGATTTTCGTTAGCCCGGATAATTATCGGGGCTGTTTCCTTAGCCCCGATAAAAACTGTGCAACAAAACTATCATTGTTTTAAATGTTATCGATTCTGTCATAAATGACATCTGACATCGCAAAATTCATTTAAAAAAAAAAGTAAGTCAAAGCATTTTGTCAAAAAAATGCACCTATAAATTATCGAATTTTTTTTCCTGCATTTTTCATGCTTATAAATTATTCTAATTCGCGTATAATAGTGTTTGTGAATGACATTATACGAATTTCTGTGATATGAGTGCTGCCAAGCTTTTATAAAGAAAGAGATAAGCCCCGATAATCGTTTTTTTGTAAAGCTATAATAGATTAGCCAAAAAAACAGACCTAATGTATAACTTTTGCCGGCAGAATCCAATAATTTTAGATAAATTGTCTTTTTAAAAACAAATTTTGACGGCTATATACAACCAAACAATAAAATCAGAATTATGAAGCAGTGATATATCGGCAATTTAAGTTAGTTTTTAGGTTCAGGTCCATTTAGGTCCAAACAATTCAACACGACTTAGACTAATTTCTTGAATGCGTCCAAATTCTTGGAAAATCTCGGAAATTTCAGACTGTTGGACGAATTATTAATAAGAAGAAATTAAACAATATTATAATCACTTTCTTAGACTGAATTACAGATGCCCACTGTGCATCCAAATGTCAAAAGTAAAAAATATTAAATAACGCTCTTATTCGATTGAAAAACTGACTATGACAGATTAGATTATTACTGTTGATATAAAGAATCAATTAATATCAAATCATTATCGCATAAAAATTAAAATATGAATTTTTAGAAACTATAGACGAACTTTTATTGTTCATTCTATTGCTCCGATGTTTCTAATCGGCATCATCACAATATGTAATTATTTTTTTTGTTTTATGCATAGTTTTCCTCTTTTTTTAAGTGCAGATCTTGATATTTCGATCGTTTGTAAATTCCCCTATAGTAGGGAAAACAATAATATTGCATGAAGCCGCACTTCAGTGTATACAAAGTATCTGTAAATTTGATATTTGAAGGGCGATAAAATTAAACAGAAGGAAATGTCATTTAGTTGGCATTCTTTTAGCAGGAGATGTTTTTTAAATTGAGACCTACGACCATATATAACTTTGAAGAGTATATTTGATATACGACATATTCATTGGCCAGAAAGTTTGCATTATCTTCCATTCACATATTATACTTCATCCAGGTATTCATATTTCGTTCATCCGCGTGGGTTTCTGCGAATCACCGATAATTCATATATAGACGAAAACCATTTCACACGAACGATGTGTGATGAAGTCGCCACCGAAGGAAACTCCAATCGCCTGGTTCTTTGGAAGTCTCCATTTGAATGGCTGTATTTTTTTTTTTTATTATAATCGCGATCTGGTCTAAATCCGGTTTTAAGCAAGACAACAAAACCTTGTTACCCTTTTATAGGGAACAATTTTCAAGATTAAAATCCATCGACAGTGTACAAAATAATGTGCTGTCACATTTGTGAAAATGAATGAATGATTTCAAATTAGCACGTTCAAGGACAGAGTTTTTTTGTTTCTTAAATTTAAATACTCACTCTCCTTGGTGGCGCCACAGTCTGAGGTAGACGTGGTCTTCAACCAATATGCCTCTTCTCAGTATAGCTTATATCCCTTTGATTATATGAAAGCGTGGTAAAGTAATATCTATTTTCAATGCCAAATAATAGCGGTAAAAAATGTTTCCTTGGCTTTATTTTGAAAACAAAGAGAATCCCATTTTTAACATAACGCGAAGTAAGAAATATTTTCTTTCCGTTTATTTTTTTTATCAAAATGGTTGCACATTTGCCCAAGTCAGTTTAGAATGGAGTAGCTTTGAACTGTTGAACTAGATTGCATTTTAACAATATTTCTTTAATCTAGTAATACCTAGACCTAGACTATGCGAATCCTTATGGCTTAGGTATATGAATACGGAATGCACTATCAGAAAGACCGCCCAAAGCTTTGTATACCTACAGCTACAATATGTTTTTCTTTTCTCTTCAAATAAACAAAAAAAAATTGTTTACTGCACTGATTTTAGTTTTCTAATTTTTATAAATTTCTAGAATCCATTACCTCACCGGAGTCTTAGAATATGATTTCTATGTATAGTCTAGTGAGTCCACAGATCAAATTGTAATTTTTCAATAAGCATGCATACATAATCTAGAAGCTGTGACTCCAAAGATTAACCCAAAAGATTCTACTTCTGTTCAAATGCAGTAAGTATACGAAAGCCCTGCATCGGAATTCCCATTAAAAAAACAACCTCTTTGCTCCATCGAATACTTCGTCATATTTTACAAGGAAATTGTGAAATAAGCAAAGCTTATCATTTCATTGCATTCTCGCAGTCATATTTGTGGTCGATCGCACAAACAACATCCAATGCGTCATTGTAGTATTAGTCACAATCGGAAGAGTAGAATAAAGTGTTTAGCTTAACATATCGAATGATCCCTGGCCCTGGTATACTTACATACTTTGCCCTTACCAGTCCTCGATTTTAATTCAAAACAACGACTCACCAACAAGAAACAGCTATAGGTTAGGTACTCGTACACGTACTATACAATTCCCATTTTCATCATCGCATCGGTGGGGTTGAGTGGTGGTACGTCTATAGTTGATTTGTTTATAAACATTGTTCGCCACAGTCAGCAAAGAACTTTCGAGTTTCGAGTAGATGGCATGAAGTATAACAGCTGGTGAGGTGAAGTGGGGTGCTCACCCAAATTAAATGTGTTTTCACTTTGACAGCAACGATTCTAGGTTGCGTCTTGCGTCATTAAAGTCGAATGAGATTAAATTGGTAAACCAAAGAAGTTGCTGATAAGCGAATATTTAAACCGGGTATCCGGTCCGACAGAGAGAGATTATATTTCTCTCTCTAGACGTTTGCTTATTCAATTTATTGCTGATGCTGGCTGATCTATAAATTATTTCTGTTTATTCTGGTGTGGTAGTATTGTTGACGACACAAAAACTGCGAAGTTGTCAAATCTTTGTTTGTACATGCATTAGTTTGAGGCTTTGGATTATTGGTGTAAAAATGTGATCAGGGCACGTGTAAAATCATTTTTGAGTTGTAGCTAAATGCATTATCATTATTACTACTAGGTACAAACTGTCTACAGTTCTAAAAAAATTTACATTTTTTTTTTAGAGCAAATTGGTTTTAAATTATTATTTATTTATTTATTTATTTGTTTCATCAACAAGCTTAGCTTACAGATTACGAATTTATATATAATAATACATCTAGTTTAATGGGAAAAAAATTATAATTTTTAGCTAATAAATAATACTTTTGACATTTAGTTTGAAAGCAATCTAAATAAAATGCTTCTAAAGCGTTCTCTCGAAATATGAAAATCCATATGTCTACTTACAACATTGAATGAATTAAGGCATCTAGTAATTGGCTCATTCCGACCATAATTTGTTCTATGCCCCAGTTGGTAAAAGAAGTGATGATCCCTTAAAACCCTTCCCGGAGCATTAATTGGAAACATGGACAAAAGTGTACAACTATCGATATGTGAACACAGTACGTCTCTCGCAAACATTATGTCATGTGCATTCCTTCTTGCTTTGAGTGTCATTAAACCTAACAGTTGACATCTGGCTTTATAAGAGGGCTGAAAATCCCAACGCATTTTAAAGAAGACGTATTTTGTAAACCGCCTCTGCACTCATTCAATACGGTCCGAATGCGATAAATAGTTTGGATTCCAAACAACATCGGCGTATTCAAGTATTGATCTGACTAGGGCATTGAAAATCGATATAAATGTGTGAGGATCAGAGAAATCTTTCGCGTTTTTTTTTATGAATCCGACAAGAGAATTAGCCTTAGCGACTATATACTCGATATGAGTAACAAAGGTTAGTTTCGTATCAAGGAATACACCAAGATCTTTAATTTTGTCAACTCTTATTAATGGCATGCGATCAATACAATAAGTATGCGAATATTGCGTTTGGGATCTCATGAACGAGATAGCAAAGCATTTTCGAACGTTTAACTTTAAGCAATTAGTGACGCACCAACTTGATAAATTGTTAAGATCAGTCTGGACCTTTAAGCAGTCATTTAAGCAATTAATTTTTAAAAATATTTTGAGGTCGTCAGCATACATTAAACAGCGGCAAAATTGCAGCTATTATTAACAGGACGATTGCACTAGAATCCCCAGATCAGGTATAAATGCATCTATAAAAAGCTGGCAACACAATAAAGGACCATTCACAGCGAACGAACGAATTGATAAAATGCGAACAAACCACTTTTTAAGCATTCATGAACAGAAACTTGCAAAATGACATTAGAACCAATTTGAATTCGTATTATTTCATCTTCATGGGAGTCAAAAATGTATTTTGTGTCATCATGCCGCATGTTTATTAATACACTATAATTTAAATAAACAAATACAATGTATATTAATTCCATAGAAGTTTGAATTCCCATTTTACACCAAATTGGAAATATTTGACTGCTGCACTTTCACTTTTATTTTGACAGTTCGTTATTTTTTTCAATCTAGCAGTTCATTTTGCGCTAGATTGAAACATTTCCCAGAAAAGGATATTTCACAAAATGTGCTAGAGCTCTAGGGCAAATGTTGAAATGTTTCAGTCAGTTTTTTTTTATATGGAGTTTGGCATGCCGCTAGTCATCTAGCAGTCACTGGAACGCGGCCATTCGCTAACTACTGCGACAAAAAAAAATGTTCATGTGAACGAACTGTCAAAACCTGCGAATATTCGTTCGTTCATAGGTAGTTGGTCGCTCTCATTTGAATAGTCCTTAAGTGTACCTATCTCACATTGGTAGATCATACCTGGTCTTAGGCCTCACTTATAGCTATCATTGAAATGCATCATTTTAACAAATTTTTGACAAGTCAGTTAGATATATGTAGCAATAATTGAAAATTCCTGTCAGTGACTTTTCAACAAACTAGTTTAGATTTTGAGGTTAGATTTGATCATTGAAAGCAAAACTGATCATTGAAAGCAAAACTGATAGAAAGAGAATCGAACACATCATACAGTGAAACGATTGGGTTCCATATTAGAGAAACGAAAATCAGAAATGAAAATTTGATGCATTTCAATGATAAGCTGGGCCTTAGACAGGCCAAAAAAGCTACTCAGCCTTGTCAAAACGACGTCAAAAAGATGCTTAATCTACGCAGGCATGATATCAAAAATGTAGTATGCTACCACGGTTTACGATAGGTATCACCTAAAAAAAATGCAATTATAGTCTACTCACCGGAATGCCGACTATGTCTTGAGAAAGAGAAATAGCTGGTCATATCATATGTGAATGTCCGGCCCATTGTGGTATCAGAAGGAAGTCATTTTAGAGAAATAAGAGGTACCGAGGAATTAAAGAAATCCTCTGCTGAATGTATGTATCATATAGCTATATTAGGAATATGTAGAGACACTACTAACCTAAACTAAATGCTGACGCATCAAGCACAATAGATCTTATAGGTCGACTCGACATGCCTTTACATGCCTGTTGCGAGTCAGGAATTTTAAGCATCTCTCAGCGATTTTCTTCATCTTACTATTTTCAAAAAAGTATCCTTTTCCATCATATACCTATTGTGCGGTTTCCAATCTCACACTTTAAAACGTTGAACGTATTTTTTTAAACTGATACAGAAACTCTAGCAATCACGACGCAAAAGCTATTACATTGAACAGAAACAAATATTTTCGATAAGCTATCGAAATAGAATTTTAATGCGAATTCCATCTCGAATTGATTGAGAACACCAATTAAAAGTTCCTCCAGTTTCCTATTTTCCTATTTTCTACATACTCTCCAAATATTCCTAACTATCAACAAATGAATTTGTTAAACAAACTGAACACCAACGTTAGCTGCCCTGCAAATTTCATCAACAGAAAAATGCTTCCCATACGCTTTCTATACAGCCATAGATACGGATACCACCAATGCGAAGAGAACAACCTTCAAATATAGATACCTAAGTATTTACTTGAATTTGGTAAAATAAACCGCTCATACACAGCCGCGAATACACACATCAAAATAAAATGAAAACTGAAGTTAAAAAAAAAATATAACAAGTTAATGTCGAAATCACCTCCAATACCAAAGCCAAAAAATAAGTCAGCGAGCAGAAACGCAAATATCCATTGCAACTAGCGTTGCCGAAATGTAAATAATGTATGAAATGCTACTTTCTGATTCTCTTAATTTAGTGCTAGAAATTTAAACCATCGGCTTCGGCTACTCTACTGTTGTAGTGGGCCTGTGAAAGGCGAACCTGTATATAACGCTTCAGCAGAGCCTCGAGATGCTTGGCAATAGGTGTTATACATAGTTCTGCACTTAAGTTGTTGTCGTCCTCTCGAAATATGTCCCCAGGAGGCGAGTTCCAAAGTTTACTTGTCTTGTATTCAAAAGAGTTTTGAAAAAAGTATGTCCTCCCGTTGTTAAATGGTCTCTGGTACGTGACACCAACTCGATTTTTTTAGTTGACTTTCGGAACATGCATTTTATATAATAAAGCCTATTCCACTTCTTGAATAAGATAGTCAATATTTCGAAAATCGACTGACTGAATAAATGCATAATTCAAAAGCATCACTATCTTGGTAATGGGTTGTTACTTTTGTATATTTTCATCGCTCATATCTTAGTAATGTTTAAATGTTTAATGTTTAATGAGCTGTTAAAAAGAATTGAGTACCCATCAGAATTGTGGAATAATTCAAAATATCTTGAGTGATCTCTTAGTTGAAACCCCTTGTTTCGGTAGGCTTTTGGTCATTTGGTTCATTTTTTATCAGGCTTACAAACAACAAATTCATAAAGGTACGAAAAATGGAAACGAATTATTGATTTTCGTAGTACATTCCATAGCTCAAAGTAGAATGAGCGCAAATAAGCTATTAGCTGTCACATTGATTGGGGGTAGCGACATATCTCCGCCGAAATGCGACATAGCTCCGCGCGGAGATATGACGTTTTCAAAACGACATAACTCCGCCAGAAAAAAAGCGACATAATTCCGCTCGAAAAATGTACTGGGCGGAGATATGTCGCTATGCCATTGATTGCCGCTGGAAAAAGTGGTTCCAATTGGAAAATCAAATTTCTAAAAGAACACACTTTACATAGCTCAAAAATGTTGGCACATCAGTTTCTGTTAGGGCCTATATTGTTGGGAACATCTGAGCTGAAGAACTATCCCTTTCACAAAAAATCAATGCTAATAAAACTAGATTAGCGCTTATTATAATTATATTATTATACTCAGACATTATAAGGTCTATGATTTTTGGTGACCATTTATCCCAGTCGAAACTTTTCACAAAATCGATTAAATGTACATGGATCATGGAATCTCCTTGGTGATTAAATCTCCTTTTCCAAAAGCCCCTTTCCAAAATTCCCTGTGCTGAAAGCCCTTACTCCAAAAGACGCTGTGAGAAAATCCCCACGGTACAAATATACTCCCCCATACATAATTAATAGCACTAAATCTAAAATGGTGTTAAAAAGTGAGGGAGCATGCTGCCCCCTTGAAACCCCCCTGCTTGTATGGTCATTATAGGATTTAGAGTAGGTGCAAGGTTGGGTATATACTAAGTTTGTATTATGTTGTTTGCTTAATTTTACCGCCAAAAGTACCTAAGCGTTTTCTTAATGACCATTATAGAAAATACGTTGGATTCTGGGCGAAGTTAAATTGAAGTTTCAAGAAGAAAACCGGATAAGTTTTATATTGTGCGAACAGGGGATTTTAAGGAGCGATTTAATAAGTAATTGTGAAGGTAGATGGGAGATTTTGGCATAGGGGATTTCGTCCCGGGAGATTTTGGAAAAAGATAACAAAAATATTAGAGATTATGTCCAATAAGGGATTTTGAATAAGGGGATAACGTAGGGATCCCCAAAAAGTATCTGCATCCAGGAGTTTTTGGCCTGCCTCTCTTCCGCACTTGTAAATTGCAATTAACGCAACATATCGCCATATAATAAAACAGCACTAGCTTCCTTGACGAAAAGTAGCAGGTTTACTTTGAAGCATTGGCTACTACTAATTATTCGCCTTTACTTCGATTAGATACATTTTTTATTTCCCCGCAACACTGCATCCAAGTCAACAAGCTGTTTGGCTATGCTTGCTTTCCTCCATTCCACAGGTAATTTAAAACAGGTAAACTACAGACACAGTTGCGATTAAACTCTGGTGCTAATCTATACGCAAGCTGAACGTGGTGCATACAGCAGCGTCCAATGTGCACTTTCAGAGAAGCCTATAGAATAGTGAAAGAAAAGTGAATACAAACTTACAAAGAAACAGTGCAATTAAAATCGCGTCTAATGGATCAGAAACATTCCATGATGTATCCGAGTTTAAGTGGACGCAATGACGTTCCATCATCGAGTGCAGATATGTCACAACACCATGACATACCGACAGAGGCGCCACCATCGTACGATATGGCCATGGCCAGTCCTAGTGCTCCAACAAGAATTCAACCATCAGCTCCATCACCCACAACTCCAGTAGGATTTCAAGACTTTCGTCAGTATACTACACCAAGTGCTACATCACCACCTATGATGGGTTCCTATTCAGGCAATGCAAATCATATGGTCCCTTCCTTACCTCCCGTTATAGTAGAACAACCAGGTGAGAATAATATGAAGCTCTGCGCATTAAAATGATGCTGACCTTTTGTTTAGGTTCGGAGCCTCTGAAACTAGGACCCCAACCGTCAACTGTCACATGCCCAGAGTGTGGGGAACGTCGCAAAACCCGGATGCACTATACGCCCAATAGGAAAACGCACATCTTCGCCGTGGTTCTTTGTCTTGTTGGGTATGTTAACCCAAATTCGTGAATAGTTTCGCAACTCATAAATTTTCTATTATTGACCAATAGATGGTGTTGCTGTGCGTGCTGTGTGCCGTATTGCATGAGTAGCTGCAAGACCGGTCATCACTACTGTGGCAGGTGTAGCAGGTTCCTTGGTACCTACAACCGGAACGTAATATAAAAGCCGAACTTCAACCAGTTAGCCGATTTCTTTCTCGTTTAATTTAATTTTGTAACAATAATGCTGTGAAATCATGTGTGAGTGATTGTGAATATTTTAATATTATGTATACTAGGTGATAAGAAATACTAAGAACAAAGCGATAAAACATAATAATTTTTGTTAGATAAAATTATAATTCAGTGCCGCTCAGTGTGTGGGAAATTGTAGAGTATTTTATTAAAGTGCGCGTTGGCGTTTATCATGGTAGCAAAACGGTAACGCTTTGGTTGGAGTTATTTGTTTGTCACAACTTTTCTCAGATAAAAATAGCGAATTGCGTTAACCGAATTAAGGCTAGTGGATGAGATGCGTCATCTGTGATGCTGGAGGTGTTAAGTGGATTGTGTAAACTCGTTGAATTATAACCAACAAAGTCAACAATGTATTTAAACAAGGAAATTATTCTCTTCAGAGTTTTTTCTCTGTCGATGAATCAATTATGAGATGAAGTAGGGCTATGAGATGAAGTAGGGCTAACTGGTAAGAGGTGATCTTCTTATAGCGCAGATTTCGAAAGATACTTTACAATCAGTTGTGTAAAAAATGCATACAATTTATAGGTACATAATCACATTGGTTGGACAATGAAATATCATCTCGAATGTACGTACAAACACCGTCAAATTTAAGATAGGATACACTACATGAACATGACAAGTGGTCAAATGGTCATATAGTTTGTAATTTAAAACAAGTCTGCGATCGATCTTTCGTTCTTATATGTATATTTGACTAGCGAAAAGCGAACCCGCAGACGTTGTCCTGCCCGAATTTCGAAACACAGCAAACAGAACTCGAAATGTTTTTATACCCTCCACAGGAAGTCATATTCTTATTCACTTTGCCTTTACATTTGTAACGCCAAGAAGGAGTCCCCGGAGACCCTGTAACGTATATATACAGCTAGGTTCCAGAAATCGAGTGAAATGAAATCGAAATCAAAATTGCAAATCGAGTGAATTCGTTTTCAGTGTTCTGCAATTCTGCATTCCGACCGATTCGGTAACTCCAAAATTTTTTCGAAATCACTTTTCTTGAAATTGCAAACAGCTAACATCTGTCTGGGACATCGTAAAAGTGTTTTTATTTTGGAAAATTGTTTTTTAATAAAATTGTGTTGTTCGTGTGGCTTAAAAGATTATATTTATTATAATTTGATTATAAACGGATTTTATAATGAGTGCTGTGCTAGTTGCTGCACAGGAGAAATAAAAAAATAAAAAGACGAAGGCTAAGAGATATATCGAATCCCTTGGAAATTGCAGATGCTGCGCAAGTTATAAAAGCTAAAAACGAAAGTTTAATTTTGTCAATTATTAGTCGTTTAATAGAGGTTCATTTCATACTACCGTCTAAATGTGCCTATTTCTAATGTTGTTGCAAATTGTTGAACCACACCTTCAACAATATTTAATTCCTGCCACTTTGCAGCTAGCCGCAGTTTTGCGTTTTTGCCGCTCCATAAAATGAATAAATATTCCCTTCTGCGCAGTATTTTTATGTTTACCCCTGTTTTGAATATATTTTTTGTGAAATAAGCCTATCAAGTTTGTTTTAAATTGCATTTATTACTTACATTTTTGATCGCGTCTTTTCGTTTCCACTATTTCACATCGAATGACCTAGATCGATTTGAAATCACTTGGAAATCGTCAAAATTGATTTGTGGAACACAACAATATCACTTTTTCTAAATTCCGAAAATTTCTAAACCGAAATCGAATACAGTGAAATGTAGAATACAAAAATTCATTTCCGATCGATTTCGATTTCATTTCGAGTGAAAGTGAAATGTGGAACCTAGCTGATATTCTGAATCAGGATCACATTCTGAATCGATTTAGTCTGTCTATCTGTCCGTCTGTCTGTCTGTTGAAAACACGATAGCGTCTAAACGAATCGACATAAATGTGAATGAAATTTTGTGAGAGAACTTCTTTTTATGGTCGTCAGGTTGGTATTAAAAGTGTTCTATGTCGGTTAAGTAGTTCTGGTACCTTTTATACAAAACTGACATTAGACCCATGCCTGTACAATACATTTTGTATGACTTTTATGCAGTGGAGGGTATCAAAGCAACGGCCAGTGGCTTTATTTCACGAATTTACAAATCTGTAGAAAAATTGCAAATTTGGTTTAAAAATAATTGTGGTGAAACAGAATTTGTCTCTTTTTCTAACAAAATTGTCAAAAAATAATTGTAAATACAAATTCGTAATTAGGTGAAATAGGTCACAGTTCGATAATAATAACACTTTTACTTGTTTTTTTTTTTTTTTTTTTTTTAATTTTGTAGTTAGATACATATTCTAATAGTACGACAATAGGCGTATTTTTTTGGGAAGTGAGTATAACAAAACCAAAAGTGAGTATAACAGTTTTGCATGTAAAACCAAAAGTGAGTACCTGCATAAGTCGGCCACCTGTGGTGCAGACATTTTTGGCCAACTTAGAGAGGTGGCCAACTTATAAGGGTAGGTACCTATTTTTTTTAATACATATTCCAAAAAAATGGCGCTTTTATTAATTGTATTAATTAATTAAAACCATTATTAAAAACAAAATATCCACAAATGAAACAGTTAGAAAAAGAACAACACGAAGAGTAGGTATTTTAATTTAAAACACGAATGAACATTTTGCTGCGCTTAATGTGCTTAGGCACCTAACTCAGGTGACAGTTTATCATAGAACTTAAGCAGACAATTTTGCCTTACACACGAAACTTGCCTAGATTTGCTGGCAAATCGACCAATCAGAAGCTGTTGACTAGCTAGGCAAAAGCGTATTGAACGCGGCTATTTTGTAATGTGCATTTTTAAACACCCACACAAAAAAGTGCGAACGCCAAGCCAACTTTTGCAGGTTACTTAGTACGAAAGTTGAACTGAAATATATAAATGTGTGGCCAAGTTCCAAGATAGACAGGTGGCCAACATACGGAGGTATTTGGTCGAATATTTGTATGCAATTTTCTTGGTGCTACTATATACTGGCCAACTTCGGCAGGTGGCCAACTTACAAGGGTGGTCAACTTGACAGGTTTTACTGTAATAGTAAAAGTGAGCTAGCTATAGATTCTCAAAAAAATACGCCTAATATTAAAAAAAATAGTAATTCTTCAAAATATCGATGGGTGATTTTTTAAGCGTTTGGTTTTTAAAATTTAAAAAAAAACAACGAAAATTTGCAAAATTGAGTGAAATTTTTATTAGGGTCCATAAATTAGGTAATTCTTGCCACTTTTTGAATATGAGTTCGTGTAAATGTTGACCGTGACTACGCTTCAAGTGGTCCATCCGGAATGCTTAATTTTGGCATACTTTTTCCAACATATCGACTGGTCTCTCACTAATAACACGAGGTATGTTGTTTTCCAAGGCGGCAATAGTTTCTGGCTTATCCGTATAATAGACGAAAGGCGTCACATATCCACACAAAAAATAGTCTAGTGGCTTCAAATCGCACGATCTGGCAGTCACTTCACAGGTTCAAAACGTGAGATGAATTACACACCAAATTCGCGACACATTTTTTACTTAGCACGATTTTTGGTAATTAAATTCAATAATTTACAAACGTTGTTCGGGCGTAAGTCTATCCATGGTGAAATGGAAATGCCAACTGAGCATTTTTTACTTTGACACGTGTCATGAATCACGCGTGAACTGTCAAAAAAATCAGGCTGAAAAACCAAACAGCAAAAATAATCACCCTTTATAAATGTAAGGCGCATTATGATTACTTCAAAAAGAGGTGCAAAAAGAGGTGCAAAAAGACTAAACACAACCTGGTTGATGACTGCCGGTGCCGCCACGATATACAAATCTCGTTTGTTTATTAATTTTTTTTTTTTGCCAGTTTGACAGTTGCAGAAAAATGCAAATAAAAAAAACCAAAAATTGGCATTTCTGTCGCTAGCAGAAATATGGTTAACTGTTTGATCTCAATCGATTAAAAGTTAAACCGCGATGGTGGTAGAACAAAAACTTTTATAATGGGAGCGTAATACATTGGCTTTGACACGATATGTGAGGTGAGGAGTAAACTGTTTTTGTTATCCGCTATTTTATTTCGGGTTCTTTTTACAATGCAGTTTTATTAATTAATAATCAAAAAATTAAAGATAATAAATACTCCGGTCATTGTGAAGATTGACGACGTAATTGAACTACTGCCACATTTGCCAGAGTATCGACTAGGTACCTCCAAAGTAATATCATCGTGGAAGCAACTATTCTCATCCTTACACGGATACATACAATTTGTGATATTGTCACGTACAAAATACCGTGAAATACAAGATTGTGGATCCTTAGGATCGCATAGGAAATCATCCGTATTTTTGCACTCCGAGTGTGATGTTATCACCATATTTAGTTCGAGAGGCTCCATAATTGGCTGTCGATTGTCAATGGACACATGTACACTCACTTCGCTGTCACGTTCATCAAATATTAAACGGCCAGATGGACCATATGCACTGATGTCATTGCAAATCTTTTCCGATGGCCAACGATATCCATTGGTAAACTGAATGTAATCATAGCAAGCATTTGTTATCGGATCTCGACGAAACTTTAGTTTCGTGATAATTGTATAGAGACCACCTTTTAGTCCTTTCGTTACTATTCGGAAACGGCAGTCGTACATTAACTTGCTGTGCGAAGTTGAATTCCAGACTTGAGAAATTATTGCAGCAGAATCGCGATCTTCGCCTAGAGTTATCCATGGGTCGCCTTTGAGTATGAATTTGACCGCACAGAGATCATCCTGTAGGCGAACTGTAAAAAGAATGTTTTCTTCATTCGTTTACAACTGGACAAAATAGATTTTTATTTTCTTTTGTTGATATGGGCCGGATTAATACTTCACATACAAATCAGACTTACCATATTTGTATGCAGCACTAGAATAGATGTGAGCAAGTAACGTTGAAAATAGACAGTATTGACTTAAGATAAGCATTTTTATTGAAAATATTCAGAAATATAGTTTGTTCAGATTAATCTGATTAGTAGTTTTGGGGAAAAAATATTTTGGTTTTTTCTTATTTGACATACGTGACAGGTGTTGTTCCTAAAGCTCGGGAAAAAAATTAAAAAAAATCGAAGTTTACCTTCTATTTCAATGGTCTTTATATGACTGCTACAGCAATTAGAATGACCGATTCAAACACGGATATATTAATATAATGTGTATCTACGTGTACCACATTATGAGGGCGAAAAAGTTCAGCGAATTGCACTTGCAGTCAGCAGTTTCTAGTTCAGCGCATTCAGCACAATGTAGTTGTATCTAAATTTTATTAATGGTTTGTTTTCATCGGTGCCGTGCATCGAATTGCATTGACAGCTCAGTTTTTATCTCCCGTTTTCTAAATCTAGCCGCAATTTTGAGGTAGATTGAGATATTTAAGAGAGTAGGTATATAGCTCTAACGCAATTGGTGAACTTTCAGTTGGGCGTACTAATTAATAAACATTTCTAACCTTTATCTGACATTTTTTAAGGTCACAATAAATAATTTATTATACAAACTATCGCCATTGTGAGTCCGTAAAATTTTACATGAACACTAAAAATTACTATTAGTAACTTTATTTAGCTGGTAGTTGCCTTTTTAACAAGTGACACATGCACAAACGTCAAAATTAAGCTAGAAGCGTTTAACAAATCTCAAAATCGGTCTTCATGAAACATGACACCATCCCACTACCACTCTTAACTGTATACACTTCAAAAAGAGTCAGCGGGCTAAGGCCTGAGGCCAATGTTGACACCGTATGTCACCGTGCCACCGATTGCCATACATTTTACATGAGTGTCAAAGTTTCATTGTTGGTACAACTATAGAGGTAAATTTCTTATTATCTGTCAAATAAAGACGAAATTATCAGCGTTCTGAATTTTGCAGATTCGACTAAGGTACTTCCACATTAACCAGCTACGTCAATAAAAAGATTGACAAATACTGTCAGACTGAACAAAATAAAGGTCCAAGTGTACCCAATGTAAGAAAAATGCTTTAACGACGTTGGTAAATCCAGACCATTTAGCTAGACTATTTCTACCAAAATTATAAATAAATTTACTATATGGGCTGTATTGATCTCGAGTCGATCTTACCTGATTTAGGTGCTAAGAAGGCTTCAGTAAGACTTCTAAAATACCTACCGATCATGACAGACAATCGTCACCAGCACCACTATACAGTAGGTAAGTAATTTTTCTATCTAAGACTATCAGCAAAAGCTATTATTATACAGTGTCAAAAATTGTGAAAATTTGTTAAGTATTTTTTAACGTTAAAATGATTTCTTTCACAACCTTCTCCACAATAATTGTTTTTGTTCCAACGATTTCTACTTTACTTCCTTTGAATAAGAATGGCCTCACAGTTGGTTGGTTCTTGTTTCCGTTTCTCTAAAAATATACTTATCCAACACACGAATTAAAAGATGCCGCATTTCCGTTTGGTTGTGAAAAATGCTATGCTTCCCTTTAGCAGTGACACCTAGTGGATATTTTCGACGTCGATAATGTAGGTCGACGTATATCGAAACAATTTTCAAATTGCAGTCCCTCTCAAACTCAATCTTTCTCTTCCGGTATAAAAACGATTCGTTCAAATACAAAAATTGAGAAAATAGTTATAAATCGAAATCTACTCTCACGCTCCGTACAAAAAGGAAAGCTCCTATTTGGTAATACATTTAAATTATTTCACCCTTAGCTGGTGTGGAGAAAATGTATCGCATACCAACATACAGGAGAAGTGGCGCGACACAAATACCTTTACTTCCATCGGCTACGAGGGTAAACAAATATTGATTGACCTATTTCCCCTCGTTAGGGTGTCGCCCTGTCTTCTTACACAGCAACACACCCTTTGCCCAGTTATGTTCACCCACTCACCCATACACATGGAATTAAGTGAGCTTTGCATCCAATTTCGAAAGGACATCTGAAGGGTGTTCGTTTTCTTTGTTATATTCTCATTTTGGCCATTCCATTAGTTTTTATTGATATCTGTTTTTGTTCTGCCTCATTTCAAAATAAGGTATAATTTCAAAAAAAAAAAAAAAAAGCTTACTGGGCAATAATTCCTTCTATCAATTCGCAACAATTCCATTTTCTCGACTCGTATATAGGTAGGTATCTGTCTATGTAGGTATATAGAACTATGCTCTACAACTAATTTAATTACAGCGAACAAAAACAACAAGGCATGAGTTGACATAGAATAGAAACGGAAACAATTACCCTGTTGGCACTTGGCAGCGAAACTTCCAATTTAATATCACCAAAATGTATCGCCCGGCCGATGACATCATTCAGTGGAGAGTGAATTTATAGAACTTCAGCACCCTGCTCAAGATGGCATTAAATTTTGTTGGTGCGTGCGTGATTCTTAAGTCAAGTCAAACTTGCTGGAATAAGTCGAGCATTTTTGGACGCCACTTAGGTATACTTGCAGGAAAACTATGAAATTTTGAATTGTGATTAAACGCCGAAACGAGAAGTTTCCCCCGAATGAGAAGGTACCTAACGGTCACTAAATTAATAATAGTATACATAACATTTATGTATAAAGGTAGTCAAACAATTTTCTTTTTGTTTGACATTTTTACTTAGGGTAAAGTAATTTTTTGAACTAGTCGATCAGTTCGCCATTTTGTCAATTTCTGTCACCTTGATTTTACTTTTACTTTGACTTTAAGCAATCATTTATCCTCCACTTAATTAATAAAGATAATGCGCTGTAGGTAGTAATAATCATATTTTTAGTGTCCAGGTTAAATTCTAAGAATTCACAATGACGAAATTTTACATCTAAATTTTACATCCTATTGTGACATACAAAATATTAAAGTTGAAGGTTAAAAATGATTATTGTTAAAAAAAAAATTGTATTTTTTGACACAATCTCTACAAATTTATTTAACTATTTAACTTTTGCAAACACTTTTAACAAACACTAAATTTTGAGTCTGCAATGTTTTCAATTTGTATTTCACACTTTATTCTAAAGTTTTCACAAATGAAAAAGGCAAAACCTGTTACCAAATTGTAGCCCCGACGTTATGGTTTAAGCTCCACAATTGCGACACTTGCTTGGAAATCAAAGCTATTGTGAACTTAAATTTACTCGTTCCGCCGTACTAATAATCATTTTTAGAGTCCAGGCTAACTTTTACGAAGTTACAATGGCGAAAATGTCCATATAAAATTATCCATTGTGACCGTCAAAATATTTAAGTTGAAGACTAAAAATGATTATTGGTAAGGCCCGTTGTCAATTTGTCATAATTTAAGTGACAGAAAAATTTATTCAGGCAGGTATTTTGAAAAATTGTCAGCAGACTATCAAAACTTGTATTTCTACATCTTACAAAGCATTAGATTCTAAATGACGTACCGAACCGATGTGGATGGAAAGGGACAAGGGAATATGAAATTGACAGAAATTGAAAGAATTGTGAGTTGGAGAACTCAGTATTCAGTAAATATTTATATATAGGTATTCACTATCAAGAACTACCAATCGGTACTAATAATCATTTTTTAGTGTCCAGGCTAACTTTTACGAAGTTACAATGGCGAAAATTTCCATATAAAATTATCCATTGTGACCGTCAAAATATTTAAGTTGAAGACTAAAAATGATTATTGGTAAGGCCCAATGAATTTATGAAATTAAGGAATAACCATTTTTTGGTCAGCTGTCATATTGAATCATACATTGCGAAGGGGGAAAAATAATGTAGCATTTAAAACTAAAAATTGCTTTAAAATTTTCATTTGGACCAAAAATGAGTTGATTCGCATAATCTTTTGTCTCATTTCGTTGAAAAGTTTATTTTTTAATGGTTTTAGCTAGTTTCGATTCGATTTTAAAAAGAGCGGGCGGCATTTCTAATTTGAGGTTAAATTCGAATGAATATGTTATTCGCTAGTTTGTGGAACTCGGCTTATTGATATGGATTGCTAACTTTGACAATTCGCGGCATGGGTGTTTTCGTTCGCGGCAAAACGTTTGGAAAACTAAATTTCGTTATTTGAACTGTCTATAAACTTGTTTTCTTAATACATCTATGATGGCAGAAATTTGCGAACTGCCGCGACCTAGAAAAGCAGTGTTCATGTGAACGGACTGTCTAAACTTGCGAACATTCGTTCGTTCGTAGATAGTTGGTCGCTCTCATGTGAATGGTCCTTTAGGTATTGGCCCAGGGGTGTTCCTATATTACGCCTCCCATACAAACAAAAACAATCAAAATCTTATATCCCGAAGACCACAGAATCGGTTAAGCTCAAATTTACAGGTGATCTGTGGTATTGGCCCGGGATATTTCGGCAAGTTCCTGAAATAAGTCGGCATTTCAATGAAAGTCACCCCTCCCAAGGCTCGAACCCTCGCTAAACCCCTGCATAGAGGGGACTATTTCGAACTCTAGATCGGTTTGTTTTTTCCCAATAGACGGAGCTGTCAAAATGGAAACTGACATGAGTTTATGACTGATTTATGTAGTTTAATGCATCGGCTTAAAATCATATACAGTGAAGCATTACTACTGTCTAACGATTGGGGAGAGAATGGTAGGTTCCATTGTCATTTTTCTGTTGAATAGTTCAAATCAAATCCATCTACCATCGAGTTTCCTAATGACATTTGACATTATGCCATTTTATGTCATAAAACCATTAGCGAAATGTCAATCTGCACACACAGCGCCTAAGTATACATAGGTACTTTTTTTAATAAGCTTCTTGCATGCAGGCTGATAGAGTCTTTGTTTAATCAATGCGGTAGCCCTCATTCCTCTTGATCCTTGGCAAAGAAACCTTACTTACGCATAATGTGGACACTTACACATCTATATGTTTACTATATAAACTAGCGTATTTCTTTGTACATCGTATGTAGGTCATCAGTGTGTACAGTAGGTATGTACATCGCAATCAACAACATTTCTATAGGCAAATAGTTTCCACATAGCCAGTGAGTATGAGTATCTACGCAAACGAAAGAAACATCAAATGGTTCGCAGAAACGTGTTTGTTTTAAGAAAATCTAAACAAACCGATCCACTTTTGAAATTCGTAAAATTATAAACAAATCGATGGGAAGCCAAGAAGTGTCTAAATACTATAAACCAATCGATTCCAACAACAGAGAAACAAAAACCGACAATTCCAAATATCCCACCGAACAAATTTTACGTTACGCATTCGAAGAAAGCCCCAAAAATTCAAATTCTCATAAGTCTTATCGACTCAACTTGGTGGAGGACGAGGACGAGGAGCAAACTTGTGAAACAGATGTGTCGGTCGGGGTCTGGGGAAATAGTTTGAGATATATGTAGGTACATACTTTGTACATGGAATCAGCAAGCAGTAACGCGCTTTATTCTTCTCGTTTGTTTCCTTCACGCAAACACGCTAAAGTACTCGCAATCAGCTAAAAATAGCCATAGACACACAACTACTGTAGAACTCTTAGATGCTATCGCTCGCTCCTATCTAGACACCAATACCAGAACATTGTCCTAAATTCAAAATGCTTGCTTCTATCGCGGGCGCTGATGTAAGATTAGGTGCACGCACATGGACTATGTACATAGAGTCCTCTCTGTTTGATGATTTTTACACGTACACCCCGACCCCACTTTTTGTGTGGCGTGTTGGGTGCTTTTGCTTTACGTACCTACTGTGTAACGCACCCTACCATTAGAAAAGCAAAGCCCACCTATCTACATAACTTGTAACTGTTTATATGGAATAGCTTGCCTGATCGAAAAAAAAAGCTCAAAAAAATACACACCACATCCAGAAGAGTCGAACGTGTACACAAAAATGCCCAAAAAGATAAATCTCAAACAGAAAGATACAAACTGTATCTAAGGAGGGGTTATTTCGTTTCTTCTTGTATCTTCTATCTAATTTCGAGCGAAAAGCACAGACAAAGTTTGGTTTTTTGGGTGCGTTTATATACAGCCGTAATGAAATAAGCCAAAAACTTGATTTCTACTTTATAGATACACAGATACGTTCACTATAAACGTTTCTGTTATATACAATACTCTGTATCTATGTAAAAGTTTGTTGAAAAAAAAAATCAATTCCTCTTCGGGGCTTTTTTTTACAATAGAAAGCCACCAAACACACATAACACCAACACTACAAGGCTTTCAAACAAACATATCTAAATGAGTGTCAGCGAGTTGTATAGTCATAACGTCTATTTGGTAGCGTGCTGGCCGATTGCTTATGTGGAATTATGCTTTGTTAGTTGCGTTGAGTGGAGTTGATTATTATTATGATAATGGAGGGAAAGTAGGTCAATTGCACGTGCCGTAGAAGAAAATACAAACACACAATGCCGCACCACTACCTCAGCAACAATAACACAAAAGTATGTAATAAAAGCATGCACACGTATAACTCTATAACTGGTTGTAACAGAACTGGCTGGTAGGTTAGGAAAATGCGGAGGAAAATCGGGAAAATCCCATGCTGCTGGGTAAGAATTTTCGGAGACACGCATTAGAAACCTGATTGTGATGGGGGTCATCGCTGTAACAAAACATTCCTCCTTCTCTTGCATCTTGGTGTCCCTGCCCATCCCTTTGTTGCGTTGATAGGAGTGGAAAATTGTATCCACACAAAGAGATTCATTGAAGTCGCCTTTGTCGTCGTATTTTCCTGGGCAAATTAGAAAACTTAATTGGTTACAAACTATCTATCTAAGATTAAAAGTTGTTCTATTCTCCGACGGGTTGATGTATTAATACTGGAAAATTGATGTTTTGGGGTTAGAAGGAAGGGAGAGGAAATCAATTTTAAAACTGGTTTTTGTTTTATCTAAATGGGGCATAGTAGGTACCTAGTCAGGAACGTACGAAGAAGATTGTGTAGCGTTACCCGGTAGATAATGAGGAAAATTGTGCAACTGACGGAAAGTTTAATATCCGATAGATGTACCTAGGTACGTACCTACAAATTGTTTCCTTAAAATTGTAAGAGTTTGAATGAATTTGTTGCAATAATGAGTGGTTATCTACTTTGCCGTATCAACACACTCGAGGCTTAGGTTAAAGATTCCATTCAAAAGACCGCACATGACGTCTCGGAGTCTGGTCGATCAAGTGTCATCTTTGAAATATCACAGTTCTTGACTCGTTCTCTTAGTAAATTTAAATCTGTAAATTTTGGTGAATGCATCGGGTTTTTTTTTTAATTCTGAACCCCCAGGATCTTAAGGTACCTACTATGATAGTGTGATCTCAAAGATCTTTTGGGGACCGGGAGAAGCAGTCATCGTCCTGCAGTTCTTCAGGAAACAAACTTTCTTTGAGGCAAGAGAGAGAAAGACGAAATCAAAGCTATTTTAGTCAAGCCTCAGACAGGGTATCGAAAATATGACAGAGACAAAGAAGTTGTCATCAAATCTCTAGTATCCAGTAATATAATAAAACCTAAAACATTGGAAGATTGTAGGAAGATTCGACAGTAAAATAACATTTTGGTAAATTCTTGGTTCTTGGTTCTTGGTCATTGTGCCATCCCAGCAAATTGTAAAACAGACAAACGAGCTACAAGGCTCCTCTGGCCTTAATACTAAAAACTTATAGGTAGGTAATTGACGTACTCTGACTCTCTAAGTCTCTACCGTCAAAAGTTAAAAAAATAAAACCGCTAATATATTCGCGCAGTAGTCAAACTTCAAATTTAGAGAACTATTATAAGAAACTAGGAGATTGTTATAGGAAAATGGAAAAAAAAAAACATTTTCATGATAATGGAAAAAACGCCCGAACACTGTAGTGTAGAGTGTAGGTACTTTGATAAGTTGTTGCAATTGAACAGTTATTGAAATCATTCTTTCCGGCCGTAAGTGCACAAATATTCTTATCAATATCACGCGACACGCCCCCCATTTTACTTTCTGGTGCATTTTCCCAATCTGTCTGGCATAATTTCCTAATTTCTGGCATATTTTCCAAACAAAATTCTGATATTTTTCGATAATTCGAAAACAAAAACATTTTCTGGTATTTTTTCTGCCTGAATTGTCTGACAATTTTCCAGAAAACTTTTTTAAAAATTATTTTAGAAAATATGCCAGAATACGAGTACGTTTATTATCCAGTACCTATATGCTTATTTCTGGCCCAATTTTAATTTTTCTTTCTGGTACTTTTTCCATATGCATCGTCTGGAATAATTTTGTAATTTCTGGCATATTTTCCAAACAAAACTCTGCTATGTTTTCCAAATTTTAATACAAAAATATTTTCTGGCATATTTTTCAAAAAAATGTATAGTGTAATTTCGGGAAGCCAATTTGAGCTTACAACTCATTCGCATTGACTTTACAAATTTGAGATTAAGTTGCGTTAGGCACTGTTCAGGACCGACGCGCCCGGCTAAACCAGAAATGGAACACTGTATAATTTGTTTACTACATTATTCTGTATCATCAGCTCCAACAGGGAATTTTTTGTATGTTTAATAATATTATTATTGCTGCTTTAAAAAAATTTAAAAAAAATCTAAAACTGATAAGGAGGAGGAGGAGGATATTAATATACATTCCACCAGCTGTCGAAACAGGCACCATAAAGGGCTCATATATCTACCCTTGAAAGTGCCTGAACTGTCTAGTGCTAGTCGATATACAACGATTATTTAGATGAAAACATCAATTGAAAATCGCATGGCACATTGGAAAGACGCGTACCTATAAGTAACAACTGCAAGAAGTCCGTATTCTAATTCTCCTATCAGTTAATCAAGCTACTTTAGTTTTTATTAACAGTGCCCGATCAACTAGTTGATTCTAGCTCTATATAGGGAACTACATTGTATAAGATAAGCTATAAATAATGTTTTTATTAGATATGCCGCTTCCTATTACGTTTGGATTTCTGTGTGTGTGCTGCACGTCTTTTCGGACTGAATAAAAACACAAATCAGGTTCAAATTGGTTATTTTGTTTATTTTCCTTTTTATCTTGGCGATTGGGGATCTAAAAATATTGTTCCATATCGAAGCAACAAAACAGATCAAGAAAAGAGTTTGAAAAGATCTTTATCTGTTAGATGTCAGAATGCATTTTCAGCAGAATGAAATAAGTCAAACGCCTCATGTGGAAAGGAAGTCGAGCCGTCGGGATTATGTGGATTTTACATGTAAAATAACAACAAATTCTATCAAGTACTACCCACTCATTCCATTCACTGATGCAGTAGGTAATTCGGCCCTACCTCTAAATAATTGTAGGTAATTCAACTCGAGATTTTAATCAATTCTGACATTAGGTACGATGATAGAGGAACTCAAAAAAGTGGGTCTCACTATTCCGTCAGCATTTCTATCTGCTTCTGAGGCCTGCATCGTAAAGTCTAAACACCTTGACGAATTTCTTAATATCTTTGTATTTGGAGTTTGCATGTTAGCGCCCATATTAACTGTTTTGAAACAGTTTGATTTTCAAAATAAAAATGGCTCTAGCCAAAGTTAAAGCTTCGTACGCTGCTCGAGCTAAAGAATCAAATTTTCATTTCAACCTGTACTTCATGGTTCATGCATCTGTCAAAATTTAGTGAGCCCATAATGGTTTGAGCTAAGTACGCAGCTCGAGCGAAACTATACATCTTATAGCTGCTGTCCAATATTTCTATTCAAAAACTAGACAAATTTTGACATGGAGTGTGTTGTGGATATAATTGTCCGAAAATAATTTTCTTTAAAGATTCATCACATCATCGATGCATTTTTGAAGGAAGTTCTTTTATCGAACAGCTGTTTTCTGTGAGACTTATATCCACAACGCACTCCATGTCAAAATTTGGCTAGGGTTTTAGCTAATTATTGGAGAGAAAAATTGGAGAGCAGCTAAAATTTTGTTTCGCTCGAGCTGCGTAGGTACTTAGCTTAAAGATTAGATAGATATCTAATATAGATCTGGTTTTCAGGACCTACTAAAATGTTTGCTAAAAATGCGAATACTTAATCGAAATTTTGAAAAATTTTATTTGTCTCAATATCGGTGGGTAAAGCAAATTTTAAGAAAAAACAATTTTTTAAACATTTTTTCTAAATTGTATCGTTTAATAGATTTTTTCCTTAGGTATAGCATTTTTTCTTTTTAAATTGGTTTTCGGGATTACCGCCTTTGACAAAAATGTATACTTACATGGATTAAAATTCTTATTCCCAAAATATCGGTGCACCTATACCCGATTCTCCCCGGAAAAAAATTACCCTGTCTGTGAATAAGCGTAAATGTCAAAATTAATGGCGGCAATGATTTTCCATGCTATACCATGGGCCTAGGAGTTTTTAAGTATGCGTGCGTTAATAGCGCTCCTTTGATTTTGTACAGCACCAATATGTACATATGAAAAATCCTGGGCCCACAGGCAGCTTGTAGGCAAAGACCGTTATGTGGGAGGAGTCGCCGGTCTATTCTATGTGGTTTGTGGACCTAGGCCTCAACCAACACGCCTCTCCAGTTAGCACGATCATTGGCTAACCGCCCCCAGTTGCGTACTCCAAGTTGGTTGAGGTCCCCTTCCACTTGTGCGTGCCACCAAAGGCGAGGTCTTCTTCTACTGCGTTGTCCCTCCGGGTTGGAATCGAAGACTCTTTGGGCCGGAGCGTTGGTGTCCATTCGCTCTACATGTTCCAGCCAGATTCGACGACTGATGCGTACTTTTCGGACCAGATCGATGTCGCTGTACAGCTCGTAGAGATCGTTGTTACATCTCCTCCTCCAAAGCCCGTGTAGGCAAACGGGACCGAAAATCACTAGAAGATTTTTGCGTTCCAAGCAAACAAAGAGAATATCTTCTTCCGCCTTTGATAACTGCCATGATTCTGCTCCATAAAGCAGGACTGGGATGATGAGCGTCTTATTTAGAGTCTCCTTGGTGTTTCTCGACAAGGCCTTACTAATCAATTGCCTTCTTAGGCCGAAGTATCTAACAGCGGTTAGCAAGTATCATTCTTCACTTGAATTCTGATATGTGATGTCATTTTCAGAGTTAATAGCGGAGCCGAGGTAGACAAGTCCCGGACTACCTTAAACTTATAGCTGACTATCGTGTCGTTCTGTCCTTTTCGTCGATATTGTGTGTTCTTTCTTCTTTTTGCCGCCTCTGTACTAATACTTGCAAATGCACCAGTGACAGCTCGCTGTCTTCTGCCAATGATATTGGGGAGTTCGTTATAGAGAAGCTCGACTGTACCTACTTTATTACAATTTACAAAAAAATTTGCAATAGCCCATAATAACGACTGAGGTGTAGGTAGTCTAAATTAAATCTTATTTAGCTTCCACAATTTCTTTTACCAACGCTTTGTTCTTCTATAATCGAAAACTAAGTAGCATAAAATATACACCACCAGGGTGCGGTATGTTTTCCTTTCCATTAAAAAATTAGGTTAATTTGCGATGTCCTCACCGGGTACTTATACGAAACCATGTTTTCATTTTCTTTTTCACTCCCTGACAACGTCCTGCATTGTATTCCACTAATAGTACATTTATGCTTGCATGCACACTAGTTAAGCAAACATCAAACTTGACAGCTTATACGTCTTGATTGACATTACGTTTGATATACTGTATACAATAGGTAGGTATATCTACCTACTTTCGTTATCGTTGGGCTTTCAAGCACATCCAAAGCATCTAGTACAATTTACATCAGTGCGGAAGGTAGCAAAAAACAATGTGCAATACATTTCTTTGTTTAGGAAAAATTCAAAGGAGAGCATAGTAAATAATTTTCTTTTCTTTTATGTTATTTTTCCTATTGTTTATACCCAGGACTGACATGACCCATATTTTTCCTATTGCACACGGCTGAAGCGTTAAAACACAGAAAAACCTTCAACATCACTTAAGTGAAAAAAAAAAAAACATTTAAAAAGAGTAAAAAAACGTACAACAGGAGGATGAGGAAAGTAAAAAAAAATAAAATGAAAGCTTCACAACGAACAGGAAAAAAGTTAATTCCTTCTTGGGTTGCCTTCGTTGCTGAATACACATATATTTGGTTACGTATTCGACACCAGCAAGAACAAAAAAAAATATTTTTCCGTTTCTACCATATTCGCTGTGAACGAGAGACATGCGAGCAAACAATCCGATGTTGAAAATCCAAATTTAAATAGGCCGACTTGCGTGCGCATCTAATCGATAAATTTCGAATAGACTGGTGGTGGAAATTGTAGTTGTAGGAGCAAAAACGGAACCCCACCCTTTTCAGCATGGTGATGGGGCACTTGGCCTCATTTTCCAGGGATTTTCATTTTTGATGGAGAAAATTGTGTATGTAAGGCGATTTTTATTCGGCAAAGCTTGCTGCAGTCGTAAATTATGTAAAATTAGATGAAACTAAGGGAAGATGAATGTTGTGCTGTTTGTCCTTTTTTTTGTTTGGTGCAGAACAACAAGGAATTGTTTTTATTTGCTTTCTGATAAATAGAGGTATTCATCTCCCTTTGTCAATTAGTTTTACAGCTTTTATAGCTCTCGATTTTCGATATTGATATTGTCAAAAAGTTATATTTGCTTGGGAGTAACGGGGGTGAAATGGGTCACTTTGACAATGTGTACGCACATAAATCACCGATATGGATATAATTTAATTATCTTATCATTGCGCAACCAGAAGGGAATCAAGGATGGAGTAGGTAGTAAAATGTAAAACCAAAAAAAGAAAACAAATGTGTTGTTGGAATCGATACAATCAGTCGGTGGTGGATACTAATTAAACCGAATGACGGGAGTGAGTGAAACGATAAACTTTCTGTTAATTGCTTTTGTATATACAGTACAGAATAACATTGATGTCCTGTTGTTTGACGTTTGGATTGGACGAAATTGATTTTGGTTGGAGGAATGAAAGCGATTCTATTTTTTGGACGTCAATGAAGGACGCGGCTGCAAAGTTAATTTAATATTGCAATACCTACTTTGGTAAAGGCCTTGTCAATTTGTACAAGTTGTCAAGGAAAAACAAACATTTTTATAAATATTCCCGATCAAAGATATGAAAATATTGATTTAATTGGTCAAATTGACAGTGAAAACATCTTTGACGTATATTTTAGTACAAAATGTATTGTTTTTGTTTACTATTTTTGTAATAGAAGCTGAAAGCACAATCCGGATTTTGAAAAGCAGTTGGTAATTAGTAATACGTTAATAGGCAAATGTGGTTGTTCGTTAGTTCATAGTTGTATTTAAAAAAAAAAAAAATACCTACGTTAAACATAGGTTTTGGTATATAATTCAAAGGCAATAGGGCATATTCATAGTTAAACTATAAAACCGGGTCTAACTGAACTCCAGTCTAAAGATAACCCACGGCCACAGGTATAAAACATGACTACAATTCATAAAGAATTTGCCAACTCTGTTTAATTAGATCCAAGTCTAACGTTTAATCTACTACAAATCTATTACAATATACACTTTCTGACAACAAAATGTCGACGAAGTTAAGACTTGAAATTTTTGTTGTTCTGCTGTTTTGTAAGCAAAAAGAAGATGAGCGGCATAAAATTGTTCAAATAGCGAGAGAACGGAATTGGTCTGAAGCAGAAAAAGAAATGCTGCCGCTGCATGAGTTGGTCCGAAGGTAGATATATCTAAAAGTAGTAGACGTTCACTTGGTTTTGACGTTCAATAGAGTTAATAACAACTTAAACATACGTTTTGTCGTTTTTAATATTAGACTCGAGTTTATCGTTTAGAAATGGGTTTAAATAGTCTATTAATTACATAGAGTCTGGTTTAGTTTAGTTATTACATAGTACCTAATAGTTTATGAAAGATCTATGAATATCCCCCAAACGGAAAGATAGGAAATGTTTCCGTCAGAGGACATAGTTCCTGGAACTATACAGGTCCGGAACGACCCACCTCTACCCCCAATTGGTCCATTCGCGTACTTTTCCTATCCAAACACTAAAAAATATGTAAAACCAAAGAAATTAGTTGAAAAAATCTCGGAGAGCTCAAAAGTATTTGTGTATTGTATACAATTCGGGCCACTTCAAGCCACTTCCAACTTAACCTCAATTTATAGAAAACAAAACTATTTCAAATTGCAGTGGAAACATACAATTTATATTAAATCGAAACATTTTTTTAGTATTGTAGTACTACACATGTTCTTTTCACACTTTTTATACCCGGAACATTTCATATGTCATTTTTACTCGTTACTCGTTATTTTGTTAGTACTCTCATTTTCTCATTTGTGATCGATTCAAACCAAGTGTACTGAGTACGAAAGGGCCTAGTATTCGGGAACTTACAGCTTTATACCCTATGCGAAAACATAGAGTTTTTGAGAAAGCACTCGATACTTTCATCAAAAACAAAAGTTCTCTCACAGATTTTCCAAATTTCGAAAACTCTTATTTTCTTTATATAATTCTTCTGCCCGTGTTTGTTACCGTACTCCTCCTAAACGGCTGGACCGATTTTAATAAAACTTTGTGTGTGTGTTTGAATGGGTCTTGGGATGGTTTATATTCACAATTAGTCCCGGTAGATGGCGCTGCGATGCGAATCCACAAAAGTTCAAATAGTAACCACTCAACAATAAATAAAAAAATTAAAAAGCAAAAAGTTCATGAATAAAATTTCAAATAATAAACATTCAACAAAAAAAAATTCTCATAATTTTTCATAAATTTCTCGACACCCGTGGGAGCTTAAGTTGTAAAATTGTAGACATTGATGTGCATTGTCCAAACAAACAATCGCGCAAAGTGTGGGCGGAATTCCTCAGCGCACGTCTAAGGTCGAAGCACACGGCGGCGCACAGAATCAGTCCGGACACATCGGTTAAATAAAACGGCCGCAGAACAATTGACGGACAATGAAAATGTACCTAGGAGCTGGCAAAACAACGGTTGCCGGGTCCGCTAGTCTATAATAGCTTTCGACTAAAACTCATCGGAAGGTTGTTGAAACAAACACATGTTTTGAAACATTCAGCTGTGGCTCTCAGCCAATGATGCCGTTTTTACAGACCTATTAGGTTAGGTTATAGGGTGGCATTTTCTTAGTATGATTCTATGCCAATACCTCTGAAATACCAAGACTACGGCTCTGGATTCGCCATGTTGCTCGATTTCCTGCATTCTCATAAGTGGGTTGCATAGCATAGCTCTACAGGACGTAAATTAGAACGATGGATGGGAAATGCATACTGGCTACTGGCTGTCATATTATTAAACGGTGGCCTTTATTGGAATCGGTTGAGCGGTCTTCCAGCAAGAAAGAAAGTCGAGAGTACAACATTTTAAACAGCCTATACAATATAATAAAAGTGCTATTCAGCTTTTAGTTTAAGGTCTGTATGGAACGTTAACGTCGCTGAATACATATCCCAAAACAACGCTACTGACGCAACACGTGTAATTGGCAGATATGTTGCTAAAACGCATACGCTAAACACAACAGTGCGTATGTAACATAAGGACATTACGTAAATTCATCAAATCATGTCCACATACTTTACAATTGCATAACTACATGTCTGTATTTTGAATTTACAATATCCAAAAGTTTATTTTGTGTAACCACTTAACTAACCAACGTTGCCATACTATATATGTACCTGTCAGAACATTTTGGAAAATTTCAATCCGCATGATGTTATGTTCTCTCATGGAATCCATAAAGTACAGAACAAATGTGCGGCATCGCATTATTCATAAAACAATGCTCATTATATTATATTAAATTCGAGTGCTGCTGGTGCTGATGTTTGGCATCGTCAGTGCTGTCCTGGGTAATGATATATTAATATTGCATAACTCAAACTCAACCTGGAATCTGTTAAAACTCTGAATAATACACGCGCGGAGCTGAAGAGAGCGGTACCGATGCCAGATGTAGCTAAGGATTCAAATATAAGAATAAAGTATGCCACGGTACCGCAGGGTATTCAATCAAATTCGTTCCTTTTTTTATTTATACCAATTTTATTGCATTAAGATGGTATGAATGGTTCGACACACATGTCCTATATAGCCGTTAAGCGTATCAATTGAGGGTGGCTGAGGATATCATAGATGGATGCGAAGCGAAGAGATCGTGTATGTCAAGGCGACCGACGTGAACGAAATAAAATGAACATAGGGAGTGGCCAACATATAAATGTGCTGACCTAGATTTCGACTGTCAAACAATTGTGTATACCTATACATGTACATAAATTTAATTTGGTTCTTGGATTTTCTTTCAACAAGAATTGCGAAAATGGTGGGCAGTAGGTAGGTATATAGGATAGGTACCTTATTTTTAGAAGAGTTTCTTTATGTTACATAGATATATTTATTGACTATATTGAGGATAAGTCGTAAATTTTTTTTACCCATGGATAATAAGGACATAATTTTAGATGTGGGCGCAGTGGCTCAGTCGTTAGAGTGCTGGACTACCGGGCGAGGAATCTTAGGTTCGATCCCCGGAAAACACACGAATTACAACAGTGTGGCTTCCAGGCCAGGAAAATCCATCATCGACCAAATAATCACACTGCGGCAGATCTTGGAGATAACCCAGGAACTTTATATCGATACCTACCACATTTTTATCGATTTTAAGGCCGCCTATATGACAGCATTTATTAGGGACGAACTATAAATACAGAGAGCAATGTCTAGTTTTGGCATCCCTGCCAAACTCGTCCGTTTGTGCAGGATGACAATGGAGAATGCACGATACTCCATCAGGGTGGGTAAAGAATTCTCCCAAACCATCGATGTCCGTCCATTTACTCGTATACTCTGACGACATCGATATAATAGGCAGAACGCAGCGTATTGTCACTGGCGCGTTCGCGAGTTTTGAGACGGAGGCAGCAAAGATGGGTTTTTAAGCCAAGATGGATGGGCATAGCTCCAATTGCTGTGCTCGATGGCAAATAGAATCATTCGGATTCTCCTCAACACTGCGCTCCACAACGGCAATAACTTCTTCTCTTCGCACTGTCGTCTTTGGGTATGCGTTACATATTACCCACTACTAGAGTCTACGTGGTGCGAAAACGATTCATCGTGTTCCGAATAACTTGCACAGATGCGACGATTATGTCGACCGTAAAATGGACGTAGTGCACGATAAGTTTGGCGAACCGTACCATAGTTTTCAAAATAAGTTTGCACAATTTGCACGCGTTGCTCTGGCGTTAATCTATTCATCGTATAGAAAGGCAAAACGTACTAACCAACTTTCAACTGTCAAATTGACAATCTGTAGAAACAGTGCTGCCAGATTAAAAACCAAACCGAAACACCCTTTATATGCTGTCAACAAGGAAGAACACCCATAAGCGTCGTCTCGGATAGAATGTCACTATAGACAGATATAACTTTGAGGTGGTTAGGGACTTTGTCTACCTAGGCTCAGCTATGAACTCAGACATTGACACCAGCGCTGAGATTAAACGAAGAATAACTGTTTGCCAATCGTAGTTTCTTTGGGCTAAGAACGCAACTGAGTATAGCAAAGCCCTTTCTCTTTCTTTCTGAACATGTGAACCGACTTTATTGCTTGCATTTTCGACTCTTTTTCAAAAAAAGAAGTGGTATACCCGTTACCTTTTACTGTTAAGAGATTTTGTGATTGGTTTGTCTTGTAAAATTCAAGATCTCTATTCTTCAATTGTTGTTGCACTTAGATCTCTCTTTTTTTTTTTTTTAATTACTAAAATTGTCTTATGTCATCGTTGCCTTTATTCAAGTGAACCGGAGTGTATGTACCTGGACCTACATAGTTTGGTTAATGCATAAAGACATCAAATTCAACTACGCCATACGTCATATGAGCATACTTTCTAAATGCCCGCCGTATGACAAATCTATTTTTAGAACGCAAATTAAAACTACCCTTCCTAAGTACATAACGACGATCGAGAAAACAAATTTTTTCGCACTTGGTCAAATAGGATCTATTTTCAATTTATTATATCTCGCCCTCTGGATGGACCAGAAAGATGAATGTTAGCTCAAAATACTCGGTGAAGTATTGTCTAACAATTAAAATGATTTTTTGAATTGACCTACATAGATTTATGAGTACAATGGCAGTCGAGCGTAGTAAGGTCGAAATAGAAAAGTTTGCACCCCCTTTTTTCAACCCTTTATATGACGAATCGGTACAAAGTATTAATTAGGAATGTAATAGTTTTGACTTATCTATTGCCATATAAAGTTTCAAGTTAATACGGCTAATGGATCGTGTGTTATGAAAAAGCTTCCCTTAAAGGGGCAGGGGAAGTCAACATTCAAAAATTCTTTTTAAATATTGCATTGTCTTCACAACCCAACCAGCATAAAAAATTTCAAAGTTATAAGTTTAGAGAAAGTGGTTCAAATTTGGCTTGCAAGATTTTGACACAACAAATTTTTCACGAAGTTAAGTAAAAGCCTTTAATAAAAAAATAGCATAATAAAGCGGCACCTTTGACAGTTGTTTGTGAATATCTCGCGGTCGTTATTACTCTTCATAGATAGATACATTAAGAGCGCTCGAAGATTTTATTTTATAATTTGCGGTAGAAATCGGTTAGATTGGGTGCAAGGTGGTCCCCAGTCTATTCATTAGTAGTTTGTAATTTACTATAATTTACTGTAACAATAAGAATTATTATATCACTTTAAGCTGAAACACTCCGAATCTGTAAATCCTAAATAGTCACGTTTCCATTGCAAACTCAACGACAAAAAAACACCCTTCCAACTAATAATCACCGAAAAATAATTCTCATACCTAACCGTTTTTGAATGTTAATTGCATAGAAGAAACAAAAACCGTTTTCCAAAATCTCTGAATTAGATTTCAAAGTGGCACGGAACTTGTTGTTTGCCCACTAACATACCGGGGATCCATGACGATGTTTCCCCATCAATTAAACATCTGTGCGCTGACATAGATAATGTTTTTCGAAGATCAAAGAACAATAGTGCCGCTATATTTGTACAGCATATTTTTAGGTTTTTTTTTTTTTTTGTGGCCACGTTAGGTATCCCATTCGCAGATAGTGGAATACAAAGTTGAAACAAAAACAATATCTTTTTTTTCTGGGTATCTCGTAAATTATAATGGAGTTTCTTTTAATGATACATTTTTGTGTATTTTTATTTTTTTTTTCAACGGGTTAGGATTGTTTATTATTATCTTAAATGCGACTGCGGATAAAAATTTGCATAAATTTTATTTGTCTTACTTATTGTAAGACCTTCTTGCTATATATTTGGGTAAAATTAATTCCTGTGATTAACATAAATTTGTGCAATCTTTTAGTTCTCTCCTCAGAGCTGAAGGAGGCTTTATTGTTCAGAGTGCTTGCTGCTGCTTATACAGGGTGGGACAGAATAATGTGCGATTTTAAAAAGTGTGTTAAGAAAGAGTATTGAAAATGACTCTATTTATTGATTTATTTCTGTTTGAAATCATAAGTTCAGTTCGATAGCAATTTTTACACGCCCGATATTGTCGGGAGTGCGCACTGATTTTGGTCTTTCAGGCTTCTTTCTTATTGTTGATGAAGTCTCCTAAAAATTCCTAACCCAATTAAACGTACGTAACTATTACCATATTTTGATAAAACGCCTCACAGCGACCACTGATCCATTATTACTAAAGTGCTAATTGCTAATATACAGAAAACATGGCCGATAGCATCGCTACCACCTGTCTACCTCCCAACAATACGGCGGGATTTTTAAAATCGCTCGTTTTTCTGAACCACACTATAATTTGGTTGTGATACTAATATAATAATTAATTTGCCTTTTGTTTACTGTTGGTATTGCATAAGAAGCATGGTTGTGATAGTATAGTTGAATTTCCTGAAATAACTATAGGTAACGTCTACGAGTAAGTTCAGTTCACTCAAAAATAGTGTGCTCAAGTGAGCAGGTATTCGATTCGATGATTGCATTTCTGGGGCTCTTTGGGTTTTGGCGTACTTTTCACTGTACAATTGGGCTGATCATGCCCAACAACCAACAAGCTTTCTCGGCCCTATCATAGTATCCGTTCCTAAAGAAAACTTCTCCGATTTTGTACGAATCGGAGAATTTTGCTTCATGGTAATCGTAATCGTTCCGATAAGCTGTTCGGTACATTTCTCCGACAAAACGTAACGCACACCGGCAGTCTACGTTTCATTGCGATGAGTTGCGTTGTATGCAACTGGTTTTGACAGCTACACGTCAATCTCTCTCCGATGGTGTCCGACATCTGTTTATCGCGGAAAGAATTTAGTGAACAAAATGCGTTGATGCAGGTTCGGAAAACGTATACTATGACTATGAACGTAAATTCAGTATCCGATTGGATTTGCGTTGCGATACCATGATAGGGCCGAGTATCTACCTACGCTGTTCGAGCTAAATTTTAGCTCACAAACAAAATTCTCTCAAAAATGTAGCTGAGCTAAGTTTAAGCGAATGCATTTCAGCCAAAAAATCAAATTTTCATTTCAGACTGTGGTGAATGTAGGTATCTGTCACAATTTAGCGCGCCCATTAATGGTTCGGGATTTTTTTTTAAGCTAAATTTTGACAGATCATAATATAGATATATTTTTTTTTCTGTTGTATTTATGTGTTGCGGAAAAGTAAATAATGCTATGGACAGAATGCATGCGAAAGCTAAGCTAAGCTTTGAGAGGTAAAAGCTAATAAACTGCGCCCATACATTTTAATTGTATGTATATGTATGTATACTTATATCTACCTAATCGAATACTTTTAATGTCACTCAAAAATATTCAGCAGTTTTTGTCGGGATTTTTTTCGGATGTCTTCGTAAATCTTTGTATTAAGATTAAGATTATAAAATTCATCATATTATTTATTACGTGATTTTTTAATTTCTTGAACGGACTGTTTTTTTTTTTTTTTTTTTTTTTTTTCAAACAATGAATGGCTGAAAAATAAATTATGTAATGGAAAGTCCTCTTCTTCTGATGAATCCATTTCCATAATTCATGGATGTTGTTAACGTTAGCGTTCATTATGGACACTATACGCTTTGCTTAATATAGCTCAGAATCTTTAGCTTTAGCTTTCGCTCTGCTTCTCGTATTCACTCTGTCCGTAGCCTAAGGATGAGGTTTTTCAATGAATAAGTAGTACTTCGATGAGGAATCCTTTAAAAGTGAACATTTTGAGATCAAAGAATAGCAGACAAGGAAAAAAGGAAGCGCCACGAAAATATAACAATTTTATTTTTTAAGAAATTTATTTTCAACGGGGAGCTGCTTTTTATGACACTTATGTTGTTTTCGATTGGTCGTCGAGAAGCGTCCGAAACCGTCCAGAATCGTTCTTACAGTGAAGTGAAATTGGCTTCTGGATTTGAATTCACAATCGCTGAGAGTTCTTCCGGACGGTTCTGGACGACCAACCGAAAACGACATTAGATATATCCACAACGCACTCTATGTCAAAATTTAGCCAAACTAAAATGCTTGGAGAGAAAAATTGGAGAGCAGCTAAAATTTAGTTTCGTTCGAGCAGCGTACTAAACTATATTGATTAAACCTTTCATTAAAACGTCTTGACATCTTAACAAAAAATACAAAATTTTTTAAGGAGGTAACTACTACCTATGCTCATTGTGGTTTCTATATCCACTCAACTCCAACTATAGGAATTTTTTGCACACCACTGTAAACCCTCCTATAGTTACACAAGTTACATGCTTGTGTTGCATGCATTTTTCATGAACTTTAACCTCTTCTACCCCAAATCTTTGGAGATACCTATATCCTCAATATACTAACCTCTGAAGTGTACTATACTCGTACATCCTATACCCTGGCTTCTGGCTATAGCAAATAGCAGGAGAGCAATTTTCAAACAAACGCAATTCAAGTGAAGATCGTATACGTTGTGTCAGTATCGAGTAAATACTGTTGGTGGAAATGTTTGAGAAGAAAAATGTCGTCGCATAAAATGCACAATTGAGGGTTAGGGTTGTCCTTGGCATATCTACGCAATTGGTATTGGGAATACGAATGAGCTCGTACAGTAAGATGGATGCGAGGACGACCGTGGTTCCCCCACTTGGTTGCATTGCTCAAAAACCTTGGGATGTCAAGCCTTCATTATAAGGTTTCACGCATTCAGTGCGCATTTGAAATGGATTTCCCTATGCCCTCGGATTCTTATTGCTTTAGGGATTAAGTATCTACAAATAAATTTATTCGACAGACCCGCGGCAATAGAAATAAATCAAACTATAGATGCTATCCGCTTCTCTTGTGTGTTGTTTACATTCTTGTTTTCCCGCGCAATTAAAGATTATACGAATTGCGTCATTTTCATAGAAAGATGGTAGTGGTAGGACCTAATGCGCGCCGTGATGATGGGAAGACATTATAAGGTATTGCGTCATTCTTGTTCGGTTTTACGTTTTATTTGGAATAGATATAAATATAGATAAACCTCACAGAAATACTTGGACAAAGTGGCATAGAGATGCTGGCTGAGTTTGTGTCTTGTTTGAATACGAATATATATTGGCATATCTTGCATCTGGACGCTGATAGATATTAGATACACACATGCTAATTTGCGCAGTGTTTTCTGTTATAGACGTAGGCGATAACATTAGATCTCTAAAATGTTTAAATTATATAGAAATCCCAGCTCGTCAGTCTAAACAAAAATATAACCCACCTGAAATAAAACAAAATCTTTTTCTACACCGAAAGAAAAACGTTGGTAAAATCAAGCATGAACCTTGTTTGATTTTGCGTCAACCAATGGGCATTGTCATTTCAACAAATGTGGCATTGTCAATTTTTTATAAAAAAACATAACGGGTATTTTTGTATAAATCTATCACGCCATTGTCAATTTCGTGTTTAAATAACCACGCATTAGGTTCTTCGTATTAAAGCAAGCACGGTGAGTGATTAATTAAGCACGATCATTGTTGATTAACAAATTCGAAATTGTACAATGGTCGTGCTTCTTTTAACACGTTCATGCTTACTTTATCATAGGGAAGCGATTGATCAAGCATGATCATAGTTAATCAACAATGAAAACATTGTAAATTTTTCGTGATACTTTTAAAACGTGCATACTTACTTTACCGTTTTACTTCTACTCGCACCCAGCTGGAAATAGTAATAAAAACTTAAAAAAACAAAATTACATTACATTTACATTAGTATTTATTGAACTTTCATATATACAATTTGACTTAAGGCTAGTTAACAAAATGGTGATGAATAATTAATATATTAATATATAAAAATAAATTTTTTTAATAATTATATTTACCCACATAAATTGTGAGTGTTGTGTTGTCTCGTATCGTATTCATCGTTGTTTGGGTTGACTTCAGGGTGTTGAAATCCGGGTGTCGAATCTAAACAAAATTTCAAAATTATGAGTTACTTTTGTTATTATTATGAGTTTCAAAATGTATTACTTACTTTAGATGGTACTTACAGTCGGGGGTGGACGACGGCCTCAACCAACAAGCGCACTAAAAAACAAAATAAAATAAAACAAAACAATAGCGACACTATACACTACAAATAAAAATACACTAAAATACACTGTTGACTCTCGCACTTCTGACTGAATACTGAACATTTTTTCAAGAAAAAAGACGACCGACGTCAACGAGGCGAACTAACAAGACAAATTCCGTTAAGCATGTCGCGACTGCGATGTTCGTGGTTGATTTAACAAGAAAACATGTAAATTAACTACATTCGTGATAGTTCCACAATGTTTGTGTTTCTTTAACAATGTTTATGCTTGGCTGCATCATTACTTTAACATTTTCGTGATACATTCAACTGAAGTGTGATACGTTAACAACGTTTCTGATTGTTACACGTGACCGCTTGTGATTATGTGAAATATTTTTATAGAAACATGTCCGTGATACTTTTAACATGTTCATGATACTTTAATAATAATGGTCAATGCTATTTTACCTTGAAAATGTTTGTGTTAAATTGTGTGTATGTTAAATTGTGTACTGTAATCGTTGTACTCCAACTACGAATGTGTTTAATTTATAAGAAATATGGTTGATTTTAAATTTATTGACCACGTTTGTGTTTAATGAAAAACGCTTATGGTCAAATTATTTGTAAAATCCCTAAGTTGTAACTTCATCATGTTTATTGTTGTTTAACAATGAAATCAACAATTAAATTGTTGGCTAACAATGTTACCATTTTTGAAACAACTACGAATATGTTCAAACTAAATATACCTGTGATACTTACGAGGATTTTAATCAACAACGCCAAAGTAGTTGTTTCAAACATGCAGCGTTGTTTGTTTTAATCACGTACGTATTTGATTTTACATTTTTAAGCCCATTGTTAGTTAACAACGAAACATTTTTGATTCAACCAATGTTTTTTCTTTCGGTGTAGAAGAAATTAAAATTGCCTTGGGCAATTTTGAAATTGTTCTACATCCGCATACCTACCTAGCGCTGTTATCCACAATTACGGGATTCATTTGTGGTTTCCCATAGGTTTTTTTCCGCACTCGGTTCAATGATCTCTATGCAACGCCCCTGAAAACTAATAAGTGGTGGCTATACGATGTGTCGCCGCTGTAAAAATGCACTACAAGAAGGGCTTTCTTTTTTGGGCATACCTTTCATTTATTTTTGTGAAGATCGTTATCACAGCAACAGGGGTAATTATTCAACCATTCTCTCTTACATCGCTCATTCTTCCTGAAATAAGATATGCAGGATAGAGAAGCACGTGTAGCTTCGATGGGAATTATTTGGTGAGTTTACAATTTACATCCGTATCTACCTATATTGGGTTAAAAATACAGACAACAAATTAATCACATAGGAGTAGATGTGAATATTTTCCAAGTGCGAGTTAGATAGGGTGGTACTTGCAGCATGATATTTTTAAACCTCCAAATTGTTCTATTCAAATAGATACACACAAAAGCCTAAAATCGTCTTAAGTCGACTTAATTTGGACTAGATTTCCCTTTAACAATCAAAACGTCAACTGAGTGCACAGTAAGTTCTTGGCTATAGCTGACAGCTGAGCTCTGAATAGGTATCGAGCATTTTTAGCATGCTCTGAACCGAGAGAGCTCAGATCGTTCTGATCTCTGATGAAAAAACGCCTATTATGTATAGTATAGTTAAAGTATAGCCAAGTATAGTTAAATGCCAAATTATTGGCACAAATACTTCACAAGACATTGAACTCAAGTCAACATGCATATTTGTCTTCTCACTGTTGTTCTAAACTACTATACCTTTACTTTACTTTACTTTTTGGGGCGCTTACAGTCCGGTCCGGGGTGAACCACGGCCTCAACCCTAGCTAGCTGCCTCCAGTTACGCACACCAAGTTGGTTGAGGTCGCCTCCAATTGTGCGCGCCACCTAAGATTGGGTCTTCCTCTGCTACAATGTCCCTCAGGGGTGGACTCAAAGACTAGTCGGGCTGGTACGTTGCTGTCCATACGCTGCAAAGTATCCCAGCCATCTCAATCTTCAGCATTTTGACCAGGTCAACGTCGCTGTATAGCCCATAAAGCTCGTCGTTAAATCTTCTCCTCCTTGGACCGAATATCGTCCGAAGAATCTTTCTCTAAAAACATCCCAGAAGGTTTTCATCCGATTTCGATAGAGTCCCAGTCCATGCTTCTGAACCATACATCAGGACCGGTATGATTAGGGTCTTATATAATATCTCCTTGGTTCTATGAGAGAGGGCTTTAGTTCTTAGATGCCTTCTTAGCCAAAAGAAACAGCTAAGACCTAGATATTCCAACGAAAGAAAGCATCCGACTATTTTGGACAAATTTTAGCAACATTTTGTTGTCAAACACCGTATTCATTCCCTACTTAAAAATTTGGCCGAATAGATCCATAGTAGTTTTGTAGGTAAACGTCAAATGATCAGTAATGGAATTTACTGCATATAGGTATAGGTATTACAACATTTCCTAAAAATGCATTTTTGTATTGCAAAATAGCTCACAAATGTCAAACTGCTTTAATTGTCGCCGAAAATTTAATGTTTAAATGTAAATTATTGAAACTTACACCACATACGATACCTAAGTAATGTATCTATGTACCTACCTAGAAAACCTGTTTAACTTCCATCGGCCTCTACTGTATTGCAGGATGAATATAAATTCCCTACTCTCCTATAACCAATTCTGCAACAGTTGCCACAAAGGAAAAGGAATAGAAAATTGAAAGGGGGACAAAAAAAACAATTAACTGAGCAAACGAGAAAAAGACACGTGAAAAAAAGTTACATGTACGTCTGACTGCATTTATGTGATTTTCCCATGAATCCAGTACCAGTTGAACGAATGCATTCAGAAAGGAGGGAGGAACCCCTCAACAGAAATCGTCTCAGTGCCTTCGCCTTCCATGCAGCAGCAAGCCTCGTCGTGTTACACCAACAGTACCACAATACGCCCAGCCCAGTTACAGTGGCAAACAGGGGTCATCGACCTATTTTTTCGAAACAAAGCCAACTCAACATGCAACGGTATCTGTGCGCATTTGTGTATCCAAATGACATATTATCCTAACGGGAAAATGCCAAAACAGCGTTGCACTTACCCAACCACTACAACTCTGGGACGACCGACGCGACGGTGATATCCATCCATTCGTCGATGCACGAGTATCAGTTTATAGAAGGGGCACCAATGTTCAGTTGAACTTCCCTAACAGCACGTGCGTTCAGCCGGGTTCAGTGCATTCTTGTTCCTACTTTTTATTACACTGACATAGCTGGCACATAACGAGTTCAGTTCAGTTACCTGCTCCTGCTCCCTGCTGGCTAACTGCGGTGATTGATCTCAGAGAGGGGAACACTATAATTGAACCAAACAATCCAGGGGGATGCCATCTCAAGGGCGATACATCCTTGCTTTACACCTCAACCTCACCCTCGCGATCATTCTAACGAACAGTAGCAGTATACTAAACCGGTAACATACTGTCAGTGTCAGTGGACCACCGCCACTTGCTGCTTGATATCGTGCTCGTAGTTTTGTGGAGTTTCTTATTGTCGTTGATTGAAAGGGCAACGCACGGTGCATTATAGCCTCTATAGTGTTGCACTGCACTTGCATATTTAATTAGTTATTTCTTTTTGTTTTCGATGTCATTCTCTTCGGAAGATCTCTCCACCGTTGTTGGGTGTGATGAAATTTTGACAGTAATTTAATTACCTACATGCAGTGTAGGTACTGGCAGTTTGAAACGTACATTGTAAACAATTAAATTGTAGTAGAATGTAAAAACAAACAGAGAAAGGTAAAACAAAGAACAAAAAACCAAAAAAAGAATAAAGTAGTACATACTTCACAAAAACCAGTTGAGTGTTGATGTTGAGAGTAATTCGAAGCCGCCATCATTGGCTGATAATTTTGAAAAATCTGTTCACTGTTTAGTGATGTGGAATTTGGCTCTTTCTTATATAAGCGCTTCATCGTAAAACTTGGGCGACTACTTAGCAGAACCAAATTTAAGTAATTACATGCAGTAAATAAATGCCGTTTTCGATTGGTCGTCCAGAACCGTCTGGAAGCACTCATCTGACAGTTCTTCTCCTGAAAAGAAGAGAAATTTGCTTCTGGATTTGAATTCAGAATCGCGGAGAGTTCTTCCGGACGGTTCTGGTGGACGACCAACCGAAAACGACAAAAGGCTTTATGTCATCCCACAACATCAGTTGGTCTGCGAACACCTCCGAAATATGACTAATATTTCTCACGATTGGCAACGGGAATTTCATAAATAAACTCACCTAAATAATGAGACATGAACAAAATTAAATCAAACCACTAATCAAATTGTTGTTCTCGACACGGCTAATGTTGCCTCCTTATCTGTCAGGTGAACATAGATTTTTGATTGACATAAGTTCCTTCGTGAGTCTATGTAGTGGTTTCTTACATTCTAAATCGTTATGACCTTGATACATTTGAGTTTGATTTTAAAGTTAAAAAAAATGTATCTGACTTAAATGTCAAAAATCAATAAAATTTTATCGTAAATCAAACAAAATATCCGGGATAGTACTCTAGTACTAAATTACCTTCTCGGTTGTCTTAGAAAGAGATATTCTTCGTTTAATTGTAGAATTGCAAAGGTTAACACTGTCAAAGAACTGACAAAAATATAAGGTCCACTCGCGTACCTACTTGATTTGAATCGAACGCAATTGATGTAAATCGATCACTATCGGATCTAAGTATGTGCTGGGCCACACATGCCTTCCCATGAAAGTCGTGTCGAGCGAGACGGGTACATTTTTAGGTTAGTTGAGAAAATAAGGCTAGACTACGGAAATATAGAAAATTAGCTATATAACGAGTAGGTAACGAGTAACAAGTTAAATTCTTGAGGTATTTGTCAAATATGCAAATAAATTGACAGATAGATAAAATAAAAACAAATTATTTGTAAAAGGTTGTTCTGTCAAAATGGTTAAATACCTACAAATTGTAGAAACATTTTTTACTGAAGTTTGAAAAAGTTTGATAGATTTATATAGTGTTTGTCGCTTGGCAAGAAAAATGACCTTCTTATAGGTTTGACGTCTCATATTTATAGCTCAATGTTTGGCATAATTACATTAAAATAAAAGTTAATGGAAATAGGTACTTGACTTCTGCACTTTTACCCTTATTTTGACAGTTCTTTATTTTTTTTTTCAATCTAGCAGTTTATTTTGCCCAAAATGTGCTAAAGCTCTAGCGTAAATGCTGAAGTGTCAGTTTTTTTATACGGAGTTTAGCATGCCGCTAGTCATCTAGCGGTGAATGGAACGGGGCCAATTATCATAATAACTAATCATCAATATGACATGCTGCACGTTCTTCATGTTTTCCCAAATTCCGACAACTATAACTGTCAAACGGCGGAAAAACATAACACTTTTTATTCTGGCAATATGTATAGGTAAGGTATACCGTGAAAGATGCCCATTAACACACGAACCCATCCTTTTTCCAGTCGCTAGCAATTTATGACATAAACTAATTAATTTCCAAATCGTTGCCCCTATTTATGACCGCATTTAAATTGTATATTTCGATAAGTAAATCTGGGGCACCACAAAAATTGGTGAGATCTGCAAACACGTGATGAGAGCGTTTTCCTCTATTCGTTCTATAAATACCTTCAGTGCACCCTTATTCCATTCCAGAACACGCTGGCAAACAGTCTTCAAAAAGTACATTGGCTTCCCTCTCTCTGGTCAACCCTTAGCAAATTTTTACATGAGGGAATCTCACAGTCACAACGAACAAAAACTACAGCAGCGCAAATTAAAAAAAAAAAATGCAGCAACGCGCAAACGCATTCACAAAGCAACTTTATGTATTGGTATGAGAAATCTAAGTGAAATCACATGACATCGAAGGGAAAAACAAGAAGAAAATTCCGTTTTTCCATCCCCTAGCAGTTTATACGCGGCCAACAAAAAAAAAACAAAGGCAAATCTTCCATAACATCCCTTAACACATTTTACCCATAAGGAAGGGTGGAAATGGAAACACACAACCGAGCATAAGAGGAAAATTATGCGCACCATGCACCCTCTGAATAACCCTGAATCATATATAATTTCCTTATATTTTCCTGTACCCTCCTCCCGGACCCCGTCCCTATCGTGTGGGAAAACTGATTCTCCCAAAGCCGAGAAGAAAACCAATAGAAGAGGAAAACGCAACACTATTTCTATCAGTTGCATGCAGCAGCAGCATACAGTTTGACCCCGACAATCGTTCTAGCTGGGTGCGCCATATTTGTTTCTGCTGTTGCTATCGCCTCTACTGTTTTTCGGATTTTCTTTTCTTGACGTGTTTTTTTTACGTTTTTCTGATGAACGTATTTTTTCGATACATTTTGTTAAAATAAAGTCGCGTCCGAAAGCTCATTTTGTCGCAGTACAACTTCGACGTGGTACTTGCGATGGTGCCTTGGTTGCTTGGGAGTTTATGCTCCGCTCGCATCGGTTTCGTTTGTCATTCGTATTCAGTAAGCGGATTGACGAGGTACAATAAGCGAACAAGTATTATATAGTGATCCGAAAGAAAGAAAAATCGGGACGGCTCTTCTTAGTGTGTCACGACCTGGAATGATTGCAAAACATAACCAAAAAAAAAAAGAAATGGTGGACTACGGAAATTAAGTTTTTTTTTTTTTCATAAAAGTGGACAAAATAAAAAAATGGATTTCGAAAGTGCAAAGGAAATAAAAATAACATGAAAACAATTATCTGTAACAAAAAAAAAAAAAACAAAGTGAATATAAGCATTAGCTTTAAATTTAATTTTTTTTACAGAGTTTGTTTAATTTTAATATTATAATCAAAACAAAAATATGTAAGTGATCGCAAAAATATCACGCATGGATTTATGGTTTTTACAATGCAATACTCGTTTGATAATAATACCTACTAATATTAATTGTTTTAATAAACTAACGACGGAGAATATTATAAACAATTTTGAACATCATAAGCATAACACTACAGGCGTGCTTCAATCTTAAACGCATGTATACAACAAATTCAATGGGTGTCAGAAGTTTAAGAGGAAATGACCTGTAACGGCAGATGACAGATATCAAAATTACACGATACTATTTGGAGCATAATTTATAGAAAAAAGAAACCTATGCCCATTCTATATGCGTAATTGTCACCCCAGGACTGTGTCAAACGTCAACTACAAATCGTTCAAACTTTATTCACTATTTTAGTAACTAATTTTGTCATTTTGACATGTCTTAAAAGTAAAACCTGTAAATGTAAAGAGTGACAGAAGCATTTCAAAAACATATATCATTTATAACCTTAAAACGTGCAAGACGAAAATATGGCACGAATGTACAAAGCTAAAAACTACTCAAAACATGTTCCAATTTTTGAATGTGTTGACAAATATTCTTATGAAATGTACCGCTGTACAATTTAGTAAAACCAATTAAGGGAAAAGTTATTTCAAATCAACCTAAGGCCGCTGGACTTTTCAAGGAGGTCTCAGTCTCATTATCTGAGTAGACACAGAGCTGATTACGAGATAAGATTTCGTTGTAAATATCTTATATCACAGCCCACCCCAAGCTAGGGGGATTTTTCTCTATGAGATTGTATTATTTGATCATTGAAAGGCATCCTAATTTGTACAAATCCAGTAGATATTAGTCATTTAAAGTTTACCTATATTGGATTTATAGGTAGTATTATCATTATCATTATCAATATAATATGTTGACTTGTTGACACTCCACTGTATTCACATTTTGATATTTCATAATATGAAAATTATTTTTATCTTGTATTTAAATATCTTGATGACAGAGCCTAACTATAGTTACAGCTCATTCTTACATGAAAAAGTATTGAAGTGAAGTCGCCCACTTTAATTATTTAAGTACATAGCTACATCTATTTGACAGTTACCAGTGAGTAACCCTTTTTTCTTACTATCACGACTTACTTCGTCTTTTTACTGACACGTGGAGCTAAAGCTCTAAGACGTAACAAAGCCCTATCTGCAAACATGAATTCTGTGTGTAAACATTCAAGCTGAACTGATAAGACTCCCTTATCAATGCCCTTTCATAACAAATTCGGTTGCGATGGAATTGCTTTATTTCCATAAAAAGTGGCGCCCAATGAGAGGCCTGCAAATAGTAGATCGCTTATGGTTGTTGGGGTTTTGTCTAAATATTGACATTAACTTTCTGTACGTATATTTGTTGCATTATTCTTTTGATATTCTCCTGATTTCCAATCGATTACGCAACAATTCCCAGCAACCTCTTTGTATAATGTAACTCAGGTGTAACAAAATAAACCAATGTGCCTCAAGGTTTTATGTCGTTTAATTCGCTTTCAAGTTTGTATCCGGATAACTACAGAATTTAATTAAAATTGAAAAGCTTATTATTTGTAGTAAAGGTATGTCTACATTTGCATTAAGTGTACTCTATGAAAAATCATTTAAACAGCGAACAAATAAAAACGTGACTACTGCATACAGCTACAACTCGTACTGCGCGCAATTGCACAATTTTTGTTCGTTTGGGTTTTTTTTTTTTTTATTTCTTCACCCAGCCGCACCTTTGTGTAAGTATATACAAATATATACCTACATACGTACCCACACTTGAGAAGATTGTTGGACATTTTCCACTGTATAATTTACTGAAAGTATACCTACCTATCTATCTATAGAAAAAAAAACACAGAATTTAATAACTAATAGTTTCTGGCTTTGTTCATGACAAGTCAAACGCAAACCTAACGAACAAAAAGTTGAAAACCTTGAAATTGTAAATCTATCGCGCCATTTGAAAATTGTTTGTGCTGTGCTTGAATGTGTTAGTATTACAAGTTATGCAGTGCAGATGCATAACTATAGATAGAGCATTTGAGGTGCAAGTCACTAAGCACAGTTTCTTCCTTTAACAAAGCACTTTTGAAAACGTACGTTTTTGTTGTTACTTTTCATTGTGTGCTATTTTCATTTAACGTTTGACGTTTTTCTAATCAAATAGGTAATGTATGAGTGTTTACATGAGTTGGTTGCATAAGTATAGGGAAATATGACATACCTATGTCCTATATACATGTCAATGAGAGGAATGTAGCGATAGTTGTGGCCAGTTTTGAAGTCTATGGGAATTGAAAAAAAGTTTTTACTTAATGAAGTCATTCTTGCTTGGTGATGACAATTCCGACAGCAGCTGTCAAACAACTAGTAAGGTAGAATGACTTTGTTGTGTTCTGGTAACGAATGCAAATTAAATATTTAGATACCCAATTGTCGTGCTGTATAGGTATATTTTCCGTTTGCAGTTCAATAGAAACGTTTTTATTTACATATAGGTAGCAGCTATTCATTGAACTATGTAATTATATATTAATAAAATCTGTCAAGGTGGATAGGTAGATTTATGTGTGTCCCCTCTAAACCAATATAACGTAGACCTTAATACGCACCAAATTTAATACTTTAGCAGTTTCAACATTGTCCGCACAGTGCTATCGGGTCGATAGAACTACCTTATCGACATAATAATGTACATCCACTGTGGTGTAGGTATATCATTTATGTAGGACATTCGATTACGAATGCGGTAAATGTCCTTAAAAAATGCAGGGATTCGTCGTAAGACGAACAAGCAATTATCGGCCAATTTGATATCTGCAAAAATTCAACCTAAATTCAACATCAATAGCGATGGTAGTTGGCATTCAATATCTGACAGGAGTACTTATAGGTATGTAATGTACCTACCTACCTTTGCTTTGAATTTTTAATGACAGCTTATTGGCATACCCGTGATTCAAGTTGACTTTGATAAGTTACATACTTTTCTCCCTATTCTTATTATCTGAGGATACTGTACTAACATCTGTCACTTTATTTGCTTTTGAATAGAATAAGATTTATCCAGATGACTCCGAATCAAACAAAGTACAAAGCATACTTACAAACAATGCATACCTAATTCATTTAATCTAGGTAGGTATACCTACCTAAATTCCTTTGGCACATTGCGGAAAATTCACTCTGACATGCTGTCAAATAACCCATTTTTCAAGCTCATACAAAAGCTTTACATTTTTTCCAGTTAAAAAATCTATGTCATTTGCAAAGCTCATCTACTGCGCAGAATTATCAACCCCAATTACTCCTCACCCTCCTTCACCAACAATATCGACTACTTCCTAGCACATCCTGAAAATAAATTTGTACGTTATAAAAAGGGTGACAACAACTGACACCGACAAGTAAACCTGAAAAAAATAACTAACCAGCCAAAAACAAAAAAAAAATGAACACCTTCGGCTACATTTTTCTGACTGCCGCTGTCATCTATACATACCTACCTAATATCCAAAAAAAAAAATAATGGTAATCTGAAATATTAATAAAAAAAAAGCGGGCCAAACGAGTATGCAAATTTTTATGTGTGTAGTTTTTTTCTGCTTTTTTTTTATTATATTTGTTCCTTCAACATTCTTACCTACCTACTTTTCTTTTTAAATTTATTAAATGCAAAAGCGTTACCTAAAAAAACAGTTCAAAAGGCGCAAAAATTTGTTTAACTTAACTTTTCGTCTCGTTTTTTTTTTTTTAAGAAAAGGGGAAACAGGGGAAAATTGCCCACAAATAAGTATTCATTTGATAATGTTCAGGCTTTGCTGGTGTGTTTTGTTCATGTAGTTGTATTAGATAGTTTTTTTTCTGTTAAATGAAAGATAGGGAACAAATTGAAACGAAAAGAATAGAATAGGAATGGATGATGTCATTTTTTTTCTGATTTACCCATTTACATTTTATTCGTGTTCTTTCTTTACTAGTGTGTTGGAATTTTTTTTAGTTATTCCGCTTTGAGTAGTGTAGAAATATTGGGGAATAATGTGTAGTTCTTTTTTCGGCTTTTACTTAAAAAGAAGTGAGAATGAGCAATGAGGGGATAGCGGCAGTATTACCAGATGAGTGAGAAATTAATTAATTTAGACAGGAAAATCAATTTTAAGAGATTGCGGTTGTGATTAGAGTTTGACAGATAATTTGCAAAGCAGCAAGGCAGCCAGTTATGGATTGATTTTTGAAGAGAGTTTATTTGAAATGTAGTTACCTACATCTTTATAATGGAACATTTTTTATGCACAGAATGAAAAGTTTGTAATGGCGCAGCTATTTATGTCTAAATAAAAGATGTCATTTAGTGTCGTCTAACGCAAGCACACTCTTACTTAGACTAATAATATCTACCTAGGCTGTGAAAAGAAGTAGGTAGTTTAAATAGATAACATTTTTGGAATGAATGTATTTATTAAGGTCAAATAGGGTAATTATTAAATATAGAATATATTTTCAATATTAAAGCATACGAAATGACAGCGAACTGTCACAAGTCATTATCCCAATATTGCCTGTGAAACAGCAAATAGGAAAACAACTGTCAAGTTTGGTATACCTACTAACAATAATACTTGATATTGCTATTGACTATTGTGACCTATAAAATAGGAGTTCACCTTCACACTTTTCTAAGAGGCTATGAGCAGATTGATGAAGAATATACACATATCACAAAATTAATTTCACCCCATCTTGTGATTGTTTTGTGGCTTGTAGTTGTAGTTTGTGAAATTTGGGAGAAAAGGTCACAACGAGTGAAAAATTTGCTATTCCTGACGTACATACTACATTCTCTACTCACTCCGCGATACTAATAATCATTTTTAGTGTCCAGGCTAACTTTTACGAAGTCACAATGGCGAAAATTTCCATATAAAATTATCCATTGTGACCGTCAAATTATTTAAGTTGAAGGCTAAAAATGATTATTAGTAAGGCCCACTGTCTTTTGTGTAATAAATTAGGTAGTGTTAATAAAAGTATACCTACTTAAATTTGGGGCTCGGTCAAAATTGGGAAGATTATCTACATTGTCCATTATTATTTACATATTTAGTAATTACATAGCAATGATTGTTTTAGTCCCTGTTTGGAGCTTCAACTACTTTAAAAATTCATACGAAAATCTATCAATGTTATCGTTGTGGCTTTCATAGAAATGTTAATTCCTTTTTTCTCAACTAGCTAGTAGGTCATGAACTCACCCACTCATTCCTATAGTCCGGTAAGAATAAAACATTATGATATTTATCTATGACAAGCCAATTGATTACAAAAATCATAGGTATTAGAGGTATGCATTTTTTATCGTATAAACTGGAGGATCTTAATGAGAGCTTAATGGTTTCTCATTTCGACACAGTATTGTGTTAAACTGACAGATAAAGATAACCAACAAAAGTCGCCAATTATCTGAATTTCCGATTTGGTTTACTGGTAGTGTTGTCACTTTGCTGCAATTGCAGTACATCTACGTTGCGCCAACTGATTTTTCAACTGATATGACACACTCTTTATCAATCAACTTGTTTAGTTGCACTGAACTGGCTATTTTTTTGTTTTTTGTGATTAAGTGCCTCACAAGACTCCAGCACATGTTCTAGGATTTGACTACGATCAGCGCAGAATCTGCAGAGACCTTCCTTGGATATCCCCAGGCTTGAGGTAATATTTGGCACGTTGGTTACCTATTGATTCTAAATATTTGGTTCTAGGTCAACATAGACTCGCGCTCCCGTTCCCTCACCAGTTCTTGTTCCACCAGTGTACCACTTTGTTGTATGACTGTTCAGTTTGAGGATTCATTGCTTCAAATATTTTTGTTGAGATTAAAAAAAAAATCTTCTGATAATATCCTCCTTGGGAATTGTCAAAAGTGATTACTTTTTGAGTGCTGCATCAATGTTATGTATATACATAAATAAATTAATTGATTTCAATAATATATCTAATGTTGGTGTATGTTCACAACTTTTTTCTTCTCTGTTAATTTCACAGAATTTTGAAATTCCTATAGTCCGATTCAAATCACTAATGTAATTTTTCGCGCATGTTTTCTTTTGTGAGCACCAGGCACTAATAAGTATTTTGAGAGAGAGATATGCATATAGTGTGTGAATTGTAAATGGAATTGAAAGAGATAGGATTGGGATAGTGAAATAAGATTACGTCGTTGCTCTCTCTGCGCAGCTTTAAAAATGTATAGTGGTTTTGAAACGGAAACGAACTTGAAGAACTATTGTGAATATCACGTGTAAAGTTGAGTTTACACTTAGTGCTAATATCCGTCACGAGTCCCGAGCCCATTGGTTTGTTGGGATTAATAAGGATGTTTAGATTTCCAGTTTCAGAGGTTTTATCCTAATTGGCCAAGAATAACATGAATCAACCAAAAACTACAAATCCGAATCTATCCGTTTGTTGAATAGAGTTTGGTGTTTGGTTTTCAAAATGTATGTACCTACCTATGTGTTTAGATTTATACAACGCAAAGTCAATCAATTCCAAGAATGATACAATAATTGTCTGTCATTATTGAACCAATTTGATCGAATCTTTGGCCTTGTGTCAATTAGGCTAAATAATTATCCTCAGATAATTTTCTGACATTATCGTGGTGGAAAACGAATTTTCAGCTGTCAAAAATGTATCCTACTGAGAGCAAGATAATAAATTATCCTATAGGCTAATTTTTTGACGTTTACTTGGGATAGGTAATGCTAAAATGTTCAAGAGGAAATTAAAAAGTGAATTCAATTTATTAGGAGTAGGTAAAAATAGAAAAATCTCTATTTTAAGTTTCGAGTTTGGTGAACTTCTATTTTCAACACTCACTGTGTCAGAAAAGTAACAGAGAATCATTTTTATTTATCGGAATTGACACACGGTCTTAGTGCACATATGATAATGAATTCGTCATGACTCGGACATCATGATATAAAATTTATATGATAACTGATATTTAATATCAGTTGGTCTTAGTCGTCATCAAAAAAATCAACAAAAATAAGTCCTTGTAGGTAATTTCGCTGATATAAATTTTAGTTTTCCATTTACCTTTTCTACATTTCAATAGAAATTCAATTTTCTACTCATACGTCATAATGGCAAATTCTTTAATACTACCTGCCTGCTGATTTCATCACCTACCCAATTTTGACACATAACTGACAACCTACCTAGGAATATACATAATTAGGTAGGACCTATAGCATGGGAGTGATATATGACGTCGTCTAATGTTTTCCATTTGAACTTGGCAATGCCTAATCAGAGGGTGCTTAGTTTAAAACAGATTTTCAAAATTAATTTTTGTTAATTGATTTTTATACAACACTGTAGTAGCTAACAAAGTAGTACATGCATACACACATATGTACATACATACTCTGTTAATAAACCACTTGCTTTCAATCCAAATGTAAAATAATTTTCAACTGCTATAAAAAACAAAAAAAAAACTACCAACCAACTTCTATCATCCACACGAATCAGAACGAACGAAAGAAGTCGAGAAAAAAAATGTTTTTTCTTTTTCTGTATTTGAAAAACTAGGTTATTGGCGCAAAAGTAGTAAAAAAAGGAGAACGCGCCAAAGAAACATATGCGCATTGTTAACGGGTTCCATTCCAACTTGCTTTTGGTTGTTCTCCGCTGTAGCTTTTTATTTCCATTGCTCCACTCCACTCACTCTATATTTGAGAAAACACGCACATTCAGACATAACATTATGTTATTTATTTACGACATTTATTTACTTCGCACTAACACGTACAACAAATATCGGAGAGCTTTCGAAGAGCTTTTCAAGTAAATAGTCATGAAAACTGGAATAAGTAGTTTTCTCAAAGGGGAAATCTGGGTAAATAGTGAAAATTCTCCTCTTTCTGTTATATACGGTATTCCACATCGCGAATGTAAGTAGAAGTAGATAGATGGAGTACAAGAGCTTTTTTACAGTCCATCGTGGCTTTTATATACTTGACTGTTTTAAGCATTTTACACGCGATATGTTTTCTTGGTTTCATTCGGTTGAAGTTTGCTGTGGTGTTCGGTCGGGGTTTTTCGTAGTTGTGTTCGTTCACTTGGCTGCGTGGAGATTTTCAGCTTGGATTTCACTTTTTTTTTTTTTATGTTTTAAAATATTCAATTGCTCGCGAGATTAGTTAAAAGTTTGGATTTATAGCAATTTAATAAGAAAAATCTACGACTTGGTTGATAGTTTACTGCTGTTTTTTTTTAACGGGTTACGCAATCGTTTTAGGGTAAAAATGACAGTTGTGATAAATTTTTCCTGTGAAAAATGTGTAAATTTTCCAAAAGAAAAAAAATGTTCGTCAGAATTCTCTCCAACACTTGGAAAGGTTTTTTTTTCCTGTAACTTGTGTATCATGCGACCTAATTTCCCACTTCCGCATGATTTGTGTAGAATTTCTTGTTCGGTGGTGATGATTTCATTTTGTGGTCGCCATTTTGCTAGACGGAGAGGGAGATATTAAAAAAAGTGTGCTTTTATTTTATCTTTCTCTTCTCTTCGGGTTTTTTTTTTTCTAAGCTTCCTCGTGGCGCGTGTTTCGCTTTGTGGTACAATGGAAAATTTCAGTTCGTAAATCTTCATTCGTTTTCGGTGTTCTTAGATGTCACTTGTGTCGTCGCTATCGTTGTTTAATGTCAAACATTATTGACACGTAGTGTGAACAGTTGGTGTATTTTAAGAAAAGGATAGTTTCCCGAATTAAATGCTAACTACTAGCGTTTCTCGACGTTCTGCAAAATATGTGGGAGCGAGATAAAGGCTCGCTGTTTTTTATACAAGTCAGTCTTTTTCTCTCTCCTATACAAATTGCGGGCGTTCAACAAAACTGACCCCAAAATCGAAGCAGTGAATTTAAATAAAAAAAAAGGATCACGTTTTCCCTGGGTGATTTTTCGCTGCACATGGACTGCTGATACAAAAAATGTAGGACAATATGCTAGCGTCACCATTTGGCTATATAGGGAAGAAAGCACCTATCAAATATTACATAAACGAAAATGGCGGAAAGCGATGGCGTACAGCAAGATAGGATGACAATGAAAAACCGAAACCACACTAGCGGTAGCGGAGAATGGAAAAATACGCGCCTTTTTGTCTCTGAAACGTCGAATCGAAAGTCGGAAGTCTCCAACATTGGAAATGGCGTATAACAAGAAAGCTCCTTTTCGTCACATGCGTTTTCTTCTACTAACAAGCTCTATTACCAACGAGTTCCATTTATTCCACAATTATTCTATTACATCGTGCCCAATTCCCAGGAAATATAAATTCGTCGTTTATACAACTATGTGAGGAGAACATTGAACGAAAAAGGAACCGTTGAAACACAAAATCGTCGCGCGCTTTTGTTGCTAGGCAATCAGAAGAAAGAAGGGGGAAACGGGTCTACGGAATACTCTACAAACTGAGAGTGTGTGATGAACTAAAAAGCTGTTTGTTGGATTGTCGAAGGGGTAGAGGGAGATGGTGAATGATGGAATTCTCGTTCGACAAAACTAGCACGAGAGAAGGCACACACTTTTTCTACAGTGAACGACATAAATAATAATCGATTCGATGAATCGAGCTGAGATGAAGGAATTTTATTTTCGCGCAAAAGTAGTAAACCGGAGGGAAATTATTTGTTCAACATTTTTTTCTTTCGATGTAGGTAGCATGTAGGATCAAAGGCAAAGTCGGGAAAAGTGTTAATAGCCGTTGGGGGAGTATAATTTAATTATAGATTTGTTCATTGTTGCTTCACGGACATGTTAGGTAGGTTAATATAAGTTGTTCTTATTAATTTTAGGGGTCTTATGTACAAATATTAAACTGGCTTATATTTAGTACAGGACTTATTTTCTTCTAACGGGAAATGATTAAGACAAATAATTGCAGGAGATTGCATAAATTAAGTGTAACACATTGCAATGTACGCACACGTAGTAGGTATGTATTTATCTTAATTACATATTGGTTAATTTTAATTAGGTCATAAGTAGGTACCTACCTAGCTTATAATTCGCCTTGAAAAATTCACAATATACCTAACCATTGTTAAATTCAATCTAAATTATTCTATAGAGTCCATGAGCTAATAGTCCTCGCAGCTAGGCTCCAATGTATATATTTACCAGGCTACTTTGAAGTACCTGTTATTTAATAATAAATAAATAAATATTCTATAGAGTAGAGAACTTGTCCGTAACATATAGAATAGCTCAAAAAGTTTAAAAATTAATTTTACACTGAACGAGGTTGCTTTTCGTTTCTGATTTATTCAAAAAAAAAAAAACTCAATCAATAATTTTTATTGCTTTTAAAAATTATACCTATTCGCTATTGTGATTTGACATAAACGCTGTATAAAGCGGTAGGCACATGAGTCGCGGACTGTAAGTAGGTAGTTATGCGAACTCTCGGACTTTGTTCACAATCAACAAAAAATATAGTCGCGATCCACAAATCCGCTAATGAAAAATACATTTTACCTGAAACTCTACATAAAAATTACAAATGGAAACTCATTCGCTCATTGCTGCAATGTAAAAAAATGTGTTTATGTGAATGCCAAGATTTGCGAATCTTCTCTTCGGTTTCTCACTGTTTGCAATACGCTCTCATATGGATAGTTCTTAAGACTGTGGGCCTTACAACCATTTCTAACCTTCTAAATGTATTGTAGGTCCCAATAGATAATTATTAGTCAAAAATATCGCCATTCTGACTTCGTAAGATGGAAACTACATACACTAAAAATTATATTTAGTACTGCCATTAAGCCATTGTTTCCAGACAGTTGATTAAATAATTTAAAGCCTTTATAGATAAGAGAGTTATGTGCTCTTCCATTAAAAATTTGCTTATCTAACATCACGCACATTTCTGAGCCTATATGTTGATTTTTGTATGTATACATATTTTGTAAAATATAAATATTTTGACGTTATATTAATTAATAATAATAATAAAGACAGGCTTTAGCATATTCACAATTCTTTGATATATTCTTTAAGAAATTTAACACTTTACTTTTTTTTTATATAAGTAATGTGGCTTTTAAAAATTAGGTATTAAACTATTTCATTTTAATTATTTAATTTTCAATAATAAAATTTAGTTCTCTTTATACTAATTTTTGGCTTGTTTTAGCGAAGGCAAATGTCAATCCGCGCTACTAATAATAATTTTTAGTGTCCAGGCTAACTTTTACGAAGTCACAATGGCGAGAGTTTCCATGTAAAAGTATCCATTGTGACCGTCAAAATATTTAAGTTGAAGATTAAAAATGATTATTGGTAAGGCCCAATAACAGCTTCCGCAGCTTTGGGTATAGGAGAAAGAGTCAGCAAACTGGTTTTTCTCACTCCATATTTTTCCAACTTTTTAAGAAGGAGCTCATTTGAAGACTAGAAAAAATAGATACTTCCGAATTGGGTTTCGTTTACAATTTTCTTTAGTTAACCTGGAGGTTTTTCCCGAACTATCAGAATCAATTCACAATCACACATTTGCAATGAGTTCCACAACCCAGAAAATTAAAAATTCTTTTAAACTGAATATTTCAATGCAAATTGCAGCTATAAATGGTGAAAAGTGACAGTTTAGATCTACGAGTTTCTGTTACCAAATAAAATGTTAATGTAAAGTCAAAATTTAGCAAATTTTTCGATCAGTCACAGTTTGCGATCGCTCTAATGTGAATAGTCATAGTTCTTAATCGGTAATTTTATGCAACGTTTATTAGTACCAGTTTAATACTATTCTAGTGCCAAACAAAATTGTAAGTAAAGTCACTTTTCGCTTTTAACATTGGTTGCCAAAAAACGTAAGATTGTATAAATAAGGAACACGATGTCAAGAAATAGGCACAAAACACGTTGCAAACTATTACTATTCTGCCAACATAAAAAGAAATAAGGCACCGAACGCGCTCCAAGTATACTTTTCCAGATAATCCAAAAATTGTTCTTTAACTTATGATATAGGTACGAAATTATTTCGCGGAATATTTTTTGTATTTTATTTTCTTCCCGTGTTTTGAGCGCAAATGTCAAAAGCATGTGCTTTGCGTGTTGCATTCGTGTGCGGGAGGCCTAAGACGATCAGTTATTTCACGTGTGTGAAGACGAAGTGCGGTAAACTTATGCTGGGTTTCCACTTGTCGATTTGAAATTGACAATTGACTTATTTTTATGTCAATTAAACAGCGTTAGTCAATAACTGACAAAGAAACCACTGGACAAGTGGAAATAGCTGAATTGTCAAACAAAATGTCACTTTCCGCGGTACTAATAATCATTTTTAGTGTCCAGGCTAACTTTTACGAAGTCACAATGGCGAAAATTTCCATATAAAATTATCCATTGTGACCGTCACAATATTTAAGTTGAAGACTAAAAATGATTATTGGTAAGGCCCTTTGTCTATAATTGACAGTGAAAATTAATTGGCATAGAGTTCATAAGTTGGTCAATCAACTGACAAACGATTTTTTACCAATAATTGACATAAGTGGAAATGAACTGACGGCGGTTTAGTTCAATGACATAAACGCGAGAGCTGTCAAACTTTGTCAATCAACCGACATGTGGAAACCCACCTTTATACATATCAGCATGAAAATACAGACAGGGGCGGATTTAAGCGTCTATGCGTAATAAGGTCATTAGCCTGAAACGCCTACGGAAACAAATATATTATTTAATGCTTTACTAAAGAAAGTTACCTATTTTCATTACAAAATTTGACAGTTTAGTGTTTCGACACTTTATAAAAATAGATAATGCATTCGATTTTCATTGTATGCCAGATCGTAAGTTTTCACCAATTTCAGTGTCGCCAACGAGCTGTCATCAGAACTACGTTCAATTCATTATTATAATTTATACTGGAATTCAACATTTCAGCAATTCACAGTTTCGTTTACTACAATATTCTATGAAATCAATAATTCTTTATTTGAACATTTGTCAAAACTAACAGAACGTATACTCAACTAATTGAGCACCCTACTTTGCTGAAAAGACTGCTTAAAATATTGATAAAAAAAGCGCATACTGTTAAGTCTGAAAACAAAAATGTCTATCAAAATATTTTCAAACATAAAAACAAGAGCATTTTCAGTTTGTTTTTAATTACAATGGACCGAAAGGTGTTCAAAACAGTTTCTAGGAGTTACCTATTTCTGGAAATAGGATGAGAAAAGTATTGTTGTCAATATTGGTTAGTGTAATATTGTTAGGATATATGTAGGTACAGCACAATACACTTTGCTTTCGAATTTCAAATTTCAAAAAGAAAAAGAATAATGCAGCAATGTATGAATGATATCACCGCGAAGGCGCGAAACTTGTTCAACACTTTAAAGCACTCTGAATTTAAAGACCGTGTGCCAATTGGGATAAATAATTGTTTTCAGATAATTTTCTGACACTATCGTGGTCGAAAACGAATTTTTCAGCTGTCAAAAAAATTATCCTACTCCGAGAGCAAGATAATACCTAGATTATCCTATAGGCTAATTTTTTGACAATTTCTTTTGCTTGAGTTTTGCTAGAATAGGTACCCAAAAGTTCAAAAGCTGAAAAATACGAATTCAATAATTTGTAAAACTACGAATTCAATTTGCGAATATGTAATAAGTTCATAAACATGTAGAAGCATTATTTCAAATAACCGATTTTTTTAATTAAGCGGAAATTACAGTACATATTTCATGAAATAAAATACCGAAATACAAACATATGTCACAGAAATTCAACTTGGTTTAATTTTGTTGCGCAAGCAGTCTGGCTGATAAAAATATCTAGCATACCAAACGTACACCCCTTTTTTGATGTAAAAGGCGAAGCGTGTTTTATCATAGTGAGTGACTAATTGGTATGGTTGCAGTATCTACACAATTTTAACTCAAGTCGTCAATCAATTAAATGTGTGGAGCAATGTCAATATTGTCCCATTTAGCTGAAGCAGTTTTAATTAATGATTCGTAAAAAAGAGCATAGTTGTCAGATAATGCCAACAACATAGACACAATTTAGCACGAATGACATTAGGCATGTAGGTAATATATCCGATAAAATAATCAAAATGTTGAGGTATAACGACAGATTAAAATAATGGTATCTACGAAAAAGTGAAACTATTTAATAATTGACCTAAAAAAAAGTTAGTTACACTTGTATTGCACATGAATTTGGATGGTGTGTTTAAAACATAGATTTGTGATAAATTTAATGTTCTTGAATATAATGTTCTTGTATACAAAAAAAAAAAAAAATACGCTTCCTAGGAAACCAATTTCTAATTTGAGGTTAAGTTTACGAACGAATGTTTTATTCGCTAGTTTGTGCAACGCGGTTTAATGATGTGGATTGCGAATAAACGTTGACAAATCGCGCCGAAGGGGGTTTTCGTTTGCGTCAAAAAGTTTGGAATTCGATATTTCGTTGCTTAAACTTGTTTTCTTAATGCATTCTGATGGGATAATTAATTTTGTTCGCTCTCATGTGAATGGTCCTTACGATAGAGCTCAGCATTATAAATCTGACCGCCGACGTTTACATTAATTGAACTTGAATCATTTTATGACATTTGCATTACATTAGGCACTATAGTTATAAGCATACGTAAAAATGTTGTTTTGCTCGCTTAGACCACTTAAACTGAATAATGTTTCTCAAATTTTGTGTCTAAATGTAGCATATGAATTTGAAAATAAATTATCAAAAAAAAATTGAGAAATTACAACATACAATTTGCTATTTAACTATGTTCTCGGATCAAATTCTCAATCGTTCCCATAAATCCAACAAATCATTCCGCTGAAATGCTTGCGCAAAATATTTCTGAATGGTTCTGCCTCGTGTTTTTATGTACGCTAAACTGAGGCCTTAAATTTGTTATATCTGAATACTCCGTCACACATTATACTCGGCAGAAGAAAATAGCCTTTTGGAACTCACTTGACAATGAGTTGTAGTACCTCTTTTAGTAAAGTAGTAAAGTATAGCACGCAAGAGATACACTATTGATACTTCTGAAATTCACGCGCTAGTTATTCATCTCAAGGAGAAGTGACTTGATAGCAGTAGCTCATACCGACACATTTTTGGTGATGTGCTCATGACACTACTAGTAAACTGCTTACAGGGAATTAGGAGAACGTTGAATCCAATTAAAATATTCCAGTTTATATCACAAATGCCACTCTGAACTGTTTTATTGAGCTGTCGTCTACTTTACTTTGCTCAGATAGGTGTTCAATAAAACAACCGTTAAATACATGGCACGATATTTTTTATTTCAATTTACACGTGTAAGCAACGCCATCTTATTTCATATACAGTGAGCGTCAAAAGTGAGTAAACACCAATTTTAAATTTCCTCAGGGGTTTGAAAAAGTTCTTAAAAACTAGCAATCTGTAAAAAGCTTAATAAATAAATAACAATAACAAAACGTATTTCATTTCGACAGGATAAAATACTTTATATAGCTTTTAAGAAAATAGTTTCCCATCTCCAAAGAAAAATGCAAACGTTATTGGTGTTTACTCATTTTTGACGCTCACTGTATGTATAGAGATACTATACGAGCTACGTTGACTCATGGAAAAAGTGTAGGTACATATACCTACTCCACACAGTTTTCAGCTAAACATCCAGCGTTGTATTCTCTCAACGATCAACCTTGAATCTAAATGTAGAAACAAAAAATCTACAACCAAGCCAAGCCAAACCAAACAACATTCATATTTTTCTAAGACCGTACCATACTGTAGCAGCAAACTGCTCATTGTCATTGTGTCATTGGTGGCACATCAGCAACAAATGGCCGTCAGCATTGTGAGTGTATTTTTTTTAATTTACTAACAGCTGATGAATTGATTTTACCTTGGCTTAGATTATAATGTACACTATTCTCTTCGAATCCAGTATGAACTTTCAACTGTCAGGGCTGTCAAGTTTTCAGCATTGTTTTGTGTACAAATTGCATCTAGACAATGTTTTCGATGAATTACCCCAGATTCGAGTGTACTCGTGCATCTCTCACTTGAATCTGAAAGTGAGTTTTTCGAGACCACAAACCATGAACGCTGGATAATAATTTACAGCGCGTAGCTATAGCTAGGGGGACTAACTAGTGAGTCCGAGTTGTGACTGTGACTTGTACGTAAACATCGAATCACACAACAATGCGACGCTGTTAATTATAATAATTACTCTACGAATGTTGAATGTTGTTGTGTTTTGTTATTAATGTTCTCAAATGCCACATGACGATGACTGGCTTCGCTAGAAATGCAGCGATTAGGTCATCATCATTATCAACATCATTTGCATGATTTCCACTGCAAATTCTGGGTAAAGCGCAAGCGTCATTTAGGCTATACAAAATGAGTAGGTACCTAGTATCGCTATTGAATCTTGTGAAGCTTTTATATAATCACAAGGCAATAGTGTGTTGAAAAGTAATTTCCGTTTGATCGAAGCAATCATTAAAAGATGACGTAACGATACGATGTTATAATTCAGAACAAAAACGAAAAGAATGTTGTGAACGAACTTTGGACTACATCTACAACCTACCTTGATGCTTAAACGCAAGAAAACAAGAAAAACCTCAGATTTGCTTTCAGATTGTAAAGTGAATTCTCTGAAGTTCTGAGGAAGTTAGTATCATCAGTATCATCAGTCAAAGACAATGTTGTATTGGCGGCTTCTGGAAAAAAAAGCATTGCAACTTGAAATAATTGCAGGGATGTCAGATGTCACCAATTGTCATTTTTGAAAATGATAATTATACATTTAGGTTACGGTTGGTCATTTTTAGTTTCGTGTAGTTAGCAAAAATTACTCTCACTTACCTAAGTGGTAATTTTCCGTAAGACATCGACATTAATTTTCGCATTTCTGACTAATTGGTCAATTAGTGTATAAGTGTAGTGTATAAGTCCAAAACATAAGGTACTCATACGAATATTAAACAAAAAAGAATTGTGAGCCGAGTCTGACCGCTTGAATTGTAAGGACAATTCGCGAGGGATGGGTAAGTAGAAAAATCTTAAGGTGTAATTTGTATTTTCCCGGGAATCGATCCTGAGATCCCTCGCTTAGAACTATTCACATGAGAGCGACCAACTACCTACGAATATTCGCAAATTCTGACAGTCTATTAAGGACCATTCACATGAGAGCGAACGAACGAATTGATGAAATGCGAACAAAACACTTTTTATGCATTTATAAACAGAAAATTGCACATTTTATTATTCCAAGATGAGGATAATTACTTATCCCATCAAAATGCATTAAGAAAACAAGTTTATAAACAGTTTTAATAACGAAATTTCGAATTCCAAACCCTTGGCGCGAATTGTCAAAGTTTATTCGCAATCCACATCATTTAGTTCGCGTTCCACAAACTAGCGAATAAAACATTCGTTCGAACTTAACCTCAAATTAGTCATTGCGGGTAGAAACAGATGGCTGAAATTCGCGAACTGCCGCGACGTAGAAAAGTGTTCATGTGAACGGACTGTCAAAATTTGCGAATATTCGTTCGTTCGTAGGTAGTTGGTCGCTCTCATGTGAATGGTCATTTACACATGAACAATTTTCTTGGTCGCTGCAGCTCGCAAATTTCAGCCCTCAGTTTCTATTCTACTGACAATTTCTAATTTGAGGTTAAGTTCGGACAAATTTTTATTCGCTCGGTTGTAGAACGCGTTTTAATGTTGTGGATCGCGAATAAACTTTGACAATTTGCGCCAAGGGTGTTTTTGTTTAATTATTCCAATCTTGGAATAATTAAATGTGAAATTTTCTGTTTATAAATGCTTAAAAAGTGGTTTCATCAATTCGTTTGTTCGCTCTCATGTGAATGGTACTTTAGGAGTTCAGTCCCACCCTAATCCAGTTCATCAAAATTTCGATTTGTAAAAGCTGAAATGCGTAATTTGTCGTTTGTAATACACCAACACCGCATGCACATTGATGGATAGCCAACACAGTCATTTGCTTCGTAGGAGTAATTAGCCTATATGGGCCTACGCTTCGTAACAAATAAGTCCCAATAATCCCAATTTTGACATTTCGCATAAATTTAAAATACAAATTATCCACTCACATGCTTATACCTACTAACAAATCAATTAGAAAAAAAAAGTTAAATCGAATGCAATTTGCCCGGCGAGAAAGGTTAAAGGTTTCACAGCACCTACCCAAATTGTCTCAGGCAAATTAATTTCCCACAACGATCACGCATTCTGCATTGAAATACTCGTAGCCTGTCATGCCAACATGCCTCATCTATACCACCATCGGCGCACCATCCAAACTGCGCTTTAATAGCCAGCAAGCAATATTAACCATTGCGCGCCCACTACCATCTTTGCATTCAAATTTGAAAATAAGAAACAATCATCGGCAGAGCTTTGCAACAAATGCAAATGCACGTATGTATAGTCATCATTTGTACCGTCATGTTGTCTTGGCCTGATCAATCCGCCGAAGACCCGACCATGGCAGATTTGTCCAATTGCAAAAATCAAGCAAAAGTCTCGATTTATAGGGAGAGGCCTGCTGCACAAAATGCCAACGGGTTCACATTGTACAGTACATGCCTCTGGCTAAAGTTGGCAGGCGCAGCCAGCACCATGCCACCATATCGCCAACAACCTGTGCAACCTGCTTAAAAATGCTTTCATGTTTCCACTCCTGATCACCTGTACCTGTGTACACTTTTCGTGTTGTGCTGCACAGTGCTGTGTGATCTAACGCCACGCCATAGAGTATACTCTTTTATTGCTTTGGTGGCTTTAGATTGCCTTTGCTATTCCTGCGTCGTCGTCGTGCATAAAGTTGCTGTCAGTTAATTTGCCCGTCCGGTGGTGGTTATGTTGCGACCATTCGAACGGATTCGAAAGTGAAATGAGTGCTGGAGGAAGCCGCGGAGAAGCATGGTGCAATCGTTTTGGAATTTTCCATGTTGCACAAAATGTTGGCATGCGATTAGTGCTAGATTCGACGAAGACCATTGCGCCGATTCCTTTGCGCACTATGTGTGTGAATCTGTGCGCCGCCGCGCCGATCACCTCGTTCTGCTTTCGATTATGCAACCACTGCTACTGATCGCTTGCGTTTTCGTTTGGCGGTATATTAGTCTAAATGTTATTAAACATTTTTTTTTGTTCAAATGCTGACTTCATGGTTAGATAATAGCAAAAAGGCATTTAATTGTTATGACCAATTTAGGTTAATGCTGTGCGGTTTGCACGTCCCGCAGGCGGCAAACAAAGCGGCACATCTGCTGGAGATATGTGATCTACAATTAATTATTATCCGAGGTTTCAATTGGTGTAATTTACTGATTGAGATGCTGATTGGAATAATTCGCACTTCATCATAAATTCAGTGTAATATGGGTGAGGAAGGATAAATGACTGTCATTCATAGTAGTTCACATCATTCAGCAATTAGCTCTAGGTCTAGATAGCCAGGTTCAATTAATCGAAATGATGAGTTATCTCTCTCAATATCATCTGTATAGGTACTTATGTGGTTTTCCATTGGGACATAAAATCAATCTTTTTTTTTTATTCGGATCACTTTTTGCAGATCTCGATAATTTTCGAGATTTACACATATTCTCACTAATACCAATATACCTTGCACAGCTGTTTTACGTCATTCAGAATTTGTTTTCAAAACAAAATTACGAAAAGCCTCGTGAAAAGCAATTATTCAGAAAAAAAACGTAAATAATGGACGTGGACTTAATTTTGGAGCAATTACTATCATCTTCGTCATCTTCTTCTTCTTCCTCGTCATCTGTGGATTTCGATTCTTCGTCGATATGATTATCCATTATGAAGTTCGTATGTTTCCATCGACAAACGAGAACAATTTGCACATCAGCTGATGTACTGTCAAAATAACGGACTAATACATTTACAATAGCAGAACAATCTGCTTTCATGTTCCATTCGCCACGAAAAATCTGAGATCTGAATTAAAAATCTGTTGGTCCCAATGGAAAAAGACATTAGTCTTTTTATTTACGTATAGAACAAAATGCTATTTGAAATAAAAAAAATATATCGTAATGCCCAAAACACATGTGCAGAAATTCTGAATGCTTCACTGCATGCAGTACTGCAGATGAAACACATGTGCAGAATTCAATTTGCAGCGGTTGCTGTCAATGAGGGGAAAAATATGTGAGTGAAACAAAGACGACAAATAATTCCCGTCTCTCTTTTCCTCGTATGCATCAGTAGCTGAATTTAAAAATTCGATGCTGCCAAGTCTACTTAATTTAATTCACTGCGTTGCTATGCAGTGGATTTAGAAATAGAGACATGTTGCAGTGCTGCGGTGGCTGCAGAATTTACATTTGTTTCACCACATAAGAACATGTGTATTCTAATCCTGCTGCGCAGTGAATTCTGCACGTGTGTTTTGGGCATAAACGTCATCCTGCTATAAGACTTGCAGGAGGTTCTTGTCAAAGCTGATTTTTCACCAAAAACATCAGACGACCGACTTATGCCCAAAACACATGTGCAGAAATTCTGAATGCTTCACTGCATGCAGTACTGCAGATGAAACACATGTGCAGAATTCAATTTGCAGCGGTTGCTGTCATTGAGGGGAAAAATATGTGAGTGAAACAAAGACGACAAATAAATCCCGTCTCTCTTTTCCTCGTATGCATCAGTAGCTGAATTTAAAAATTCGATGCTGCCAAGTCTACTTAATTTAATTCACTGCGTTGCTATGCAGTGGATTTAGAAATAGAGACATGTTGCAGTGCTGCGGTGGCTGCAGAATTTACATTTGTTTCACCACATAAGAACATGTGTATTCTAATCCTGCTGCGCAGCGAATTCTGCACGTGTGTTTTGGGCATTAGGCCCGAAACACACATGCAATTACAATCGCGCGACTGTTTAGTCGCAAAAAATGAAGCACACACATTTCAATGTGAATGCGCGCACATAAAATCCCGGCTAAACAGTCGCGCGATTGTAATCGCATGTTGGTTTCGGGCCTTAGACCCTTCCGAAATTTTAAAAACAAGCATTTTTAGTTTTACTATTATCATCATGTTCAAATAAAGAATCTAGTTTGAATGGGATAGTCCTAAGGAATCCTTAATGCTACGTTTCCACCGGACGCTAACCCCAAATTAAGTACAAGAGGTTTAAAATTAATCCTAAAGTGTTTCCACCAAAATAAATGAGATTAATTTGACCACCAGATGTTGTCATTAGCTGTCAAATCGAAAAGTGTGACAAATGATAGAAAATTAAACAAATTCTACTTTCGAAATTAAAAGTAAAAACAAAATATGAGTGGCAGTAATCTAAAAATATTATTATTATTTTCTCCTCAAAACTAATATAATAAATATATGAACGTTTTAACGGTTGCATTGGCAAGAAGAATTTAAGGTTAGGTACCGAATTTTTGCTCACCAATGACATAAATGTCAAATGCAAATGTTTGTTTTTAATTTTAGACATCTCGACTTGTGCAGAGTGTGTGCAGAGACCGAACTCTACATGTAAACCTGGTCAGTTTAGGAGATTCATTTTTAATCTCCTCAGGACGTTCTGAAACTCACTTGAGCACATCATATGGTTATTTATTAATTTGGTTTACCTTCTGTGCCAAAACAACAAGACTCTTCCGTCATTTTAACTATGTTGTTTACATTGTCCTGTTTTTTTTTCTGTCAAATGTGGCTGTAAGTTTTCAGCAATCAGCTTTTTATTCAGCATGCTCAGTTCATTTATTCTGAGCTCATGGAACACGCTCTGATCATTCTCTGAACGAAAAAAAAACACAAATTCTCAGCTCTGATGTGTCTGAGCTACAAAAGAAACACGATTATTCTTTCTTTTTTTGTCAGTTTAGGCTCTGCTCTGAACTAAAAAGGAAAACGCATATAAAAATCTCTAGGTTAAATTGGTCAAAAATAAATATTATTATATGGTATTTTATGTTTTCTACTTTTCCTTTCCAATGTATTAAATTTTTTTTTAATACTTCTCTTGGAAACATAAACCCCTTCAAGAGTGCCCCGACCTCGAGTTGCTCGCAGATAGATGTTAGTTCTGCACTTAAATTGTTGTAAGTAGTAGTTCTCTGGAAATATGGCCCCCGAAAGCGAGTTCGAAGGCTTACTTACTCTACTGGTTATGTTACATGAGGTCAGATTTTTAGATGTATTAAACAAATTACTGGTCTCATTTGACGTTTGTGAATGTGGCACTTGTGATATTATACAATTAACTCTTTTTTCTAAAAAAAAAGTGATGAGCAAACTGAAATTTCATGAAAACAGAAATGTAGATATAGGCATTTGCTCGACGGAGATTAGTGTCAACATCAATTTCGACAGATGTACCTATAGATAATGAGGATTCAAACACGTCAAATTGAGGCAGCGCCAGCGCGCTTCAACCGATGTATGTAGAAATGTGTATAGGTAGGTTAGTAGGAACAAGCAGTTTGACATACAAATGTTTGACAATATTTGACAGTTTATAAAAATGTGTCTTTTTGTCAAATGCCAATGAATCCAATAGGAATAGGGTGTTAAAAAGCTACATGACTAAAAAGAATGTCAATACGTTTGTGTCAAGCGTTTCACCCTTTATCAAACAATCTAATCGTACTCAATTATTAGGTGCGTTTTTTTGGGCTATTCTCTATAGGTTTAGAAAAATAATTAATAATTAATAATTTCATACAAATCCAGGCTAAGGAAATCTATAGAATTAAATTTGTATGAAATAATTTTTCTAAGCCTACAATATAAAATAGCCAAAAAAACGCACCTATGATTGTGATTAAGACGACATGAAGTGTCTAAATTAAATTAGAATTTTATTAAAATTAACTACTTATAAAGCGTGGCCCATAATTCACGCAAAATGTAATTTTGATAGAAAATACAGATTTTTAATTAGAAAGCTTAAATTTTTTTTTATGGATTTATAGAGTATACTATACAGATTGGGGTTATGTATGGAATAGCACAACAGCTAAATGGCCGGGCTTTGGAGCAAGTATACGTACTCTTTTATTGAGATTTTCTATGACCGTTTCGCATAAATGTGGATGAATTTCATTAATACACCTCCCAATTTCCTCTTTCAAGGCGTTAGTGGTCGTAGGCTTGTTTGCATAGACCTTTGACTTCAAAAAACCCCAAAGAAAAAAGTCCAATCGCAAGATCTGGATGGCCCATTCTGATCGCAAAAACGGACGATTACACGATTAGGAAATGACTTGTGCAATTGTTTCTCTGTATGCCATGTGGCACCGTCTTGTTGAAACCACATGTTGGTCACATCCATATCTTGTAATTTAGGCACTAAAAACTGGGTTATCATGTCAAGATAACGAACACCATTAATTGTTACTGCCTGTCCAGCCGCATTTTCGAATAAGAATGGTCCGATAATGCCTCCAGCCTAAAATCCATACCTAATAGTCACGCGTTGTGGATGCATTTGTTTCTCAACAATTACTCGTGGGTTTTCTGAACCCCAAATGCGAAAATTTTTACGATTAACGAAGTCATGAAGATGAAAATGAGGTTCACTACTGCAGACGATTTTGTTCGATGCTGATCCACTTATTGTTGTTCCAAAATCCATTCAACGAACTCTCTTCGCGCTGCATGCTCTGTAGTCTTCAGTTCTTGAGTCAATTGAACTTTGAAGCATGAAGTTTCAAGTCTTTCGTGAGAATTCCCTGTAGAGAGCTTCTCGAAATGCCCAATTCTTGACTACGGTGCCGAATTGATGTTCCTGGACTGTCAGCAATACTCTCGTGAACTGCTTCGATATTTTCTGTTGAACGACTTGTGACAGGACACCCAGAGTGTTTAAGATCACTAATTCATCCAGTCTCCCTGAATTTTTCAATTATTCTCTTCACAATTTGATGGTTTTAAATCAATATGACGGCCATATTTTTTTCGAAAATTGCGGACTGTAGCAGACAAACCTTCATTATTTTTTAAATATTGCTCATCAATGGAAATGCGTTGTTCTTTCGTATAGCGCTCCATTTTTACAGACTCCGAACTGTCAGCTGTCACATTGTTATCATTTTTTCCGTTGTCATCACTGTACTATTAAATGGCGCAAATTCAAATTAATTATGGGACACCCTTAATAAATATATATTGTAGATAATAGATATACACGATTTGTTCTATTTTATAGGAACAATAGGAGATGCTTCTTTATGTCAGATAATTGTCAGATGTTGACAAGACGTTCACTTTTTCTGAAAGTTGAGTGTGCAACTTCCTCCGCAGTGGTTTAACAAACTAATCACTGGCTCATGTTAAACCAAGGAGTAAACCCGACCTAATTTTATTATCGATAACATTGTTCCTTCTCTTGAATTATTTCAAGTGTCACATGCACAACATTTAACATCTTAGGTTAACTTTTATTAGTTTATCCATGGCGCCTCTAATTAGTATTAAGTGATTAATGCAACAAACCGATCCATGACGTACGAATACGAACCACACTATAGGACCTTCCCCGTTTACACCATGTAAATTGTGTTCGTCTTCCATTTAGCACTAAATCTGGTGCAAACTTATTAAAAATACCACACCAAACTGCTTATCGCCAGTCATATCTGCAATTTTATTTCTTACATGGATACAGGGTATTTTTTTGACGAAAAAATAATATCACAAGGTTAATTCAAGAAGACGGAAACTATCGGGCATCATATCATTAAATTTTGGCAACGCATTCAAAAATTATTTCGGGTCTAATAAAAATAGTTTTGCACTAACTGCACACACTTAGATCGAGATCCTTTGTCTGCACATTATGTAGTTTCTGCTAATAATAACCCCGATGCAAGATTCAAAATTATATTGTTGTCTAACATGGCTGACTGCACGTTCCCAGTACAGTAGAATTATTTAAATTTAATAGATTTTCCGTCTTCTTATTTTTTATTCGTCTCTATGTCTGTACTTATCTCGGGTTTTCTTGCGAACTCTATCATTGACAGAATGCTTATTCATTAGAATGGGACATGCTAGTTTGCATGAGCAACTATACATAGAAATCTACTCGTATGTGTGTTGCTAACTGATATTTATATATGCGAAGAGATGATGAAATAATGATTTTATGCGAATGAATCACTCAGCTTGTTTTATTCGCTCAACCCACTCACATACATAAGTCAGTTTGCCGATGGGGGAAGTGTTACTTCTTAGCTTTTGAACATGAAAGTTGGGTTAGAAGTTCACAAATTAGTGAACAAATGCCAAAGTATTTCGCTAGATATTTAGAACTGAGTTTTGTATAAATAAATCGAAGTTAACGAATATTTGATATAAACTGACGTAAGTTAGACCTCGAATCCTATTGGACCTGTTGCACAAACTATTTATTATTTCCCGATGGACAGTATAACAATCATAATCCATTTTCTTTTTTTTGTATAGATACAACAGAACAAGTTTTGTGAACTAAAACGGAGTTCCACAAGGTTCCATCTTAGCACTTGTTCTATTTCACCTTATTTGTGTGCACTCATTTTCTCATTTTAAAACGAGAAAAGTTCAGCTGCCATATACATTTCTTCAATTAATGATTAATTTTAAAATATCTAAACGATTCTAACGAAGTTCCTAGAGTGTACATGTTCAGTTTTCAACCCTTACCCCATTCTCTTCCCAATTTGGATGGTTAACGAATAATTATTGCAGTCTGGTGGTGCTATTACGGCCTCAGTACGGTCTACACCAAGTGTATACACATATTACACGAATGATTGGAAAGGCTTTTTTTTTATTTTAATTTTAATTTGCCTTCAGGCTATATTCGACAACGTGAGCATTTTATTTACTCTAATGTGTGGGAGGACTACCATACTATAGTGGACTATACAATTCACCGATGGCTACCATAGTTTTGTATACATAGACATTTTTTATTTGTGACGCGATGACGAATGATGATGACCATACCTAAGTATGTAGTTAGCTGGAATATAAGCTATTTCATTTGATGTGTTTTTTTTTTGTCGACCAACAAATCCCATATTGGAAAAACGTGACAATTTTTCGAAACATATTTTCTACACGGTTTGTGTAAATATTTCTCTGTGATAATTCACTTTAATGATATGCCGGTACAATGGGGCGAGAAAATATTCCTACTGCTTAAATGGAAAAACAGTTCTCAACAGGGAAAAATCCTTCCCATTTGCAGAAATGTGTTTAGTACCCTTAAAGCATTCCGAAAACAGATTCGCGGGAAACTCTTCTGCGAATCGCTGGCGAATAAATTATTACGAGGAAATTGTTTGAGAAGATGTGAGAAGATGGTTTGCCAAAACATGTGCAAAAGAACAAAAATTGAATATACTTAATCGAAAATAAAATTTAAAAATATAAGCTTTATTCCATCCAGAAAAAAAAAATACTTCCATTTAGGACTCTAGGACTCGTTTTGCAAAATCTCAACGGTATCTCAGAAACTGCGACAATGCAATAAACCAACGATCTTCTGCCTGTAATGTCCAAAACACATGTGCAGAAATTCTGAATGCTTCACTGCAAGCAGTACTTGCATCGGCATCGGTTGCTGTCAATGCCGAGAAAAATAATAGAGTGCAACACAGTAGGTGAATTTAAAAATTCGATGCTGCCAAGTCTATTTAATTTATTTCACTGCGTTGGTATGCAGTGGATTTAGAAATAGAGACATGTTGCAGTGCTGCGGTGGGTGAAGAATTTACATTTGTATCACTATACAATATAAGAACATGTGTATTCTAATCTTGCTGCACAGTGAATTCTGCACGTGTGTTTTGGGCATAAGTACCTACATAGTTCCTGCTTTGCGCAGTTATACTGCGAATAAAGTCCGAAACATATGTGTAGGTAGAAATTAAACGCGCTACTCAGCAGAAGGAACAGTCGTGCAATACAAGTTTAAAAACAGTTCAAATAACGATACATATTTCGAAAAATTTCTGTCACGAACGCAACACCCTTGACGCGAATTGTCAAAATTTACTCGCAATTCACATTCAAAAACATTTGTTCGAAATTAACCTCAAATCAGAAATTGCTGGTAGAATAGAAACTGATGGCAGAAATTCGCGAATAGCCGCAACCAAGAAGAGTCTTCATGTAAACGGACTGTAAAAACTTGTGAATATTCTCGTTCGTCGTAGATAGTTGGTCGCTTTCAGAGTCCTTAATACAACAGGTTCATTGTCACTATAGACAGATATAACTTTGAGGTGGTTAAGGACTTTATCTACCTATAGGCTCCGCTATGAACTGAGGCTATGACACCAGCCAGCGCAGCGCTGAGATTAAACGAAGAATAAAACAATATCGCTGTTTCTTTGGGCTAAGAAAGCAACTGAGTAGCAAAGCCCTCTCTCGAACAACTAAAGTGACCCTTTATATGACCCTAATCATCAAAGTCCTTCTCTATAGTGCAGAGGCATGGAATCTATCAAAAACGGATGAGGTTACTCTTGGTTGCTTCGAGAGGAAAATTCTTCGAGTAATTTTCGGTCCCGAACTACATAGACGGTGAATGGAGAATACACCGACGAACTGTACGTACAGCGACATCGACCTAGCCAGAAGAGTGGAGGTTCAACGACTGAGGTGGGTCATGTAGGGCGAATGGACGCGAATGCACCGGCCCGAAAGATTTTCGAATCCACATCCGAGGGACGGCGCAGTAGAGGAAGACCGCGACTCAGGTGCTGCACGCAAGTGGAAGGGGACCTTAACCAACTTAGTGTGCAAAACTAGAGACAGCTGGCCAAAGATCGTGCTGTCTGGAGACACTTGTTCGTTAAGGCCCAGGTCCATCCCGGACTGTAGCGCCACCAGTGGTGCCAAAGTGGTTTGTTCGCATTTCATCAATTCGTTCGTTCGCTCCCATATGAATGGTCCTTAACACGTCCGTTGATTTTCCGAACCGACTGTAACCACATTTACATTCCGGAACGTATAGGATAGACGGATAGCAGGATATAATAACGCCTAGTAATATGTATGCTATTCGTATAATGGCTGATGGTTTATTCATTATTTCCTAAATTATAACCTTTACTACGAAAACAAGTCAACGCTAATGGAACTTCCAGATAACGTTCCTAGTCTATTATAGTTGGTTCCTAATTAATTATTATTTTGATTTTATGCCACTATAACAAAAGAGTATTCCCTGCCTTATATTGATAGTTTTTTTTTTTAATTTCTAATTTATATGGGAAAAAACCTTAATGAATTACTTAAAGGCTTAACGACAATTGATGCGAATATAATTACTAAACGATGATTTTCAAATTATATATGCCTTTTACGAATCGTGTTGGTATTAAGTAGGTAAGGTAGGTAGGTAACAACCATTACCCCCAGTTTCAACAATTAATTCGGTTGCACAGAATAGTTTAAGCCTTGAACCAGAGTTCATTCTGTAGTTTAAGTTAAATATCAGTATTCTGCCGTTTAAACCTCAGATCACTTGACACAGTGACATTTCAATTTCAAAGCTATGGCGATTGTCAAAAACTCAAATATTTGACGTTGTTTTGTGTGTTATTTGAAAGATAAGACAAGGAACGAAAAAGTCGTACTGCTACTCATAAAATTTAGTTTCTATAGTTCAGATTACATTGCGGGACCGGACGAGTTGAACTTCAAATTTAGCTCAAGTCCAGGTTCAGTTAAACTTTAGTTTAAACTTCCACTGTGAAACTATAGAAGTTAGTATGTTCTTGCTAACTTAACATTTTCTAATGCTTTGATTTATGCGTTGATAAAAACAATTTCGCATCCCATTTCCTATTTAAACACACTCATAATCATGACATTTTAATACATATATAGAAATAAATAAAAAATAAATCTTCGTTCCATAACCGCATTTCACCTAGCTACTCCAATTTGACTTCTGCTTAATGTCGTAGCAATTAATTAGTTATTCATACTCAATATTGATGATTATAATAATTGACAGTGTTGACATTTAAGATATCTAGTGAGATATTTTGAGTGTAGGCAATGCGTTTATGACTTAACGAACTATTGGTGAGCGCGTTCAGTAAATACTTTCATTGAATTTATTCAAAAACAGAATGATTTGTGTTGTTCGATAATGCATTAACTAATACATTAAAATGTTATTTCATCAGCACTCTCGTTTTGGCGTTTTTACTAAAATCAAGTTTATATAATATTCAGTCTGTAGCGAAATTAAAAACAAAATCCAGTTTATTGATCACCAGACGGGTCTGTATAAATCTGCGTCAGAAATTGGCTTTTAATGTTTGCTATCGATTATACTTTGGCCTTTTGAAACATTGAATATGTAAATATCTTTCATTAGCATCATTAACAGGAAACAGTATACTTAGCAAAGCACGGACAACATTCTAGTAAAATTGTACATAGATAATATGTCACCTATACACATCTAACGCCATCGAAGCATAAACCAGTTTCCTGTCAATCGATTCATGTGACCATCAAGCGGCTTTCTCACAGCTTCTAATTAAAACAACAATCCAATAAAAAAAAAAAAACAATGAGCAGAAAACAAACCCACGTCAGTTAAGAATTGAATCAATAGCCATATATACCCGTATAGCCTTGCAGATTCGAGCTTTAGAAGTTCACACGGCTTGGAAACATGCGAGAATTTATGTGTGGTTGGTAAAATTGTGCAAGAGCTAAAAACTGTTTCAATTTGAAATCCCGAAGGTGATCATGGCTATTCAAAGAGTTATTTAAGGCGTTGTTGGTTTTTTTTTTTTGTACTATGTGTTAGAATGACTTTTGGGTGCTCCCTCTGAAGTCGAGGTTCAGGTACTTGAATTGGGACCCCAGGTAGATTTGACATTTGATTTTGTTTGTAATCGTTAATTGGGGAAACGTATTTGACAGCCAATTGTATGTCACGCTCAAACAGAAGGGATAGTGTATACAATTATTTTCTTATATAAATTTGGCATGGGTAGACCTTTTTTATCCCTACAACCGTGTCGAGCTCCTGCGCAGTCAGTTCATAGTATTCACATTATGAACTCATACTTAATTCAGGTAAATATTTCGTGAATGATGGATCTATAAGTTATACCAGGTGAAGACATTTATTTTATTTTATTTAAAATACCTAGAACTAAATGTGTGTAGACATCACTACCATTATTGTAGAAAGTTGGTAACAAGCGTTAAAGTAGGTAATCTTCTATATATATAAAAATGAATTGCTGTTCGTTAGTCTCACTAAAACTCGAGAACGGCTGGACCGATTTGGCTAATTTTGGTCTTGAATTATTTGTGGAAGTCCAGGGAAGGTTTAAAAGGTGAGAAATTGGACAAAGGGGAGTGGCACCTTCCATAACATTCAAAATCTTATATCTCGAAAACCATTGAATCGATTGAGTTCAAATTTACATACCATCTTAGGTATCAGCCCAGGAGTATTCCTGTTAAGATTGGTCAAAATTGGCCAAGGGGCGTGGCACCTCCCATACAAAAAATACATTCAAAATCGTATATCTCAAAAACCAGCAAATCGATTGAGTTTAAATTTACAGACAATCTTAGGTATTGGCCCAGGAGTGTTGCTATGAAGATTGGTAAAAATTGGACAAAGGGGCGTGGCACCGCCTAAACAAAAAATATCTTGAAAACCGCCGAATCGATTCAGTTGAAATTTATGTACAGACAATTTTAGGTATTGGCTTAAGAGTGTTGCCGTAAGATTGGTCAAAATTGGACAAAAGGGCGTGGCACCGCCCATACAAAAAACATCTTCTATGGGGTGAAACTCGATGACGTTATAACTCCATAACCGCTGAGCCGATTTTCATGATTCTTTTTTTGTTTTGTTCGTATTGTTGTATTTCAGGTTTACGCAGAAAGAAAATTCCAGAAAATCGATTTTTATCATTTTACGAAACAACATTATTATCTAAGAAGATAAGAAGAAGAAGAAAGAAGGTGTTTCTGTGAAAGTTTGATCAAAATTGGACAAAGGAGCGTGGTACCTACTGTATAAAAAAATATACATTTTAAATCATATTTCTGGACACCCATGGGAGCTAAAGTAAGTGGGACTGGAAAACGGGCAATGGCACCACCCTTACAACAAAGTTATTTAAATCACGATATCTGAACAATGCCTGGATTGAAGCATTTTACAAAACCTGGTAAGATCGGACAAAAGGGCGTGACACCTCTCATAACAAAAAAATACTTTTCAAACGTTATTCTTCGACAGTCATGGGAAAAATTTGTCTAAACAATACAATTCGTGGGCACACGTCCGAGGAAATGTCGAAGCACACGGAGTACAGAATCAGTCTGGACACATCGGTTAAATAAAAATGAAATGAAAATGTAAGAGCAGGCAAAACAACGTTTGCCGGGTCCGCTAGTAATAATAATATTTATGTCCGGCACTGTTTTCGAAGGTACTAGAAAAACGTCATACATTTGACAGAACCATTTACTTAATGCAAAGTGTTCTTTGTCGCAATGAAGAACATTTTGCTAACGTACAAAAATTTCGACTATCTACTGCAAATATTTGCTTATGGATATTTCCAAATTAGAATTTCCTTCATAAATATAGCACATTTATTAAATTTCAACATCAGATTTGAAAAACAATAAACTTTTGTCAAAAATTTAATTTTTTATGTGCGCCGTTCGCCATTGAAGATAGATTTATGTTGCCAGTGATTATATCGTTTGACAGCATGACAATTTAATAAGTGCGTTCGTAAAGCGGCAAGTCCTTTTTGCCATGTATACAATTAAAGAAAGGTTATATGATTATTTTATGGGGGTAAGGAAACTTAACCCAAATCGATTCAAAAATTTGGTATCGACCAGTAGAAGTTAGAGTCAATAACTACACTAAGGGCCAGTTTGTTCATCTTTGGTTAACTCTAAACAACGATTATTCCAGCTGATAACCATAGAATCTGATTGTTCAGTCAAATTTTAACCAGAGAATCCATGGTTTGGGTAGTTAACCCGAGAAATCGATAATCACCCGATTTTGGTCCGTTAACATTTAACCAAGGATATTCTGGAAGTTTGTTTGTTCAAGCTTTGACATAGCAGTCAAAAACAAAACAGCTTTCTTCAAGCAGTGTGTAGTTGTTGTAATTGCGTGTTAAAGATTCTACTTTACTTTACTTCACTGAGATATATGTGCAATAAAACAGGCCTATTGTGGAAAAAAATGCATGACTTGCTGCGGCTGTGACTATTTTAACCATAGATTAATTCTAACAACTGAATTGACAAATAAACTGCAACGTTTTTTCGCAAATCTTGGTGACCAAAGTGAAAAATAAGTGACAAGCTACGACACTTTTAGGGGCATACAGATAAGATACCAGATAAGAATGTACCAACAATGGACTCGCTATTGGATTGGATGAATTGCTCTATAGTGGATATTCTCGCCAAGGCTTAGACAGTGCAAATATTCTTTTTTTAAAATGATCATATGGCACAGAGCCCTCTCTATTATTATATTATTATTATAATATAAGCCTGAATCTTCTCTTTCGCAAACCGTCAACGTAGATGAGAGCAAGCAAATGCATATTTTACTTTCTCTTCAAACAGCCAAGGTAATTTTCATCCGTTTTTCAAATAGTCCATAATTCAGATCCATAGAGCAGTAAGGGGATTATTAAGGTCTTATGAATGGTCTCCTTAGCTCTGACAGCTTATTGTGCTCTACCGTCAAAAAGTTATCCGATTGTTTAGAACACGTGCGTTTTTACTTTAGCCTGTCACTATTCTGGAGAAAACCCAAGAAGTCCAAATCGATGCTCACCATCTACATATTTATCGATTTTAAGGCCGCATATTTGACAGCATTTATAGATACGAGCTATATAGGGCCATATCTAGTTTCGGCATCCCTGCCAAACCTGTCAGATTGTGCAGAATGACGATGGAGAACGCTCGCTGCTCCATAAAGGTCGGAAACAGTCTCACCGACAAATTGATGTCCAAAAAGAATTTAGACAAGGTGATGCGCTGTCATGTGACTTTTTCAACATCATTCTTAAGAAAATATTGTGCGAAACTCGCAAGCCAACACCAGGGGGCACAATTTTCCAAAAGTCTGTGCAACTAGTTGCATACGCGTTTGCAAGCATCAGTATACAGAGGCGGTAAAAATGGGTTTAGTGGTGAATGAGGGCAAAACAAAATATATGCTCTCAACAAGAAGGGCCACACAACATCCACGAATCGGTCAGAACGTCACGATAGACAGCTATAGTTTTGAGGTAGTTCGGGACTTAGTCTACCTCGGCTGCGCTATTAACTCTGAAAATGACATCACTTCATAAATCAAGCGAAAAATTACATTTGCCAACCGCTGTTGCTTTGGCCTAAGAAGGCAACTGATTAGTAAGGCCTTGTCGAGAAACACCAAGGAGACTCTATATAAGACACTCATCATCCCAGTCCTGCTTTATGGCGCAGAATCATGGACGTTATCGAAGGCGGATGAAGATCTAGTTGGTCGCTTCGAACGCAAAATTCTCCAAGTGATTTTCGGTCCCCTTTTCGTTGACGAGCCCAAGAACTCTACGAGCTGTAGAATGTACAGCGACATCGACCTGCTCAGAAAAGTACGTATTAGTCCATTAAGATGGCTAGGTCATGTAGAGCGAATGGACACGAACGCTCCGGCTGAAGAGTCTTCAATTCCAATCAAGAGGGACAATGCAGTAGAGAAAGACAACCAACTTGGAATGCGCAACTGGATGCGGTTATCAAGTCCTACTCTCACTTTCGATTTGGCGAAAGCCAGGTTCTTAGTACATCGAATGGAGATTGGGTAAGTAAGACTTCTGTAAGCAAGGCGCTCACTAAAGTGGTGGGCAAGTGGCGTGGTGACCAAGTGGCAGGTGGCATAGGAGTGGTGAACATTTGGTGAAGCGATGGAATGGGGGCGAAATGGTATGAAAGTGATTTAACGCGTACTGAAGTGTCAAACAATAAATCAATGAAATGATTCAGTTGCAAAATGCCAAAATCCACGTCGTCTAATCCGCGCTTTGATCCGCGCGTCTTCATTTGTTTACATAGACTTTACCGATTCCACCTGCCACTTTTGTAACCTTAAAGTTGCATGCGTGATAGGAATCTTGCAAATACGAAAATACCCTACGGATAACACACAACGAAATTTCGGATGAATTATAAGATATAACTACAATTGCAAAGATCAGTTTATCTAGTTGTACTAATCTTTTACAGCGCAAATGTCTGATTTTTATCCCCATTTGAGTGCTGACATAACGAGCCTTTCGTGACAACCAAACATTTTTCATTTTTGACGTCTTTATCGAAAATAGAATTTACTCGTTTATACCTTCTCCAACTTCAATGTTATCTGAAGATCATCACTACTGAATAGTCATAGATACTTTCAAACTCTATACTAACACTTGCAGCATCAGTGATGCCCACATAACAAAACTTCAATTAATCACGGTTTCCGTGAAACCTTGAGGTGTTCCTATGCTTGCCAGCAAAGCGTGACGGACAGACGGAACTCAAAGCGCACTCGAACAACCCACTACAAAGCAAAAAAATACAAAAAGCACTTCATCCCACATGCCTGCATCATCTTTCCACACAAAGTTTCATCATCATCATCGTCGTCATGTCCATCAATTATTATTGAACGAGCAAAGCAAACATTTTTTTTTTTTAATTTTACTACGCTACTTGTTTGTAAACAATTTTTTGGGTGCTGATCAACATTCAACGATCAATGATCGCAACGCAATCGTAACAATTTATTCACCAAAAACTAAAACTTAAGTTATGCAATAATGTATTATTTATTAGACGTAGGTATGCGAACGCGAGTACTTTATTTTTGGGGCACACAAAAACCTCCAAAATGGAGATAGGTACATTCTCGTATTTGGTATTCCGTATCTGTGAAGCTATAGATTGTTCAGTCTTTGAACATGATGACGATGAGATGCGGGCCGGGAATATATGGGGAAATAGGTTTTGGGGTCAGAGATCGTTTGTTTTATGAACACATGACAAGAAACAATGTAGTTTTTATTTGTTTTGTACATGAAATAGAATACAAATCATTGATGTCAATTATTTACACACTATGGCGAACATGCTTTGATTTTGTAGATGCATTAGTTTCTTTTTATAATCATAGTTTGCATGACAATCAAATTAGTTATGGTATTGTCATTGTGTGTTGTGGATGCGATGGAAACAGATTGGAACGCAAACGTATATATTTTTGATCTAGAAATGAATTAAAATGTCATTTGTTACAATTTAAAAATAAAATTTCAGATTGATTAGTTTGACAAGGAAGTGAAACCACATTTTGTCGCCACTTCGAATCAGCAGAATTCCGTGTATCTAAGGGTGCTTCCACACAAAATGGAACACAATGCCTTGAGCTCTTCGTGATGAAATTGACGAGAAATGGGATAATGAAAATCTTACGGATAGGTTTATGGTCAACGAAGACGTTCTACCGTCGTTTCAAGCTCTTCTCCCAGGTTTTGCTGCAGTTGAGCGAGTGAACGAAATGGAAAAGCTAACATGTTACTTTGATAATGCAATTTCGTTGTCAGTTGTGAAGGCTGAGTACATTCTTTGGTGCGAAAAAATATCGACGAGTGATCCGCTTCTACCGAAGTTTTGAAATTGCTTGATATATGTGACAATACTTACTTTAGAGATATAAACTTCTTGTTTACGGTTTGGCCACGCTTCCAGTGACCACAGCTAAAGTGTTGAACGAACCTCTTCAACTATGAAAAGGATTAAAATAGCGTCCCGAAGCGTTATGGAGAATACAAGATTAAGCTAACTTTGTATGATATAAAAAAATCAAGACGTCTTCTGCTTTGAAAAAATGTGTGTAAAAAAATAATTTAAGTACCTACATACAATTTAAAAACTAATAAAAATCAATGAATGGGAATAATAGTTTTTTGTTTAAAGAATTCCTCGTAAGATTTGAAAGCAAGCCCCTCCGGAAACAAAATCCTGGCTACGGCACTGTCCTATATACTCTTCAAGATCGCGGAATACTCGTGTCTATTTCGTGTCTAATTCGTCAGTGATTTTGGTGCAACGTGAATTTCGACACAGATTTCGAGACCCCCCGCCGTCCTACGCCAACTGGTCAAACGCAAAGGCGTTTAGCCACTCGCCTCGAAGAGACTGACACAACACATATGAAAGATACCAAGTGGTCATTTGAGGCAATCACTTGACCAATATTATCTCCAAAAAGGAATGGAAAAAAACTTAAAGGTTCATAATAAACATTTCCAAAATAGACATACATATAATAATTATGTCGTTTCTTTGTAAATATTTATAGCAAAAACAACATCGGGTGAGTATTTTTGGGCCATTCTGTGACCTGTATATGCATAACTGCTGCTTTAAAGAAGTTTCCACTTCGCCATAAAAACCATACAGTAAGTGCGATGAAATTTACCTGGCAAAAGAAGAATTAGAAACTAATTACAGAGTTGCCACTATTTTTCAAAATAAATTTTCCTGACTTTCCCTTATTTTCCCTGACCAATTTTCAAATTTTCCCTGAACAAAATTTATACATTTTTAGTTAACAACACTTTTAACCGAATCTCAAAATAACGAATCCAAAATTCAGGTATTTAATGTATTTAAGAGAAAAATATTCCACATTTATTTCATATATAAGGTTTGCGAATTCATGAGAATCACGGAGAAGTAAGATTTTCTTGATTCTCACAAATTTAAGTACCTAAAGCCAGGACCAGACTTGTAACGTGGACCATAAGGGCTTAGGACACAACACACTACACTGCGACACAATACACGAGACAAAAGTGTTTCTATGAAATACTTAATAACGACACAGCACTCCTCATAGGAGAGATTGTAGTAGGGGAAGTGGACATAATAAAATCTCATCGATTCAACTGAGTTACACTTAATTAAGTGCTTAATTTCTACGTTAAGTTAAACTAAGTACCGTCCTTTTAAGGAATTAGAAATCGATTTCACCAAAATGAAATGTTTTTTTCAAAATCTCGAAATTTTTCGTAATTTTCCAGAATTTATTTTATTTATGATTTTGGTTTTCGACATTTTTTTCCTTTCGAGATTTTTTTTCGATTAACTTTTTTTCGTTGATCTTCCAAAAATCTATGACATGTCGGTGAAAAGTGGTGTTCCCAATTTTGGTAACATTAATAATAATTGAAGTAAATTTTTCCCGACTGCTTTCAAAATTCCTAAATTTCCCTGACCAAATTTTCGTTCCATGACAATAAGTAATAAGAAACATAACAGATGCTTTTCTGTTACACTGAGCAGTTCAAATTCACTTAAAGCTGCACATTTGCACATGGACATGGCCCACAACTTTGTACAATTCAAGCATAATAAATAACTGTTCACAATATGAGAGCGATCAACTACCTACGAACGAACGAATATTCGCAAATTTTGACAGTCCGTTCACATGAACACTTTTATTCGCTAGTTTGTGGAACGCGAATTATATGATGTGGATTGCGAATAAACTTTGACAATTTGCACCAAGGGTGTTTTCGTTCGCGGCAAAAAGTTGTTGAATTCGAAATTCGGTTATTTAAACTGTTTATAAACTTGTTTTCTTAATACATTTTCATGCTTTAATTAATTATCCTCCTCTTGGAATAATAAAATGTGCAATTTTCTGTTTACAAATGCATAAAAAGTGGTTTGTTCGCATTTAATCAATTCGATCGTTCGCTCCCATGTGAATGGTCCTTAAGGTTTGCGAATTCATGAGAATCACGGAGAAGTAAGATTTTCTTGATTCTCACAGATTTAAGTACCTAAAGCCAGGACCAGACTTGTAACGTGTGGTGTGTTGCCAATTGCCATACAGTAGTATGGCGCAATCGGACCATAAGGGCTTAGGACACAACACACTACACTGCGACACAATACACGAGACAAAAGTGTTTCTATGAAATACTTAATAACGACACAGCACTCCGCATAGGAGAGATTGTAGTAGGGGAAGTGGACTTAATAAAATCTCATCGATTCTACTGAGTTACACTTAATTAAGTGCTTAATTTCTACGTTAAGTTAAACTAAGTACCGTCCTTTTAAGGAATTAGAAATCGATTTCACCAAAATGAAATGTTTTTTTCAAAATCTCGAAATTTTTCGTAATTTTTCAGAATTTTTTTTTTATTTATGATTTTGGTTTTCGACATTTTTTTCCTTTCGAGATTTTTTTTCGATTAACTTTTTTTCGTTGATCTTCCAAAAATCTATGACATGTCAGTGAAAAGTGGTGTTCCCAATTTTGGTAACATTAATAATAAATGAAGTAAATTTTTCCCGACTGCTTTCAAAATTCCTAAATTTCCCTGACCAAATTTTCGTTCCATAACAATAAGTAGTAAGAAACATAACAGATGCTTTTCTGTTACACTGAGCAGTTCAAATTCACTTAAAGCTGCACATGGCCCACAACTTTGTAGGTACAATTAAAGCATATTAAATAACTGTTCACAATATGAGAGCGATCAACTACCTACGAACGAACGAATATTCGCAAATTTTGACAGTCCGTTCACATGAACACTTTTATTCGCTAGTTTGTGGAACGCGAATTATATGATGTGGATTGCGAATAAACTTTGACAATTCGCCCCAAGGGTGTTTTCGTTCGCGGCAAAAAGTTGTTGAATTCGAAATTCGGTTATTTAAACTGTTTATAAACTTGTTTTCTTAATACATTTTCATGCTTTAATTAATTATCCTCCTCTTGGAATAATAAAATGTGCAATTTTCTGTTGACAAATGCATAAAAAGTGGTTTGTTCGCATTTAATCAATTCGATCGTTCGCGCCCATGTTAATGGTCATTAATTATTGTTAATTGTAAGCACGTAGGTATTCCTTGGCAAAACTGCTTCGTTTATATTTTTTGTAGTTTTACATGGTGCAGGTATCAGCATATTCGGCATTAACAAATTTGAATCCCAAAAATGAAAATCCACATAAATGAATGGTTCTAAGAAGCTAGGCCTAGGGTCCTAACCCTAAGCGAACCTGTTCCGCCATCAATTTATTTATTTATAACCACTCTGCATATTATAATAACGTAGTCTATAGTTTATCCAATCCCCATCATATATAGCAGAGCATTCCTGTCAAATCTACTTTTAAAACGAAAGCTGAAAGGCATACAAATTGCTCAATGTATCATATTGGCATCGTCTCAAGCATGAATAAAAGACGAAGAACCATCACATCCCGTTCGCTTGAATGTGTCAGGCGCACACATTTCCTTTCCAATCTCTTCGAACAATTCTAGAATAATTTATAGACAAACATTATGACGACGACGACGACGTTGAAAAACCGAAAATATTGCAGATATTTCGGAAAACTAGGTCGACCGAAGCATTCTCGATGGCATGCCAAACGGCTGTATACTGTGGGATGGGGTAGTGGGGTGCCTGTGCCTGTGCCACTGCCACACCCCACACGGGTGGCCAATTGTACAAATACAAAAAAAATGCGTACTAAGAAACAGAAAACAAAGGAAGCTATCAGAATAAAACAAAACTTAACTTATCCTCAGGGATTACATAATGCTTTATTCCCCTGTCCATTGGAAGCATAACACTATAGGACACATTTTTAGCAACTGCTACTGCTGAACTCGCTGGCTTAAAAGTGGAACAGTAGGTCAATCGATATTTTCCTATGTACGGATATACGCGCCGCACCCTTATTTTCTTTCACTGTTACTTTACCACCCACAAGCTTCTTCCTATTTTGAGAGATGGTATTTTTTTCGTCTCTGTGAAATTTACTGCAATTCAAAATATTTGCATCTGTTTAACCTTCTCATGTCCTTAGCGTATATTATACCATTTTGAGGAAGATTTATTCGATTTTATTTCGAGGATATTATACTGACGGGGCAGGGCTAAAAGGAAATCTTCAGTGTGAATCAGAAATGGTTATATTTAAACGCAATTCCAAACCAATGAGGAGTGCAGATTAAATGCATATCGGATATCACCCTTACATATTCTATACGTGGCGTTTATGTTAAACGACAAAAATGGCGTTTTTTGAAACCGGTATTACGTTTGGCGTGTTTTTAGGCATTTTATTTTTTTAGTTCCAAAAATGATCCGTAAAACGCCAATTACTGTCGACTACAATTTTTAAACGACCCGACACAAAAAAAAAAAAAACGCTAGCTGTCGTTTAATATAAACACCACGTGGAATAAGGGTGAATACAGTGGCCGGCATAAGTATTTTGACAAAACTAAAGTTAATTCTGCTCATAATTTGAACTTACTTCATGTAAATTTTGGCATCAATGGAAAGGTCATTAAAATTCCGTTGGAATGATACACAACTTTCCTTAACCCATTAAGTACCCATTGAAAATTTAGAACTTTTGTAAAAGTCTACTTTTTTACTTTTATCCTCGGTCAAAAAAAAAAAATGTTTTGATGCAAAAAGTTTCTTCAAACATTAAGTACCCATTTAAAAATTTTAGAATTTAGAATTTTTGTGACTTTTATCCTCGGTCCAAAAAAAAATGTTTTGATGCAAAAAGTTTCTTCAAACAATTCTAATAGTGACTGCAAGAAAAAATTTTCAAAAATCTCTTCGCTAATATTTTTTATGATTTTTTTAATGGGATGATCTCAGACAAATTTTGTATGAAAAGGAAAAAAGTGGCTAACATAGTAATTTTTAGCAATTTTCAAAAAATCATAAAAAATATTAGCGAAGAGATTTTTGATAAATTTTCTTTGCAGCCACTATTAGAATTGTTTGAAGAAACTTTTTGCATCAAAACATTTTTTTTTGGACCGAGGATAAAAGTCACAAAAATTCTAAATTCTAAAATTTTTAAATGGGTACTTAATGGGTTAAGGAAAGTTTTGTATCATTTAAATGGAATTTAAATGACCTTTCCATTGGTGCCAAAATTTACATGAAGTAAGTTTCAAATTATGAGCAGAATTAACTTTAGTTTTGTCAAAATACTTGTGCCCCCCACTGTAGTTTAAATAAATAAATGGCATATTGGTATATTCATATATCAAATACTAGCTAGTTTAGAGCCTGGCCATCTAATTTGATTATACAATAAAACAATTTATGGCAACATTAATCTATAACTCGACTATATAGACCAGGAAGTTCTTTATTCGGTCAATAATACAATACGTCGTTTGAACTGATCCAGTTGCCTGTGCGAGGGTATGAGAATATAATTCGGAAACGACTGCAACACTAAAATACTAGCGATTGTGAGAAGCTATGCCTAAAGCTAAATGATCGCTTACATGCGAATATTTTTAATGTATTAAGCACACAGGACTCACCCAATTATTATTTTTCTTTAGCTCTTTTCCTTCGTCAGTTTAGTTTATAACTTTAGTTCTCAGGTGAATTTGAAAATATCTGCCCAAATTTGTGACCTAAATGAAGATAAAAATCAGACTTTTTCCGATAGTTGGAATGATTATTAAAATGTCTATACATACATACTCAAGCTTACAACGATTTGTTTTTCTTAATAGGAAGATGGGTGCATTCAGAAAATTAATTAGCCACAAAAAAATATCTTCTTTTGGTTCATAAAAAAAATATTTTTAATTTTTTAACGAAATTCGCAAACAATCTTGCTATGTATATTTATGTTTCTACAGCTACATATTTTTTTGTCAAAAATTACAAACATATGCTCGAGTGTTGATTGCTAAGTGTAATAATAATAAGTATTTTACTACCTCTATTTTGAGATTGAAAATTGAATTAACAAAAAGTGCAGGTCCTTAGTTGCGTGTCTAATTGCAAGCATTCCAGCTTAGGTCCCATCTGTTTCGCTATATCCTATCCAAGCCGAAACCTCATAAATGTATTTTCCGTATTATTTTTTAAATACTTTTCCCGGGAAAAGCGAACCTATAACGCTTCAACAGCGCCCCGAGATGTTTGCAGATGAAAGTTAGTTCTGCACTTAAATTGCTGCAAATTGTAGTCTTCGGGAAATATATCTCCAGGAAGCGAGTTCCAAAGTTTGCTTGTCCTGTAACAGAAGGAGTTTTGGAAAGTTGATGTCCTCGCGGTTGTCAAGTGTACTGTATGGTCATTAGCAGCCTGTCTTGTGGGGCGAGGGATAATGTCTTTGAGTTCCTCGCAACATCTACCATGGAAGTATCTATAGAACAAGCAAAGGTCAGCGACTTGTCTTCTGTGCACCAACAGTTGTAGATTCGATGTGAGCATAGGGTCTCCAATAAGTCGAACTACTCATCTCTGTATGCTGTCAAGTATAGGTTAAGTGAATGTTTGGGGGCTGAGCTCCATATATGGGAAAAATATTCTATGCCTGGTCTAACCTGTGCTTTGTAGAGAAGGAGAAGTTGCTTGGGGCTAAAGTACCTCTTTGCTCTAAAAAGGTAGCTCAACTTAGCGGACGCCGAACTTGCGATATTGGATATGTGGTCCTGTCATGTGATTCCTTAATTGACTGTGACTTCTAAGGTGCATTGAGTCCATGGGATGGATTGGATGGTCATCCATTTGGATCTGAGGAACTGTTGATGAATTTTTTCTAGAAAATGTTGTGTTCATATCTTAGCCATTTTAGGTGAAGAATTCGATTCTTTTCGGATTTTAAGATTTTACAATTGGCAATTCCATCATTAATTTTCAAATGGCCCGCGGGTGTAGGTTGCACAAATGCACAAGTGGACCCTTCATAGCTCTTAATTCTCCGTCATCAACTCTAGATCATCAAGAGCAATCCCCATAGAAGGGTAGGGTAGAAGAGAGATTATGGCCTTGATGTAATCATCTCATCCTGGGTTTAATTAGAGGACGCATGTCTGGCGTTTAACATGACCAAACAACCGAAGCATGTTCCGCTCTGTCCTGAGAAGTAACTGCTCGACATTGAGTTCCTCACGTATTCTGGTGCTTTTAATGCGATCTCTACGGGCCACACTAGCAATACAACGGAGGAATCTCATTTCGGCAGCTTATATCCGCGATCTTATTCTTTCGGTCATAACCCAAACTTCATGACATCAAGTTCAGTCCTTCTAATAACTGAACGACTGAGCTGCCTCAAAATATTACAAACCATATTACAAATTCATAATTTTATCTTCAGCTTTATTTGCCACACGAAACACGTTTTAAGGCTGTAGCCCTATACATCTTCTTTGTATATATATAAAAATGTAGAAATTTTCTCTGTTACCTTAAAGCGCGAAAACTACTGGACAAATTTCAATGAAACTTTTTTTGATATATTTCTTAAGACTGTGAGATGGTTTTAGGCACGTTGTCCATTGGCGTCAGTATTAAAAGAAGTATCTAGCTGATTGTCATACATACATGAGCTGGGTAATAAAGACCAGGGATCAGTACCACGAAACAACAAGTATTGTTAAACAGTACCAATTTATCGGACCAATATGTTAAAATGCCCCCATTGGACAATACCACGTTGTTTCGTGGTACAGGGCCCAGGAAGTACGATGGTCACGAGATGTTGAAAATTCGTTCTCAATATTACTGCCAAGAAACTATTACTGTGAGTAGCAATTCCGCTCCATGACTCCATTACACAATCGGAAAAAAAAACAACCCGCCCCGCAATAGGGCCCATACGTAAACCGTTAAGCTTACTATACAACTATACATGTCAAAAGTCGGGTTAATTTTTGACATGTGTAATAGTAACTTTAGAAACAGTAGAACACATGAATTTCAACATGAACGAGCGGGCATGACATCTAGTAATCGCAACGCTTCAACCACAAAGCACATAGAACATACCGTCGACTCCTCCCACATAACGGACTTTGCCTACAAGCTGCCTGTGGGCCCAGGATTTTTCATGTATTGGTCCATGATACTTGAATAATCCTAAACCCATGGTAGCTATATGATATCATGGAATAATCATTGCCGCCATTGATTTTGACATTTCACACGTATTCACAGACAGGGGAATTCATTTCTGGAAGAATCGGGTAGGTGCACGGAAGTTGGCGGTCTAGTTCTATGTGGTTTGTGGCTTCAACTGCGTTCGTTCACAATAAAAGTTATGTGTTTATTTTGTCGAGCAACTGTATCGCATGTGTGCGTGCATCTAGCCTAAGATTTGTTGTGTCACGCATGTACGTTTCGACTGTAGCGGTTATCTATAGCGACTACTGAACTGATGGCCATTTAACGTTTCATTCATTATATTCTGGATTAAAATCTGTACTTTTTCCTTCTATGAAAAAACAGATTTGAAGGAGTTAATTAGCAAGCGCCAGAAATAGCTGCTTACAAAAAATTGACGTAACTGCTGTGTATCCGGTTGATAAGTTTTTGCAAGGATCACAGTACAATTTGAACGTTAAAAGTTGATAGAAACATCCTCTGTACACTATTCACTTGGCTTTATCCGGATACAATATAAATATCTCCACAAAGGCAAACTGGAACGGAGTAATTACGCTTCCAACTGATTGTAGCATACTTCAATGGGATGGAAAAAAAACTCAAGCGGATTGATGTAGAGATAAAAAAAAGAAAAACTTTCTAGGTACACTCTTCTGAAAGCGAAACGCATAAAAGCAAAAAAATAAAAATAAAAAACAGGAAAAAGGAAATAAAATTAAACGCAAAGAGCAATAAAATAATAAAAAAAAAAATACATCAAAGCGAATTCATTGTTCCGTCGAATGTTTTGAATTGCAAACCTGCTTCTAATTAAACTCTTAACATCCTATGATTGCGCTCTTTAACATTTCTAACCCTTTTTTTTCAGTTGAACGGTCCTTTTGACTCTCGACACATACGAAAAGGATACACCACTCTCTTGCGGAACTCAGCTCGCAGGGGAGTACAAAAGGTGCGACCTACATCTAAGTCCCGTAATTTTTTACTTAAGTCACATAACATAAAGGATGTCACATAATAAAGAAGATTTAGGTATCAACAGGACGTTCATATATCAAAGTTGAGCCATATCTCTTGTGGCATTATGTGACTGCAATGAGACGATAGTTCTCTAATCTGCTATGAGACTAGATGCATCTATCAGTTGAAGACATTATTGGGTCTATATAATAACTAAGGGATGCCACCCACCAAACAATTTGTTGACAATGAAAAATGACGTTGGAACTGAGTATCGGATTGAGTACACTTCTGTCCAAGTAGGTAACCTAGATTATTCATCCTATTTTTAAGTTGTGCAGATGTGATTACTGAGTAGTCTGTATATATAATTGGATTCCACCCAAGTACGAGGAAAAGAGAGACTCCACTCCACATCCGCAGGACACTCTATGGACTTTGGTCCCAAACTGAGAATTCAATTATGTCTGGCCTCGTTAAAAAGTTCCAGAATATTATCTTTTAAAAGTTGTAATTAAAATCAAATTGAAAAAAAAAAGAGTGTTATGAGCTCAAAACGGGAGTGCCTACTTGTGCCAAATGGCACGGGTCAAATGACACGTCGCATACTGCATTCCGCTGTAAAGTACCCTATAACCATTGGGTATTGTGTTTGAAGTTCGAGAGACAATGCGATTGGAGAACTATTTGTTTATTTATTTATTTTTTTGTAAGTAGATAAGAACCGAATGAAACGCGGTGTGATCAACAAAAAAAAAAAACAAAACAAACAGATTTTTATAACGGCGGCATGTGTGGGGAAGATGACATATAGAGGTGAAATGCAGCTAACCAAGATAAAAACTGTCAGATAAGACAAGCAAAAGATTGCTGACTGACTTTTTCCTTGGAAATATTTTGCTGCTGATACTCTATTTTGAAATTTGAAGAAACTAGATATCTCGACGAAGTTTGTGCAAGCATGGAAAAGTAAGGTTTTCAAGCACACACACTGATGGGGGGTATTTTTTTGAATAACAATGAAAGTTCATTGAAATGCAGATAATGAGTGATCGACATTTGTCTGATGTCATATTTCATACTTAATTTCCATGAAATGTAATGTGTTTAACATTGGTAGGTCTTATTTGGCCCACCCTGTATACATACCTATTTTTGGTACAATCTCTTGTGTTTCGGTTTAGGTATGGCGAAATATTTTGATTCCATTTTCGATTTTTGTGAAAACGTATACCAAAATTTGACGGTCGAACACACTTCCTTTAAGTAGGTAATTGTTTGAACAGTTGAATTCTGACAGTACATGCACCTATGCTAATGATTAAGACAGCTCTTGGCATGCTTTACTTATAGGTGCAGGGTCATCGAACAAGAGGTGTCGTATTAAATTCGTGCTTTCCTGTCAACATTCATTGCAATGACTTTCAATAAAAACTAGGAGGCTATTAATATGGATCGATACACTCTCCCATAGTGTATTGAAATATTAAAAATGCAATTTTAAAAATAGCGAAAATATTCTGAAATTGTTCTGAAAATTCTTATAAAACAATTCTGAGGGATAAGGCTAATTTTCATTTGTGTATAAATGGATGGGTGCGTAAACAAATAAAACTGGTATCTGGGGTTCCGAAAACAGAAGAGAAATAGTGGAAAAACCTGTACATCCACAACGACTGACATTTTGGTGCATTTTTGGCGGTGCCATTGGGCCATATTTTTTTCAAAAAGTGCAACCCGTGAATGGATTGCCTTAAGAAAGATGTTGGCTGACTCTTTTGGATAAAATTTACGCTGTGGACGTGGAATGACGTAGGTAAATCTATTTCCCATGACACATAGTAAAAAAAAGGCTCTATTAAGGACCATTCGCATGAGAGCGACCAACTACCTGCGAACGAACGAATATTCGCAAGTTTTGACAGTCCGTTCACTTGAACAAAGTAGTTGGTCGCCGCAGTTCGAGAATTTCAGCCATAAGTTTCTACCAGCAATTTTTAATTTGAGGTTAAGTTCGAACGAATGTTTTATTCGCTGGTTTGTGGAACACGGTTAAATGACGTGGATTGCGAATAAAGTTTGACAATTCGCACCGAGGGTATTTTCGTTCGCGGCAAAAAGTTTGGAATTCGAAATTTCGTTATTTAAACTGTTAATAAACTTGTTTTCTTAATACATTTAGATGGGATAATTAATTATCCTACTCTTGTGGAATAATAAAATGTGAAATTTTATATTTATAAATGCTTAAAAAGTGGTTTGTTCGCATTTCATCAATTCGTTCGTTCGCTCTCATGCGAATGGTCCTTTAGGCCGGCTGCACATTGGATACGAATTTTTATCGTACGAAAACGTACGGCTGGCCTTAGAATTTTTTTTCTTTTCATAACTTTTGTAATTTAAAATCACACTTTCTGTTGGATGACCCAAAACATATGAGAGCGGAGTCATACCAAGGAAGGTTGTGGAACCTATAAATTGGTATACATATGTATATAAAAGCCGCAGCGGCGCCGCCTATACCCTTTGACGCAGAAAGTTCAAATTTGGCATGGAGGTTCGCCCTCTTAGTATGTGCTCAAGGCGTTCGATATGAAGAAATTTGCTTTTTAATTCGTCATGGGTTAAAAAGAGGGTTCAAACTTTTATTTCTAAATTTGTGAGAAATTCATGCAATAAAGACAGGCCAGTCTATAACCTACTAATCCTATATACAAGCTTCAAATTTGTCATGGAGTTTTGCTGAAGACACAAGATGCTCGAAAGGAAGGTATAAGGATAAAGGTGGTAGGTAGGTATACTTTTTTTATTTTGATTTTACTTTATTCAACTTGCCATTATATTCACACATTTTTACAAAACCACTAGAAATTGTTCCTAGGCAATATGTAGGTACATACTTCCCTAAGTACATCTTGCATTCATCTTTCTACTCCGTCGAGAGGCTGAACTAAAATAATAGTTCACTTCATACTCGCATTCAATATACAAGTAAAGTACATCTTGAGAGGTAAGAACCTGCCCATACAGAGAAATTCGAGGCCAACTAGTTCTTGTTACTATATAAACTCGTACATATAAACATATTAATTAAACAAATATAATCCACTGCGATTATATGCTGGGATATTGTGAGTCCACCTGCTCTTGTAGAACTTGTTTTTAACTCTAAAGCACTTCATGTGTAGGTACTATAAAGAACCGAACAAGTCCAAACAACAACTGAGAAAAGTCTTCCAATTAAACGCTAATGAATTTTATTGTTTTCATTAAGTTTATGCGTTATGCAACAACCATCCCCGTACTCTGACTTGGGCTGCACTTTAACTTTGCAAAGTCGTTTTAAGTATCCATCAAGTAAAGTGTCTACAACATCGACACTCGTGTGCATAGACATTTCTGATTAATAATGGAGAGTCATCACAAGACCCCCGGCACAAGTGCGCTTCGTGTGGTTTATATAGTATGACACCACTACCACCACTACATCCTTCGTCCTACTAATGTCAAAATTCAATTTTAATGAATTTTTAACGACTTGAGTTCTCTGGGGACTTTGCATGGAATGGAAATGGAAACCAGTACAGAGGCATTAGCATCCTGACCTAAATCCACATCATTTCCTTCGAACATTTAATTTTTAAGTTATGAAATGGCTGTTTGTCGCTTAGCTGGTAGGTATATATTTTTCTCTATCTTACTAAGAAACATAACTAAAACTGCCATGAAGGAATAATGTTTCCTGAAGTTAGGAAGATACTAGAGTTAATCTCCTTCCCGTGAAAATAGGGTTGAGATCCTTCAGAGCAATGTATCTGTTTTTTGTTCAACAGGAGTAGATACCTATATGTATGACATCATGGCGATCCATAACACACCCTAAAATTATAAGATTCGCGCGTTGGTATACGTACAAGTTTTTTCGCTCACAGGATGTCGATGCCACTTGCCAGAATGCCACCCCTAAATAAGACTTTCCGAATTTTCCGGTATACTAATACTGAGCCAGAGTAATGCTTTTGGTGGCGACCGTGTTAAATAAGTTACCCGCCAGCATACCTACTCTTGGCAAAAGCTTAACGAAACGACTGGCATTCTCGGAAATTTTCATTAATACACAACACACCCAAAGAATGTTAGCTGGCTGCTGGTATAGGTGTGTTGAACGAACACTTCCTGTTTTCCTCTGAAGCCATGGCAACAAGACTTCCGTTCTTTCCGTCTCCCTCTGATGTCCTGATGATAAAATACACCCATTGTAGAAAATTATATGTGCGCCACTATGACGACGACCTATTTCCTCGATAACGCTCCGGTGAACATCATCATCTCCTTCCTTACGGAAAATCCACCGAAAAAGCTTCGAAAGTTTCCTTTCTCTGATTGCCTTATTGTATGGAGTTGGGTCTTGGGGTGAACACATTTTATTTAGGAATATCTGCGGCATCGGCAGGATGGGGTTTTATGTGTGTTGGGCAGATTTTAATTTTGTTAGATGCAGAAAACAGTATTACGCCTTTATCACCTCATCCATATTTAAAAAGGAATTTCATGCATGTTAATCCTTTATTAATTTGAAACCCGTTACCGTGTGTGAGTTGGCGTACTTTGGAGACAAATTGTTATCATCATTGTGAATAAGCCGACGGATAGGCTATGCAAAGGCGTTTTCCTATTCATAGAATTGGATTTTGGCGACAAAACAAAAGGGAGCGAGTTTTGTTCGTTCTTTTTGTGGCGCATGTACGCTACACTCGGCAGTCTACATTATTTCGAAAATTTTGTTTCGTTTTTTGTTAACATGTTCATATAGTTTCAAATATAAGGTAGCGCAAAAGTTGTTCTTTGGTTGTAACTTTTTTTTTAAATGGGGTATCCTAGCCCCCGTGAGAATTGATGACCATTCGAGCCCGACTTTTGGCATTTTCCATCACTCTTGCCAAAACTTCCGGTGATAGGTCCTCGAATTCTTGACGGATATTCTCTTTGAGGACTTCAAGAGTCTGAGGCTTGTTAACATAGCACGGTACTACTAATCTATATTTAAGTTTCCATGTTAAGTTTTGCGATTTCACAGTAGCGATTTTTTCCATACAAAATGATCTATTGTGACCTACAAGGCTACAACTAACTAAAGCTGAAAGTTAAAAACGATGACTTCAAAAAACATATCCGCAGCGCAGAGATGGAAAAGGGCCTTGTTACTTATGATGGTTTTCGATGAAAAGTGGTCGAGATTCAGGATGGCTTGAACCTAGATTACACATCATGAAACGTATTTTACAGGTAGAAAAGAGAAGAAAGTGTTTGCAAAGAATGTTTTTACAAAAGAAAAATAATTAATTAATTTTATTTTTATATTTTTCACAATTTGGATTCCACAAGTTGGGCTTGTTTTCCAATCAATTTATTTTATTAGTTCCACAATTTTTTCCTGACACCACACTTGTTTCGCCATTTTGATTCGGCTTTTCGTCACCAACTACAGAAAGAGCAATATTTTATTTTCCAACTTCAACACTTCAAGTGGAACATTTGAGAAACCTTTCGCAAACAAACGGGAAACAAAATTTACCTTCCATCCGAAAAACAAAAGTCTTGAAAATGTTTTGGAAACGTTTCGGGAACATTTTAATTTTGCTTAAATGCGTCTGAAACGTTTCTAAAACATTTTTAAAACGATTCTGAAATGTTTTCCTAAAATGTTTGTTTGGTGTCTGGTTAAGTGGATACAGTTGAAAACATTGAGCCATTGGTAACGTCATTACAGTACAAAACATTGTTACTTATAATATGAGGAAGAGGTTCAATAGTCATTGAATGTATAGCCAAAACCAAATAACATTCTAGGAACTGACACTTCTCTTGAGTCTTCGAGAATTTAATACTTACACCCTAGTTTAGTACGTGTTCAAGTTAACGAGGGTCCACCACTTTATAGTTTATTTCACTATTAATATAAATTTTGTGCTCCTGAAACAGTGAAACCCCTCGTTAAGTACCACCAAGCCCAGCGGAAGAAAATGAACAAGCCGATGACTTTTCTATGCGTTTTCTTGACAATAACTTCCTGAAAAGCTATGACAGTGTTTTTCTGATTATTTAGAAATATTCACCCTATCTGTTAGCAAATTGACAAGTGACAACTGACAAGATCCCGCAATATACATTATATAGCACATTCATATTTGATATTTCTCCATAGTTTTCATCAATATTATAAGTGAACGTCTGATGTCATGATTCACAAAAATAATGATGCCTCCTGGATTGGATGGTTGTACCTTGTACCAGACCAGTATGTATAGCTTTTGAGTTCATTTATTTACAGATTAGCAGGTGCACTCATACATATACAGCAATATCAATTTAATATTATTTCTCTATTAATTCCCAATAGAAAATCAATACATTTATTTTGTAAAGACCTAGCTGTCACTATATACTACATAGAATTATCTGACATCTATACGATGAACATCACTGTCACTGCAGGCTTGTGCAAAATAATTATTATACAACCTTACAGTTCCGCATATATAGATGCAGTCATCTATTTTCTTCTGAAAATCCTAAGAAAAGTCTTCGCTGCACAGCTGCAGGTGCAGTGTTTGAATTTTTCAACATCTCAGCTATTTTTGTGTGCAAATTCATAGCTCTATATAAAGTCGGCGAGGGGCGAGAAACTAGACAATTTGTATCGACTCGCATGTGGCAGGGACTTTATATGTGAACTAAAATACATACCTACGCGATGGTGTCAAGTTGTAATTTATGCTCTATGTAGGTACCTTTCTGTACTTAGCTATGCACTTAACAAAATTAAAATGAATATGAAATTGTGGAAGTAATTATTATGCTGCTGCGAACAAGGCCGAATAATACTGGAAACATGTGTTGTTTTATTTTTTTTTTTCTTTATTTTTCAGAGAGGGTGACATAACAGATTTAGCGCATTGTATGGGTAAGGATAATTATAAAAACGGATAATTGGGTTAAGTATGTTATATGTTTTATATTCTTTTGCATATATGATTGTATTATTAAAATGCGGTTGGTAATGAAATAACGGCATGGAAAGTGCGAAATAATCCTTGCTAAACAGAATCTCAGAAGAAATTAAACGAAGAATAAATCCTGCCAACCGCTGTTTCTTTGGGCTAATCTATTTGATTAGTAGAGCCCTATCTCGAACAACTAAGGAGATTCTGTATAAGACCTTGATCATTCCAGTCCTGCTTTATGGCGCTGAAGCTTGGACTGTATCTAAAGCGGATGAAAATATCCTCGGTTGAGAGAAAGATTCTTTGCAAACATTTTGGTTCCGTTTGCGTGATGGGAACAAATGCTCCGGCCCGTAGAGTCTTCGAGTCTAACCCGGAGGGACAACGCAGCAGAAGAAGACCTCGCCTTAAATGGCGCGAGTAAGTCGAAGGCAACCTCAACCGACTTAGGATTGCGCAACTGGAGGCAGTTAGCTAAGGTCCGGGCTAACTGGAGAGGCTTGGTAGCTGATGCCTCGGTTCAACCCGAATTGTAGAGCTAGATTAAGAGATCATATTTATTCAATCAGTTTATATACAAATTGGCTTAAACAACTATAGACTAATAACTAAAATAGGTAATGCCGGCTTAACAAAAGGGGCCCGACGGATTTATAATGACAAATTTATATTGTTTTTCAAAACAATATTAGTGGCTACTTAATCTGTAATATGAATAATTTTCCAACCACATATTTAGTTTGTCATTGACTACGCTAACTAATTTTGCCGCAATAAATATCTTGTATTACAGGGGGCTTATCCCCTATAATGTCCGGTGTTTGTCTTCTCGTAGAATGGTGTATCTTCGTTGTGTATGATGTCTTCAAATCCTGGATCTGTAATAGCCCTTGCGCTGTAGAGGTTCTAATTAGAAGTCTAGCGGAGAGCTCCATCATAAATTGTCCCATTGGAATCATTCCTGCTCTCTTGTAGAGCATCGTTGTTAACGGATCTGTATAGATTCTGAGTATCTTCCTTTCGAAAAGCTCGATATTTTTTATTGTCGTTGGTGAGATTGTGAATCATCCGTGGGACATCCATAGGCTATCGCTGGCCTGTAAAGCTGCTTGTATACAAATAATTTTGTCTTCTGGCTTAATCCGTTGCACCTCTTTAGTAGTGGATGTACCAGATGGAGAGCAAAATTTGCCTTCCTAGGGGCAACATCAGCATGTGGGTTGAACTTGGACCTCTCGCAGTGAAGTTGATGCCTAAATACTTGTTACTTGTCTTCGCCAAAACCTCGATGCTAACTGGAAGCGTAATCTTGATGTTGCTACAGCCAGCGGTTAGCAAAATCACGTCGTCCTCTTACATCTGCGACGGGCGTCAGGAAGCAGATGAGTTCCGTATTACTGCAGTTTATCTTTAGTCCCCACTTCAGATAGTAGTGCCAAATGTCCTTGATATACGCCTCAACCCTTCGAGCAGCTATCTCTGGTGATAACGATGTAGTGTATGTAGTGATGTATGTGTATGTTAAAATAGTCTATTTGTTAGGCAATTATTAACTAATCTTACCAAATTGTTGGGAAAGCCGAATACTATGAAGCTTAGTAATCCGCTCGAGCTAAATTTTAGCTCCCATACAAAATTCTCTCCAAAATTTAGCTGAGCTAAATTTAAGCGAAGCCATTTAGCCGAGCGGTACGCTGCTTCAGCTAAAAAATCAAATTTTCAGTTCAGACTCTACCGCATGCATCTATCAAAATTTAGAGCGCCCATTAATGGTTCGGGACATTTTCTCAAGCTAAATTTTGACAGTTCGTGTTGTTTTTTTGTGTTGCGGAAAAATAAATAAGGATGAGTTTTTGCAATGAATGCATCGACGAGGAATTCCTTGGAAGTGAAGCATTTAAGATCAAAGAATAGCAGACGAGGAACAAAGAAAGCGCAACGAAAATAAAATATCTTTCGTGTTGATTAATATTTGATAGAAATTATTTTCAACGAACATCTGTTTTCGGTGACACTTATATCCACAGCGCACTCCATGTCAAAATTTAGCTAGGGTTTTAGCTAATGTTTGGAGAGAAAATTTGGAGAGCCGCTAAAATTTAGTTTAGCTCGAGCAGCGTACTAAGCTTGGGCTTAAAAAGTAGGCCTTCTCTATGTCCAACAAACATGCACAATTGCACAAGTTGTTTCCTTTTTGTTGAGTCCCATGGTGATGTTGTTTTGTAGCTTCAACAGCGGGTGAATGGTGGAGTGCTTGGGCCTAAGTCCAAACTGAAAAGTCGGTATTATGTTCCTCTCCGCACAGAGGTGGTTTATATTCCTTAGTGTGAGAGTGACTTTTGGATCTTGCTAACACAGCATAGCAAAGATATTGGCCCGTATCCCTCGACTTTCAAGCGGTTTGTCTTTTTAGCAACTGGAACAACTTTGGCTACTTTCCACGATGTTGGGAAAAAGTTTTTGTTTATACAGTTGTTGAATATTATTGTTATTAGGAGCATGGCCAAATTTGGAATTTTTTGAGCATAAAGTTAGAAATTTGATCAGTTCCAGACGATTTCTTGGAGTTGCCGCTGAGATCGTGTTCTCTGTAACTTCCTCTGTGTTGGTGAGCATTTCATTGTTTTCAGGATCGTTGGCAGGGTTTTCTCTGCAAAACCTTGTAATGTGTTCGGTAGCTCTAGTTGCCTCCTGTACTTTGGATTCCACCTCTTCGAAAAATGCTGAAAGGTGCAAACTTGGCCGGGGAGTAAAATTCCTCTCGAAATGCATGGCAAAAGCTTCGGCCTTGCAGCTGGAGTAGTAGGTAATTGCATTCGGTCCATGATTAATAATTTCAGGTAGCGTTCTTGATCTACCAACCAGAGGTAAGAGAGACTGAGATTCCCATCTTCGACCTATTTACAGTAATTTGCCTACAAGCTAAATTTTACGCTCCCAAAAAGTTTAGGTGCGCTAGTATTGTTGCATAGAAATTCGTATTGACAAACGTCAAAAATCCTCTCCACCAACACATTCGCACCTAATCTTTTTACACGGATAGGAACTGATGTACACAGATAGGAAAACAAAATGGCGGATTCCTGGCAAAAATTGAGGGGCCCAGCGGCAAGAGGATTCGGAGATGGGTATCTCAGTCTACCTTACCTCTGCTACCAACCAAGGAAATTGATCTTGCGGAAGGCATCTGGTACTGGTTTGATGTCCTCTAGTCTCTTTCTGAAGTTTTCTTCTCTGAAGGGCCTAACCGCTTTTAGTTGGGAGTGCACGCTTCTGCATTCATAGTTCATCGTATTACCTATATCATGTCCAGTGAAGTAATTGAACTTAGATCCAAGAAGTGATTTTTTATATACTCGACACCGACCGTGACAAAGTTTTCTTGTTTATCTCTACAGCTACAGGTCTATCTTCGGTTTACCTTCCCTTATTTAGATTGGGTATTTACTAAAAGGAGTTCCGTAAAACTTTGAAACTTTTGAAACAAATTTAAATATGTAGTTTTAAAAGGAATTTTCACATATTTCCTTAGAAACATCTGCAAAAACATTGAAGCAAGTTTAGATAGCCGAATATATACCTGCAAATACTTATCATGTGGAAACACAAAAACTTTTCAGTGGGTACACAAAACTATCTATTTCATTGCCTGATAGGTATCTATGCTAGAAAATGCTTGAAGAGTTTGTGTACCTACCTACTATATGTTTCGTAGATAGAGTTAGATTTAGGCCATGGTACTCCAACTCCACAGCTACCTACCATTTTAGATTTCAGAGCCGAAACCATATCGATCCATGTTGGGGAAGAATTTCTCCCACAAGAAACGAGAAAAAAAAGACTTAGTACTTACTGAAGTATGGTTAACAGCATGCTAAAGGTTTCTTGGTTATTTTTGGATTTTTTTTTGTTAATGCAGATAAAAAACACTCGTTAGGCAAATAGAAAATTTGTGTATTTTTGTTGTATGTGAATCATTTTGAATTCGAATGGAACGAGAAGAAAAATTCGAACAAAGATTCACATTATGGTGCAGCAGGCTATAGAGCTGCCTTCTGGTGCCCATAGAGGAGCTGCTGCTGGTGTGATAGAAAATCGCCTAGAAAACTGGGTCAGATAGATTTATTATGAGTGAACAACTACGTGCGCGTTTGTGGGCACTCGCTTGTATGTGTCATGTTTTAATGGCATAAGGCCAACAAAGCGAGTCCCGCTCCCTATAATGTATTTGCTGCTCCACGAGTATGAGTGTGGCGATGAAACTATATGTGAGTCAGCGAGTACGAGTATCTACATTTTAGCTGAGTATCGACCCAAAAGTTATGTGCGCGGGGGTTATGGTTATGGAGTGGAGGCAGAGGCAACATAAAATGTATCTAACAGATACGAATTGTGTATAATGAATGTATCACATACAGCGCGCCACTTCTAGGCATGCTCCATACAACGCCGTGCTATGTATTGTATACTATGTACATTTATATATTGTTCGTTTTTTCATTTCAGCTTTTTTCCCTCTTCTTCTTCGTGTCTATTAAGTGGCAAGGTGGGGGACTTTATTGTCCGTATGGATGTATCTAGATTTCGAAAGTTTTCGTTTATTTTTTTTTTATCACTCGTTTGCTGTTAAGTTTCATCGGTTGGAAACGTTGTTATATACCAAGCACCAGAACGGTGGGGCAAAGCTTAGCATTTGGAGCTTTTTTTTTCCTTATTTACTCAACTCATACAAGATGTATCTAAAAGAGCTGGGGAGCATTTGAATAAAATGGGGTGGACATTAGTGGGTAAGGTATATAGAGAAGATCTAGATTTAGCTGAGTGGTGGGGCACGAGGCAGGCACTTAGATACAAAATCATGTCTTTTAGTAGGTTTTTTTGTGGTGTGGCTGCTATATACAAGTGGTAAATATGGGAAAAGTGTGTTAGATACATTATGTACTAGGTTTATGGGTTTGTGATGTGATTACTTATTTGTATATATGGACGGAGCTGTAGCTGTATGTAGGTGGTTTCTTGGTCGATACTTTGTTGGATGGCGGGTTAACGGGATGAGGTTGAGCGATGGTTGGGTTGTGTTTTGTTAGAGGTGGAAGGGGGTGGGGTGGCCAGATAAACGAGTTTTCGTGCTGCATGCATTATGGTTGAAGATTTTATTTGTAGATCACATAATAACTTGGAATAGAGGTGACAGTAGATGCGAGAATAAAGTGGACATGTGATTTCATTTGCGTAGGTAGGTACTGTTATGAAAAGTAGGCAAAAGAGGAGCCATGAGGAACAAATAAGTTCTTAAGGTTTGAGGAACTGCGTGGATAAGGAACATAAAACGCCGCTACTCTTGTATGGAAGCACGGTTCTTCGACGGCTTGAAAGATGATAGCAACGATACCTCTATCAGATGTAAAAAGATTTATCAACATATATCCGAATGGTTTTGTTAGATGCATGTCCTATCATGTAGATGTACTACAAAAGGGTAATCACAATGGGCCTCAATGGCTTCTGGGTGAAAATTGCATAGGTATATTGCAAACTGCACTTCTAACCTAACCTAACCTAACCTACCTAGGTCAAAGAAGTTCTCAAGCTTTCTCTGTAAGAAAGATGTGTCCTTGGCGGAAAACGATTTAAATTTTTTTGAAAGATAGCTACTTCAACGTTCGGACTACAATTCCGTTAGGTACTGTGAAGAGGGGTACCTATACACATTTTCACTCTTTCGAAAATTGGATAATTTCATGCGATTTTTGGCTCGGCTAACATTAGTTAAGTAACTCTTAATATCCTGCAATCGACTCTAAAGGTGCAGGGAAATAAGTCCCCGGGAACTAAGTCCACTGAGGGACCTAGTTCCCACCTAGTGGGAAATAAAACCACTTTCGTGAAGTGGACTTAATTCCCATGTGAGGTGAGTTGGCTCAACAGGCGTGTAGAGAAGACACCCTATAGGCCTAGCTTCTCACAACCATTTGTTTGTGTGAGTTTTCATTTTTGGGACGAATAAAAGGGATCTAAAATTTTCTGCTGAGTCCGAACGGCTGAAAGCTCTTTCAAGACAGTTATACTCTCGGTTGTTTGTCAGAGGTGGCGCAGTGGAAAAAACCTTAAGATGTAATTTGTTTTTCGGGGATCGAACCTGGAGCCCCTCGCGCAGTAGTCCAATACACTAACCACTGAGCCACTGCGGCCACAAGATGTGCCGTGACATAAGGCCAAGCGTCATAAGGCCAAATCTCGAAATTTGGCTTTATGTCGCTTTTTGAAAGTGACATAAGGCCAAATTCTGGCATTTGGCATTATGACACTTAGATAAAGCGTCATAAGGCCAAATCGGGAAAGTGACATAAAGCCAAATTTTCACTTATTGCATGTTAGTGTTAGGAATTTTTTCATCATGAAATAAATCCTAAATTCATATGAATGAAAAAAATCCTAATTAAGAACTATTTCACTCAATGTTATTAGGAGTTATTTAATTTTTCTTAAAATTACATTTCTTAAGTTATTTTGTATTTAAAATTAAATTACTGTTTTTCAAACTGCATAGTTGTGTAACTCTTCTCCCCGCGCCCTTCCCCCCGCGCCGATAAAACAGTTAATTTTTTCCATTCTTGTTTGTCCTCTTGGATAAGAAGTCAAAGAAGAGTTACACAACTATGTTCACATAATATACATAATAATATAGTAAATTTGCAGATAAATTGTTGAAAACAGCAAAAGAATATTTTGTTAAAGATACTAACGATATACATTATACAAGCATATGAAATGAACAACACAAATTTTTTTTTATTTGTAAATTCATACATAATGAAGACATGAAACATACCTACTAAATTTAATTTTGTTAAGACTTTTTAATAATTTGAAACTCTCAGAATGGCTTCTGAATCGTATATACGTATTAGGTAGGTACTTATCTAAGCAAAATCTATAATATGCACTCGAAAGTGACATAAAGCCAAATTGGCCTTATGACGCTTTATCAAAGTGTCATAATGCCAAATGCTAGAATTTGGCCTTATGTCACTTTCGCAAAGCGACATATGGCCAAATTTGGAGATTTGGCCTTATGACGCTTGGCCTTATGTCACGGCACCGTTGAAGTGTGTAGGTACATAAGTATAAAATTGAAGAACAAAATTTCTTCTTGAATTCCGTCGGAATGATATATGTCGTAGATCTCTCAAATATTCCTATATGATACCAAATTAACCCTCGTTGAACACACGTGCTGTATCCAAGCTAAGCATATGGAGAGTCCATCATTTCTTCTACGATGATGTTATGTACCTATTCGAGTACATAATTATAAATGCCTCGTGGAAATCGACTTACAAAAAAGTTATACCTAAAGTTACGTTTAAAAACATAGCCCTATTTTATTTAGATATGACCAGGGTTATCTAGCATTATAGGTTTCCGAAGCAGCAACCTGACTCTCTAAACGGTCAAATCGAACGTTGGACGCCTTAGCACTCTTGGAGTCGCCAGCGAGTTCTACCATCAGAATCTACACTTCTACAGTATCGCGAAATCATCAAAGAGCCAGCCGAAAATAACCATCCAACCAAGAGCCTGTGATGGATGGTAAAACATCCAACATGAAGTTGGAAAACATGCGGCACACTGTGCAATTTTGAAGTAGTTCCTCCGAAATATAGATTTCAAAACATGCCTCGGAATTTCGACAAAGGAATCTTCACTTCTACAGTATCGCGAAATCATCAAAGAGCCAGCCGAAAATAACCATCTAACCAAGAGCCTGTGATGGATGGTAAAACATCCAACATGAAGTTGGAAAACATGCGGCACACTGTGCAATTTTGAAGTAGTTCCTCCGAAATATAGATTTCAAAACATGCCTCGGAATTTCGACAAAGGAATGCGCTATCATGCGCTCTATACTGTTTTGGAGTAGATGGTGTTCGCAGGGCATGTGTCAAAACGGTCCAATAGCTTGGCCAGAGAATTAAAGGTGGAACTTTTCCACAGTTCGGTAGCCCGTTAAATGAAGCAATTAAAACATAAAATCATAATTATTCTGTTTACCTTTTAAAACAATTGAACAGTTTAGAGACAGAGGACGCTCTCTTATCAGGAGAACCGAACTTGCTGTCCAATCTAAGTTATTAATCTTTAATTGAGTATTTGTCCCAACTCTTACCTATGATAGGTAGGTAATCCATGACCGAAAGTATTGCTGGGTTGGGGTGATTTGCTGAGACCGTATAAGAAACATCAGAATACTTACGTGAAGTATTCAATGTCGTCAAGCTATCCCTGCGGCTATTGTAAGTAATGCCACATTGAGATTAATGAGAATGCCTAACTTAACTTCCCCTATGTTTAGGCCGTAGATGAAGTTTATTCGTTACGGAAACATATACACGATAAACGTATCCTTCATTTGTATATAGAAGGACAAGGCAGAACTTTAACTCGATGTTCCCCAATTTGCCATTACAGTTTAGTGGCAGAGATCGCAAAGATTGTTGGAGTCTTGTAAATTTGATTCCTTTAACAAAAATAAATTATGAGAACAATGCGATGGCACTCAGTGTTCTTAAATTTTTTTGTAATGAAGGTTTTTTTTATTTGATTATAACAAATAATTATTTGTTTTGCTCATATTTACAAAATGCTTGAAAATTTCCAATTTAATATTTAGTTCTGAGAAAAAGTGAAACTTTATGAACATTTTTACGACTATAGACGGTCGGATTACTGCAATAGAAGTGCACAAGATACCTTTATTCTTGCCAAGTAAACCTTCCAATTTGTTTAAACATTTAACCTTCTTAAACTAAGAACTTGGCGTACATTTAGACCCCATTCAGTGTTGGGACTTGAGGGTAGGCAACAGGTGGTATATTGGGAAGCCAAAAAGTGGTAGATTTTTAAAACATACCATAAACGCTGCTATCATGCTATAATTACCCAAAATAGGATGAATACTTGTTTGCAAACAGTCAGAACAAATTTTCTTGAGCTCTATAAACGTCACCTCACAAAGCATCACAGACTTATTTTCCAAAGTTCAGTACCAGTACCAATTTTCCAGTGCACAAAAATCTAAAATTATTCAACCACTCGGTTTCTATTGTGTGGATGATGGAAAATAGGACTTATAGTGCGTGGGTATTTGTTATTATTTGCGTTATTAGTTGCGTTTTTATGAAACCTCCCCAGCCAGTGGTTGCCAGTAGTTGGCAGTAGTTGCCAGTTGAGGCACATTTCACATGCTAATTAAAACAACAACCTGCTGGCAACAACTCTTGATTTTCTCCCCAGTCGGAGAGCTGCTGGCTGGCAGCTGGCTAAATTCAATTCACTATTAACAAACAGGTGGCGCTGAAAGCAACAAGTGGCTTAGAATTTCCCTCAATTTGCTTAAATCATTATGGCGTTCTTATCTCATGCACACAACATTCCAGAGAAAAATGTAAGAATTTATCAAATATTTCAACCAAATGCATAATTTTATACTCGGCTGGCTTCATCTTGCTGGCAACTGTCCAAATGAACGGCTGGCTGGCGAGATTTCATAAAAACGCAACTATTGTTACATTTTTTCCCCATCTGAAAAAGTGGTAGATTTGGATTTGAGGGTGGTAGAATTTTGGGTTGAACAAAAAGTGGTAGAAATACCACTTAAGTGGTAGAAGTCCCATCACTGACCCCATTACTTTTCGTGGCTGACTAGTTACGCACCTATTTTTTGTTGTTCTATATAAAAGAACTTGGCTTTTTTCACAAACAACGTTGAAACGTCTTCGCTTTTTAATATGTCAACAGACAATGCCTACCATCACTTTGGCTTTGTTTCTTATAAACTATTTAAAAAAATTCAGCAGGTAGATTAACTTCTATTCATATTTCAATTGGACAGATTCCAGGCACAAGTGGACAATTTATAATCACCCCTATCGTGCCCCCGGCGGATTCCACGATAGGGGTGAATGTTTGATATTTCTCCTTTCGTTCAATGCAGGTCCTACCGCTCTACCAAATCTCAGCATTCTACGACAATGGGGAGTGATGTAAAATCTCAAGTTTTGGACTTTTCCTAGTATATGCACCACAGGATCTGGCATTCCGCCAAATTTCACGATTCTAGGATGGCCGGAAGTGAGTGAGTGAGTCAGTTACAGTTTTTGCGATTTTTGAAGTCCTGTATGTTGAGAACCACTAATGCTATAGTAATGAAATTTAGCGAGGTGGGCCCTTTTAATGAGTATGGTAAATGTTTCAAGTTTGAAATAGTTTTAAGTTTTTGGCTTAATTGGTTCCGAAGTTAGATGAGGGTCGAAAACAGCCTAAGTTTGTTCCTGTAAAAAGGGTTAGTGCCTTTACTAGAGAACTTGTCTGTGGCACTACCGTGATATAGAACCAGTAAAGAATCCGGCACGTAATTTGACCGTTAAAATTATGCGTGTTTTATTGAACATATGTATATCACTGTAAAGCAAAGTAAAGTAGTATCTTCAGTACGGAATTACAACAACTGCGTAGAGTCTCGAAAGTGTCAAGCAGTGTAGTTATAATTGCGTGCTAAAGATTATACTTTATTTGCCGAGGTAGATGTTCAATAAAACACGCCTTTTATATTAAGACCCATTGGCATAAAGAAACATTACATTAAGAACATATTTTATAATGGATTGAGACACCACGTGGTATCTAAGCATAGTTTCTAAATTTGTAAAATATTTATGTAGGTATTGTTACAAGGGAATTCGAATCGTCAGGTACCAAGGGTCCCATTACACAAACCACATAGAATAGACCGTCGACTCCTCCCACAAAACGGACTTTGCCTACAAGCTGCCTGCGGGTCCAGTATTTTTCATGTATTGGTGCTGTATAAAGTCAAAGGAGCGCCATTAACGCACGCATGCTTGAATAATCCTAGGCCCATGGTATATCATGGAATAATCATTGCCGCACACATTTCACACGCATTCACAGGCAGGGGAATTAATTCCGGGGAGAATCGGGTAGGTGCACGGAAGCACGTACTGATTGATCGAGTACGACGCGACAGTAGAATACTGTCTCGCACCCGGTGCGAGAGAACTGTTGTTTTCGAAAACGTGGTATTGCTAGCTCAACTCCCTTTGTGATAGAAGCTCTTGATTTGTTATTTTCCAGAAAGTAGTTGGTTTTGAACGTGGTTATTTCGTTTTCCATTGTAGTTAGCTAAATCAATCGACAATAATTGTCGTGATGATCGCTGATCGACAATCACAATAAGGTCCGGTACACACATGCGATTTCAATCGCGCGACTGCTTAGTCGCAAAAAATTAAACACACACATTTCAATGTGAATCCGCGCGGGCAGAGTACGATAACTTAGGCACCAAAAATTGATAACGGTTTTTTGTAGAGGGGTTAAATACAAGCATTTTTTGCTATGGGAGGGGGGTCTATCTCGCTCCGTTTAGGAGGGAGGGATAATTAAAAAAAAATAATAAAACTTAAAATGAAAATAAAATATTTAAAATTAATGGCAACACTAACAACAAAGTACTATAGCCTTACCATACGCAGTTCAAGGTGCAAGAGTAACAATTTGAACTCTAAGCGCTGTGACATATAAAAGTAATTTTCCATTTTCTCAAAAATTAGAAGACATAAATCAATCTAGTTTTCACTGTTCGATTAAGAATTAATTTAGGCAATAACTACAAACAAATTAAGTATCTATATTATATCGACACCCGGATTTGAACACCCTGAGGTCAACCCTGACAATGATGAATTGAATACTATACGAGTATGAATCTAAGAAAACAATCACAATTTATGTAAATAGAATTTGAAAACTAGCCTTAAGTCAAATTGTATATATAAAAGTTCAATAAAAATTAATCTAATGTACCTAATGTAAATGTATCTATATTCTCAATACTGAAAAAATCTGCATGCAACATTTTTTTTTTAATTTTTTTCCTTAAATTTCAAGTTTGAAAGCATTTTTTTCAAAAACTGTTAATCTGCCCTATCGAGGTATCCGTCGGAACGGAAAATTCTCCGATTTCATACGAATACGAATCGGAGGATTTTTGTTTCGAGGTATTCTTCCGAACAGCTTTTCGGAACTTCTTTTTGACAAATATGCAAGGCACATTGGCATTTCAGTGCGATCAAGTGCGTTTTTGCCGATATTTTTGACAGCTTCGTACGAATTTTTTTCCGATATTCTCCGACAGGAATTTGTTGCGGAATTTGTTTACTACGATTTGCAGTGAAGTATTGATAAATCGAATGTAATTTCAGTCTCCGACGAAGTATGCGTAGCAGAAAAAAATCCGTTCCGATCGGATACCTCGATAGGGCTGAATAAAAATAACTTGATTTAGGGCCAGTTTCAAGACTAGCTGATAAAGTCTCGGATAGACTATCCGGAACTTATCTGTCAGCTAAATTTCAACTTTTGGTTTCAAAGGTTTCGGATAGTGATATCTAACAGATATACACCCCTATCGTGGAAACCGCCGGGGGGAATTATTCACGGAAAAGGATATTTTAGTATCGTCAAAATCGCAAAGTGAACAGTTCCCCGTTCGGGAAAAATTCGATTTGAACGTTTTTAACTATACATTGAAACTTATTCACATTATCTACACGGGGAACTGTTCACTTTGCGATTTTGACGATACCAAAATATTCTTTTCCGTGAATAATTCCCCCCGGCGGATTCCACGATAGGGGTGATAGTCTCGGATAGACTATCAGCCGGTTCAACTGGCTGTTAAATCCTATATCCGGAAGATAAACAAAATATTTATTTGAAGTGGCCGGAAAAAATATAGTTTCAGATCATTTTTTTGTTGACGAGCGTAGATTGCCCCGTAGGAATAGAGTATTTCGCCCAAAGCGTCTTTAAAAGGAAAATGTTAGTCACTTTTCTCCTAAACCTTCCTACAACGAAGGGGGGGTGCCGTTGCCTCCGATTCTGGACGTTAGTGGTGTGGAAGGGCTGTTGGCGGTTTTAGTCGCCAGTAAAGTCACCCATGACAGACAGGCTGTTTTGATGAACAACGATCTAAGAACTACACAGAACTCTTAGTTAGAGTGCTCGATAAGACTCTCCCACTCCCCTCTTTTCCTACTTCTATCCACAAATCACCATTTTCTCTATTTCTAATCTTAACCTATAGCCCTTTCCTCTGGGCTGGACGAACGTGTCATACGAGATACGACCCGTGCTGATAATCAGCCTGTTTGGGGGCCCATTTTAAAGAACGCCACAAACGGAGTATCCGGATACCTGCTCCAGCTCCTCCGTTAGAGGTTTTTGGATTTTTGGTGTTTCAATTTTTCTTCTGTTAATTTTTCAAATGTCTTTTTTCTTTTGGTTTACCTAAAATAACAAAAAATATTAGAAAACACGAAACAAAAATAATACAAAACAAATGACATGTGTATCGAAACAAACGTAGCGTCTGATAAATTTTCCGCAAGTTAGTTTATCAGAGACTTTGACGATGAAACAGAAAAAAAATATCAGCAAATTTTATCTGGTGGAAAGCGTTATGTGTCGGCTAACTATCCGAAACTTTATCCGGAACCTTTGAAACTGGGCCTTAAAAGTAATTTGAAAGAACAGACTCTTGGCTTTATTGTAGGTGTTGCCATTGTTTTTTAATATTTTATTTTCATTTTCATTTATTTTTTTAAATTACTGCCCCTATTATGTAAGACAACTCAACTTAGTTGAGTTGAGTTGTCTTCAATTCAACTCAACTTTCACACAACCCAAACTAACTAACAACTTATAGACAACCACTAATATCTTTGTTGTGTTTTGACAGACAACTTTTGTATCAAGGTTGTGTATTACAATATGGACAATACGGAATTTTGAATTAAATAAAACCAAGTGACAACTCAACTTTAGTTGTAGTTGTCTTACATAATAGGGGCATCAAATTACATTCGAGGTATCCGCTTTCGGAAAGAATAATTAAATTTAAAATAATTAAAATGCGACAACGCATTGATTTGATATGATGTTGTTTCGTGGTACATCGGGATTTTCCTATGTAGTGCTTGTTTTTTTGTTGTTTTTTTTTGCACTGCAAACACACATTTAAGCAACAAATACAACCAATTACTTTGCTAAAATGTTTTTTCTTTATTGCTTTCATTTGTTAACACTTCACTGCAAATCGTAAACAAATTCCGCAACCAATTCCTGTCGGAGCATATCGGAAGAAAATTGGTATGAAGCTGTCAAAAATATCAGTAAAAACGCACTTCATCGCACTGAAACGCAAAACACCAGTGTGCGTTACATATTTGTCAGAACGAAGTTCCGAAAAGCTGTTCCGACGTATACCTCGCTGCAAAAATCCTCCGATTCGTATAAAATCGGAGAATTTTCCGTTCCGACGGATACCTCGCTAGGGCCGATTGATTTCAAAATTTTCGGAATTGAGACAAAGGCCCTTATTGTGATTGTCGATCAGCGATCGTCACGACAATTGTCGATTGCGTCGATTTATTTTAGCTATTCGTACGCACAAATTTTTTTCATTTCCAAGAGAAAGCATCGACCAGACATTTGTAATCGACTACAAGCGACTGTCAAATCGACAAATATCAATCTCAATCGACAATCACAGTTGTCTATCGATCGACAGTTATCGATCAACGATCAACTATCGACACTCACAATAGGGGCCAAAGTGAAATTGTGATTTCGAAAAAATTTCGGAGTTTCCGAATCGCTCGAAATGCAGAACACTGAAAACTAATTCACACGATTTACAAATTCGATTTCACTCGATTTCTGGAACCTAGCTGTTAACTCCTCTACAAAAAACCGTTATCAATTTTTTGCGACTAAGCAGTCGCGCGATTGAAATCACAGGTGCAGTTAATGTTCATGCACATTCAGCTAGTTAATCTCATCTCCAATGATGCTCAAATAAAACTCTATCCAACGCCGTTTTCGCACTCACTCTTTGATTCAAATAAAAGCCAGATATTTAATATTTTTTTGCTATTATTATTTTATATTAGTAGAGTAACTTATAATATTTAATTTTCATCCTCTTTCCATCATTATTCTTTTTTTCTTCATTATGCTTTTACAATTACAGTTTTACATTCAAAAATTATCCTACAGTAAAGAATTCATCCGATTTAAAAAGTAACCATTTTGAATAATTACTAAATCATTTTTAAATAAAAGTACAAATTTACTGCAACGAAAAAAAAATAGATACGTGTATGTAAAAAAATGAAGGATAACTATATGAATGAATTGGGTACATTTTGTACGAAAAACAAAAGAGAAAACAAAATAAATTGTAGATGCACATTTTTTGTTGTTTTTTTTTTTTTTTTTTGTAGTACTTATTAACATCTATGCGCTTTCATTAATATGTAAGATATATATATATATAAAATCTAACTCTCCAGGTAAATTAATAAGGACATTTTTTTGTTTGTTTTTGTGTTTCGTTTTTAATACATGGCGTTGTATATAAATTTCACATTTTGTTATCGTAATGAATTTTATTTTATCGGTTTTCTCATCGAATTCTCTTAGTGGATGTATGAATTAATGCAATGTAATATAATCGATAAATTTATAGTAATAAAAAGTATATGTAAAATAATAAAATAAAGAAAAAAGAGAAAAACAAAATATGTTATGTAAAACAATATGAGAAAGTGATTTTAGATAATATGACGGAGAATAGAGTAAATAAAATTAAATCAATCACTAATTTTACATATATATACGAGTGTGTAATTGTAACGATCTTTTCTGTTATTTGTTTTTATATTATGTACCATTTAAACTATTTACATAAAGTTTAGCTTCTTCTTTATTTTATTTTTTATAGGTTTTTGCTCATTTTCGTTTTTTTTTTTGTTGGTTTTTCTTTTTTTTTTTATTTATTTAGTTGATCAACGACAAAGTATTTGTTGCTTTTGTTTTTATTACATCACTTGTTTCTCGTTTAAAAATTGTTCTTTACTTCGTAATTACACTAATTTTGTAATTACGCAGTTAACCCACGTTTTATATATATTTGTTTTTTTTTTTTTACAATTTTTTGGGTGATCTCAGTTTTTTTTTTTACTTTTATTTATCATACACCAGTTTGTTATAGTTTTTTTTTTCATTGCTACTCATTAATTGTTACTTACAAAATTAAAAAATCTTAACAAAAACCAAAAATCATTTCTGTTGTCCTGTTCATTATCTTAGGCCATAATAAGCGGATTTTCGTCTGCCCTTCGCACCGGAAAGTTTTGGTTAATTGATTTCCTGGATTTCGCCGTCCAAGTTCGAGATCTGTTGGGGGTGATTCGATTTGACTATGCACGAGTGGGCAACGGATTTGAAGAGACTAAAAGTGAACAAAATAAATTTGAATTAAGGGAATGTTTGCTTGGATTACCTTTGTGTGTGTGAAAAATAAAAAAATAAAAAATGTAGATATATTTACTGACAGATTAGCAGTATCCTTGTCACCAAACCAAAAGTGAAATTGCACATTTATGTATACAACTACTTACAATATACATATTTTTTAAACTTTAGCCTCGTAAACAATATTTTTTCTATAATAAACACGTTCCGAAGAGTTTTTTTTTTAAGCGTTTATGACTACTCAACTCAGTGTAGTGTGATACAGTGAAAGTTGAGGTAATTGGGAACGAGAAGACCAGGGATAGGTTTAAGCATTACGAGTTTTACGACTTATTTTTTTTTATAATAGACACGCGCTAAAGAGATTATGACTACTCTTTTAATGTAGGGTGAACTACACAGTGAACTACGAGCGTTAAGGAAATGAGGATAGATAAGATAGGAGATACCGATGCACATTGGTTTTAAATGTCTGCAAATTGTAACAAGGAGGAAAAACAGAGTTTTGTAAAGCATTCCACGTTCGTGCTGAACGGCTTATGAATCAATCTCTATATTTCATAGTACGACCGAAGATAGGCTGAATGGTAAACTGATTAGTGTTCCTAGCATGGCGAGTATTGCGACTGTATTGCTGAAGGGGTGGAATGCAGCTGGCAATTTTGTTTGAGCACTGTTTGTTAAAAAAAAAACGATAATACAGCGAGAGACACGTAACATGTTTGCGATGTTCAAGCGAATTAGTAGAATTTGCGATATTCATGTCTCCATTTAGCTTTAACGCACGATTTTGGATCCCATGCAGTAGACGCAATATGGTTTTGGGCGCAATATGGTTTTAGGCGCACCAGACCCAGATATGAGAATTGTACTCTAGTTTTGGGCAAATGAACGCCTTATAATATTGTGACCAGATCAGAAAGGGCAAAATATTACTTGCAACGTTTGAAAAACCCTAGACATTGCGCAGCATTCTTGGCGACTTCGTGTATTCCAACGAAGGTTGTCATGAACGCACATACCGAGAATGGAAACTCTTTCGGCTTCGGTTATGCAAGTGCCATTTATGGATAATGGTTTTCGCTTTAGAGATAGCAGACAGCATTGTGTTTTTGAAGCATTAAATTCCACTCTATTGGCTGAACCCCATTTTAAAAAGGTCGGAATTTAATGAGCTTAAAATATGTGTTATCATGTATATGATTTTTGTTTGAACAAAAAAAAATTAAATATGTACTTACTTTTCAATTTCCGGAGCGCAGTGCACAAAATCATGATCCCAGAACTTGTAGATGGGATTCTTGATCAGCTCAATGAAGGTGATCAACAGGCCCCATGGATGTGGACGATTTACAACCAAACGTTCCAATAGCACTCGAGTGATTTGCTCTTGAATGGCTTCAGAGTTGGCCTCGGCAAACAAATGCAGAACCGCACAGCTAAAGTAGTGTGTATGACTGTTGGGGTAGCGCAATTGATTGGCAATCGCATTCAGGAATAGATAACGTCCTTCGGTGTCAAGATCCACTGCGAGATTTTGGAAGATGTCCATATGGGCACTGTGTGCAATGTTCGATGTATTTGGAACGAAGTTTTTGCTCCTGAAATTTACAAAAAAAAAAAAGAATTATTCTCACTGAATGTGGGATACAACCCGTTGTAACTTACCTAATGTGCGCAATAGCTTGCGTACCAACGTAGAGCACAAGTGCGTTCATCAGCGGAATATTATACCTTGAACCGGGCTCATTGGAAATCTGCAGATGGCTCCTAAACTCTGACAAAAAGGTGACTGGAGCTCTCGCTTTTAAATACGAATCCAGATCTTTCTTAAAGTTCGCAGGCTGAATGTTGACAACGTAGTTTGAGAAAATCTTTGGAGCCGTGGCGGTGTCTGGTAACATGTCGACCTTCAAGTTGGGTGTGAATGGGTCCGGCAAGCGCATATTCCTTGGGAATGCCGCCAAAATAATGTTTCGCATTTGAATGCAGTTTGGAGGGATGGCATCACAGAAACCAAAGTGATAGTCGCACAAGAATTCGGGGAAGTCGTGCAGCAAGACTAGCAATACACGCAGTGTGCCTTTGTACAGTACTTGCACTGGTTTAGCTAGCTCTGCGTTGCGCAGGAACGGTGCCAAGTACTTGAACAAGTCCATGAGTAGTTGGGCGTAGAGCGGCCAACCTTTCTGCTGGGGAATCTGTGCCAAGATACGACCCAGAAATATGCGATGTGAGATAAGCTCTAGCCACGCATAGCAGAAGCCAGCAGCGCGCGATGGATTCAGCAAGTGGTAGGTGTGTGAGAAGGCAGTTACAATGCTCTGCATCAGGCTCTCAAGCACTGCGTCCGGGGAGCTCAGCTCGAGGAATAGCATGATGAAGAATCGATGATAGCCCAACTGTTGGAAGGAGCTGCCGTGCAATTCTTGATCTTGCAATAGGATGCCGAGAACTATGCCCAGCACTTTGTTCAGCAAATTAATTTTCGTTGTGGGGTTGCCCTGATCGCCTGAATGTCTAACAAGCAGCGCAATCAGATGGACAAATGCATCGATCCAGTGGAAGATCTTTGTCTTCGCCACCGCAGGATTGTGTGTTGGATCATTGAGAATTCTGTACACCAAGTCGATGCAGAACTGGGTGGCTTGCCGGAAGAAGCGTGTTATCAAGTCGTCTGTCTTGAGGATGCCATAAAGGTTCATCTTTTGCACGAAAGATCCAAAGTTCTTGGTCTCGCGCGAGAGGTTGTTCGACTGTGAGTAGATCGACACCCAGTCTTTGAGAAGGAATTCCGTCTTCTCCTGCAGACCTGGCGGATCATCGCATTCGTTCGCCTGAAAATAAAATGTAATTAATATCAAAGTATAGGCATCGACACCGCATTTCCTTACATGAGACAAGCCTGTGTGAATGTATTGTGTCGCTCCGCTGGTGTAGCGATCAGCCAAAAAGTTGCCCGTGTCGTGGTTGCCCCACAGCATCTCAATCATGTGTGTTAGGGCTTCCGGGTACCTATGGCGATGCTGCGGCAATCGTGCCAACATCTCAATGGTTCCAATAAACTCTGTCTCTGGGACAATGTGACTTGGACGGTCGTCGACCAGAAGACGTTCCATCAGTTGCATGGCGAACGTTACAGCCATGTAGTTGTTTCCATTGTCCATAGCATCACGCAGCAGGATATCCATCTGTTGTACGTTCACCATATGCGATGAGATTAGCAACTTGATTGCTTCGACGTTCCAGCGAACATCCTCGCGGATCTCAAATATGCACTTAGTGACTGCTCGCTCAGTGGCAACGGTGCCAAAGGCAGTCTGTAGCAGGCTCAAAATGCGCAAATGCACATCGCGGTACAACTTCATGTGGACCTCGTGTTCGGGGATGTTTACCAGTCCTTCGACGAGACCCTCTACAACACGCGTGAGTAGATTTAGAGCGCTGTCGTTATCGCGAATACGGCGTGTCACCATCAGTGCGGTGAGAAGAGCGTGCATTTTTCCCGCCTGCACTTGTAATGTAGCCACATTAACAGTGTTGTTAAGGAATCCCTCCATACGCGTGGCTAATTCAGCGTACATCAGGCCCAGTTCGTCATTGCCGAAAGGAACCTCCTACAGATAATGAAAAGGATTAGGAACATTGAATGCGGTCGGACCGGATATCTTACATTGACGCTCACTGGAATCGTGGTCTTTGGAAGAAAAAGAGCTGCGTCACGCTCTGTCATCGGCTGAAAGCCGGGAATGTTTCGGGCAAATTCCGTGTACACCGCGAACTGGTTGGCTGGTATTCCGCCCACCTTAAGACGCACCTGTTCGGGCATTCGCTCTGACTGGTAGGCCAGAGTTTCCTGATCAACGTAGCGCCTAAAAGAAATCAAAAAACAATAGTGTCAAGTAGGCGCACACCAATACACTGCAACAAAACTCACCTTCCCTCGTCGCGTGCCATTTTTCTCGACTCGAAATCAGTTCCTAGGCGACGATCTACCTCAGGGGTAGCTTTCTCAGCGGCTGTTTTCTGCACAAACGCGCAGGCCAGCTCCACATTGTCGTTAGTCAGCTGAATTGCAGCGGCGTCGATCTCCTGATACTGTGGTCCAGCCGCTGTTATTGCCGACAAAAAGCCCTTCCTGATGTTCCCATTTAGAGTTTGGGTTATCTGATCCTTGCACGTAATCATTGCCATTCCCGCAGACAGATTTCGCACCATCTGATGGGCGGCGGTGCGCATACGTGTTTCATCGGGATCCAGAGCGAAATCTTTTCGTACAATCTGCTCGGTTGTACTCGATGCAATGCGGACGCTTCTATCTACCACTGGCTGCAACCAGTCGGTGATCGTGCGCTCAATTGCATTCAGTACGATGTGCTTCAGCGCTGGATTCGTGTGCATAATTGCAATATTCGGCGAAATGACCACATGTTGGGCGATGTGTGTAAAGTTGGTCACATTGATGTCCACGTAGTTAAAACGCGGCTCTGGCGGACTGAGAGTCAGTTGGTTGGGGCCCTCATTGCTGATGCTTGGAGATGGATTGGTAGCAGAACTGTTATTCATCGCCATGACCTGCTCCAAGTCGATGTTGTTGGCTAACGCCTGCTGGTGCTGCTGTGACGGTTGTTGCTGCTGCTGTTGTTGTTGAAGTTGTTGCTGCTGCTGTTGTTGCTGCTGTTGGTGTTGCTGCTGTTGCTGCTGCTGTTGTTGTTGTTGCTGTTGTTGTTGGTGCTGCTGCTGTTGTTGTTGCTGCTGCTGGGTTATCGCCTGTTGTTGGTTTATCGCCTGATTTATCGCTTGCGCCTGTGTTATAGCCTGCTGCTGCGTAATCGCCTGCTGTTGGGCAGCTTCAATAGCCTTCACCTTGGGTTGGCACATTTGATGCTCAATATTCATTGAACGGCTTGGGTCCTTCAAGTAGATAATCGGCTTCAACTTGGTCAACTCAATGTTGAGAGTCTTGCAGAGAACCTCGATTTCGAACTTCAGATTTAGTTTGAGCTCCGGCTCTTGGTGCAACTCACCAAGAACATTCATGATTGCCATGGTCCATGGGTTGGGGGTTTTGAAGACCTTGCTTTTGCCGCTTGATTCGAGAATCTTCGCAACAAAAGGAACCACAAAGAGCAACTCCTGTTGACCCTTGTGATAGGCTTCGGCGACCAAGGCCTTCAAATCGAGATCTACCTGCAATATGGGACGGTTGCGTCCGAGCGTCATCATGCCCAACCAATGGCCGAGGTTCTTCAGCAGACTCCTATCGGAGAAGTTGATGACACCTTTGTCGGAGCGCAGCAGCACTTTAATGTTGCGCAATGTCTCCTTGGTCACGAACTTGTTTATGTCGGGGTTTTTGAGCGCGTCCAGAAAGTTGAAATAGAGTGAGTGAAAGTTGAACTCCATCGAGGCACGTTTCAGCACTAGATACTGCGACAACCACGGCCAATATTCCTTGATCATGATCTCTTTGATTTCCTCGCACTTCTGCGGAATGTTCAGCTGGCTGAGATTGTTGAATATGAACGCGGTCTTATCCTGAACACCTTCTGGCGGGACTGTGATTTTCTCCTCATTTGCCACCAGCAGCGTGTCGATGTTTGTGGCGCTCGCGATGGACTTGACGCGCGTCACAACCATGGGCTTCTGTTGTGCGGGTGTGGTCACAATGTTGCCGGTCACCGAATTGCTGCGATACAGCGAGTCAGGATTAGGCTGCTGACCTCCTTGCTGTCCCGGCATTATCTGCGGCATGGAACCAGGCAGAATGCTGGCCTGCGTTTTATTCGGGGGTTCCTGCTCCAAGTAGCCACACTCCACGTACTGGATGAGCAGCGGCGGAAACTCCTGGAAGTGGGGTATTGATCGAATAAACTCACAGTACTTGTTGTAGGTGCGAAGGCGTGTTTTGAAACGGTCCAGCGCTGTTATACCAAAGTAGTACATTTTCGAACCGACAGGCTTGCGTAGTGCATCCAAGACACATCGCAGGGCCAGTCCTAAAGTAAAGCAAGTTGGCGCCAAATTGCGTTCGATGATACCACCAAACAGTTGAGCAGTAGTCTGTAGTTCCTTGTCGGGGTACTGCGGGAAGAAGCGATACTCCTCGAACAGATTGCGCAGCATGCACTGGTAGACTTCCTGTTCGCGCCGAATGTTAGAATCCTTAAAGCGCTGCAACATGTCCAGCACCTCGTCGATTGAAAGCGTCGGGTGCGGTGGATGGTTGTAAATGCGTTGGAAATAGCTGTTCGCCTCGTCCTCGACTTCCTTTGACACTGGTTGTCCTAGTTCAGCAATTACTCCGGGATTGGCGTTTGGAGTCGGCGGAATGCGACCGATATTGTTGACGTTTGGTGGCGCCTGTAGTGCCATTGCCATTGGATAGGGACTGTTGGAGGCAGCCGCTGCTGCGGCATTCATCAACCTAGAAGGCGATGCCGGTGACACAAGATTTGACAGCACATTACCGAAATTAAACGATCCATTGGGTCCACCTAAATTCAAGCCGGCAATATTCGTGCTCAGATTCGTCAGTGTGTCCACTGAGGGTCCAAACATCTGCTGAGCGTTTAAATTTGCGTTGAAGGGAGGCTGTTCGATGCCGCGATGGGTTCGGATCACGCCAGGCGGTGGCGGTTGCTGTTGGCGCGCCTTGTTCGCAATCAAATTGCAGTTCGACGTCATTTGAATGATCACATCGCATAGGTCTTGTGCGACGTTAGCTGCGCATGACTGTAAACAGGTCAACATGGTGGTCAGTGTCTCATGCGGGAGCTGGGCAGCTTTTGGTATTTGGTCCTCTGGCACCTTGGCACCAGTAATCTGTGGGCAACGACGCTGGAGAAACTTTATAATTGCCTGAACAAAAGGTTCACCATGCTCGCGAATCTTATCGCTAAGCCATTTCTCCAATTTGAGGTATTCACGTCGGGAGGCCAGACAGGCCAGGTCAATGACAAACAAAAAGCTTCTGGCATTCAGCAAACTCGACAGGGCTTTGAGGTCCTGAGCGACGTCCAATATGCGCGACAGCCTCGACTGGTCGTTCTCGCCACGCAGATAATAGTCAGACATGGCATGCATTATCGTCGGACGCAGGTGCATCATAGAGTTTGATGAATTCCAAGTATGATGCAGTATCACCCCCGAATTGGGGTGATTTGCGATGAATGTCGGAACCAGGTTGTTGAACAGCTCTTGCCGGAAACCTGTGATGGGTGTTGTCAGCTGCAGCAATGCCAGAATCAACACATCTGGACAATGCTGTGCCGGGAACTTGAATATCTCCGCGACCTGTGCGTAGGGACCGTTCTCGCCCAGGTACAATAGCACCTCGACTAAATGCAGCGACTTCCATGTGGCAATCTCTTTGTTGTCCGTCTCTGGGGGCGTCTTCAGCAGCTCCACAGGCACAGGAGTGAAAATATAGTCGGCAAACGAAAACAGGTCCGAGTTCTTCAGCATCATCGATATGAGCGAGAACTGACCATCGACATTCTGCCAATGACGGTAGACACATTCTGTCGGGAATACGCTGGATTGCGTGCCCAGGCGGAAAATGGTCAACAGCAGATTAAGGCCAATGCGGTCTTTGATAACGAACTCGTGATGATCTAGGGCGAAGCACACATCTTTCCAGTTCAAATTGGGAACGATTTCTTTCAACGCCTGCACGAATACGTCAGGTTTCCATGTCTGGGTGGCATCTGCGGCGGCCTGAGATACCTTGGCGTCCTTTTTCGACGGATCGCCAGCGTTGCTGCCCGCACCACTAGTTGATGTTGTTGTGCTGGTAGTATCATTGTTATTGCTTGCATTGTTATTTGTGTTCTGTTGGCCGGGCCAGAAATTCGCTGGTGTCGGTAGATTTACATTACAGTCAAGTAGAGAGGTGTGCGTGCGGCACATCAATCCAATTATCTTTGCGACATCTTGTGTCTGGAGGTCTGCGCGTCCACAGCGTAAGTGATTCTTGCATTCGTCGACGGTCGAAGTGAATTCATAGCCGATTTCAAGGATTAAATTAATCCAGGATGTGTCCATAATATTGTTCACCTGCGTTAGCGTTTCAGCTAGATTTTCGTAAACTTCTTCGATAGAGATCTCCTCCTGGTGATGGGTTTGGTACAGAAAGGGGGATAAAATCAAGGGCACTCCTTCACGGGGGAAATCTTCCCGTAACTTCTGGATGAACTTCAAGTAAGTCTCGGTTCTCAGACCGTAGTTGATACAGGTATCCGATCTAAAGAGCGATAGGATAAGTTGTAAGATATTTGGTAGGATATCGTTGAGACTGCGTTCGGTTGGTGTGGCGGTCTCGTTATTGGTATATGATTCGATGAGTTGTGGTATTGTTCGTTTTAAGTGTATGCTTGCGTATATCTGAGTCTCCGCATTGGATGAGTGAGTTAGGGCGAGCGCAACAATCACTTCGGTCAACTTGGATATCCCAGTCGCTTGTGTGATTTGGGAAAGTAGATTTATTGACGGTTGTAGGTTCTGCAATAGAGCAAGATTAATACACAGACAATTTAACAAAAATCGAGTGTGGCATGTCTTACCTTTTGCGTGGGGAAACAATTGTCGACTGAAAAGCAGATATTTGATATCGCCGGAGTCTTGTTCAACTGTTTGTTTAGCTCGATGCCGAGTAGTTTGCAGTGAAACGGTGTCGACGTTGGATCCGTGAAGTTTACAATTGAGAATAGGCAACGCAGATAATGGCGATCCGCTTCCAAGCCAAATTCATCAACCAACTAAAATAAAATGTGGAAAACCATTATAAAGCTAGTCAATCAAAATTGTATTTCGAAATGAATTTGGTTGATCATTTGACAGTTATACTGGAATGGAAATGCATGGGTGTGGACGAGCAAAAGGAAGACAAAAGGAAGAACTAACGATTAGTTCCTGCTACCATGGAACAATTATTCTCAACAACATCCTGGAGATAGTTTTTTTTTTTTTAAATCCGTTGAAAGTTCCACACACATATACAAAAATACACTCACTAATAAATACAACTAATAAATTAGAAGGCAAAGAGAGGATCGTGAAAAAACTTCTGTCATACAAACGATGGCACCAGAAGTTGCGCACGCATTCATAGAATACTATCTAAGCAGCACACTAATCCTATTGGTTCAATGAAAAAGCACATACCTACTCCGAAAATGGGCTTCAGTCGCTTCTGCTCTTAGCCGAAACACATTTCACAGACTCTATAATTCCAGAATCCAAAAAAAAAAACCTCCCCAGAGAAGAATAAACAGACCAATCAGAGAGGACTGGAATAGATCAAAGGCAATCTTTCATGAAGGCAAAATAGTTTGGGCAATCAACTCATTTCAGTCCTTCAAAGCCTCTGTAGAGGATGGAATATTTCCGGCTCTACTACTAAAGGGCATTCCGAAACTGCTACCTGTTTTAATTAACCTATTCAGGGCAACCTACGCGTGGGGATACATACCTAAAAAGTGGAAAGAGGTAGTTGTCAAATATATACCAAAGGCAGGACGCAAACCGTCCGAACTACCAAAGTCATATAGACCACCAATCAGCCTCACTTCATGTTTCCTCAAAACTATGGAAAAAATCCTGGACAGACATATTAGAAATAGGGCACTTTAAAAGAACCCCCTTCACAAATATCAATATGCCTACCAACCCGGGAAATCGACAACATACGCCTTGCAAAATCTTACCTCAAGAATTGAAAAATCTCTCAGAGACAAAGATGTAGCGGTCGGTTGTGTCTGCGCAACTGGAGCAATGAAAACTGCACCAACAGCTGCACTTAAGGTTATCCTAAACATCCCACCACTTCAGCTAGAACTCTTAAAGAAGCAATGGTTAATGCCTAGACGCTCTTATTACAGAAGAAAATCATAGAATCAAATTCTAACGTAGTCCACACTGATATCCTAAAAGAATTCAGACAAAATGAACTACATACATACTAGTAATACATACATCTAATAGACAAATGCTTACCACGACATAACTTCCGACACAACTTTAAGGTGACATTCCCAGACCGTCTAAGGCTTCAATTATAGCTATCAGTAAAATGCAGCCGTAAAAATACGAAACAGAACAAAACTGACACATTTAACCATAGCATATCATAGGAATTCAGTGGAATACTTCGTGAAACTGAATGAGAAGTTGAACAGGAGAAGTTTTTCGTACGGACAAATTAATAAATTCGTTTTAAGGAAAAGTTGTAGATTAATTGCTTATTTTTTTTAGATGAACTGACTTTATAATTCAAAAGCAACATTTTAAGACCAAGATTGAGTTCAACGATTAAGTTTAAGTGCTCCAAAAAAGCAAAAAAATATTTTTTCGGTTGCATTTTACTGATAGCTATAATTGAAGCCTAAACTGGGAACAGAAGAAACCAACATTTGCCAAAGATTCACTTGTATGGTACACAGAGGGATCCAAAACAAATGAAGGAGTTGGAGTACGGTCCTCACAATAAAACATCCTATGGAACAAGTAGTTCCGTAAATTGTTTCAAAAACATATGGCGGCAAACATCAGTCATAAATGAGAGATACTTAAGGGACATTTTATGTAGGTAGTTTTTTATGCTGTAAATTCGCCACCAGTAATTAAGTAATTGAATAGTTGTTGAGTCACTTGTTATTTTAAGTTAAACTGGAGGCATTTACGAGTCCGCATTCGTTTTGTTGACAAAAACGGAATGTGTATTATGTTGATTGCGTTACTTCTTAGACCAAAATTGGATGATATGGACATGAACGACACCTGGTTCCAACAGCATGGCCTAGAACTGAGTGCCACAAAGCTGATGCCACAATGGACACTCTGCACCAGCGATTACATTAACTAACGACACACAAGTATTTATGTAGAACTTAAATCGTTATAGAGTCGTGTAAGAATCATACCAAACTATTCATTCACAGTAATGTATCTCTAATCTGAATAAACTTTTATCCGAATATCGGGCCATCGATCTATTTTTTCTCTGTACCTAATTGTTTTATGGTTATAGTAGAAAAAAGCAATAGGTATTGTGTGGTAATTTTGTTTTGACTTAAACGTAGGAAGGGAATCCTCAAATCGATTTTTGTTATCTTCTGGAGACCATAATCCAACTAAATCTGCGGAAAACATGTCTCTAAAGAAAACGAGGTCCAAAACTATTTGCAAATACGTTTACGGTGTAGAAAGTTCAATGCGAGCCGCGGATGGATTGAAAATTTCAGAAAACTGATTTAGAAGCCGCAACCAAATTCCGAAACAGCTTTTCCAACGAAATAAAAACAGTTAGATTTTTCAGTGCGACAAATATATTGGAATATTTGCCAAAGAGGAATCTTTTAAGCCCTTCGGAAAAAACAGCTCCTGGTGGAAAACGAGCACATAACTTTTTTTTTCAGGTCTGTACATATTCAAAAGCAAGCATCAGCTATTAAAACGTTTGTGATTGAAATGTAATAAAATCAAAGAACCTACATTTCTTTGGTACAGCGAATTGCTGTCGATTTCGACTCCAATATTAGTGCCTGGATGACATCCACAGATTGAAAAAAGTAATTTTTTTACTTCTTGGGAAGGGCTATCACAGGAAGTGAATGAAAAACTGTTGGAAAGTTTTGTTATCATTCAATGAGTCAGATGAATAGGACATTTAAGACTATATTGCACTAGCTCGACTAATGGATTAATCTAAGACTATCGAAGGTATCAAATGACGATAACAACATTCAGGACAGCTGCTCACAGCCAGATAGCGAAAAAGAAGAAGCAATACATTAAAATCGAGAGAAGATTAAGCATGAACGTGCAATAACAGCGTTAGTGTAGTAGAACAAAGATTTCGCTTCTGATATACATACTAGCCTTGGAGAATCTGAAAGAGAAGGCTTTGAAGGACTCCACGATCAAAACTGTATAAGATTTGCAAACATACACATCGAATTTATGAATTTGTTTGTTTTTTTTATAGATTTCTATAGAAATTTTTAGTTTTAAACAGAAATAAGTTTGTGTTTTTAACAACCGAACGACATTCTAATGACTACAGCAGATATGTACACATTTTAATCTTCAAAATTCAAAGATTTTAACGTATTTGTGGCACTAGATTCTGCCAATTAATCGACAGCAATTGTTCAACAAGTTATTTACTCGGTTATATGTACTTTGTAGCTGTTAACTGTGATACCTATCAACATGTCCAGTACAATATTACCTACATATTAGTAAGATACACAAATGCTTGTTGTCGATTGGCATTAGCAACTTCTCTATCTACAGCAATTATCCAACTAGAATAGAATAGTCTGAAGTTTCATTGATGTGAATGTTCATATGTAGTTTTATCGGATCATGTTCAGATATTTCTAAGGGTTTTATATGACGGAAGTATTTATAACGAATCCGCAATTTGCTGCATTTTTTTCATCGGATGTCTTAAGTTACTGGCCCCTAATAATTTTAGCTTTAAAGATTGATTTATATTTAGATTGTTTCTTAAGAGTACATATGGTGTAGGTCCCCAAAAACATATACCTACAACTCTTTCCTCACGTCAAATTAGTTACCTATTTCTGATAGATTTTCAACCTTCATTCACCTTCCATATGTTTCCAATTCGTCACTCAGTGCCGATTCTTTTCTCATAAAATACATACATGGCAACCGTCAACTCATCACTCATGTAACACCAACAATCATGGGGAAATAGAAAGCAGACTTCCAAGGTTTTTTTTTCATTTCTTTTTTGCACTGTACCTACTCCTACTCTTTTTTAAGAGAGGCAGAGGTTTGCAGTTTGTTGCGATTTTTTTTTTAACATTGCGCGCCTATCATAAAATAAGCAATGGTATTACATATTAATTATTAATGGTGTAGGGTCAAAAGAAACACAGGTGAATAAAGAAAGCCTACTCAACAAAAAACACATACAACCGAAGCAAAATTATGCTTCTATTGCTAGGTGGCCTACAAAGGAACAGGGAACCAGAGAAAAAGACAACGTCCCCACTGGAAGATTGACGGTACGTACAAGAAGCACGACGGGGGGGATACGTAGGAAGCAGAAGAAAATTACCACAAAACAAAAAGTATACATACCGTATATCTATACACACAAACACACACTCACACAGGATCATATAAGTAACCATTATTAAATTGTTAGTGCTCTTACCTAAAATTTATTAAAATATTTTTTGCTTCTTTCTGCAAAAAGAAATTATATTAAGAGTTTTTTTTTTTATTTGGGAATTTCGTTGCGAATTTCTCTGGTTTTTCTTTTTCATAAAGAAATTGGCCTTTTGAGAAACGTTTTCTACACTTGATACACTTTTTGCAGGGGGCAGCTGCTGCTGCTGCGGTCGTTATTTTTCGATACACAAAGGCAAAAAAACGTCAAATAAAATAAAAGATTGTTTTTACTAATTTTGAACATTTTTTCGAACATTTTCACTGAACGGAAATGGTCCGAATGTTAGGTGTTTATTTTGTGTTGATTGAAATCCATTTTGATTTAATCTTTTAACAAATTTCTCGAAATGAAAGTTCGCGACGACGATAGTTGAAAAATCTTCAAATGAACATGGCGTCGGCGAAAAAAAAAGATGAAAAGGAAAATAACTTTAGCAAAGGGATTATAGGTTTGTCTTCTTCTATGAACGAAATGTGCTATCTCGGTTATTTTCTTTATTTCAATGCATGTATGAAAAGGAGGAAGCAATGAGTGGTTTTACAAAATGTCAAAAAGGAAAAATATGTATGTAGAGTGGTGATGCCAAACAAAATTGGGAGTTGATTTTTTTTTATTACTAGGTACTATATTTTGTTAGCACATATTTCAAGTTTGGCACGTACTATTTTAAAATACCATGTTGGGCATATTGGCATATTATTTTCTTAAAAGGAAAATTTTAATACATGATTTTAATTTAATGACTCAAAGAAAGTACTTCTAGTTTTTAAGTTTAAAATAATTTGTAACTTTCTCGTATACGTAGTAAGAGAAAAATATTGTTTTCGTACAAAATTTCGAACTCGAGAATTTAATCAATTCTGGTATTTCGCTATAATGTAACCTTAAAAAAGTGGATCTCGCAATTCTGTCGGTCCGTATGTCTATCTGTCCCATAACCCCGATATCTAAACGCTTCGTCGGATTTGTTTCAAACTTCGTATTTAGAGTCTTTGTGCTTCCCGCTAGGAGGCGAATTTTTTGGTTTATTCTATCCCTAATATTAACGGCACTTTCCATATAAACATTTTCCAAAAATTAAAAAAATTTAGATTTTTTCGAAAACGGCTCTAACGATTTGAACTAAAATTGATAGTTGAGTTAATGTAGGCATGAATAACATGACTGTATACGCAGTTTTTCCCTAAAAAGTCCAACATCGGTACTTTTAAAAATTAGCTTTTTCTCGAAAACGGTAACAATTTTAACCAAAACTTATTTTTAAGGTAACTGCGGTTGTGATGGCCTTATAAAATCCTTTCTCTTAAAATTAAACCAAATCATAAACATAATCCGCGGTACTAATAATCATTTTTAGTGTCCAGGCTAACTTTTACGAGCTCACAATGGCGAAAATTTCCATATAAAATTATCTATTGTGACCGTCAAAATATTTAAGTTGAAGGTTAAAAATGATTATTGGTAAGGCCCAATATTTATGAATAAATTGGTGGTGTATGATAGTCATCACAAATTTTTAAATTTGAGTTGACTCTACTCCAAAAATGCGTTTCGTCCCGATGCGGTGGGTGGGCTCATCAGTAGACGACCACCACTACCACATCTGATCTAGACGCACTGTTTGCTCGATTTTCATCGAGACTAATGATTTTCCAATCAACAAGTAACTGTGAATCATACCTCAAGACAAATTTTTGGTTCATAGAATATCGACAAGAGGATTTGCATATTTGCCCAGCGAGCTTTTGTGATATTCGAAAAGAGGACATGTATCTTCTACTGGTGCAAATGTCTGCCGAAGTGATCTATCATCTCATTAAAATATTTAAATTCACAAATATACATACATACATTAATTATTATGAATGGAAATTCGAAATTCTCTTCGCGTTGATGTTACCAGATGTTCTATTTATAAAATATTCGAAGACAATATGATCGAAAAAAAATGCTCCAAAATACCACTTATACCTACGTATTTTTGGTTTGGCATGAATCATTGAAGCCAAAATAACGTGTCAATTATTATGACTTGTTTGTTTTTAACTGTGCTATTTTTAGCCCTAGAATTTTAAGTTTTGAAATAATATTTCAAACATTTCTTGCGTTATCTATATACGTCATTTATTATATTTAGTAAGATATGTTTTGTGACTCGTCACCATTTGAGAAATACGTTTTTATGAAGGAATTTCTGAGCAATACCATAAGATCGACCATCTAATAAAAATGTTCCAAACCCATTCTGTTCTTTTGAAAGTACATACAAGATTGAGAGAATAAAATAAATTCGCCGTTTCTGCCTCATTTAAAATATACATACGTGAATGTACATGTCTCTACTAAGCTTTTTGACTTTTTTTTTTATTATTTGTTCGAATCTTTAAGTCTAATTTTTGCATAATTTTTTGAGTAGATGGGAATAGTGCATCGTAACTTTATATTTATAGTGTAATGGCAAAAGAAAGACTACCCATGGCATGTAAATGACAAGCCAAAATAAGCTCAAATCAGACTGTCAATTTGGTTGTCGCTGAAAGTGTTGCCTATTCAAAGAACAAACCTTAAAACATTATTTACAATCAAAAAAATGGATGTGCAAAAGTCTACACCACGACTTGCATGAAACAGACGTGCGCAATTGCGCAGTCATAACATAATATGATATTAAATCTAGGTTTTCTGATGACCTGATGAGATCTGGATTTCTCAGTCTTTATATGATTTCTAAAATCAATAAAATTTGCGGAAACAATGGGTCATTTGTAAATAACTTTCTAATTAGGCACAAATCAAAGGAAGTTTACAGCTAAAGCGTACATTGACCACAATTTACCTAATTTCAAATATCTATTTCTTATCTGTCTTTGAAATGCATTTTTTAATAACAACTTTGCAGATGGTAAGTTGGTTAATAATATAAATTTTTACATGGTAAAAAAATTGCCATTTTTGTCAAGCAAACAAATGGTCGAAAGCACTATTCTCTTAAACAAATACTGTGCCCAGTTTTCTGTTGGAGCGGAACGAAAGAGAGGCATATGGCACGGTGAATGTAATCAACAGCAACGAAATGCGCAGATGATTGATGAGATGACATGAGACACCTGGACTTGTGGTGTTATTCTGAATCCAGCGAGCAATTTTGCGCCAGATTAAAAATTTGCCTGTTCTAGTTTTTTTATATGGAATTTGACATGTCATCTAGCGGTCAATGAAACGCGTCAAACGTAGAGGGAGAGCTGATGTTCATCGAAAGTTTTATCCGAATTCTTCCTTTATTCAAAGAAGATCTTGAAAGGAAACATGCAAATTGTATAGAAGGCGTCAGTCTATAAGAAACCATTTAATAACGCTGAAGTTATTTGCGAATGTATTTATACGTTATTTATATTTTATTTTATTTTATTTTTTTCTCATGCCTGTTCTTTTCATTCCTACAACAGTGCCATTCCTCTAAGCCACACGTTCCTTCCACCTGGCGTGCTGGCATGAAAAATCACGTTTGCGGCTCGCTCCCTCTATGTAAATTGCTTGATACGAAAACATGTTAATGGCACATTTGCGCACAACGGCAGCACCACTCCCCGGAGTTCGAAATTTTATTATTTAAACCAAAGACTCGTATTAGGTTATGGTTCACAGTCATTTTGTGATTGTTTTTCTATATAAACATCGAGTAAATAGTGCGTCTAGGCAGAACTGGTGGTTCGTCTACTGATGAGCCCACCACCACATCGGGGCGAAACGCATTTGGAGTTTAGGCCACTTAAATGTTTATAATAATATTTAATGACTACTCCACTAAACTTTATTCATTTCTTGAATTATTTTATTCTTGACTTGAAAACTTTTTGGCTTGTTATCTTATAACATTTTGCTAAATTCATTTATGACCGTACTCTAGGAACAGTAAAATTCGCAATTTGTATAAACACATACATCAAAATTGGTTTGTCTAAATTTTATCAATTCGTTCGTTTGCCCTTATGTGGTTATAGTCGTTTAATTTCAAATTAGAAATTTGTGGTTATAACTGATGGCTAAAATTCGCAGCCTGCTGCAACTAATACTAATCAAAATATAACTTTTAAACCAAACAAATATCAGTATTTGGCATCATTGTTTATATGGTCGATCGTGGAATTGAACTTCCATCCAATTGGATTTTGGGAAAATATTCCTAACTAAATGATGATCATATGCATAGAAAAAATTATCGTGTTGGTGATATATGCACACATAGCCCACCCACAATTATAAAACAAATAATTTTACGCGCAATTAATAATAAACCATTGTCCATGAAGCCAATACTAAATTACATTTTGCCCACTACAATTCAACAAACCCAAAATACATCTTCGAAATTTGTTCGACACTAATGAAAAATAAATCACCATTCAATGACGACACGAGAAATATATGTCATTGTCATAGCATGATGGATGAATAATGAAATTTTTCTTATGAAATTGATCGCCTTTGTCCACTCACCTTGTTTATACTTTCACACGTCTGAGCGTAGTTCTTTTTATTCAGATTTTTCACCAATATACTAATCTGCGTTAGCGATATATTTAGAGGCTCCAGGTACATAATTCTCCCATCAAATTCGTCGATTGCACTGTGGGTTAATGCTTCAATCAATGTTGAAGCTCCCACTGGCGCCCGAACAACAAAAGGAAAAGAATAACAAAATTCAAAACAAAAAAAGAATCTAAACCGTTCTCAGCTCTCAGCAATACTTTTCTTATCGTGTATTTTTGATGGCTCAGATAGAGGATTGAAATTTCCAATCAGGTTGCCAGCCACATAAAATGACGATGAAATTATCGTTTCTCGATTTTGCTGTCAATTTCGTCGTCGTGGTCTTGATGATTGGTGCTTCTATGGTCTGCCTTTTGGCCCCAATACTTGGGGCCAAAAACTTTTCACTTTTACTCGACTCTGTGCAATCACTTTGCTGGCGTTTCGTTTATTCTATTTTCACTATAAAAACTCAATAAATTCACAAATTTAATTAATTTTAAGTTATTTAGCGAATTGCAGGCTACTCGTTTTCCAGTTTGGAATGTAATTTCTTATTATTTTCGATCGGACAAACGAAAAAAAAAATTCCTTCGCGAAAATTCAATGGGAATGAGGGAAAAAAAGTATTTCTCTCCACTTCGAATGTCCGTTTTGTCTCCGTCACACTTTCTTCGAATTGCTTTTGTCGTCGTCAAAATGATGGGAAAGAGTATAAATCGTCGAGGTGGATGGGACGATATGGATGGTAAAATCGAACTGCACAGAAGTTGGATGGGGTTCAATAATTGTTTTCAAATCTACGTGGTAAACATCTACCGTTCAATTTTTATTTTATGAACGATTTAAAAAAACTACTTTCAAATCATAAACATTATTTAATGAATTGAATAAATTGGTGGAGTGTCGATTGTCAATTGTACAAAATTTTAAATTTGATTTGGCCTCGACTCTAGTAATGCGTTTTCGATTTAAAAAACCAACTAGGTGCTAAATTAATGTCGATTTCCATTGGGCAAGGAAAATTACTTTTTTCAGATTCAGAGCAGTTTTTCTGCTCTAGAAATAAGCTGTCTGTCAAATTCGTTTTCCATTAGCGAAAAAAAAAACACTTTTTAAGATTCGGCAGATATTTTTTGCGTGCGAGATTCACATATTCTTAAACAAGTGACATTTGTAAATATATATTGCGATTAAGAAAATAGGTGACACCAACGCAAATGCAAAAAAAGGAATCCCATTTCATGTTCCATTGGGGCAGGCAAAATCTGAGATCGAAAACCCTAAAAGCCCAATGGAAAGCAACATAAGTTATTGTAGAGGCAGAATGTGATTCTATTCAATTGGAACATACATTTTTGTAAATTGAACTCTTTTGGCTGTTGAATAAAACTAGACTAGACTAGTAAACACATAGAAATGGAAATAAAATTGGTAAACAAAAGTTTAAAAAAAAAAAGCTGAACATCGTTTACAACGACACGAAACATGAGTCGTATACGACAAACGCCAACGGGAATCGGGGTGACTACTAAACTTTTTCTGAAAAAATACCCCTCAGCAACAAACGTCTGTAGATTATTATGCTGGAAAGTGTAGGAGAAAGCTTGTCTTGTCATTTCGCTGATCTGCTACTCACGATGAAACACGATTTAAAATGTGACTTACGACACAATTGTGCAACTTATGAAGGTTATATTGAATACTGAATAGGGAGCCAGCATTTGCGCCAAATAAAGTCATCTTTGCATACATACTGAGGCGATCTCCGCCATCTTCAATTATCAAGGCAAGAGAATGTTTCTGGACTCAATCAATTTTAACGAAAAAAAAACAAATACGTGTCTTTCTGTTCACATTTATTGAGATATATTTTTAAACACATTCAATACGAGCATATTCATAGACATAGATACATGTAACACAGCAGGTCTGTTCGCCACTTTATATATCAATTCAAAAATCCGCTTTAAAAGCATTCGTTTCCCCAAAAATCTTTCTCTAAGAGAAACATCTCTTCATACAAAAATCGCGTCTTACCACAAAACCTTGTTAAAACCGACCAAAGTTATTTGTATAAAAAAAAACTAAAATATTCTTCAACTTCAATGTTGGTAGTCTTTTGAAATTAGTACGAGAACCTGTCTCCAATGTAATCATCGATATAGTTTTCAAAAACTGTCCTCAGCTCATGTGGCAGCATCTTGAATGAAACGTGGATTTTTTTACAATTGAAATTCAAGAAGTGGCCGCGCGCCATCAGATCCAAAGCAAAGGTCGCCTTAGCCACATATGCCACCGAGTATATGCCATTTTGCTGCTCAATAACATCCAGCCAGTAGTTGATAATTTCTCCTATCTCCTTGAATTCCAACATTGAAATTGGTACTCCTCCTAAAAGCAGAACTGTTGAGTGGGTAGGTACTTATATTTAATGGTAGAGACTTACTTTGCCACGCTTCAAAGAATAGATACACAGCAGTAGCTGCCATTTGCTTTCGAAGCTCACTGAACCCCACTAGGATCTGTCCGGAAAAGTTCACTATCTGGAGGACTTCTAGGATCCGTGTTGGGTCCTTTGAGAACCGCTCGAAATGCCAGTACCAGTCCAAGTTAAGTTTAGTCCCACATACCGGACACGTAAGGAACGGCGTTTCCTGTTCACTGCCTGTCCACCAACGTAGGCTCTCATTCGGAGCTGTAAAAATCGCCTCGCAATGCGAGCTCTGACAACAGTACCTGTAGAACGTCAGCTGTGTAGAGTGAGAACTTTTTAAATTCATTCGTTTGATCAGTACAACTCAACTTACAAACTCACGATCGTCGCGGTTTTCGGTGCAACACTTGCACTTGCAGTCGAAATGGTAGATTGACTTTAGTTCCTCTTGTCGCACAGACCGAGGGTTGTTGCGATAGTCCGACATGTAGGTATTGTAGATCTCAGCGCCCTTTTTAATGGGGTGACGAGCTGTAGAGATGACACGGTCACCATCGAATCTGGAAACAATCGAGGGCGCGCACGAATGGTTGCAGATACTGATGTATGGGAATATTCCCGCATAGTTGATGTAAACTCGTGAGAACTTGTAAAGCTGTCCCCTCTTGAGGTGCTGTGGTTTAGCCCAAATGTCCGAGAGTACGAAAAAGTCGTAAGAAGTATCGAAACAAACGATTGCTAGGCAGGAATGTGCATTTGATACCATTTGCGTGGAGTGCCGTAGTATTAGGGCAGATACTATAATACCCCATTCAAATGGGCCGCAGGCGCAGCCTTCGAACAGCGTGAAAAATGCAGTCAACTCCTTCAAATAGTAAGCGACAATAGCCGAGACCAAGGAATACGACCGAACCTCATGTGGCCGCTTCAAGTGAAGGTTGGTTACCAGCGACAGCACCTCAGCGTAGCCTTTATCACCAGACTGGGCGATAGTATCAATTTTTCGCCAGATCTCCATGGGCGACGAACATTCCTGCAAACTTGGGATAATCGATGGCAAGCCATTGAGGAGAGTATTCATACCCAAGTGTGTGATGCCTATGTCCTCAAGGAAACCACATCTATAGGCGTAACATTCAAATCTGTGGACCATTTCCTGTGCCTTTCTGCATTTCAATGAACAATAGTAGACTTTGGAACAAATATTACAAGGAAATGGAATAATGTTTTGAACTGCGCAATTGGAGCAGATTTTAGCGTCATTGACAGGGACCAACGAAAAGGCTTTTTCGACTAGAATCTTCTCGCCCTTGGCAATGTTGTTGGACGCAGTCATGTAACGACCAGTTTGTGGATGTTTCAAGCTAAAAGAAAATTCATTATGGACTTGTATGAATATAAGCAGAGTATACTTACATTGTTTGAACCATGTAGTTAGCATTGTACTCGGGTTTTTCTTCGGAGCTATTCTCCTCCATAAGTTTGGTCAGCTCACGTTCAAATTCCGCCTTTTTCAGTGCAAAGGGCACAGTCAGCGACATTGTCCTTAGTTTTTCCATACAAACTTTTAGTTTGTCATAGTCTTTCAACTTGTTAGCACAGTAAGCCTGTCTGACAACAATTTTCGGGAGATTCTCATCTGGATATCCGTAGTCTATGGCACACTGACAGTCCTCATAGGCTTCCTACAATAACATTCGAGTTCAGCTGCTTTTCGTAAAACACTGACTTACCTTATAATATCCAAATTCAGCAATAGCAGCTGATCGGTTTGCATGAGCAAGTGATAAGGATTTGCTTCCATCTGGAGCTGTAAGAATGGCGTTTGTGTAACAACGACTTGCTTCAAGGGCATAGAGTTTTTTGTTTGATCTGAATAAACGATTGCCTTCATCCCGATGACGATCAGAGTTTATGGTGGATTTGTGCGATGTGTCCGGCTTGAATCCCTTAATCCAGTTAATGATTTTTGTGCTAAAAATATACGTAGGCATTTGTTTATGTTTTGGTATACGACAACCGTACTCAAAACTGCTACTCACGTCGCATTTGGTTCGATATGAAGCAAAAGTTGTGTATTGCACTCATTTTCAAATGGAAGAGGATGATATTCCGGAAATTGAGTTGACAAAAATTCGGCGAGCTTCATAGGCCGCATTTCACTTATTTTTCAAAAACTGAAAACTAAATAAAATTGAGGTATTTCAAGTTTTCGCTAGTAGGTCTAGGTATATACCAAAAATAATAACAAATGCGCCTGTCCTGGCGTGTCTACACTACACCGGCTCGGGTCACTACGAAACAAAATAGATTTTCGAAATTTATTTTCGAGCACAAATGTACCTTAAGGGTGTGTTTACATTAGGTTTACAAAAAGAATAATAGGGGTATTCATGCAACGTCGTAAACTCGTCGTAAACGTCGTAAGTTTACGACGTGGTAAATGAACTGTCAAAATTTGTATGGAAAATTATTTACGACGAGATGGTAAACTTACTACGCGAATTTGTGTGGAAAACCGAGATGGTAAACTTACGACGAGGTTATTGTGACATTTCACACTTGAAATAAAGGCGCGAAATCAGAAAAAAATGGCTTTGCATGCATTTATAATACTTTTGATGCATTTATAAATGGAAATTGCACATTTTACTATTCCAAGTGTAGGATAATTAGTTAGTCCACCAAATTGTATTAAGAAAAAAAGTTTTAAAAGGGTTTAAATAACGAAATTTCCAATTCCAAACAAAGGGAGTTTTCGTTCGCGGCAAAAAGATTGGTATTGTAAATTTCGTTATTTAAACCCTTTTAAAACTTGTTTTCTTAATACAATTTGGTGGACTAACTAATTATCCTACACTTGGAATAGTAAAATGTGCAATTTTCTCTTAATAATTGTATCAAAAGTTGTTTGTTCACATTTTATCAATTCGTTCGTTCCCTCTCATGTGAAACAGCTGATTGGTTTACCACCATTTACCACAAACAGCAAATTGGGGCGTTCATGGAACGTTTGTCGTAAACTTACCATTTTACGCAAATGGTAAACTTACGACGTTGCATGAATACCCTTAATATTTTTGTGTATTTCTTATTTCATATATAAATCTAAATACTAGAATAACTTCTATAAATTGGTTGCGAGATCCGATCCCGGTCCAGTCAGTAGGAAGGGCTAGATTAAAAACATCTTCTCTCTAAACCATTGTATTATTTAAACTAATCGGGCGCTAGCGCTAGGTACAATTTCCATAAACTTCTACAGAAAAACAATAGTAAAAACATTGTCATTGTCATTTTATTAATGGCAAATATGTCGCATCACTTCGTAAACAATTTCCAGATGATTGTTTGCCAGAGGATGCCATTTAAAATTGCTTTTTACGAAACTGACTTTATTTCTTTTCTTGTTATTTTTGTTAGTCCTCATCGCACTTTTTTCCTTTTTCGATTTCTTTGCGCTTTACGACAGATATTTCCAAATTTACATACACCTGACAGATTCTACGTAAGAATATAATTCACCTTTTAAATTCTCATTATTTCATTATTTTTCCATATTTTGAAGCACTCAGAGCTGTCATATAATAATGAAAAATATATCTAACATGTCAACATATCGCGAGCAGTCAATCAGGCTTTTAGTTTAGTAAAAATTCGCTTCCCTGTCATGGTTTTGAGTGCAGATCGAACTGCAATGACACAACATTCCCTTTTCCATTGTAGTAAGATTTCTTAATTTACTTAGTTTATCACTCAAATAGTGTAATAAATCTGAATGTGTTTCTTGTTATATTCTACAATTTCTTAACACAAGTAATCGTCAACAACTTATTAATTTCAGTAGGTAAAAAACTTTTTCAACAGAGTTCTACACTGTTTAAAACAAACTTTAAATTCTACTACAAAATTGGAACTCCTAAGTGTAAACCATCACACTGAAATCAAACGTCAAAAGTTTCACTTGTATCAACCAAATTCTGTATATTTTTTGTCTTGGGAATTTGTTACAAGTAAACTTTTTAAGAGTTTCCGTAATATTTCCGAATGGATTTAAAACAACTGGAGGTCGAGGCTCGTCAGGCCGCTTTAAAAGATGTTAAAAACATGCTTCAGCGACCAGGCCAGCTGGAAAAAGTCGATCAATACCGTCATCGAGTGGGGCGTAAAAAAGTTTCTGTTGAGGCGTTGCTCAAGACAGGAATGCAGAATCAATTGGATGGCGTTCGCGTTGGTCTAAAACAACTGGAAACCTGCTTGGAAAATGTCAAGGATGTCATGGTGATAATCAAAGAAGTCGACCACCTTTTATCTGGAGTGCCAGAAATTTATGATGCTCTGGAGGTGGTTCGTGAGGAAAACACAAAGCACTCTCAGTACGCCACTGCAATGGAGAATCTAAAGCATATTTTCAATGTTCAATCGAGTGTTGCCAAAACCATGCAGCTGATAGATGAGGATAGATTGTTAAATGCTCATCAGTGCCTGGCAGATTTGGAGAACTCGCGAGATGACCTGTTGTATGAGCTCCATAAGCAATCGAAACAACACGCGAGTGATAAGATTACTCTAAAGCGTCATTTCGAAAAGGTGGAGACTGTATCACAAGCGCTGGAGAAGAAAATCCGATTGATTATGAATAGAACTCTGAATACAGTCCGCAAGGAACCCACTGTGATTGTTACTGCGCTGCGAATAATCGAGAGGGAAGAGAAGAGTGATCAGTTTGCCTTGCAACAGCAGAAAGTGACGGGATTCCTGCCACCAGGGCGACCTAAAGCATGGCGCAAGATGGCTATGAATGTGCTCAAAGAAGCTGTTGTTACTCGGATTGAGGGATCGAAAGTGGAAGAACGGGTGGACAACAAATTGTGGCTTGTTAGAGACTTGGAAATCACACGACAGATCATACTGGAAGATCTTCGTGTTGTCAAATCACTTTGTATACCATGCTTTCCACCTCACTACAACATTTTCAACGAGTACGTGCGGTTTTATCATCAGGGATTATCAGACTACGTAGGTATCGATTCGATTCTTCCGTTTTGGTGCTAATGCTTTCTCCCTTTCAGCTGGACAATATCGCAAAATCGGGTCTTGAAGGTAATGAATATGTTTCTCTACTATCTTGGGTGATGAATACCTATCCAGGAGTAGAGCTTATGTCACACCCAGACCTCAAAGTAGACGTACACTCTGTGGTTGGTCCTCTACTCCGTCCAGAACACTTGAAATCATTAGAAGGAGAGTACCTCAACAACATGAAAAAGAATTACCAAGAATGGATGGGCAAAGCCTTCGAAACGGAAAAACAAGAGTGGATATCGGACAGCCCTCCAGATCAGGACGAGCAGTACTATCAGACCTCCGCTCCAGTAATTATTTTCCAGATGATCGACCAGCACTTGCAAGTCACCAACACAATTCACATCGAGCTGACCTTTAAAGCTCTAGTGCTGAGCATCCAACAAGTGGAGATCTTTGGCCAGAGCTACCTCCAGGGAGTTATCGAACTCAAAGATCACCACTTCCGCAACCGAGATCAGGTGAAGTTTTTTACTCACTACATTATCACCATCGTGAATAATTCGCAGCAGATGATAGAACTCGCTCAGCAGATGAAGCAATTGTACTGGCCCAAGTCTCGAACGGAACACTACGAAGATTTCGAGAAACTGCTGCACACATTTGAGAACATTCGTAGTCATGCGGTGGGCTATCTTCTCGAAGAGGCCTTCCTCGACATGGAGATTCACTTCAATGAGCTGTTCACCGTAAAATGGCTGCAGAGCACAATTTCTGTGGACACCATATGTGCTACTCTTGATGATTACTTCCAAGACTACAACCATCTGCGGCCTAATAACTTTGAGCTGGTGATAAACGAGGCTCAGAAGTTGGTAGCGAAACGTTACGTTAAGGCCCTACTATCGAAGAGGCTATCCAAGCCGCGCCAGGAGTGTGATGCTATCACAAAGAAAATCAACCGCGAGTCTCGTCGCTTCAAGATGTTCTTTGAGAAGATAGCTCCGAACTTGTCCATGTCAGAGTCGCCAATTGACTTGATATCGACGCTGGCCAACTTGCTTGTCTGTGATATTGAGCTGTTGGTGTTGGATTTGCACACACTGCTGGGTAGTTGTCCATCGTTGAGTGAGGATCATATAGCAAGGCTGTTTTACATTCGAAACGATGTTAAAGCCAACGAGGTACGTGAGAAGGTCCAGGATGCAATGAAATCAAAGAAGTCGATGGTGAGTATCGCCAAGCAGGACTGCATATTCCGTGAGATAGTATTTAACGATAAATTGTGGTAAAGCGGTTCCAACTATATATATAAATAAAAGTAAATGTTATATGCAAATCAATTGACTGACTGTGTTATGTTGGTGTTTTCTAATGTTGCAGGTTCGAGGTATAACTTCCATTGCAATTTTTAGGCAACAGCGATGTCAATTAAAAATTAGAAATAAAAAAATTATTATTATTATTCTCGATTGATTATCCTCGATTGAGACAAATTAGGTGCTGCCGGAGCTCGATTGTATCGACTGAACTCGATTGTATCAAGTTACGTGCTAGACCCCCAGGACTAGGGTTACTGAGTATTTCGTATGTTGAGTTGTATTTGAATATATTATTGATGATGGGTCTCAATTCGGTACAGTTCTCCAAAATATGCGTTATGTTCAATGCAGTGTTGCAGGTGTTACAGGCTGGAGGGCTGTTTTTGGTCAGGAGGTACTTGTGAGTAGCTGATGTGTGTCCGAGTCGTAATCGCACAAAGTTTGAAATTTGTTTTTTTGGGGATTTGTGTGGGGTATACCGGGTTCACTCTCTCAGGGTTTATTTTTTTGTAGTGATGGTGGTATAGACTCCAGTCATTTATGATTCGAATTTTTGTGGCTTCTTGAGTAAGCTTTGACAAATCTAGTTTCGTAAAAATTATTTGTAAAACACCCGAGAGAAAAATCTTACAGTTTCAAGAAAAGTATGTACCTACATTTTCAATTTTCAAAAGCAGGGCAATAGAACATGGCAGGGTGGAGCGTCAATGTATCGAAAAAAAAGTTGATATCAGTTTCGAATACCTCCATTTCGTTTCATTTGGATAAGTAGAATAATTTGACATTAAAAAAAATATTTTTTGGATAAAATCTTTAGCCCTCTTACCTTATGTGGTTTTCCATTGGGACAAAATATCAATCTTTTTTTAATCTAGATCACTTTTCATGTGATCAGGAATGGAAAATCACATAATTCAATTTAGCTCAAAGACTTGACTTTTTGGAAAAAAAAAACATTTTATTTTAAAAACCAACAAAAACATTAGATCCTTATTCTTTCACTGTGTCTTGTGATTCGGCCTAGATTATTAAGTCAAGATAATCATTTGCTTTAAAACGTAATTTCGAGAGTTTAAAAATTCTAGCTGAAACCCCAACTCTGTTCTTTTTTTCTAGCTGTGATGATTCTCCTCTTCTTTCATCGTTTAGCATTGCCATCTATGTTTTCTGGATGTGCAAAATATGAATAACGGGTCTATTATTTCCATTACAACATCTCGCCAAATTCATTAACTTAAATAAATTCTTTGGACCGTTTTAAAATAAACTGTCTTTTTTAATACTGAACCACCAAACCAAGTATTGTCAAGTTATCATTTGGATTCGATGTGGCTAAATAAAGCCTCAATACTCTATTGGCAGTTGTTAACCATCTCGATTGCGCCATTTTTCCCGTGTTTCTGTTCGAGAGATCTATAGGACAGGATCCTTTGGTTATAGCCTCACACATTTTTGATCCGTACTTAAAGAATCTTGGATAGGTTACCTGGGATTGGTGAAAACTCAACAACGGGAAGGTCAGCACAATTTCCAACGCCTTTCCCATGGGTCCCGAATAGAGTTGAGGTCCTAATGTAGTAAATAAATGACGTATCTAGTGGCAATTCGTTGGCATGTAGTTGACATAATAACCGTTATTCTACATGGCGTTTATATTAAACGGCAGATGGGGGTTTTTTTTTAATCGGTATTATATGTGGCATGTTTTAAGGCGTTGAAGTCGTTTTAGTTCCAAAAACCGACCAGTAAAATGTCAATTATTGTCGATTAAAATTTTACAAACGACACTTAAACGACTACTGTCGTTTTTTGAGTCGAGTCGTTTAATATAAACGCCAAGTAGAATAAGGGCGAATATGAACCACTGCAACGGTCTCCCCAAGTTCAACTTCATAAGCCGGATAATAAGCCCCACTGCTCTAACTAGTGTTTGTAGCTGTACCATCACAACCAATAACAAGTAATTTGGTTAAGTCTAGGTTTCTATCCGAAAGAAAGGAGTTTATCGAATCCGCTATAGTTTTCACTGTTGCTGAAGGTCTGGTTATAGTTAGATGTCCTAGGTAGTATGAACCCGGCTCGGTGTGTAGTGAAAAATCCTCCTTTACTTTGATCAATCTTAAAACTCGTTGATCTCGTTTTTCACAAACCAATGTCTTGTCTTTTATTCCATCGAAATAAACACTTTTAATAGTCGAAAGACATTCTTCAGTTTGGAGAACTTCACGTTGCTGTTTTCTGGCCCTACGTAACACTGCACTGCTGCTGCTGATGGATCCGATATGCCGGCCGTACTGATCACAAACTCTTGCTAAATTTGAAAGATACAACCGATTTTTCTCAATACTCTTATTACATTTTGAAGTAGATACTTGCCTGGGGTTCAGTATCAGTATGAAGACGAAAAAGCAGGAGGATTTGATTGAGATCTCGGTCTCGTTTTTGTTTCAAGAGATGACGTCGGAGTTTGGTGATTAAAATCTTTTCATTTGTTTTCTGCTTCCTTTTATCTTTTTCTTTAAGTTTTTTTCGTTTCCAAAAGGTCAAAATGACTATAGCCCTAAATTTTTTCATTTCTCTGATCGATGACGCCGTGTCCAGCGTAGCCACGGGCACGATTTTGCGGGCGGTCGGTTGCATCCACACACCGCATTTATTTGCGGAGAATGCGGAAAGTGTCCATTTAGAACACGATAATGTGTTCATGCGGATGGCTTCAATAATCTTCTGTTATTCTGTGTGAAATGGTTTCGGTTTCGGCAAAAAAGATTTTTTAATAATAAATAGCTTATTAAAAATAAGAATATTAAAAAATCGAAAAAAGAAACGAGACACAACTAGTGCAATATATAAACAGATAAAAACATTCGACTACATTTCAGAACACTTCGTCCCATTTCCTTTTCCGCACTACTTCTATCAATATGTTTTTATTTCCCAAGACACTTCGCTGTTGAATTTCTGAAATAAAAACTTCCATCATGATTTTCTGCACGATAATGCGGGCAAAATCAAACCAGTTTGATTTTCAAACAATGCGTGCGATGGTTTGATTTTGTAATCTGTCCGCATTACCCGCACCGAAACGCACGCATCGCATTTCTCGTGTCTACGCTGGACAAGGCGTGAGGGTGAGAAAAGATCTTTCTAATGCAGAAACTTTCTTGTATTTAGGACAAACACAATTATTATATGATTTTTTTTTTTTTTTTTTTTTATACCTATAACATTATATGTACAACAATATAACAATTGAAATTAAAAAAAAATGATTGACCCTATTGTGGAATACAACTCAACTTAGTTGAGTTGAGTCAACTTAGTTGAGTTGTCTTCAATTCAACTCAACTTTCACACAACCCAAACAAATGTCGTTTTCGGTTGGTCGTCCAGAACCGTCCGGAACAACTCTCCGCGATTCTGAATTCAAATCCAGAAGAAAATTTCTCTTCTTTTCATTAGAAGAACTGTCAGTTGAGTGCCAATCGAACGCTTTCAGATGCGTTCGGATTGCTTCCGGACGGTTCTGGACGACCAACCGAAAACGACATAACTAACAACTTATTGACAATTACTGCCATATTTTTTGTGTTTTGTCAGACAACTTTTCTATCAATGTCGTGTATGACAATATGGACAATATCGAATTTTGAATTACATAAAACCAAAAGACAACTCAACTGTATAGTTGTAGTTGTCTTACGCAATAGGGGCATATTTTTGGGGCGTCTTTAACAAGTATCTCGAGAACGGCTCATCTCTGCAAAAAATTGTAAACAAAATTTTATAAAACGGAATCAGTTCCTGTGCACGGGCAAAGCCAGGCGGGTACAGCTAGTCGTACCTACATAAAAGTTGTTCAAATCTTTTTTATAGGAAATTGAATTATTTTTCTTTTATGTTTAGAATATTTTTTTTTCGGACTTTCAAACTTAAAGAACCGACAACAAAAATTATGACTATTTTTGCCAATTTTGCAAAAGTTTCAGTTGTGGTAGTAGGGTTGGGCTTTGATGATCAGTGAGTCGTAAATTCCATTTTTATATATGAGATTTTCACCGGATTAAATAAAAAAAATTGGCGGTTAGCTTTAGGATCACTTCATTGATGTCGATTTGTATTTACACTCTACAATTGTAGCAGGGGGGCCAACGCTGTTGACGACCCAGATAGCGACACATGAGTCTGTTTAAAGCAAAACTATCACTATACCAACATCTTGATTGACGAATCTGATCCACCGACTGTCCATATGCCGCGGGAAAAAAAGATTTGACCGTAATGGCCCAGCAAATAACTATATCAAATTTGATACCAAATGTACATAATTTGAAATACAGAACTGAAACGTTTTGTGCATAGTGCTGGGTGCTGCTAGTGCCTACAAGAGAAATCATCCCCCATAGGTTCAATAATAGTTCGGAGTAGGTTCTGCTCTGTTCCGAAAATAGATTCTGCGCACTAGCCATACTATCGCCATATGTTCCGGAAAATGGTCTACGATGACAGTAGTTGTCTTTCTAGGCCATCAAATTATCCCATCAACACGATACATGGACACGATAGGCCTGCTAAATGGGAGAGACAGATAGTCTATGAACGAGAGAAGAAGAAATTACCTACCAGCTATCACATGCACATCTATCAACTAAGTCGGTTTTCGGTAGTTTTGTCGATTCAACTCATTTGTGTCAATGGATCGGAATACCATATCCAAATAAATCTACCCGGTCGGCTATCGAAATTTTGCTCACACACCCTCCTCTGAATCCAATGTGTAATTGAAATCTATTCTTCGAGATTCGGAGTTTTACATTTAGGAGTTCAAGTTAGTCGCTCTTCAGCGTCGCCGTAGTTTGCGTGTGTTTTGCTCAGGCTCAGTGTTGAGTGTATCACAATCGCTGAAACGTGTCCAAGTCCAACGCCCATGCAGAGAGAAATCTAAACAATATTGTGTTCCGTTCATGCTTAGTTGAATTTTAATTTAAACAAATGCTAAAAAGAAAAGCTGCTTCTAAGTTCGACAAAATATTCTATTAATAATAATCGAGGTAATTCGCTTTGGTGCATTATGTAGATAGTTGTTATGTATAGAATAGTTTATAGATAGAGTGAGTGAGAGTGTGTTCGTGTTGAGTGGTTTTCACCAGATTTGGTAATCGGCATAGCCAGTGGGTGGAAAGAAATGGTAACGGAGTAGGGTAGTATAATGGTGTAAACTAATAAGGGATGTTAACAAAACAAAAAAAAAAAAAATACGTGGTGCTGTGCTAGTGAGTGAGTCATTGAGGATTTAAGTATAGTGAATAATCGCTCCGCTAGACAAGAGTGAGAAGAGAAAGAAAAATTATCCTAGCGCTAGCACGTGTTGTGTTTTGTTGGTATATTTGCTTCGTTTCACTCTTTCGCGGAAGAGAATTATTTGACAGAAAAGAAAATGCGAAAAAAAGGAAATGATAAGAAGAATTTTTGGCGTTTATTTTGTGAACTGTGATGTAATGTCGTTTTCCATTGGGCAAAAAGAATCGTCCGGGAGCGTCCGGAATCAAGAAAATCGCTTCTGAAACCGTTCCATTGGCGCAAAAAATACTCTTCTGTTGATTCTGAGGAGAGAATTTCGCTTCTCGATTTCAAGTCAGAATCCACTCGAGAAGCACTTACACAAGTGCATTTTATGTATTTTATACAAGCCAACTGGCAGCAGCCATACAGTAATTTTTGACGTTTCACCAATACGTGAGCGTAGTAGCCCAGAAGCAGTTTTCTTGTTCCATTGGATTTCAGAATGAGTGAATCCTCGAGTGAAACCAATGGAAAACGACATAAGAGACCGACCTTTTTGTGGTTAGTTAGTTTTTGCTTGGCGCCTAGTTCTAAGGTGTGTTGCACCCTACTCTAAAATAAACGTACGTACATAGGTAACTATTAAAAATAAACTCTTTGTGGAAATTACATACGATAGGCAGGGTAGGCTATAGCTATAGGCTATAGGCCGTTGCAATAACGATTTGCAAAAAGCAACAGCTATTACTTTAGGTGCATACAAGGACAAGCTATAAGGGTATTCATAAGTAACAAACATAAAATAACCCATATCGCCGATAAACATTTTGTTCAATTTCATTTTCTTGCTTTATGCATAGAATCATAGATAATAATATGACGTATGTACCTACCTACATACTGCGACAATTCGAGCGGGAAATACGTCATATTTCCGATAGAATTCCTTTTGACATGCAGCTGAGAGGTTGATAACGATTTTTCACTAATTTATGGACCAGAATTGAATGTGGATGCTCTTTTTATATTATTGACTCTATGCAATTGACTCGTAACGGTGGCGTGGAGGGCGGTGCGCGTTCACCGCGATCTTTCTATCGTCTGACCAGAATATTTGCATTTAAATGAGGCAAAGATGACTCTTCTTGACCAAGCTGCTTCTCAAAATTTGATACGTTGTTTTCAGGACTATTTCGAACTACACCACTAATTTATACTAATTTTTCATCAGGCTCATTTAAGTTATTGTTTCCAAGATCTTGTTGATGGTTTCGGGCTGTATCTCACGGATTGCTTGGATGATATTATGACCTTAAGTGCTTGAATCATTTCCGGATTGTTGGCATAACATCGGTCCTTCATGGTTCCCCACAAAAAAAAAGTCCAAAGGGGTCAAATCGCAGCTCCGAGGCGGCCAATTGACATCGCCAAGACGGCTGATAACACGATTTGGGAATTTGGTGCGTAAAAGACCGATTGTGGCATGGCGCACCATCCTGCATGAGCCGGAGGTCGTCCAAATCCATGTCTTCAATTTCATTAAAAAAAAGTCGGTTAACATGGCTCTGTAATGCCCACCTTTGACCTAAACGTTGTTCCCAGCCTAATTTTCGAAAAAAAAATGGTCCAATGATGCCACCATTCCACAATCCGCACCAAACTGTCACTCTCTGTGAATGCATTGGCTTCTCGAAAATAACGTGCGGGTTTTCCCACCCGAACAAATAGTTTTTGGTTTCCTATACACATTTTTTAAGCTGTCAGGTTACTTTTTTTTTCTTCTTCTTTCCATTTGAGACTGGCGTAGACCTATTCTGCTCTGTATTTACCAGATTATCCTTCATACGACCAAAAGACCAACCCTATTGAGTTTTTATATTAGCCAATTCCATTAAACATATTATTTATTTATTTTCTTTTCCATTATGTAAAAGTGGATTGCGGTAATACTGTGTACCACCCCCCACGCTTTTCAAGAGTCGGCAAATCAACGAGCAATTTTCAGAAATTAGGTCTTAGGTTTGGATTTTCATTAGGTATAGGTTTTAAACTTGTAAATGTATGCCTACAAGTCGGCACGGTTCCACATGAACTCCTTAAAATTTAACTAGTTTCGATTCGATTTTAAAAAGAACGGTCGGCATCGGTGAATATGCCGACAGAAATCCCTAAAATTTAGCGAGTTTAGATTCGATTTTTTTTAGATTCGACGGTCGGCATCGGTGAATTTACCGACTGAAATCCTTAAAATCTAGCAAGTTTCGATTCGATTTTAAAAAGAACGGGCGGCATTTCTAATATGAGGTTAAATTCGAAGGAATATGTTATTCGCTAGTTTGTGGAACTCGGCTTATTGATGTGGATTGCGAACTTTGACAATTCGCGGCAAGGGTGTCTATGCCTATTTCTCAAGTGATACCTACACTTTCGCAAGCGTTAAAAACAGGCAAGCATTTTTTAACAATTCTTAAATAAATCTATACCTACAGATGTCAAGAACATTATAATACATTATGTCTATTACACTGCCTATGACGAAAAAATTTCTGACATATGTGTAATAATGAGTCGTCAGAGTTTGTTTTTAAGTTATGTGTAGACAGCATCTGACGGAATTTTGACGTCAACATGACACCATTGACAATATTTTTGACATGTGTAATAGGTAGTAGCTTTACTTCAATAAACAGTATAGACTTAAAGAGCGGTACTAATAAACATTTTTAGTGTCCCAGAATAACTTTTACGAGGTCACAGTGGCGAAAATTTCTATATAAAATTACCTATTGTGACTATCAAAATGTTTAAGTTGAAGTTAAAAATGATTATTGGTAAGGCCCAAAGGCTCTTCAATCAAAAAAATTCTGTTATACTGTGAATGAATCCAATATCTCACACGACCGCATCACCACATTCACATCACTTAACCAAATGTTGTGAATTTCATCTCTATAATCTCAAAGGAAGTAAGAAGATATTTGACGAATTCTTTTATGACAAATTCGAATGAGTACCATCAACTCTGTCTCAATTATGCGCTAGAATAACAAATCATCACTCTTCAGGTTAATGCCTCATGACAGACACTTACTTCTCAAAGCCCACAAGCACCCGCCCACACTAATCCATCTAAAAGAAACTGCAAAATGCCATCCCCGTGACACCCCACAGGCTGTGCACTTTTGTTTATTCACATCACTTTAACTATTATATCATGTATGCAAGTGTAATCGCAACCGTAACCGGCTTGAAGAAATTTCCTCCGGAAGCAAATAGCTCGCCTGAAATAATCGTTATGACACTTTCCAAAGCGACACACAGACAGAAATAGCAAATGTCGTTCTGCACACCGTCTCCTATAATAAACCACACGGTGAGATGTAAACAAGCAAAGCGGACATGTAAACTTTTAAATTTGTTTGCTCAGCCAAGTAGTAAATTACAAATTTCTATTCAACCGAATAACTTTGAATAAGTCGACTAAGGGTGGGGGTTGAGTTGATAACTGCGGCTACATCACGTGGCTTGGGGTGGTGGTGGTGTATGGCAAGTGCATCAGAGAATCCGAATGGGGTTATTTACATTTGTTGCCTCTTTTTCAGCCCATCCTGCTGAGCTGATATACATGCTGAAGTCCTGGAATGTATTCTTTGACCTCGACCTCTTCGGACGTCTTCCATCTCCGACCCATTCATCTCTTTTGTTTTTGTTATTCTCTAGTTTTTGCCTAGTTTTCACGTCATTTTTTCTATTTTTACATTTCTTCTTTCGTTCTTCAATTTCACATTACCCTCTTTTCTCTGTGCTCTAATTCTCTTTAGTGTCATAAAGAAAAAAAAAAATTTAACTGAGTGCACTCTGGCCCGATGCTGGGAAATTGTTTGTTTGTGCAGCTTTTCATCAGCGAGATTGTGTAGTGTTGCATATTTATGTTCTTCTCGGAGACCGCGCTTTTTATAGTACTAGAGTGCACACTTTTTATAGTGTAGATATGTATATATACTCGTAGGTATGCACATTGTTTAATTGGTGCATTAGTGCATTTCAGAAATAATAATTATTGTTATTCTCTAATGTGCGCTCTTGAGAAGAGAGAGGGATGAAGAAGAAAAATCTACAGTGAGTAAAAAATATATTTATAGAGGTATATACCAAAACTATAATTTATCTACTACAAATTCAAACCGCAAGTTAAATAGTAATTGAAAAAATACGTTTTCACGTTTCAAGTTGTTGGTACTGAAAATACGCTGTTCGAACTAAAATTGTGTCAATTCCGCTAAATAATTATCTTCGGCTAAATTTCTGACATTAGGCGTATTTTTTGGGAAGTGAGTATAGCAAAACCAAAAGTGAGTACATATAACAGTTTTGCATGTAAAACCAAAAGTGAGTATACTTACTTACTTAAGGTGGCGCTACAGTCCAGTGTGGACCTGGGCCTCAACCAACAGTCTCCAGCCAGCACGATCTTTGGCCAGCTGTCTCCAGTAGGTAGGGCCATTTGTGTCAATTCCGCTAAATAATTATCTTCGGCTAAATTTCTGACATTAGGCGTATTTTTTTGGGAAGTGAGTATACCAAAACCAAAAGTGAGTATACCAGTTTTGCATGTAAAAGTAAAAGTGAGCTAGCTATAGATTCCCAAAAAAATACGCCTACTATATTGTGGTGTAAAACGAATTTTCAGCTGTCAACAAGTTATCCTGCTCCGGGAGCAAGAGGCTTATATTTTGACGTTTTCTTTTGCTTGAGTTTTACTAGAATGTTAATGACACTGAATTTTAAATTATTAATAGCCGAAATTAGATAAATATGTATTGTTTTAAGATTAGGCATATTTTTTTGGGAATATATAGCTAGCTCACTTTTAGTTTTACATGCAAAGCTGTTATACTCACTTTTGGTTATGTTATACTCACTTTTGGTTTTGTTATACTCACTTCTCAAAAAAAATACGCCTATTGTAGTTTGGTAAACTTGTCTTTTCAACACATTCATAACTGTTAGAAAATTAGCCAAGGATAAATGATCCAACGATTTTTTCTCCTTGGGATTTGCTAGTAAGGTAGATAATACAAAACACTTGATTTGAATTGAATAAAAGTGTGAAATTAGAGATATTTCTAGATTTCTCAACACTCACATTTCACATAATGTATATAAAAAATTTACATTCATTCATTCATTCATTTTCAATGGTGCACTTGAACATTAAGTGGGTCGCGGGTGTATGTTGCTCAAGTGTAACCTCCATAGCTCTCGATTCTCCGCCATCAACTCTAAATCATCAAGGGCAATCTCCATACGGGTAGAGGAGAGATTATGAACTTGATCTAACCATCTCATCCTGGGTCTGCCTAGAGGACGCCTGCCTGATGATACGGATTCCATAGCACGTCGTGGAATCCTGGTCGGAGACACGCGTTTAACATAACCAAACCAACGGAGCATGGACCGCTCCGTCCGGAGAAGTAGCTGCTCGACATTGAGTTCCTCACGTATTATGGTACATATTTCTAATGCGATCTCTACGGGTCACACCAGCAATACAACGGAGGAATCTCATTTCGGCAGCTTTTATTCGCGATCTTATTCTTTCGGTCATTACCCAAACCTCATGACTCATGACTAACGCTCGTATCTATATCCTCTTTTTTAGGGGATTATCCCTTTTTTGAAGCCAAAGAAACTATCCCCTGAAAATTTCCAAAATCCCTTTTTTATCCTATAAACTCCTCTTTTCACCATAGCAGATTTCTGGTGGAAATATTCAAACATCTGCAAGCCGAAAATAGTGACCACAACGAAATCGCTATGTTGGAATGTGAAATGAATACATTTAGTGCTTGCCGCGAACAACAGTATCGGTGGAACGAGTCTTTTCTGGGTACATGAAATTTGTCTCCAATATGAAAAAATGGCCCCAAACTGAAAAATCACTCAAAAAATTTACATGAAAGACAACAACAGAAAATAACAAAAAATTGCGTAAAATTCTGCGAATTGGGGTGACAATTCATATTTTGGGGACTTTTTTCATTTTCAGCTTGGGGTAAAATTTCATTATGAAATAAGGCCCCAAAAGAATGAAAACGTATGGCTGCAACCCCCTGCTTGGCTTACTGTCAGATTTGGGGCCTTATTTCATCGCAGTTTCATGTAGCCTCTTTTCTGCGATGACCAAGCCTTGGACCAATGAAAAAACTCGATTGCAAATCAAAACGTTAAAAGCAATTCTCACAGTAAAATGTAATATTCAGTACTCAACTCATGCATTTAATTCTACAAATTTCTGAAAACGAAGCCTGAATTGCTTCGTTCAATCGCTGCAGAAGACAAATATAAGACGAAAACTAAAAGTGGAAAAATTATTGCTATCGAAAACGATTCAGATGCGAATGATGGCAGTGATGGTATGTTGGTTGTTTATTAAACACATATGTAATTTAAAAATAATAATAATTTATTAAACACAATTTACATTAATTTTTGTATTGATACTATTCTTGAATTTCATCAATTTCAGTGTGAAAACAAGTTAAAAACTTATCCCCTATATATCCTCTTTTTTAAACTGCGATATCCCTTGAAATCTCCAAATATCGGGCATTTATCCCCTTTTCTGTCCGCAAAAAGATACGAGCGTTACTCATGACCATAGCCATAGGTAAGAGTTGGAACAAACACCGAATTAAAGACTAACACTTAGCTTTGACACCAAGTTCAGACCTCCTAATAAGAGAAATTTTGCCAAGGATAATTATTTATTCATACATTCATTTACAATGGCCCGATTATCCATTAAGTGAGTCGGGGTGTAGTAGGTAATGCCTGGACGAAAACCGCATTGCTCAATGCTTATCCTCTATACGTGACTATCGACCTAATTTTTTAGCACGGCCTAAAAACGAATTTTCTTACTATAAGGTTGCTTATAATTTTGTACGAGTATGTAGTATAAAAGTGTAGGCAACTGTTTCGTTCAGTGTCAATGGGCCTGTTCCATTGACCGCTAGTCGTCTAGCACATAATATCCCTGATGGAGGAACGCTGGCGCTAGAGATCTAGGGAAAGCGGCAAAGTGGCATTAGAACCAATTTGAATTCGTATTATTTCATCTTCATGAGAGTCAAAAATGTATTTTGTGCCATCATCACGCATATTTATTAATACATAATTTAAATAAATAAATGCAATGTATATTAATTACATAGCAGTTTGAATTTTACACCAAATTGGAAATATTTGACTTCTGCACTTTCACTTTTATTTTGGCAGTTCGTTATTTTCTAGCAGTTGATTTTGCGCTAGATTGAAAAATTTCCCAGAAAAGGATACTTCACAATATGTGCTAGAGCTCTAGCGCAAATGCTGAAATGTCACTCTATATGGAGTTCGGCATGCCGCTATAGTCATCTAGCGGTTAATGGAACGCGGCCATTTAGTCATCGATCTAGTTTACGGTGTCACTCGCGCATTTATTGCGCGTGCTAATTTGGAAGGTTTTTGTGTAGGTCTGTTGTTAAATGAATGTTGTTTAAATTTAGCGCACACGATTAAAGAGCTTCGCTTAGCTTTATACCTTCTTTTGGGAGTTTTGTATGTCGGCTTTAAGTTAAGTACTTTTCTTATGAGCTATAACTTCATAACCAATTACCATAGCGATGTGAAATTTTACACGGTTTTAGGGAATAGAAAATAATTGGACACGTGTTTCAGGAAAATTTGATTTTAGCCCAATATCTCTTCCTCCCTTCCCCTAAGGGGGAAGCATATTTTGTACTGAACTACTGAGTTAGGGACTACTCGTTCAACACCTGGAAATACATCAAAATTTACACTTATATGCGAGAAACAGATTGGCACAGCAACAGCAACAGCAACTTTGACAGCCACAGCGCACTTTTTAGAGCCCATGCTTTTTAATGGCTGAAGTTACATTACCACAGCAACATCGACATCGACATCGACGTTAGAGCTAAGTCCTAAATTCAATGTTGCTGTGCAAATGCTACCAACACCACGATGACTTTTTCAGTTCTCTCAACTTTCGAATGCTGACATACTGAAGGTGCAGCAGCATTACCAGATATCTACAATTAGGTTTCAGCAGTTTAGAAAATATTCTTATGTAAATTATTTAGCAAATACTATTTTCATTTTCTTTTGATTTAGATTGCTTTCATTTTCGATTGGCAAAAATTTAAATTCTTTTTTTGTGATCCGTGTCAGTACACCGACTCACTGATAATTGTGTATAACATACTGCAGGCGTCAAATTACTTACTGTCGGTATTGCATCGTCGCGAGCTGTGTTAAAATTAATGTTTGACAAGCAATTAAAACAAAAGTACATACAAATTTGAATTTGATGTTGGGCAGCAGAAATCTGAAATACCCAGTCGAAAATGACATCATATATGTTTTTTGTATTTTATACTTTAGCTACCACCAAGTACCTATAATGGTACGTACCTACTGGTAGGTAATAAGTACGTTAACACTCATGAATTAAATAAATATTCTAATATGCTCTAACATTTTACAGGTTATCATGTACGTAATACCATTTTTTGGCTTTCACCATTTATTTTGATAAAAGGTAATCTGGTAATGCTGTGTTGCAATCAACTGACAACAAATTTTTTTTTCCTCTCTTGACAAAGTTGCTGTCGATGTTTCCAATGTATTTCATGCTACTTCTGCTGTTGAAGGTGCTGTTGCTGTCAAAGTTGCTGTTGCTGTTGCTGTGCCAATCTGTTTCTCGCATTAAGTTTTTTCCATTGCTTCACTTGTTGCAAATTTCTGGGGTCCTTGGAACCAATATGCTTTTCTTTTTACAGTTCATCTAGACAGGCATTTTTAAAATCATAAAACTGGCTCTTCGCCTCCAGTCTCTACATACTTTCTTATCAATATATTAATTGAGTTTTACCATCTTTTCTTATTTATCTAAAGGTCTGGGCTAGCAAAATAGGATCCAACTATGAACAGTGCTAAGGTGGTCGTTATAGGCGCTGGGCCATCAGGTATTGCAGCTTCCACAAAACTCCTCGAACTCGGTTTCCAAAAAGTAATCGTAGTCGAGGCTGAAAACCGTATTGGTGGTCGGATACACACGATTCCATTTGCGGACAATGTTATCGATTTGGGAGCCCAATGGTGCCATGGCGAGAAGGACAATATTGTATACGAATTGGCGAATAAACATAAACTCCTGGAGTCCACTGGTGATGTGTATGAAAACTATGAATGCATTCGTTCCAACATGGAGGTGGTACCCAATAAAGTTAGTCAACGTCTGAAAGACATCGTCAATAATAGCATGGTGACACGTAAGCTGGAACTCGTGGATTATAATGGGTCATTAGGAAGCTATATCACCACGAAATTCTTCGAAGAGCTACGCAGACCTGAGAACTCTGATATTGACATGACGATAGCAAGAGAGTTCTTTGAAAACTATCAAAAATTCGAGAATTCAGTTGAGGCATCTGATGTACTGACCGATGTCTCTGGCAAGGGCTACCTGGAATATTGGGAATGTGAAGGTGATATACTCTTGAATTGGAAAGACAAAGGCTACTTGGAGTTCCTGCGGTTGTTGATGAAATCCACTGAGAAGGGCACCGAACTGGGAGTGCTGAATCAGCGAGTGTTTCTGGAGAAAACAGTAGAGCAAATTTGTTGGGGTGATGGCGCACAAAAAGTTCAAGTCAAATGTGAAGATGGCGAGGTTATAGAAGCTGACCATGTGATAGCAACGGTCTCGTTGGGAGTCCTTAAAGAAAAGCATACGCGACTTTTCGAGCCTAGACTGCCGGCGGAGAAAGTTCGTGCCATTGAAGGCATTGGATTCGGAACGGTGAATAAGATTTTCATAGAGTTTCCCACGCAATTTTGGCCAAACGATTGGACTGGATTCACACTATTGTGGCGCGAAGAGGACATCGGAGAGATTCGCGGTACTGATCGTGCCTGGCTGGAGGACGTATTTGGCTTCTATGCAGTCAGTTACCAGCCTAAGATCCTAAGTGGTTGGATTATTGGCCCCCATGGGCGCCAAATGGAGACGTTATCCGAAGATGAAGTTCTAAGTGGTTGCATGTACCTCTTCCGGAAATTCCTCAAATGGGAGATTCCTAATCCTGTCAACTTCAAGACATCCGCATGGTTTAGTAATGAAAACTTTCGAGGTTCGTACTCCTTCCGTTCAATGCTGACCGAAAAGCTTAACACTAGAGCCAGCGATTTGGCTAGTCCTTTGACAAATTCAGACCAGAAGCCTGTCTTACTCTTCGCTGGCGAAGCATCCAGTGAACATTACTACTCAACGGTGCATGGGGCAGTTGAAGCTGGTTGGCGAGAGGCACAAAGGCTTGCCAAATACTATGATAATAGTAAAACAAAGTCACAGTTATAACATGTTTAGGACTTTAAACGCTAAAATGCCCACGTGAAGTAATCCGAATTTTTCAATTGATACGCCCATAATTTGCAATAATATTAAAATAGTATACTATCTATACCGTGTTAAAGAGGCTGCCATTTAAGAGTGAACTTAAAATTTAGTCAATTTTAGTAGCAAAATAACTATCTAATTATATGCTTAGAGTTATTCATAGTATAAGCAATTATAAAACCAGAAAAACACAATATTTTGTAAATTACGTTTTCAAAAGAACACAATCGTTGATTCTTTTTAAGCTTAAAGACATATTTTTGATAAGATTTGTAAATTGTGGGCTCCGGTACGGTAGGGGAGTAGTCAAAGTCACAATGAAAGACTCGGATTACTTTAGCGTTTAAAGTCTAGATTACTACTTTTTGTATTCTTTTATAATAATTCGGCACCTACTTGTTTTGTTTAATGAAACTAAATAATGTACAAGATTTACTATGCGGTCTGTTGCTCAATCTATAAATTTGTTTACTACTAATTTTCTTTTGAGATCGAAAAGGAGAAAGTATAATAATAATTATTAAAAGAGACGTCTTTGAATGCACAAATGATCAAAGTTGTTTTATTAAAAAAAAAGTGCTAGAACAAAGTGAAAATGTCAATATACCTATATGACATTTTGAGTCCAGCAATAGAAAGGCTGCTGACGTTCTGGTAAGGAGCATGCACCAAACTATCTGTAAAGTTTGGAATGGTGCCCAAGAATCGTGTACGTTTGCTCTATCCAAAAGAAAGGAAACACTACTTCGTCAAAACAGAGGAATAAGTCTTGTCGGATATACTCCTTGAAGAGCCGAAACCTTTTGCCAATACCTGATGGACTTATGTAGGTATAACACTGCAGTTTTAGGCCATTAAAGTTTTATGACCTGGGAATATATAAAATGTATGCCATCATAGATAAAACATTTTCACCACCGGCCACTCGGGCAAAACGTCACGAGTTCGAAGTATGTACAGCTAAAGACTTTGTCTACCTTGACTCCACTACTACTTGACAAAATGACTCCGGCGTATACACTACAGCCAGTAGGATCATTCCACTTTTGCTCAATTGCTGTTTCTTCGGGCTAAAGAAACACCCAAAAAGGTAAGCTCTATCTTATAGAATGAAGGAGAAATTGTACAAAGGCCTATTCATGCCGGTTGTGCTGTAGGTATATAGTCCAGAAGCATGGCTTTGTCGAAAACGTAGGAAAACTGAAACAAAGGCCCTTATTGTGATTGTCGATCAGCGATCGTCACGACAATTGTCGATTGCTTCGATTGATTTTACCTATTCATACGCACAACATATTTCCACTTCCAAGAGAAAGCATCGACCAGACATTTGTAATCTACTACAAGCGACTGTCAAATCGACAAATACCAATCGCAATCGACAATCACATTTGTCGATCAACGATCAATTATCGACACTCACAATAGGGACCAAAGTCACCTTAAGATTGGTAACACTTGCAAGGGAATATCAAATTTAGGACTTAAACCTAAATCGACGTTATAAGTTTTTCTAAGGCGTTTGATTCGGTAAATCATAAAATACTTGTATCAAAAATGAAGAACTACTTTTCGGTTTTCTAATTCTGCCGCCAGTCTGATGAACTCATATCTCACAAATAGAACACAGGCAGTTGTCTTAAATAGGCACGTGTCTAACTTTTTAGTACTCGTCTGAAGTGCCGCAGGGATCAATACTTGGCCCATTGTTGTTCAAAATTTAAGTTGCAAGCTAGGAATGATTGATGATTGGGATAATAAACTAAACAAAGATCTAAAAATATTATGGCTTGGTCAGAAGAGAATTATCTCCAACTTAACCCAAAGAAGTCTAAATGTTTGATAGTTTAGAAAAATGAACTTGACTAAAGCTATTTTCAAAGAATACTTAGGAACAACAGTACTCGAATACCAGTGGTTTTCAAAAGTGCATTGTGGCTGCTAAATTGAATTCTGGAAAGTAAGGTGAAGGCTGAAGGGTATATATCAAACAACGACCATAAAATGTTACAGAAAAGTGTCTGTGCTTTGGGTACATAACGATTACAATACTTAAAACCCCAAATTATAGGTTATGTGAACTTTAGTTTTTCAGCATCATATCATAGTTGAAAAATAGTAGGCAAGCAAACTGATTCTGGATATTCGATATTTAAACTAAATCCCGGTATGTACCTAGTGTTCAGTTAAGTGCTTAGGCCAATTGTATGTACTAACTAAATTATAAAATTTTATCTATTTTGCTACAATGTTCAAATGATAACTCTAAATATGTGCTATTTCTCATCTTTACACAAAACAAGACCTAAAATTCGTTTGTATACACTCGTACTAAATTTGTTATAGGGTAGATAATGCAGTTCCATTTGTATTGTAAAATACAAAGTCTACACTTTCCGATTATATAGCTGATAACAAATAAAGATTCTGGTTTATCATACTGATAAGAAAATTCACTAAGCCTGTGAATGAATTTTCAGTTTAAACTGGTTTGAATTAATGTTTGCCAGAATAATACTCTCGTTTGATTTTTAAGTTCATTACAGTCGCCCAACAAATCTGCCCTTGGATGTTGATGTTGATCAAACATTTCAACAATCAAGCGCAGTCGAATTTAAGGGCACCCATGCACTGAGTTTTTTTTTCGTGCATACGAGAGTTATATTTTGTATAACGAAAATTCCCCTTAGGGTTGGGACATACCTTTCCATGAAAGTCGTGTCGGGTGAAACATGTGGATTTTAAGTGAGTAGAAAAGAGAAGGGATTTTCGCTGTAATCTACCCATCTTTTCTCAACTACATATAACCTAAAAATCTACCTGTCTTGCTCGACACAACTTTTATAGGAAGGTAATTGCGGTCCAATACTTCACCAATACCTGTTGTCCAACATGTTAAAATATAATTAAGATTATGCTGCAAGCCAAATGGTCATATACTTTCTATTTCTGACAGTTCACCATCACCATGTCGAAATAGGGTCAAATACAAATGGACTAATGGTCATTTTGAAAAATAAAAATTATAAAATTTAATTGCAATAATTGTAGTGTAATAATCAAACAAATAACACAATAGCTAGCACAATAATCTTATGACAATTATGTAATTTATTTAAAATTGGTGCTGCCATTTCTGCCATTCGGTTATCGTGCAGTGCTTTGTTTTATTTTTATTTTGATTCTTTTCAGGGATTATTGGATCTTTTTTTTTTTTGCATAGATTGCTTAAAATATATTTTTTTTTGCAGTATACCTACAATAAGGTAAATTACAAATTGTATCATATTTTTATTTTTGTTGTTGAACTTCTTGTGCAATATAAATTGTTATCGATTTGTCATGTGTGAATTTTCTTTTTGTTGATACTTGTATAATTTTATTGTTTATTGTTTGTTGCTGTCATTTTGTTTTCTACGTTGACATAAAAGTGTTACCATAATCAACATTTGGTAATAAAAATGCCTTAAAAGACCTTGTAAGGGAGTGACAAGATTCAATTTAGGGATGAGCAAAAGGCAACGATTTTTTGAAATCAACAGAGAGGACAATAACCGCAGAGAATTTTTGATGCTTGCAAATTTCTGTTGATCTCTGATCTCTCCTTTTCATCTTCAGATATTTAACGATATTTAATTTTAGACATAATGAAGATAATACTTTTCCATGGGAGCCAATAAAATGTTTTATGATTATGCAGAATCTAGGGAAAAAAATTATTAACGACTGATAAATTCTGGCTATCCTTTGTCTATGTTATCGTTATGATATTAAATGGAGTTTGAAGAATCTTTTTTCAGGTGTATCCTACAATCCCTTTTGTATTGGCTGTAAGGACGAAAAAAAAGAGAAGCCATTATTATTTAATTTGCACTTGTTAACCATTGCTAAGGACCTGAGCTAGAAACTGAAACAGATAGTTAGAGCTGTAAATGTAGTATTGAACTACATTAGGCACGTAGCGGGGGGGGGGGGGGTCTTGAGGGGCTGAAGCCCTAAATAGCCCTAATAGACCCCCCATGCCATAAAATTTTTTGTTCGGCGGAACTTCACGAATCTTCCCTTAAATGATTATACTGCTTAACTGGGACACCCTGTATATAGTTTTTTGTTTAAAGAATTCCTCGTAAGATTTGGAAGCAAGCCCCCCCCCCCGAAACAAAATCCTGGCTACGGCCCTGATACATATCCAAATTTTAAACGAAAACATGCGGTAGGTAATGTTATAAAGCATTGCATAGAACAACTAGGTGTTAGCGAATAGCCAAGGTTCAGAACATGTTGCTCAGTGTATGGGTCGCTTAAGCGGCAAAAGCTTTTTTAATTGATCTAATTGCTTAGAAATTGTTTTTTTTTTTTTTTTAGATTGTCAACACTATTCAACTATGATCGTTTAAATTCTCCCTCCATCTAAATTGCAGCAACAAGTGGGCTGTGGGCATTGTGATATGTAATATTACACTCTCACTTTATTTTGGTTCTCTTATCGTAATTCATCAGGTTTTTGATTTGATCGTGCTAATTGAATTTACACATCCAACAGCTGAGGCAGTATAACTTTAACGTTCCACTGACAAGAAAGTGATCTTCGAGAGACAAAATAATTTAATTTGAATTTTTCTATTTGATAAAATGTATTTTTAACTAGAACGTCACAGTTTAAACAAAAAGACATTTTTTTTGTATTTTTCAACTGTAGCCAAACAAAATAGAAAACATTTCCATCTTCTGATATTTAATTTTAGACTCACGCAGATAATAATTGTTCATGGGGAGCCAATAAAATAATTCATGATAAGCACAATCTAAGGAAAAAACTCTCTATCTAAATCTAGTTTAAAACGACCGATAGATTCGTAGTCAGTAAGTTTTCGGTTGTCGTTTGTCTGTGTCGTAGTTCAGGTATTGAGTATGGAGTTGAAAAGTCTTGAAGAGTGTTTGGAGAAGCATATTCCAAGCAGTGAGCTGAGCGAAGTGCATCGCATCCTCTATGGCCGGGCGGATAAGTGAGTATTTTGAAAACTGAACCGTTTTTGTTTTGTGATTGAAATTTTGCGATCATTTCTATTTTTAGCCATGAATTGGAAATCTGCGAATCGGCAGCCAAATTGGCATCGGAAAATAAATTCGAAATCAAAGCCTATGGATTTCCCGCCAAACCAGAGGAGCTTCGAAAACCGCGGATAGTGCGAGTGGGTGCTATTCAGAACAGTATCGTCCTACCAACTACCGATCCAATCGAGAAGCAGCGTAGTGCCATTCACGATAAGATTGTGCAAATCATCAAAGCCGCTGGAGAGGCAGGAGTTAATATTATTTGCACCCAAGAGGCATGGAGTGAGTATTAATTGAGATTATTTTTTTTCGAAAATGTTCGATAACTCTGTATTCCATTAGCAATGCCGTTTGCCTTTTGTACCCGTGAAAAGCTACCCTGGTGCGAGTTCGCCGAAGAAGCCGAAACTGGGCCGACGACAAAGTTACTCTCAGAACTGGCGAAAACCTATAACATGGTAATTATATCCTCAATCCTTGAGCGTGATTCAAATCATGGTGAAACAATTTGGAATACTGCGGTTGTAATCTCGAACAAAGGCCGCTACCTGGGCAAACATCGCAAGAACCATATTCCTCGAGTTGGTGACTTTAATGAGTCCACATACTACCTGGAGGGCAACACGGGTCATCCGGTTTTTGAAACAGAATTTGGAAAGATTGCCATCAATATCTGTTATGGTCGTCATCATCCACAGAATTGGATGATGTTTGGCCTAAATGGTGCGGAAATTGTTTTTAATCCTTCGGCGACAGTGGGTGAGTTAAGTGAACCACTGTGGGGTATTGAAGCTCGAAACGCTGCAATTGCGAATAGTTACTTTACGGTGCCGATAAATCGAGTGGGCACTGAAAAACTTCCAAATGCATTCACATCTGGCGACGGCAAGGAAGCACACAAGGAGTTTGGTCCGTTTTATGGATCCACTTATATTGCCGCTCCAGATGGTTCAAGAACACCGGTGAGTTTAGCCAGACCCTAGATTCTTGATGTTATACTAATTCGTTTTAATTTGTAGGGACTATCGAGAAATGGCGATGGCCTTTTGATTGCCGAACTAGATTTGAATCTTTGTAGACAGGTCAAGGACTTTTGGGGATTCCGAATGACTCAAAGATTACCCTTGTATGCAGAGTCCTTTGCTAAGGCAGCCGAACTAGATTTTAAGCCGCAAGTGATAAGGGAATAAAAGAGAGACGTTGTAGTTGTTGATTGTTGTTTTTGAATTTTATATAAATGAACTTATAGATATACATATATTTCGACTAGATGTCGCTGTTTTGTTTATATTAGTATGGAGACTTAAATTTAGCGGTGGCATTTGTTTCTTGACGTATCCGCTGTAAAACATTAGTGTCGCTGTTTGTTTTTGAATGTGGAGTTAGCTGTGGTGTGGACCTGGGCCTCAACCAACACGCTTCTCCAGTTAGCACGATCTTTGGCTAACCGCAAAAAGTTTACTAGCTTCTTTCGACAGTTTTTTTTAGCTCCTTTCGATTATTGTACTTGTGTTTGTCGATTATTGTACTTGTGTCGCAAAGTCCAAACCGCTAATCCTATATTCATGCAACTTTGAAGGTTTGAAGGAAGAAATGAAGGGATCTAAACATGTTCTATCGAATCTGTTCGCGGGGAAGACCTTTAACGAATCGTGTTGATGCAATAATTACCTTCTCGAACGAAGTCCGATTCCGAACTGTAAAGTCCTATCCATATGCCTGGACTTTTTTTTTCTATTTTATTGTTTATTTGACTTTGACGTTGCCAGGATTATTTTATTTCCTAACATCCTTCGAAACGAACGGATACCTCGATAAGGATGACATTTCCTCAATCAGCTAGTTTTATTGAACCTTTATTTGAGCAAAGTAAAGTTGACAAATGCTCAATAAAACTATAAAGTGTCACTGTTTCCGGTCCCCGAAGTATTTTTATTAAAGTGAAATAAACTGTCATAATTGGTCATTATAATGCCATCACTATTTGCAAAAAAATTGTATTACGCAGCAGTTTCTATGCCTCAAAGGTTTCAATGAGAACCATATTTCGCTAGTGAGTATCTATTGCTACCAAAAAACTTCCACTTGGTAGATATAAATAATAAAAATAGTGTAAATAGAAGTAGAGCGTATTCGCTGTAATTGCGATTCATCTTTACTTTGCTTTACTGATAAAAATGTTTTTCAAAGCAGACCTAATACAATATTTGTATTAACAGTTGCTTTATTTCAGATGAGATATGAGTGGTTGAATAAAATTTTAGTTAGGCAGAGAAGGTATTTGAATGAAAATTTGTTGGAAAAACGTTGGACGTGATCATACATCACATCACAGCCGTACATCAGCTATTGTGTTTATAGTGTGTGAATGGAAAAACAAATAAATGAACACTGAGAATAATTTCCACTCTTTGGCGTACATGAAAAAAGGAGAATGCAATTTGGGATCCCTATCCCTATACATCATCCCCTTTTCGAAAATTCCTTATTGGACATATACTCTCAGTTTTTCATACTTTTTTCCAAAATCCCCTATGCCAAAATCTCCCATCTACACAATTAGGTACTTATTAAAATCCCCTGTTCGCACAATTAAGAATTTATCAGTTAAAAAAAAAAAAAAAACACCAATAAGTTCAATATCTATACATATTATTTCTCCTGCACGTATCTTTTTAATATTTTTTTTACAATAATAATGCTCAAGAGATGACTCCTCTATAATTTTATAAGGGTTCCATACGTTATCTCCTTTTCCAAAATCCCTTATTGGACATAATCTCTCATTTTTTTGATCTCTTTTTCCAAAATCTTCCGGGACGAAATCCCCTAATCCAAAATCTCCCATTTATACATACATATCTACTTATTAAATCCCTCGTTAAAATCCCCTGTTCCACAGTTTAGAATCTATCCGTTTTTTTAAACGCGTAGTTTTGGCAGTAAAATTAAGCAAACAACATAATATAAACTTTGCATATACCCAATTTCGCACATATACCGCATATCTGACAGTAAACCCAAGCAGGGAGGTTGCAGGGGGGCAGCATGCCCCCCCATACGCATCTCACTCTGTCGCGCGACAGAATTAATAACACCAAATTTTAAACAGGGAGATTTTGTCCCATGGGGATTTTCTCTCAGGGTCTTTTGATTCCAGCACAGGGGATTATGGAATAGGGGATTTTAGAAAGGGGATCTTGGAAAAGGGATTTTGGATAAGGAGATATCATCACCAACCCGCTTATTGATTGTTGCCTCAATGTGAGAGCCGACTAAAAGAATATTTTTAGTCTTAGTAGTTGTTTGGCAATATGTAATTTGGAAAAAGCAATAATTCAAGTTTTGACAAGGGAAGTTGGTTTTGTCTCACAACATTATCTGACTTCTGACTTCGATCTCACTGTCATTGCACACATTCTAATGCAAAAAATTAAATTAACTGAACCAATAAAAATCGATGGGATTTTAGTTTAGTAGTAATGCCGGATTGAATTCATTTGCCTTAATATGGTAGTTGTAAAAATGTTGGCTTCACAAACGTTTATCTATCTTGATAAGCCCTCATGCGTATGTGCAGAAGGAACCCGTTTTCAACACATGTTTCTGTTCTACGAGCGATATTACTATGCGCCCTTTGCATATGCATAATTATACTATTTAAAAATTTCATCTTTTTTAATTGTATTTATTTTGGCAAAAGAATAATTTATAATCAACATTATTTGTCTCTTTTGTAACTTTTACTATAGTTATTACAAAAAAAAAAAAAATCAAATGACAGGAAAAAAATATTTTAACTTAAATTTAAATTAAACATATTTAACAATAACAAATATCTTTTTTTATTTAAATAATAATTATATCATAATGTGTTTTTAATATCAATAATTATGTTACCTATATTTGTTTTAATTCAATATGAAGTTTTGTTTGTTTTTGAAATCGAAGGACGAGGGAAATGACGACGTACTTTAAACATTTTTCAAAATTTGTTTTTTTATTTTAATTGTTGAATAAACACATTTAATAGTTTATGGAGGTTTTGTTCATATACATAATTGTTTTTCTTTCTTTTTTTTTTTTTGTGTTAAGAACTAACATCATTTATTGTTTCTCTCAAAGGTACGTAATTTTTGTTTTTAAATATATTTGTTTTATGTAAAAAAATATCCAAAGCTTTTAGATGTTTTGGAATTTTTTTTTGTTTAAATGGAGACATTGGATGCTGGACAATGAGGCTTAATAACTGCTTTTTTTGGTAATTTTTCATTTAACATTAAAATGGTTAACTACAACTTCAACTGGAAACAGTCTTGGGTAAATAACAAGTTGAATGTGTGGCTTAAAATGTTTGAATACTATTTTATGTTTGGTTTTGTTTTTATGTCTTATTTGTTTTGACTACTGTATTATGGTATGGATTACTGAACCCATGAAGCTGGTGCCCAAAGTGGTTCATTTTCGGCACGTTGAACACAATTGACGAGTGCTTCTAATGCTGTGGCTAGATCGTCGTTGATTATTTCTTCATCGAAGTAATGGCCATAGAGAAAGTCAATTCGTTCTCCATGTTTGATCATATCTTGAAATTCCTCGTCCTATAATGGAAGTTTATGATTAAACGAATTATAGTAAACATTTTCGTGGTTAGTTTACCGTAAATGCTCTAGAGCTGGTCTCGTCGAAGGTTGATTTCGCTCTTAACGATGTTCGGGTTTCTTTTAGAACATCGAAGGTCGGAGGTTTTATGTGGATCATGAATGGCTTCAATTGAACAGTTCGCAGGGCTTTGATGGCTTGGTAATGTGGACTTAGAATACAGACGCATCCAGCGTTGACGATCGATTTTACGCTCTCTGCGGATGTACCATAGAGATGTCCTTTGTATTCACCATGTTCGATAAATTTCCCCGCAGCCACATCAGCTTCCATTTTTTCTCTTGAGATAAATATGTACTCCCGCCCAGGTACTTCACCGTGGCGCATTGGACGTGTGGTATCTGAAACGAAGTGAAAATACTCATATATATTAGTTAATGATTTTTCGAAGTGAACGACGACGGTAGTTGTTGAATGTATTTTACTGTTGATTTGGACTTGAAAACTCGGTTGTCCAAAGGACTAACCATAGAGCTACGTTGCCCACAAAACAAAAAAATTGAAAATGTTTAAATATGTATGATAACAGGACTCGATGACGTTTAGTCTGCTTTATCCCAAAAATGTACTAGAACGGGCATATGATATAGGTCAAAATATTTACAACATATTTGAATTCATCTGTTCCACCTGACAGAACACGAATTTTTACTAATTCTTACGAATTTTTACGCATTTTTACTCAATGTCGTCGTAAAAGAGAGCGGCTTCGAGAGATTATCCCTCCACTGAGAATCTAGTTTTTACGCAACAAATTTCTATGAGTATGAATTGAGACAACTGTCAGTATCCGGGAAATTGACAGATATAATTTGAAATTTGTTGTACTATTTGGCATGGGCGTGCAACGACTATTTGAATTTGTCTTTTGATTTCCTCCGATATGAGGAACAAATTGGTATAAAAATGATATAAACTCGCATGCAATTTATGGAAAAACAAAATGCCTGTCATTTTTCATAATTAGGTACTACAAAAGCGTTTCCTTATGATTTCGTAAGATTTTCTCTTTGAGAGAGAATTCATCCCCACCAAAGTAAAGAAACAGAGCTATTGACAGCGGCCATCTCTATTGGATCTTAATATGGTTTGCTGTCATTAACAGAATGTGTCGCAAAGATTCAATTTAAATGTGGATAGATATATACTTACATGGCACTGGACTTCTAAATTTCTCTGGATCCCTCGCTGTTAGTCTTCGTTTTAGCTCATTCCTTCCAACGCCTGGTGCACCGATCAAGACAACTGGTCGAAAAACTCCCGGTCTAGGGTATAGCTTGGCTACTTCCTCATAGGTGGCGATCATTTCTCGGTCAAAGTCATCATTTTCCGCTAGGTCGTACATAATCTTTTTAGTTTTAGGCTGACGGCACGAAGATGTACTACTACTAGAGTTAAGCATTGGAGAACCGGGTGGGGTCGTGCAAATGGATGCACATGAGCCTTCTGTGAAGTTATGAGTGAGTTTGACGCACGGGACAGGGGTACATAATGACAGATAGTGATGAAAAAAGTGGGATTTGTAACGGTAACAGTTATACATGCGAAAGAATCAGAGTACATAATTATAAAATAAATGGAGGACAAGACAAGAAAATGATGGCATAACCAGCTATGAATTTAACTTACTTTTCGATTCCCCGTCAGTGGTATCTCGTTGTGTTCGATCATGAATAACTCGGCGTTCCTGCAGCGCTCTACTAGGAATAAGTCCCGCCCGAGCGGTACGCTCTGATTCTTTTCTCGCTTGCCACCAATACGCATCATCCTAGAAAAACAAAACAAAACAACAAATGTCAGTTCTAATGACAGATATAGTGCATTGTATAATATGAGCAACCTACCTGCGAAACAATGTGTAAAACATCACCTCGCTGGAATGCCAAACCTGCTTCCTTACACGGGATATAGGGATCATTCTCTGGACTATAGTCAAAGTGAGCTCGTACTCGTACTTTACTCTCCCTCTGGCCCGACTTGCCATCTGACGGAACAAGCTTAAATGTGATGGTGCCCTCAGAGTTTTGCTAAATGAACAAAATTGAAAACCAGATAAATTAATTATTGCTCGCGCAGATGATTCACTAATAGTCCTACCAGAATTTGCAAAACGTCTCCAGGTGTCTTGCCCTCCACATTGATGCCGTTCACTTCGATAACTTCATCGCCTACGTGAATCAAACCGGACCGATCGGCTGCTCCTCCATGCATTATCCGTGCGATAATTATTTTTCCTGTCTCTTCGTCTGTTTTGATTGTGGCTCCCTGGGGAATGAAACACACGCAAACATTATTATTAAAATTGCTTTAATTAGACCTGATGCAACTGCTTAGATGGGATGTTATTTTTGAATTCATAGAGTGAACAGATTTACAAGTGTACAACAAGAAAGAGATTTTTCCAGTTTTTTTTTATTATATTTTTTTTGTAAATAAAACAGCAAATATTAGATAATTATTAGAAAAGGAAATTATTTCAATAAAGTGCTGCCAGATATAAAAAAGTAATATAAAAAAATTAATATTTACAACGAAAGGTGTTTCACTTAAATAAAAGTGTAAAATATTTGTCTAAATGCTAATTTAAATTATGTAGATAATAAATGAAGAGCGATCAATAAAACTTTGTTTTTAAATATAAAAATGGTTTGAAAAATGTATAGTAATTCATCAATTGAGAACGGGTGCGCCGATTTGGCTAAAATTTTTTATAAGTTGTTCGTAATTGCCAGGAGAAGGTTTTTACGAAAGAAAATGTTGGGAAAAGCCTCAAGAAAAGTCGGGAAATCGGAAAAACCCATAACTGATTTTTTGTATGGACTTTTATATGCAATTGTTCCGGAATGGCTTTTCGAATTGAAAAATAGAAAACTCGGAAAATTCCGGAAAAACGTGAAAAATTTGAATTTTCTTTTTCGGCGACATTTTGCATTTTCTTTGATTCTGGCAACAATTCGGTCAAGATCTCAAATTGCGTTGGCTGTTGCATTCCTCTGGCGTTGCTGCCACTTTGTTGGAAGGCGGTCGAACTGCACATTCCGCTTTGAAGCTGCCGATGAATCTTCTCACGGTTGACAAGCCAACGTGCACAATGACCAAGAATTCGGCGACAGCGAAATTGATGCGAGAATGCAAAATCATCATTTAGGATGAATGCACGATGGCGCATAAACGAGCTTTGGAGGCAGTTGACCGAACGATGAAGGATTTACGAGGTGATTCGAGACGATTTGGTGGGGCTATGATATTGCTCTCCGGAGATTTTCGTGAAACGCTTCCCGTCATCCCGAAATCAAATGCTGTCGATGAACTTAAAGTATGCCTGAAATCGTCGTCTTTGTGGAGGCATGTCAACAAGTTGAAATTGACCACGAACATGAGAGTCGCATTGCAGAACGACCCATCTGCTGCTGAATTCTCGAGACAATTGCTGGCGCTTGGCAATGGCCAAATTCCCTTTGATGTTTCAACTGGATTGATATCGTTCCCGGCAAATTTTTGCGAGTTCACATCGAAGGAGGAACTCATCACCAAAGTGTTCCCCGGTATTGCACAAAATTATAAAAATCTCGATTGGATTAGTGAACGAGCAATACTAGCAGCGAAGAATAAGGACGTCGATAGCTTGAATTTCATTATTCAAAATCAAATCGCTGGAGAACTGCATTCGACCAATCCGTTGACAGCGTGACCGACGAGGATGAAGCGAGCAACTATCCGACGGAATTTTCGAACTCGCTTGATGTGCCAGGAACTCCACCGCATAATTTACAGCTGAAGGTGGGATCGATCATAATCATGTTGCGGAATCTGAATTATCCGATATTGTGTAACGCTACGCGGTTGTCCGTTAAGAAACTGATGAGCAATATGTGATTCAAGAGACGATCATCAAGGGCAAATTCAAAGGATAGGAAGTCCTTATCCCACGAATTCCGATTATTCCAACGATCTTTTATTCCAATTCAAGCTGATTCAGTTCCCCGTATACGATTGGCTTTTGCGATGCCAATCGATAAATCGAAAGGCTAATCGTTGGAAGTCTGTGGGATTAATCTCTGAAGGCGCTAAATTGGGGCGAGACTAAGTTCGCCGGGTCAGCTAGTTTATTATAGAGTTTAAATACATGGGCTCAGTATAGTTAGTTATTGTTCTCGACTACTGAGTGATTATAGCCGTTCGGATTCGGTATAAAACTGTACGACCCATTTATTCGTCCTAAAAATAAAAACTCACACAAACAAGTGGCTGTGAGTAGCTAGGCATCGGATCCTATATGGACCTGTTGCGCGAAATATTTATTTTTGAACGCTAATAGATATTATCAACTTTTAATTGTGTACCTAATAAAGGGCACAAGAAACGCCCGTTTGGCTAAGGATGGCGCTGACAAGCCAATACTGAACATAAATGTCAAAGAAATAATGTCAAAAATGAAACCGTATTTCTAGAGGTATCTCTGTTGGAAGATATATCAGTCCAAAAAGTATACAAGGCATCGGCCAGCGGCCCAGGCTGATGATTACAATTTTACTTGTTTTTAGCAAAATTCTGGATATCTGAATATAGGGTGCCAAACACATGGAAACACTTTTCGTAAAAAAAAAAAATTATGATCGCTCTTTTCGTTGAAATAAATTTTTGTAAATAGTAAATAGCAAAATAAATTATTAATAATATTTTTAAAATATGTTTATACTCACATACCTATATGCTTATTAATCACATTCAATAAAAAAAAAAAACAAGCTCACATACAATTTACAGATATTTCCACATAGTATTGTAATAAATTTTTAATTTTAGAACTTTGGCAAGATTTAGCCTTTCGTTTCAACTATAAACAATATATTATTATATGTTCATACATATAGATATATATAACTTAAATGAATAGCTAAATTATGTAAACGTTTTTTGAGGGTTTAAAATAAATGTACAAAACAGAAAAACTTTATAAATCACTTTTAAATAAAATAATGTGCAATCCCAGAAGAACAAAATTAGTTTTCCTAAAGCTAACACCAAAAAACAAATTTGTATTGTGTGAGTGTGGGTGAGAAACAGGAAATACAATTATTTACACATATTGCGGGAGGGACAATTACTTACAACAATTGGTTCCGCACTTTGTGCTCCTGCCTTTTTATTATTAAAATTGTTGTATACATGTATAAAATAAATTTATATATTTTTTTTTAACAAATCACATTGTTTAGCAGCAGCAGAAATAACGATACACAATAATCGATTTTTAACATTTTCGTACATAAGATACATAGTTTTGTTAAATGTCTTTTATCATAGAGAAGAAATTAAATTATTATAGTGAGATTCAGTGATGAAGTGAGGTGAATACGTATGGTTTTATTTCGAAACTCAAATTGGAAAAATCAAATTATGCAGATATCTACTCTTATAAAAAAAGCATAAGCCGGTGATATTGAAATATTGCAGTTAAGCCAGAAAGTAATTTTAGAACATCTATAGTAAAATTCGGACATTATCACTATGAGAATGCAGTAAAAAAAAATTCAGGAATGTGATACTCAAGCCTATTCCATTATTTGGCTCGACTTCGAATAGCCCCTCAAACTAAACTTACTATTCGAACGAGTACCAAATAAACAAAACTCTCAAGTATCGATTTCGTTATTGACTTTAGTTTTCTGTTGTCTAAGTCAGCTGTGAAAAATTTATTTGCGAAAAGGAATAATTAATTGAGACGTACACGGAGTGGATAATATCGAATACTAACAAAATTGATAATCACAGTCATTTTTTGCTGAAGTCACACAGAAATGCGAGAAGAAATTTAAACGAAAGTGACAGACAAACAATAATAATTCTTAGATTTACTCCATTACCGACGCATGAGAAATTGAGCATTTACTTATTCTATGAACGATGAAAGCCACTACTTCCGTCCACCTGACCACAATGAAGTGAGTACATATAGCAATATCCAAGTTCAAGTCCAACAAAGCTGTTGGACCGGACGTTGTAACGGCCAAGCTTTCTAAGGCACCGGAAGATGATTTGGTGAAGAGCATACACCAACTCGTCTCCAAGATTTGGTCAGAGGAAAGTTTTTCCGATCTACAATAAGGATACCCTCTAAATTGCGCCAACTATAGAGGCATCAGTCTCCTCAATATATCTACTGTACTGTGCGAACGCTTGAAACCATTCGACAAGGAAGTGATTGGTGATTGATTCCTATTCAAACTACGGCAGATCCTGGAAAAAGCCCAAGAAGTCCAAATCGATACTCACCATCTATTTATCGATTTAAGGCCGCATATGACGGCATTTACAGAAACGAGCTATACAGAGCTATGTCTAGTTTTGGCATCCCTGCCAGATTGTGCAGAATAACGATGGAGAACGCTCGCTGCTCCATAAACGTCGGAAACAATCCCACCGAGGCCTTTGATGTCATAAAAAAAAGATTTAGGGCCGGTCTGTTCAGAGCTGGTTAAATCTGCGGTTAGATTATCATAGATTTAGTTTAACCCATGATTATATATCTGTGGTAATCAAAAAGCGATTGTTCACTAATTTTCTACTTTGGTCAGCAAACCATAGATTTGCGACAAATCGTTCCAGTTTTCCAGTTTATTTGTCAGATTTAATCTATGGTTAAAATTGTCACAGGCGCAGCAATGCATGCAATTTTTTTCCACACTGTCTTGCATCGTATTCATTTGCCAGTTGTTGAAAATGCGTCGACATAGCAGATACGAAGCAACACAGTAGTTTGCGTTTATTATTTATTAAATTAATTTTTATTTTTGAAAGAAAGCTGATTTGTTTTTGACTGCTATGTCAAAGCTTGAACAAACAAAATTTTAGAATTTCCTTGGTTAAATGCCGGTAACCGACGAAAATCGGCTGGTTATCGATTTCTCTGGTTAACTAACCAAATCATGGATTCTCTGGTTAAAATTTGACTGAACAAACAGATTCTATGATTATCAGCTGGAATAACCGTTGAATAGAGTTAACCAAAGATGAACAAACCGACCCTTAGACAAGGTGATGCGCCGTCATGTGCGTTTTTCATAATACTTGAGGAAATTATACCAAATTCGCAAGACAATTTTTCAAAAGTCTGTCCAACTATTGCATACGCTGGCGACATTAGCCGTTTTTTATTATCAGCGTGATCTGATCCGGATCAGATCATGAAAATAAAACAGACTGGATCATTGATTGAGTTGTGGCAACACACATATAGAATCCAATACCAATTATAACAAATTTCGTATTGCTACCAGCCATCTTGCAGCCACACGGTACAATGTGACGTCACAATGCGATGATTTTTCCATTGCACTTGCTCATATATGGGTTTGACATTTCGTTTGTTGTGTCGGGGTGTTACCATATGAATACAAATCTGCATACATTTAGCATTGAATATTTTTTTTTGGGGAAACTATGTTCAAATGTTAAGTTCAAATGTGCATTATAATTAACCGTATTGTACTGCTAATATTTCCATTTATATTTCTATGCTATATAGCGAAACAAAACATCTCGAAAGTCGGAGTAGTAACTTATTCGAATTTGAAAAAATGCTAATTGATTTTTTGTGTTGTTAATTGTGGTTCACATTTTGGTCTGGCAACATTACTGTGTGGCTATAATTTACAGGGACACCAACCTTTAGTGAATGAAATAAACAACGCCACGAAACAACAACGAGAAATAGTTGTATTAATTTTCAGATCATATTTCGTGATCTCGATGAAAAGCAGAATCACATGTTGTTGTTGTAAGTGCATGTAAATCGATGATCTATATGGATCATAGCTGATAATAAAAAACGGCTATTGGCATCATTCTGTCACTAATGTGTTTGCAAGGATATTAGCATAGAAGTGGCAAATATGCGTTTAATGGTAAATGAGGACAAAACAAAATACGTGCTGTCAATAAGAATCCGAGAGAACTTCATAATAGACTGCTACAACTTCGAAGTGGTTAGGGACTTCTCTACTTTGGCTCCGCTATAAACTCTGACAATGACACAACGACAGAAACCAAACGAAGAGTTACACTTGCCAACCGCTATTTCTTTGTCCTAAGAAGGCAACTGATTATAGTAAGGCCTTGTCAAGAAACACTAAATGCTGCTGTATGGCGCAGACACATGGACGTAAGCAATAGCAATAGCGGATGAAGATTTTCTTGGTCGTTTTGAACGCAAAATTCTTCAAGTGATTTTCGATACCCTTAGCGTTGACTGGGTTTGGAGGAGGAGATTTAACAGCGATCTCTATATGATCTGTACAAAATTCTGTCCCGAAGAGTCTTCGACTCCAACCCGGAGGCACAACGCATAGTAGATAAAGACCTCGGCTTAGGTGGCGCGCACAAGTAGAAGGTGACCTTAACCATAGACCCATAATTACTAGATGGTGCATTTCATATAAAGGAAATGGTTATTCCCAAACACCCCAATATCTGGAGCCACCGTGAAAATATACCTCAAACTGGGATAAATGCTGCAAAGCACTTTATTTGTGGTGTACTGTTGAGAAACATTTCCGATCAACGTGAACCGTGGACTTCGTTGGCTTCTCAGTGGAGTTCATACCAGATTCTTCTTTATTTTCCTTTTTCGCAAAACAAAACAAACAAACAAAATGTTCCTTCGTTTTTACGGTATCATGTATCATAATGAGATTTTTGATATAGCTTTGGGCAAATGTTTATAAAGAAAACCAAAGAAACAAAACAAACTACCTCAACCAACTTTGGCCGGTTAGCCAAAGATCGGACTATCTGGAGAGGCGTGTTGATTGAGGCCCAGGTCTGAACTCATAATTAAATGTGAAAATTTTGATTTAATTGCAGACAACTTTATTCTTATAGATCCTTGAACGTGCTTAGCAACTATTGTGCGCAGATGTTGTCAGGAATCTAAAAAGAAGGGCTGTTGCTATTCGCCTTTATTTAGGGACATGGCTTCGAGACACAACTACGCAACAAAATGTCAGATAGAGCGACGTAAGTGTCATTATACTCCAAGGATTATATTTTAAATTGGAGCGGGTGTCTCGCTTTGTTCACACCAACGGCTTTAAACGTCAGTATATCATTTTCGTACATCACCCTGTACGATGTCACATTTTCGTCAGTTACACATCAGTTATGTCGTTTTCCATTGGGCAAAAAGAAGCGCCCGGGAGCGTCCGGAATCATGAAAATCACTTCTGAAACCGTTCCATTGGCCCAAAAAATACACTTCTGTTGATTCTGAGGAGAGAATTTCGCTTCTCGATTCCAAGTCAGAATCCACTCGAGAATCACTTACACAAGTGAATTTTATGTATTTTATACAATATTTTATACAAGCCAGCTGGCAGCAGCCATACAATAATTTTTGACGTTTCACCAATACGTGAGTGTAATCGCCAGGAAGCAGTTTTCTTGTTCCATTGGATTTCATAATGAGTGAATCCTCGAGTGAAACCAATGGAAAACGACATTAGAGACACGGCTACGGGCGAATAGGCACTTCGAAAAAGAAAATACATTTTATTGAATTGTCTCTATAGTCTTTCGAAACACGGTGCAAAGTATAAAGGACAAGGACCCCAACTTGCAATTCACCTACCGCTGATAGCCCCTCAATTTTTTCAAAAATCCGCTCTCTCTCTCTCAATTTTCTATTAGAGATCTCGGGCAGTAATAAAATTGTGTTATATGTCACCTCATTTCAAGGCCCTGGGCCTGAAGAAGAAGAAGAAGATAGGTAAAAAGTAACTGTAATGCGTCGTTCACTCCCCATACTTCACGAGAGTTCACAGTGACAGAGCTATCATCACCTTGCAACCTACTATAAAAACATTAAATTAAAAAACAGATCTCCTGTTTGATGCCCTTTTGTTTTAATTCAAAATACCTAAATCCATTCAGGCTTTGGCTCAGAGTAAGGACCTCTTGCTGCATATTAGTTTCAAATGTCAGACCTTTTTCAAAGTGTAATATTTTACGGTTTTCACATAATAAATAAATCTTTTTCTCCGACACTAAACCTCATTTGCGTATAGCTTTTAAAGATAAAACATTTTTAATATATTACGAGCTGGTTTTTCTTTTTATCCTTATACCTTCCGGCTTTTAAGCCTGTTCCAAATACTCTTTCAGTAGACCATAAAATTACAACAGCCGCATATTCAGCATAATACCTGCTCAAAGAAAATCAGCTCTAAAGGCAAACTATATAATTGCCTTCCACTCCAGAGTTTGAATCCTTTTACGTGACGGTCCAACGAAAGCAAGGACATTACCCTTATGTGATTCCTTTCTCTTTTCAAATCCGAGAATGAAACAACTCTCCTGCCTGCCTGACTCATTCAAGAAGTGGGTTTGGTATTTATATTTTATGCATGAAATAATTTATGAGCATGATTGTATGAATGAACTCTCGAAAAAAAAGGATAAGGATAAACAAAACCCATACACAAAAAGATACACATTCACACACCGATTGAGGTAGAAGGATACTCAACCGACTTACCAAAGGCTCATTACTTTTCACCAACTGAACTATTTTAATCGTCTCCTCGTCCTCATCCATCTCTATGGGGATCTCGGGCAGGTGTGGATAAAAGTCCTTTTGGGCAATGGCATCGTGTGCACAAAGAAGACTCTGGAGGACAATTGGTTTTTATCAAAAGTGAACGATTTAATTGTGTCGTCTATACAATACTATATTACGATTGTCTCTTACCTGCAAATGCGGATTCTGTAGGAGGTAGAATGCTTCTTTACAAATCGGTGATAAATGGCATCGCTGAGATAGTTGTTCTAGTACCTCTAATAGGATCTATATGGGGGAGCGTTCAAAACAAAAACATGGGGGATTTTATCATTTTAATTTATAAAGTGATAAGAGTTTACCTGTGTCGACGATGAAAGGAGTGGTGCTAATTTATCGTCACGGCAGACTTTTGCCACTTTACTGTGAACATTCACTAAGGCGTTGAGCTCTTTCGATTCAAGGAGTGACTTGAGGAAATCAATTTCCTGTTCGCTGGATAAACTTTCAGTCTCCTTGAGTGATGAAATTAATTTGGATAAAGCTGAAATGGGCGAGAAAAAATATTCAGTGGAATGGAAATGTTGTACGTGTGTCATTTAAAATGTATATGCAAAGTACCAAAGTCGATACAACTCGCACTTCAAACACTATTAAAGTCGATTACATAAGTAGTACTTAAAGGTGTGTTTTCCGCCACAAGAACCCTTCCGCGACGTAAAACTTTTACCACACAATTTAAATAACTCTTCAAATGGCTCAAATAACTCTTCAAAAACGCAACTGAAATAGCAAGCCAAAAGGACCTGTCATAAAAGTGCACGACTGTTCTATTTTCGAAAACATGTTTTCCATCAGCGTGAACAAAACACGATGATTACACTTTTAAATTTTACGAAAGGACGAACATATCCAAGCCAACATAAATATACATATTAGAATATCCTCCAAGGCGCTGTCAACGGTTCGTGAGTTGACAAAAGCATACAAAAAAAGAGGATACAGATGTAATGATAAAGTCTCAACACAGTTCTATCATTAGACATTATCCTCCAGGCTGTAAACGTATATCGGATGAGATGGAGTAGTAGAAGCTATGTCTATATATACCTACTCGTAAAAGTAAAAAAATAACTGTCATTAAGAATGATATAAGCTTGTGGTGGGCTGTGTAGAAGAATACAGTTTCAAGGATATGACCGTAGTTAGTAGGCGCAATTGGGGGATATCCATAATTTGAAAGGGAAACCATGTGATTCGAATTTTAATGCCATGGGTCTATAATACGTGATTGGGCACGATATTAGAGCCATACCAGTGATTATAATTTGCCAAGTGAATAGAGTTGCGCTGTATAGTTTAGTAAATAATGGGGTTTACGAATACAGTGTGTTCATGAAGTTAATAACTTTTGGAGTGCTTAGCTTATTAAAATGTTTTTTTGGATCAATTTGTTTTTTTTGTTTGTTTGTGGATTCACATTTTAGAAGTTGTTCGTTCAAAATTGAAGAGACTAACCTAACCTCATGGAATTAGAAACATGGTAAGAAACACTTCTCAACTAGTTTTTGACGAGTACATACATGTGAAGTACTGTGAGTGGGGACCAAACCCTGTGGATGTACACAGCAATCGTTATACAAATAAAAATAATGTACAAGGATGTATAGGGACAACCAGCGCGATAAAAACCACACCTACAGCTGCTGGACTGGAGGCAATTCTCCATCTGACACCTCTATTTCTATTGCCTAGATATACTTAAATGGAGGAATCTGCTACCAAAAGTGCATTAAGCATTAGCCAAAATAATGCTTGTAATAACTAATGTTTATAATGACACTGCGCGAACTCGCCCAGCGCCCTTAAAAGTCAGATACGAACTGCGATCTTAACTGAATACGTCTGACTCACTTGACGAGCTGCATTGTGCAGACCTACACTATAATACTATTACAGCTTTGAGGAGGAGGGATTTGAAGCTCTACCTGGTTTACAGGTTAACAGTTGGAACCCATGCAATTTTGTCCATGCACAGTTTCTTGGGAAATACGTTGGGAACGTTGTCACTTCTGACTACCTATATATGTCGCCCCATCTGAACTTTGACAGACCATTCTTTTGCTCTTTTGACAGTAAGGATGAATGGAAATGGAACACAACAGCAGTGTCTTCCAAGCAGAGGCTCTGACAATCGCGGAAGCGCCCCGGAAGGTGTCATTGTTGGCAATACCACGAAACGGTATTACCACTGAGATTCACAGATAGGCGGCTTTAAAAGCAGTCTCTGCTATTGAAATAAAATCCAAGCTAGTTCACCGCTGCCGCGAAATGCTTAAGTATTTTTGCTGGCAGCACGCCACGAATCTCTGATGTCTCACATTCTTATCTTTACATTTTTTTTTGAGGATATTATGATGGCTGGACGGCGCGCGTTTGGTAATCACAGAAAGGAGGGACATGAAGCTAACCATCTCACTACATAAAAGGGCATCACAATGGGTCCAAAAGTATCTAAGTGTGGTACAGTAGGGTTCACTCTGCTCTACCAACCCACTTCAACTAAGGCTGCTGTTATAGCTATCAGGAAAATGCATCCGTAAAAAAATTGTTTCACTTTTTTGGAGCACTTAAACTCAATCGTTGAACTCAATCATGGTCTTAAAATGTTGCTTTTGAATTATAAAACTAATTCGTCAAAAAAAATTAAGCAATTGATCTTTAAATTTTCTTATAAAGGAATTTCTTTATTTTTCCGTACGAAAAACTTTTTCTGTTCAACTTCTCAACCAGTTTCACGAAGTATTCCACTGAATTCCTATGATATGCTATGGCTAAATGTGTCAGTTTTGTTCTGTTTCGTGTTTTTACGGATGGGTTTTTCTGATGGCTATAACTGAAGCCTAAGCTAACCTAAGTCTTTTTATAAAAAATGGACTATTAATAGCGAGTGCGCCCTCTTTGCTGAATATTTAAAAATTTCCCTTTATATTAAAGCAATGTACCGTTTTGGTCAAATATGTGACAGCACGAAAAATCTGTTTATATTAGATATATTTTGTCACACTCGGAAAATATAAATAAGAGACTTTTCCTCTTACACGAACAATTTTATAAATTTGTATTAACAAAACTTGTGTAGATATATTTAAGCCGTGCGTCGGTCGCAATTACAGTTTTTGTACTTTTTTAATATTTTTGCTTCTAGCTTTTATTTTTCGAATTTTATTTAGTACGGGTAGGTATATAGACTGGGCGAAATTAGCGTTGCCATAACAAAAGTTTTGTATAGCGATCCAAGTCAGTCTAAAACGCTTTTCACGGCGGAACATAAAAAGGGTGTCCCACAATTCACGCAAAACTTGAATTTTGCGCCATTCACTAGTACAGTGATGCCAACGCAATAAAAGAAAACAATGTGACACTTGACAGTTCGGGGTTAGTAAAAATGGATCGCTATACGAAAGAACAACGCATTTTCATTGTTGAGCAATGTTTTAAAAATAATGAAGGTTTGTCAGCTACAGTCCGTAATTTTCAAACCAGATTTGGCCGTGATAGTGATTTAAACCCATCAACTGTGGGCGCAGTAGCGCAGTGGTTAGTGTGCTGGACTGCTGTGCGAGGGATCCCAGGTTCGATCCCCGGAAAAACACAAATTACATCTTAGTGTTTTTTTCTACTGCGCCACCTCTCGCGAACGTCTGACAAACATCCGAGAGTATAACTGTCCTGAAAAAGCTTCTCAATTCAGCCGTTCGGAATCGGCGTATAATTGTAGGTCCCTTCCATTCGTCCCAAAAATAGAAACTCACACAAACGAATGGTTGCGAGAAGCTAGGCCTAGGGTGTCTACCGCCTGTTGCGCCACCTATTTATTTATTTATTTTTAACTGTAAAGAGAATAATTGAAAAATTCAGGGAGACTGGATGAATTAGTGATCTTAAACACTCTGGGTGTCGTGTCATAAGTCGTTCAACAGAAAACATCGAAGCAGTTCGCGAGAGTATTGCAGACAGTCAAGGAACATCATTTCAAAGTTTCAAAGTTTCAAAAGTTTCTTTATTTTTACAATAATTTCAGTTTATAATAGTTTACCCACAAAGCTAAATGCTTATCTGCAGGTGGTTATAAAACATTGTTATTATTTAATTTTTAAGTGATTGAAGTAATTCAGTTAATATTTTTGTTTCAAAGATCTCTTAAATATTTCGTTTATATAATGAAAAACTAAGTAGAGAATTTAAGTGTAAAATTTAGTGAGAATCTTTTTTTTTTTTTTTTCTATCTAACAAAATACAGTTCTAGAAAATATTTTTTTATTTCTTTTTTTCGTTTTTTAAAGTTTCTAATATTTTTAAAGTTCCCTGGTATTACATTTAATATCTTCGGTATAATATATCTAAGCTCTCTGTTCCCGTATACGTTGAAGGTTGTCGGTAATTCAAACATCCCATGCGCTCTTCTTCTAGTGTTTTGGTTATGTCTTATTGGTTGTAGAAATCGTTGATCATCCATATAATGTTGTATTGCCGTCATACGATAGATTGCGTTTATATCCAAAACTTTAAAGTGCGTATTAGGAGGTTTAATTAATTTGACAAGACGATGTTGAAGGTTCAGTATCTTATCTAGGTGTGTTTTTGCAGCATTTCCCCAGGCCAGGATTCCATATCGGATTCGTGATTCTGCTAGCGAGTAGTAGACTTGCTTCAGAACTTCAAAATTTGAAAACCTTTTAAGATAAACTAAGGCAAACATTGTGCTTTTGAGTTGAAGACGCAAAGTGTTTATATGTTCACGCCAAAGAAAGTGTTCGTCTATGGTGACTCCAAGATACTTCATCTTTTTGACGATTTCGATTGGTTTGTTGTTTGTTAACAGTGGACAGTATTCGTTTCGGTAATAAATGTTGATTGTTTCTTCCCGCTTTGATGGATGGCGTATGTGCATTATTTTTGTTTTTGTAGTGTTAATAACTAGTCCATGGTCATGACACCACTTGGATACAGAGTCTAGATGCTCTTGAAGTATTTCTATTGCTGAGTCTAAATGTTTGTGTTTGACTATGATGGCTATATCGTCTGCATATGCATAGGCTGCATTATTTTTAAATAACCGTAACAGTTCATTCGTGAACAAAATAAACAAAATGGGTCCCAATTTCGATCCCTGTGGAACACCATATACGGTAGATTTTTCTGAACTCAAGGTTGTAGATACCTTGACCTTAATCGTCCTATCAGTTAGGTAGCTCTTGAGCCATTCGGACAAATATCCCCTCACACCAATTCTGTTTAAGCTTTCCATAAGCTTTTCTTGACTGAGAGTGTCGAAGGCCTTGCTGAAGTCAACGAATAGCACAAGGACATGGTGATTTCGATTAAGACCTGCGTTAATAGTGTTTGTGAACTCTCCTAGGAGTCTCTCTGTACTTTTGCTTTTCTGGAACCCGTATTGATTTGGGTGCAAAACTTTGTGTTTCTCAATAAATATGTTTAGTCGTTTAACAATGATTTCTTCCAAACATTTTTCAACGGTTGACAGGATTGCGATTGGTCTATAGTTTTCTACTTTGTTTTTTATGCCTCCTTTGTAAATAGGACGAATAATTGATGTTTTCATCAGTCTTGGCACGCAACCTTGTGCTAGACTACGATTGATTATTGTTTGTACAACAGGGGCAAGTGTTTCGGCGTTCATTTTGAGATCAACTGGTCTAATGTTGTCTGCTCCAGGTCCTTTTTTGGTGTTTATTTTGCTAAGAATTTGAAATATCTCCTCTTTGCTGGCTTCTTCTACATAAATACTCTGCTTTACTCTCAAGTTTTCATGATTCGAGGTTTGAGTTTTGATATTGCACATATGAATCATATTTGGTACTTGGTTTGCGAATTGATCCGCAAATTTTTCTACAATAGAGCATTCACCATCGACATTTGTTGAAAAGTTATTTTGTATGACTTCATCGATTAAAGCTTTCTTTCTTCCCAATAGCTCATTTATCACATTCCACGTCTTTCTAGGGTCATTTTGTGCATTTATAAATTTTTGTTTGTAAAAGTTGGTTTTGATGTTTTGTATGTTTTTGTTTACAACATTTCTGTAATTTTTGTATTCGCGCTCATAGCTCTGACTTCTTGGACTGTTCTTCCATCTCCTATATAACTCATCTCTTTTCTTACACATTGTAATTATTTCACCGTTGATCCACGGTTTTTGTTTTCGATTTCGGCACCATAGCTAAAAATTGGACATTTCAAGAAGCTCTCTACAGCGAATTCTCACGAAAGACTTGAAACGTCATACTTACAAAGTTCAATTGACTCAAGAACTGAAGACTACTGACCATGGCGCGAAGAGAGTTCATTGAATGGATTTTGGAACAACAACAAGTGGATGCTGATTTTTCGAGCAAAATCATCTCCGGTGATGAAGATCATTTGCATCTTGATAGCTTCGTTAATTGTTCAAAATTGTCGAATTCGGAGTTCAGAAAACCCACGAGTAATTGTTGAGAGACAAATGCATCCACAACGCGTGACTTTTTGGTGCGGATTTTTGGCTAGAGGCATTATCGGACCATTCTTCTTCGAAAATGCGGCTGGTCAGGCAGTAACAATTAATGGTGTTCGTTATCGTGGCCGTGGCGGTCATTTATCCGATTTGCTATCCATACATAACCCCAATCTTTATACTACTCTATGAATCAATAAAAAATATAAACTTTCTAATTCAAAATCTTTTTTTTTTCTACATTTTGCGTGAATTATGGGACACCCTTTAGATAGAATCTGTACCTATAGAATCATTCCTCGTTTCGGTATTTCTGATGCCGCACCACACATATCACTAATGCTTCTTTAAATCAGGCAAAAAGACAGCCTAGTTCCATATTCGAGCTTAAATTAGGAAAACTGAATATAAGCTAGTGGTCAATTAAACGCGGTCAACATACTAGATTGAGCTATCTTATGATTTCCTTGACACCATGTCATTTTAAATGACAAATGATTCAAGTCACTTTGGCATTGATTGCAGGACTATATTGATAAAAATAGAGACTTTCAAATGGCGACAAAATGCTTCAAGCCCATTACTTCACCAATGTCCTATTTGCTTATAGATTATCCTTAATGCAGCCACTCTGTCTGCAGTGTGAGTCAACTATCGATTTTATCTGCGAATCCCCACTATAGTTGATTTTTTTATCAAATAAAACTGTGGGCTAAATAACTTTTGTTGTTAGATTTACTAGAGGGATATAGTTCTGGAATCATGTTAATTTTTTTTCCAGACAGCATTGGCGACACGCGTTTTCAGATCGATAACAAAATCCCTGCTAGGATGTTGACATCGTAAAATATCTTCTCTCACTATCACAAGCTGCCCTACTTTCTTCCCTACATAAAACTGAGTGAGTGTGTGCGTAGGTACATTCAAGCCAATAAAAATAACTAAAAATCGGCATCAATAATAAAATCTCTGGGGAATTTCAGAAATATAATAAATATTCATCCACGAAATACGAGTAGATAATCGTTTACATTTCTAAAAGTACATAGACAACATGACGACAAAGGTATAAAACAGCTTGCCAGACAGATGGACAAATAAATTAAATTTTCATATAGATATCTTGCGTAATCATAATAATATTATAGCCGTAAGCTATATTTTGAAATATATATATATTTAGCGAATTGTAGTTCTAAAAATAGGTTTTAATTTCCTATTTCATTTGGGACTGTTAAAGCATATCTCTCACTCGCATGGTACTATTGCATGATAGATGTTCCTTTTTTTTCTGTATTTTATTTATTTTTCGAGTTCGTGGTAGGTAGCTCACACGAAAATTATCGAAAACGATTAATGAGTGTTTATGCTTGAAATCAACACACTGTATGTGGTGTAGACAAATATTATCGATGAGATATAAATTGTTTGTTTTTAGCGCAACTTGCTGTGGTTTGGCAAAAAATGCTAGACTGGAAATTGGAATCTACATTAAAATGTTTCTGAACATTCGGAAGTATTTTTTTTAAATATCGTGCAATATATTTTTAAAATATTAGGTCTAGGTATTCCACTATCCGGTTGAGCGCGCTCTACTCGATTTACGTTCGAACAAAACTAAAGGACCATTCACATGAGAGCGACCAATTACCTACGAACGAACGAATATACGCAAGTTTTGACAGTCCGTTCACATGAACCCTTTTCTTGATCGCGGCAGTTCTTAATATTACAGTATTTGAACGAGTAAATCTAAAAAACAAACAAAACTGCTTAGATATTTTTTTTTTTTTTTTTAAATTGCTTCATTTCAAAAACTTTTGATAGAAATAAATTGAAAGAACTGTTCTCAAAACTGAGCTTTCACGTTCTTGGTATGATTGCAAATTTCAGTTTCTTGGTTTATTTTATGAAGTAGCTACCAAAAACTGCTTAGATATTTTTTTTTTTTTTTTTAAATTGCTTCATTTCAAAAACTTTTGATAGAAATAAATTGAAAGAACTGTTCTCAAAACTGAGCTTTCACGTTCTTGGTATGATTGCAAATTTCAGTTTCTTGGTTTATTTTATGAAGTAGCTACCAAATAGTTCTATTGTGACCTACAAAATATTTAGGTTGAAGGTTACAAAGTTCAGTTATCACGGCAATTGCGAAAGAGTTGGAAGAGCTAAGGTCTATTAGCGCATCGCATAGTAAAGGGTGTCCCAACAAGAGCGTCGGATTTAAATTTGCCGCCATTTTGTTAATACGAGTACAGCACAAATTACCTAGACTGGCCAACCAAACAACATTCGTGTCAAGAAATTTGCATTCGTCACTTATAAGTCACACTGTCCCATTGTAAATTGCATGAGTACCCGAATGAAATTGTCAAACGGGGAGACTTATCTACTGTTGTTAGTACCAATCCCGTATACCAGATAAGGCTCCCACTATAGAAAGTGACTTCGGTCACTATTCTGAATTTTTGGTGGCTGAGTTTCCTTTGGGAGACTGGCCTTAAATTGGAACCGCGCTTGTAGCTGGGCCACATTCGGAGCCACGCTTGTCGCTGGGCCGCAAATCGGAACCACGCTTGTCGTTGGGCCGCAGATCGGAGCCACGCTTGTCGCTGGGCCGCAGATCGGAGCCACGCTTGTCGTTGGGCCGCGCAACGGAGACACGCTTGTCGCTGGGCCGCAACGGAGCCACGTTTATCGCTGGGCCGCAACGGAGCCACGCTAGTCGCTGGGCCGCAACGGAGCCACGCTTGTCGCTGGGCCGCAACGGAGCCACGCTCATCGTTGGGCCGCAACGGAGCCACGTTTATCGCTGGGCCGCAACGGAGCCACGCTTGTCGCTGGGCCGCAACGGAGCCACGTTTATCGCTGGGCCGCAACGGAGCCACGCTTGTCGTTGGGCCGCATCTTGTAAACACGGAGCCACGCTTGTCGCTGGGCCGAATCTTGTAAACACGGAGCCACGCTTATCGTTGGGCCGCATATTGTATTTGTATACCGGGGTACTAATAATCATTTTTAGTGTTCAGGCTAACTTTTACGAAGTCACAATAGCGAACATTTTCATATAAAATTATCCATTGTGACCGTCAAAATATTTAAGTTGAAGACTAAAAATGATTATTGGTAAGGCCCATAGTGTATACTCAACCTAGGAAGTTAATCAATGTTAAGGTAAACATAAGATAGTAGTTTATACGTTGGTTAATAAAATAAAGAATATCTCTTAACCAAAGTTTGGTGTTTCTTTGGCGAATCCTGGATCCGGCGAGCAAAACCTCGGCCTTAGAAAAAGAACATCACAAAGCATTCAAACCAACAACGTTTAATTATTTTAAAAACACCTTCCGCGGTACTAATAATCATTTTTAGTGTCCAGGCTAACTTTTACGAAGTCACAATGGTGAAAATTTCCATACAAAATTATCCATTGTGACCGTCCGAATATTTAAGTTGAAGATTAAAAATGATTATTGGTAAGGCCCATTACAAAAATGGTGAAAGTTTTGCGAAAACAGTTCGAAAACAAGACGGTGCGACCTGCCACACAGCACGTGAAACAATGTATACTGTAGAAGTGCAGACCAAGTTTCCAGACTGTGTCATTTTTCTCGATTTGGCGATCAAAAAAATTGGCAACCAAGATCGTGCGATATAACGCCGATGGACTTTTTTATTTGGGGCTATGTGAAGGAAAAGGTGTATGTGAATAAGCCTGAAACAGTTGAACGTCTTAAAGAGGAAATACGGCGAGTTATTGGTCAAATACAGCCACATTTATGCGAAAATGTTATTCAAAATTTCAACAAAAGAATAACCCTGTACGAGTGGTTTCGTGGTGGCCATTTTTGTCTGATGTTGTATTTCTCGGAATTATTTTTCTTTATGTTGAAATAAAAAATTTTGCTTAATTTAAAAAAATTAATGTTGTTTTTTTCTTTATAATTGTCTTTAGCCAATAACCGAAAACATGTACATACTTTAAGGGACTGGAAGTCATTATGAAAACAGGCGGTTGTAATAAAACCCATGTTAATATTTCGATTGTTAAATTGGACAACTGATAACCTGTACCCACTGTTTACCTTCGACTAGATTCAGAGATGTAACCATTCGAGTTTGAATCAAAATACAGTGAGCGTCAAAAGTGGTAGTGGTGGAACACCGATGTTCTTTTGAGTTTTCTTTAGGGTATTAACAGGTCTAAAAAACCAACGATCCCTAAAAAATTTGATAACGAGATATCATTTCATTTCGATAGCATAAAATTCTTTATAGACAGGTAGGTATTTAAAAATGTTCCAACTTTAAAGGCAAATGAAAACAGCGTTGGTGTTCATTTACTTCTGACGCTCACTGTAATTTTCGACTTATTGTTTGAAATTCTGTTACAATTGTTATTTTTTTTCACAATTTTTCATAATTTTTCATTCAAGACCTCTCAAACTCAATTTAAATTCAATAAATGCAATCATTTCTTCTCGTATAGTAAAAATAAAACTTTAAAACTTACCAGGGTCCCAATTCGCGTCAGCAGCCATCACTTCAGCAGTCATCCTTTGCAAGACTTCAGGAAGATCTTTAATTTTCTGCAAAAAAAAGAGAATGGTATAATTTAGCTGCTAATGTTTATAAAGATTATTCTGACATTAAGAATGATAGAGCATCCCAATTCTTAAAATACATGTTGCTACGTTACGTGCCAATGTTTATTCGGACTGTCCGCCGCGCGCCGTGTCGTCATAGACTTTCTCGTGAATTATTCTTTTTGGCGTCAGTTCGCGGAAAATATCTTCAAATTTAGTGGCACGGTAATATTTTGTGAAACATTTATTTTTAGACAGACTTCTTGCACAAAATATAAAAGAATAAGAACACATCAAGTACTTGCATTTTCGATTTTCAGTCATTGATGCATAACCCTAATTAAGTAAAATTAACAAATGACGTTCTTCGCCGTCATTTCAAATGTTGATGCTTATTTTACGAAACCTGCCACCAGCCAGAGACAGTTCTCCGCTTCAATTTTAAATTATGTAGTTTCACTTGATTTATTAATTTTTTTTTCTGTGTTTATTGTTTCATTTTATGTAACGTAAACTCTGTCAGCAGAAATGCCAACAGAAGACAATTAAATTTGTCTTCCATTTCCATTCCATTGGTGTCGACTTTTGCAGCGAACTTCCGCTGGGTCAAATTACAGTTGCATAGGATTTTTATTTCACTTTAATGTTTTGGTTATTATATTTTTTTTGTTGTTGTTGGTTGGACTGTCCTGGGAGATAGTGTGCCAAGTGCCAAACTGTCAACTGCCAAATGAGTTTCATTTAACGATATTATGAACTTGAGAAGTGTTTTGTTTATTCGATGAGGGTTTCATTGAGGTTGGTTATATGCATACAATGTACATATATCTGTATAGGAGTAGATGTCTCGTAATCGTAATGCTTTTGGGTTCGGATTTTAAGTTACCATATATGACCCATTCTGCAGTGAAATTGACCATTCGGGGATCAGTGATAGTCACCAATTGAATAGTAGGTAGGTTGGTCGAATAATAAAATGTAACAATGAGACCTGACAGCTGTCACTATATAAATACAAAAAATTACTAAAACAGAGATTTAACACTTGCGATAACATTAAACTGATTTTAATAAATGATTTTAATAAAACAGTTAACAAATATAAGGGTTCACCAAAATGACAGCTACGGCGGCGTTGACAAAAATAGTCAGTGCTAAGTTGTCGCCCTGACTAAATCCTGGGATGGGATCAGTTCGGTTCTGAACTATATAACTCCACGATGCCTCGAATACAGCTTATTAGTGCAAGTTCGAGCTTAGAGTGCTGTAAAAAAACACCCTTTACTAACAGGCGTATTGTTACTGAAGCCACAAATAAGTTGACTGACAAGTGACAGCAATCACAACGCAATTGATGTGAACTAGGTATTAACATATTGTAATAGACGTAGACGTTACCTGCCTTCCTTAAATTGTAATAACCAAACCGAAAAAAAAGTTTATTATGCAATAACCAATCTCCATGAAAATATAATATTTATAAAGACCGCAAATAAATTCTCATGTGTATGCTGTTGGCCGTTGGGTTTTGTAAAAGGCTGCCTTAAGTTGCGGGTGGGGATTTCCCCAGATGGTTAAAACGATATTGCCTGCAGTAAACCATTCAATTTGACTACGTAATGACGAGTAGCAGACGATGTTGCTGTAAGCCTTATTGAACCATCATCAGAATTAACATCTCTCTTAGTTACCACCTTACTAGAGAAGATATATATTCTCATAATTACTTCCAGAGCTGTAATCTAATAGGACTAGGTTGATTATTTTGCGGTTACGTCGGACGAAAAGTCCGACGTTTAAACCTGCTTTTAAGGATTACATATTCGAAAAGCATACATGGACAAAGAAAATTGAGGTGCCTAACTCGCAGTTGTAATTTGTAAATCTCCTGTCAAAATGTGACACTTGTCTTTTTAATTCCTATTCCTGTACGAAAAATAGCAAACAATTTTGAGATAACAAAGAGCGCTTCTCAATGACTGACAATGAATGGGGTCATATAAAAATCTAGTTAACTAAGTCTGAAATTTGAAGTGATGTGGTTTAGATTTAAGGTCTGATGTTCCGGTACCTACTTTTTGGGCCAATATTGGCAAAGTGCCATATTTATATTCAAAAAAATAAATAAATTCAATAAAAAAGTTAGAAACTTGCATTTGAACGACTTGACAAAATCTGTCAAAGTAATTTTTTGAGCGCAGGCGTTTCGGCTACATTTTACTAAAATCTTCGTATGCGTTATTGTACAAGAAATGTATAGTTTTTTTCTATTGACAATTATGGAGGGTAACTGACAAATTTAGCCAAATAAGTATTCAGGTGACATTTCGATTGTAAATGGCTGACATAGCAAAAGTGATATTAACTAGCTCAAGTTCTTGCGATCATGGGAATCTAAATAAATAAATAAATAGGTGGCGCAACAGACAGGTAGACACGCTAGGCGTAGCTTCTCGCAACCATTCGTTTTGTGTGAGTTTCTATTTTTGGGACGAATGGAAGGGACCGACAATTTTATGCCGAGTCCGAACGGCTGAATTGCCGTTTCAGGATAGTCATACTCTCGGATGTTTGTCAGACATTCGCGAGAGGTGGCGCAGTAGAAAAAAACCTTAAGATGCAATTTGTGATTTCCGGAGATCGAACCGAGGATCCCTCGGACAGTAGTCCAGCACACTAACCACTGCGCTACTGCGCCCACATCATGGGAATCTAGTCCATAAAAATTTACCCGACTTAACAACTCAAACCAAACCAACGATTTAATTTGCGTCATCGCACGAAGTTACATAATATCAGATTTACCTATTTCATTGATAATGCGTTTCAAGTTAACACAACTAATCGAAGAACTGACAAACGATTTTTTGGTATTGACTTACATAAGCATTATAGTGTCGATTAAAATGACAAAAACCAGATCCGTTAAGCTTTTTAAATTCAATGGCATATAGAAATCAGTTTTTAATGAGAGAGAATTTTTAAGTCTCATACTCATACCTAATGCTGGGTTTCCACTTGTTGATTTGAATTTGACAATTGACGTATTTTTATGACAATTAAAAAATTGGCAAGTGGAAATAGCGAAAAATTGCTTGTCAATGAATTGACAAACAGTGATAACCAATAACTGACAAATAATTTGATTGACAAGTGGAAATAGCGGAATTGTCAATTAAAATGTGACTTTGACAGTGAAAATTAATTGGCATCAAATTCATAAGTTTTGTCAATCAACTGACAAACGATTTTTTGCCAATAATTGATATAAGTGGAAATTAACTGACGGTGGTGTCGTTCAATGACATAAACACGAGAGCTGTCAAACTTTGTCAATCAACCGACATGTGGAAACCCATCTTAACACGATTGTAGTAGTTGTCAATATACGAACTTCTATTGTAGGCAAGAAGTGTCATTCTCTTTATGCGCCCATCAGTAACTAATAATCTTTGACAGATGGCAAGTTACTCAGCTCACAGCGCTGTCAACTATTTGACAAGTTCATTTGGGAACTTTTTCCGTTTTACGAGTTCAATTAAACAAAATAATTTATTTTCTCTAAAGTTTGGCGTTCTCATCCCATTTTAATAGACATTAAATATACTTACTGAAAAACTAATTTTTCTGTAAGTGCTTCGAAGTTGTTTGGGGTGAGTATTGTCAAACGCAAAATATTACGTGAGTGACGCTCCTATTTATGTTCTACTCAAACTTAAGTTTGACTCTGCACTGTGAAACCGGGCATAAGTCCACATGAGCTCTTTGTAAGGAAACACTTTTGTAGTATTTCTTCAATCAAATACCTAATATACCTTATACCCGCAAGTGTTAGGCAATTTTGCAAAGCATTTCATTACACAATCTAATAACTTGTAAATATTAATAGCCCCTTGTGGCTAACTTCTTTTCTAAGTGTACATTGTACAACTACTGTTTGTTTAATTTATACCATACCATAGTTTCGTGGTGCCCCACCTAATTTGTGATTCCAAAGACAAACACCCACAAGTACTCACCTGAACTGTCGAAACCCAGCCCAAAAATACACTCAATTCCGCAGTGCCTAAGTTCTGAAACTTTAATGACATTCAAACAGCAAAACAACACAAAATACAGAGCTTAGGTATAGGACTCCTTTCATTACACTTCATACAATAGAGTATCGTTTACCTTTCTATAAAGTCCTTACCGCCCATTTGCTAAAAGCAAATGCAAACGTGTACGTTAATTAAACCGAACAAACGAGTACTAATGACGTCCTTTTGAGCTAAGTTCGTCGAAGTACATTAGGTGAACAACCTTTTGGAACACACAGCAACGAGTGCGAAACACATGCCTCGGCGGCAGCACCAGAATCAGGGAAATCCGTGCCAAGCCAAATGTCAGTCTCCATGTCCAACCGTTTTATGTTGGTTGCCAGCCAACTAGCGAGGCACTCGAATCTGGGCATAGCGAGGAGCAAACAAAAATGCACAATACAAAGCAAAGCAAAGCAGAGTGTGTGTGTGTGTGCATGGGGCATCTCTATTATTTATGGACTCGCATTGCAAGGGGGAAAACGCCTTACCATCACTTCTAGTTTCTAGATGATGCTCTAGATTGTAATATTGTGGGTATAGTTTATATATGTGTACATCGAGTTGTACTCATCTTGGGTGGACGCCAAAATGGTTCCATCTCGCCTGAGGGCAAGAGAAATAATAACAAAACTCACTGGCCACCTAGGTATCCTATATATACAGTATGTATTTGTATATGTATATATAGGCACTGAAAGGATTACATATATATGCGTTTGTTTGATACATTCCTAAATGGATTTATTATAACTCAATTTTGGGGAGCACTCTCCTAACTTAGCAGTGGACTTGGCTCTCGGAATCGGAACCAAGATAAATGATATCGTGTCTTTATGCAATTGCTTCTTGAACGCCAACGTTTTGGGGATTTTTTTTTATTTTTATTTTTTTGTCGGGTGGCAATGATGAAGATAATTGAGTTACCAGTCGGCCTGGGGGTTAGCAATCATTTTTTTTTATGTTTTTTTATCTGTAGAGAATTGTTTGGATGCATATAGAGCCAGTGCGCCTCCTACAATAAATAATACAATTTTGGGTTGGCAATGCGGCTGAGAATGTCAAAGTGTACGAGTATAGCTTATAGCTTTGACTTGGACTAAAAAGACTTGCCACCTTAAGCAAGGCGCGCATTACAGTGGTGAGAAAGTGGCGTGGTGACCAATTGGCAGGTAGCGGCGATCACTTGGTATGGCGATGGAATGGCGGCGAATTGGTATGAAAGTAATTTAACGCGCATTGATGTGGCAAATAACGTATGCGGTACCACCGATTCAGCAGTTTATAAAATATTGTCCTATGTTGAATTCATGGTCGTTCCGCATGGTTTTATTTTCCGGGTAAACAAAAATACGCAGTTGCGATGCCAAAATACTGTCGTCACCAGCCTCTTCAATATGATATGCTTCTACAAGGGATATGCCTCTAAAATCCACGTCGTCATCACCCGTTTCCACTTGAAAATTAAACTTGTTCTAGATAACTGGCACCACGCCGCTGAGCCACACCACTTTGGTGCGCGCCTTGCTTTAGAAGGTAAACGAGTCTTCCATTTTACGATATTATACTTTTCGAAGAAAAATTGGTTTAATTTATAAGTTACTATACATTTGCATTGTCCGTCAATTATTTAACCGATGTGGCTGAACTGATTCTGTACTCCGTATGCATCGAACGTTATTTCCTCAGACGTGTGCCCAGGAATCCCACCCACACACACACGCGGTTGTTTGTTTGGACAATGCACATATCAATGGCTACAATTTTACAACTTTAGATCCAACGGGTGTCAAGAAATTTATGAGCTTCTTGCTTTTTAATTTTTTTTTGTTGTGTTTATTATTTGAAATTTTATTCATGAGCTTTTTGCTTTTTAATATTTTTATTTATTGTTGAGTGGTTATTATTTGAATTTTGTGGAATCGCATCGCAGCGCCACCTACCGGGTGAATCTAAACCATCCTTAGATCCATTCAAACACATACACAAAATTTCATTAAAATCGGTCCAGCCGTTTAGGAGGATTTCGGTTACAAACACGTACCTACAGAAGAATTATATTAAGGAAAAATGATTTTGCTATAAGTCCGTTTTTGATGATTTGAAAATAAGGTGCACCACTTGACCCAAAACTACTAACGACTTCATTATATTTGTGTGGTCAGCGGAGGTTACCATAATATACTTTACAAATATTGTATAAATGGCAACATTTTTAAGGGAATTTTGCATCACGATTTCGTCACAATTGCGGCTGATTTTGCGAAAAGAAGCTTTGCTATTACCATTGACTTATTTTTCTACCGAGCTGTCTTTACAACACAATCGTGATCTTCACATCAATAACTGGATTAACCTAAAAATGTTTATCTCACAAAGTCTAAGTCCTAGCGTCTTACAGCCATTCATAATCTGCTTCATAATGACCGAAATAGGTCTATAAACTTCATGAAAGACAGCATTTTATTCACAACTTTAAGACGTTCTTAAGTCGTTAAGTTTCATCTTGACAGCTGTCAAAGAATGACAACTTATGTCGTTTTCGGTTGGTCGCCCAGAACCGTCCGGAAGAACTCTCCGAGATTCTGAAATCAAATCCAGAAGCAAATTTATCTTCTTTTCAGTAGAAGGAACTGACAATTGAGTGCCAATCGAACGCTTTGAGAAGCGTTCGGATTGCTTCCGGACGGTTCTGGATGACCAATCGAAAACGACATTAATAATTGGAAGTTCAATTTTGAAAATAATTTTCACTCGTACGATTGATTTCCAATACCTTGTGTACTCTTTCACTTTCTTGTTACCTTTCGCTTTCATATAATTCAACCAAAGACTAACCCACAACCTCTTCACTTCACTCATCAAAGTAAAACGTCGGTCACTCTTAATTTCCGAGTTTAAATACCAACATCAATATCATTTGACCTCTCCTACAAGTGTAAACGCTCGAGTTCGTCAAGACATCAATCAATTGTCCAACCTGAAATGTTGTGAAAAATCTGCAATGTGGGGTCTGCTAGCAGGTAAGTTGTAGGGGTATAAAATATATATGAACACCTGTGCATTGGGGCGGGCGATTATTTAGACTTCAATTGTGTGCTATAGTGTTCTATTGAAAACCCCCTGTTAACGTTAGTTCTTAGTTGTCTACATATGTTCATACTCGTGTAGTCGGGAGTATCTATTTTTAAAAACACCCAAGGGGTGAGCACGAATAAATAATTCAGTGGATTCAGAAAAAAAAAAAAAAAAGAAATGAGGAAAGTGCTGCCCGCCTCTCTGCTCTATGAAGGAGACACTAATTTCGCACTGAAAAATAACTTTTTAAAGATATTTTAAAATTAATTGCCAAGAACACGACAACCGAACTATTTAGCAACAAACTAGAGTGGATTGATAGATAGGTACTACGTCTCTGTCTCTGCTGTATATAGAAGGGCTGACTCAAAAATATTGACGTCAGCACGAAGCACCATACACGTATATAGTTCGAGGTCGTGTTCTACGATTATTTCGCTCAAAATGATATGACATTTGCGCGCTACGGTATTGACCTTATCCTATAAAATACATACATACTACCACCCTTGTCAAGAATTGTCTAACTCAATTCAAACAGTTAATATTAGATATGACATACGAAATGATTGCAGAATAGGCTATTTCAAGTTGTCATAGCCCCTCGAAGACAATATGCACAATAATTATGTAATGTCACGCAGAGTTTTTTGTATAATAGGTATCGTATAGGCCAGGGGATGTAATCCAGTTAAGGATGACTTTGGAATTAATATTCCAGGAAGCGGAAGGAAATACAAGGAGAGGTAAATATTTGACTAGGAGACAATTAATGAGTTTGACAGCAAAAATAATCACTTTGATGACGAAGAATTTTTTTTAACTTGTCTATTTTTGGTAGTATTTTAACAAGTTCTACCTGAAAAAAAAAAAAAAAAAATGTTTAAGTCAACTCGTTTATTTGGGATTATAGCTATGTTCATCTTGGGAAGATATCTGAGCAATAATTTTAACCAAAACGTTTGCTTACTAATTGCTATCTATTGTTCTCGCGAGTAGGGGAACCCGGGGCGGAATGCGATCCGGGGCAGAATGGGATTCTGTCAATAACTTCTCTTGCTGTCATTCAAACGTGACAAAAAGTTGATTTATATATCAGTTGATTTATATGATCTCGGTTCGGACGCGTCGCTTTGAGTTTGAGTTTTTTTAGTTGTACCTACAATAAACGGGTTTCTTTCTATATTCTTTGTTTTTGATACTAGTAAAAAAAAACATTCTTAAACACATATGGCTCGGGGCAGAACGGCGTGGGGCGGATTGGGATGTCAAACCCAAGCCATTCAAGAAAAAATATTTAAACAGTCAAAGACTTCAAATGCTCTAAAAGAAAAGAAACCAAGGAAAAAAATGTTAAGAAAAAAAAAACGCCACCAGTTCCGAGGACGAGGATGGAGACGCAAATTGTCTTTATTGCAAGGACCTATACTCAATACCGACGAAAGGATGGTGTTCCTTTATTGTATATGCAAAAAATGGGTCCATAACTCTTCAACGACGTTGGTTTGCGAGTTCTGCAAAGAGTAAAGCATATCCCATTCTACTCCATATACCGGGGCAGAACAGGAAAAATAGGTTGCATTGAAAATGCATTTTTTTTTCATTATAAAAAAAACATAGAAAACTGAAAACATTTGTATAGATACAAATGAAAGTTAAGGTCATTCATTAAAAGTTAAATGATGTTTTAATTCCTAAATTTGCAGTAAATACACGGTGTTAAGTCAAAACTGCCCCTTTCCGCCCCGGGTCCCCTACCTATTTGAGAGAAACAGGTTGACACAGTTACCAACTTTGACAATCAGAGTACAATTTGAAAAAAATTGCCGGTTTTAATGTGTGGTATACGCCTCCACATCCGAACTTAAATTTTCTGACTATAAAACTTGTTCGTAAGGGGAAAATAATAATAGCATTGCATATAGACAGTAATCCAGCTTAAGTCAATGTGCGATTACATTGAAATTGTTATTAGAAAGATTTTTAGCCTATGTTTATGTACCTATTGGTGAATGCTTTTCGTTTGACTTAACTTAAGTAGATTTAATGCCCATTTTTTTAAATTTAATTTTGTATTGTGGCAGTTACGAAACGTCAACAATTTCCTCTTACTAACGTATTCGCACTTAATAATTTGTGACAAGAACTTGGGCTTATTGAACCTTGTATAATACCTCACAAGAATTCCACGAATTCTATAAAAATTGAGGCGACCAGCGCCAGAGTTACGATCCCACACCTCTCTAATAGAATAATGTAATCCAATAAAAGAATAATGTAATCCAATATATTTATTAAGTTATATTTTACCTCTCTAAATTGTATCATATTATAATTCTAAATTCTGTAACATAATATTATATTCATTCGTAGTCACATTCCATCCACCTTTCGTTCTCACGATTTGTATATTGTAGTATCAGCACAATAGATCACATTCCAATTACCTTCCGTTCTCATAATTTGTATCTTGTAGCATAAGCACAATAGAATTACTATATAAGCCATTAAAAAACTAAAACGATGTTCAGTTCTGTCAATAAAATTTCCTAGGGCGAAGCTCTGCCCAAATAAATCGTGTTTTTTTTATCATCCGTTGGCGTGATATAGTTCATTCCAGCGGCAAAAATATTACGAGTAATATTGTGTCGACGTTCACGTATTTAACGGACAGCCCTATGAAATATTATGTCGCATATCCGTTGCACATAATATTCTTAAATAATAAACAAATCAACGGCGAGAAAATTTAACCTACTTTCTACTTAAATTTCAAAATTTGATCGAACCATAATTTCATTAGATAACAATAGATTGCATGGAAGTAATCCAGCTTAAGCCACATTGGGGTTGTATGTGGTGAGCGTGATTACAACAAAATTAGTTGCACATATTTCAAGCGTTTGACAGACATTTAGTGGGTATTAATCAAGTCAAGAAATTTCACCCGAACTCAGTAGGTACTCAGTTAAAATTTCGATGTGTAAAGATTTCGCATAACTGATGCGTATGTCTTGTCGCTCTGTCAATTTGTGTATATTTAATGCACATTTTATTTCGAGTGACAAGGGTCAAATAATTAAATTTGCGAGACCCACAGTTGTTTTGAGTAGATAGGTATATATGTAGGCAAATATGACAGTGCGACCCACTAAACATTTTGGTTCAGCATTATACTTCCATGAAAAGCGAATGCTACTTTATGAGAACTTATTATTATTTATGCAAATGTCACATAAATGACAAATGTCAGTTGGCAAGTGGCAACTATTTATATATTGGCGCTCTCGATTCACCTGTCAGTAAATGTAGCGATGAAGGAATAGTGAAGAATCAAAATATGGCTTAAAAGGAGTTGGCCTTCTTCTTGTTCAGTGGGTGCGGGGCACTGGCCGAATTAAGTGTTGCTTCTATTGTGGCTTCACGAGATTGTACAGTGCAAGAACAAAAAGGTGTATGAGTTGAAATTGGCTTCGCTGGTATTATGGAAGTTCAAACTACTCTTTACCTAACATTCTTTTGAACGCAAGAACGTATACAGTTTGCTTTACGGTAAGCTTGTATACATTTGAACGCAAGGAAGTATATAGCAAAAGCTATATACAGAGGGTGCTGCCTCGGATCTTGGTAAATGGATGTCCAAATAGGAAGTGACTTTCGGGTTGCGGAAGTGTTGACCAGTACCTTTTAAAACACAACTGGTACCACGGGTGGTTTGGGAGCCCCTGCATCTTAGGATGTAGCCCATTCCGTTGAGGAAGGATCATCGTGGTGGCTGTAGTTTCATTCTCAAATGCGAGACCAGAATATGTTCGTTAGAGCACAGAGGTGGAGATAGTACCTCGCCCCCACCAAGGGGACCTGGCTATCCTACCAATAGCCAGGTAATTGTACCAGGGTTAGTTAGGCTTGCCTAACTGCTCTGGGGCGTAGGTCTACGTGTTTCTCAGGACTCAATATGGGTGTGCCCATAGTGATATAAATGCGTATTACAAGGTGTTCACTTTAAACCATACTTATATTTTCTGTTCAGTGGGTGCACAATCTTTTAACTGACAAGTTTATGTACTAGATGCTTCATTGTAATAGTTTTATTAGCTCATCATCTGGTGGTAATTTCTTATATAAATGAAAATGGGGACTTAAAATCCTGGATCACTCAGACCAATCCCGGTGCATTATACTAACAAGCCGAAACTCCTGTTTCTGTCCTGGTGGAGATAGTCTGACATAAGTCGTTTCTCTTTACAGTCGGCAGAGTATTGCTGCCCCACGCCGGTGTTCGAATTATACTCACTCGGGTCACAGACAATGACTATACTATACACTACAAAATATAGAACTGCCACTTTCAGACTTTTGTAACACACTCAAATGACATTTGTAGAAATAAAATACCCTTAAGACTTACACAAGGTCCTTATACATAGTTCGTGTCAAGAACCTAACAACAAGAAATAAACTGAACGTAGCCTATTAACGCATGATTTTTAAACTGACTAATAACGTCACTTCCGACTACATATTAATATAACTGTCACTCAAAGTAATATACGTTAGCTGGACTTCCTGCGTTAGATATTGATTCTTTTAACTTTAAAGAACTAAATAGACGAAAAGTCCACAAATTTTAATAAAAATCAAAGTAGGAAAAAGCAGCAAAGTAAACAATAGTAAGTGTCAACATCAAAATGACATGTCCGGAAATCTAAATAATTACAATAAACAAAAAGTAATAATGTACTACCATCTTTCTGAGCATGACATGATTCCCTTTCCTTGCACAATGTTTTGCTTTGGCTTTTGCCTGTATCTACATCCTTGAGTGTGTAATACAGACACTCATAAATACCAACATATCAGATCCTTCCTCCCCCACTGGATAGTTTTAGCCAGCAAAACTACAAAGCATCAGGGAGGAAACCTTGAACTAGTTAACTTTCATCTCTTCTCCCGCAAATTCCCCGGAAGTCCTTGGTGTCTTCTTCTTCTTTATTCGATGTGAAAATGAAATTTTCCTGCAACTCCCTTGGCAACTGTCATCCCGCATACGCATACATATACAAAAATAAGAAAGGCACACAAATGTGCTGAACACTATCAGTTGCCACTGTAGTACCTATAGTAGAAAATAAATGTCACCATGGGGAAGGTTGCGACCAGAGAGACACAGGTTGAATTTTCCGGAGAAACAAATTTCCGAAGGATATATGCTTGCATTGTTCCAAGTTCCATCACCATCCTAGGGGATGAAACATACAATCAGTGCAGCAGTAGCAGCATCATTCTATGCACGTAGGTAGCTTAGGAAAAGTCCTTAAAAAGCAGCTGCACAGTAGCATAACTATTACAAGCAAGGCTGTGTGTATTGTGTGTGTTTCTTCGTTTTACACCCTCTATTCTGTTTTCACACTCGAGGGCGAAAGGCAGCAATTGCACACACGTTTGCGGAAAATCAATTTCCACACAGATTTCCCTTTCGGTTTTGATAAAATTTTACCTTTATTATTGGACTTCTAACAAGAATTGGATTTGGTATCCTTTTGCAAGAATATTTTGCTGCAGAAATTTACCTATTTTTTTTTTCACTTTCAGCACATTATACGTTGTTTTCGAGATTTTCACACGAGAATTTTCACTTCATAACACTGGTGTATGTAGGCACACACGCTCGCTCGAATATGGGAATAATTTTTTTTTATTTTTATTTTTTTCAAAAACTCATTTATTTGCAAGAGGCGATGAGGAAAATAGTTTATTGTTGTGTTGTTGTTGTTTATGTTATTTTTAGGATAAGATTGCACCGTTGGGATTCGCGTCGAGTGTCGAAGTTCTAGAGGAGCGTCCGTTCGCGGTATGGTATTTCTAACAACTGATTTGGGTTAATGCCGATCCGAGTGTGTGTGGCTAGACAGGAGGGATTGGAACAATTTTGGCAGATAGTGTCATCATGTCAGTGCTGGGGTGTTGTTCTATTTTTTTTGCCACTGTGTGGGGAATATGGTGAATAGAATTCAGGGTTGATGTGCGCATGCTATGAATTGCAGTAACAGGGTGATGTTTTTTTTTTTTAATTATTTATTCCTAACATTTTGTGGACGATAATGACAGTTTTTAGTTGGATACATAGGTAGCTCTAGCATTTAGCTAGTTTTGAATGACAGATCAAGTGAGGAAATAGAATCTCAAATTTTTAAAATGACTTCCCTGCAAATTCAAACCATTTAAAACATTTTTCAGAGGATTGTTAAAGCTTTCGTGTTCTAAACAAATCACACATTGGCGAGCTCCTTTGCTGGATGTCTGTCGCTTCAAACAAAAAAATAAAAAATAAATAGGTGGCGCAACGGGCGGAAGTCACCCTAGGCCTAACTTCTCGCAAACATTCGTTTGTATGAGTTTCAATTTTTGGAACGAATGGAAGGGACCTACAATTTTATGCCGAGTCCGAACGGCTGAATTGAGAAGCTTTTTCAGGACAGTCATACTCTCGGATGTTTGTCAGACGTTCGCGAGAGGTGGCGCAGTAGAAAAAACCTTAAGATCTAATTTGTGTTTTTCCGGGGATCGAACCTGGGATCCCTCGCACAGTAGTCCAGCACACTAACCACTGCGCTACTGCGCCCACAAACAGTATTCTTCAAACAGTATTCTAAAAATGACAATGTAACGGGTGGTCTGAATACAAGTTTCCTTTTTCAAATGAAATAAAATGAGCAAAAATCTTTTTTTTTTGTATGTTACGGATTTATTAAAAAATGCAAATACCTACCTACATTATTTATGGAATACGAATCATCTCATATGACTGCAGTAGCGGATCCTGGGCTACATGAAATTTGGTCCCAATGAAAAATGGCTCCAAACTGAAAATGAAAAATCACCCCAAAAATTTACATGAAAGGCAATAACAACAGAAAATTGCGTAAAATTCTGCGAATTGGGGTGACAATTCATATTTTGGGGCCTTTTTTCATTTTTCAGTTTGGAGTAAAATTTCATTATGAAATAAGACCCCAAACGAGAAACGAAAACGTATGGGGGGGTATATGCTGCCCCCTGCAACCCCTTGCTATGCTGCTTGGGTTTACTGTCAGATTTGGGGCCTTATTTCATCTCAGTGGGGCCTTACTTCATATTTTAAATTGTTTTTATTTCATTATGAAAAAAACAGCTCCAATTTTGGGGTGATTTTTCATTCTTAGTTTGGGGCCGTTTTTCATTGGGGCCAAATTTCATTTGACTTTGCTTTATAAATTTCTACAAGATTTATCTAACCAGTTGACAGATCTTGACATAAATTGACACAGATAACTCGAGTTGACAGAGAGAGAGAGAGAGAGAGTAATAGATTAATAACCAGCCTTTTCGTAATAAACAGAAAATACGCACATGGCAAACTAAATTGAAATCTTACGCAATTCAAATCTTAAAGACAAAATGGCCGCCGGCACATTATGAAAAGGCTGTTAGAGCGCTTAATATAGATAACTAAAATACTATGGCCTTTGTGCCTTGTAAAGTCAGGAGCCCATTAGCAGCGTTGGCATTAGCCGGTTTATAGACAAATTTTCTTAAAAGACAACTTTTTACTAAATGCCTGATATACCCTTCATAAGGTTCAATTACATTTACAGCGTCGTATAGCACAATGTTATTTAGTCATATTTAGCATACAGAATCATATTTATTCTTTCTACATTAGGCGGTTGATCTGCTGTATAGTACTATATGTTGAACATGATCGAAACAAGTCTTGATTCCTGAGGTACTCCACAGTGTTGATTCATCTCCTCGAAGATTTTGCGTCATGTACCTTTACATAAGGTTTTCTATTTGTTAAGAAATCATTAATTTAGTTTGGAATTGTTTGGAAAGCCAAGAGATCTCTACCTTAAAAATCTGCGAGTATTTTTCGCATACATTAGAAGGTTGGGGTTCTAAGGAAGCGAACCACACTTCTTATGTCCTATTTGTTACATCGTTTTAGTTAAAAGCACACAAATAGAGTTTTCTTTTTGGGAGATAACTATAGGCAAGTTCAAAAATAGAGAATCCATACAGCATCTACAAAAATGGTTTGAATTATATGTCTAGAATTTTTGCTAGCTTGCCAAGACGCAGTGTTCAGTGATGCACCTATTGTATAGTGCATTTGAAACCATACTGTGGACTTTTTCTCCCTGTCGAGAGAGATCAAACTCTAACCACTATTTTCATAGTAAAAGTTTAAATAAAGTTTAACTGAACCTGAACTTGATTTTAAATCTGAAGATCAATTCATCCGGTTTCAGAATGTAATCTAAACTTCAATTCAATTCAACTCAGTTTAACTAGATTTAATGAATAGAATTTGGCAGTATTTTACAGTACTTAGCTTTTATACGTCTTTTCCAAATCAAATATTTGTGTTTTGGACAATTGGCAGCTTTCAAATTGAAATGTCACTGTGTCAAGTGATCTGAGGTTTACCCGGCAGAATACTGTGTTGTTTAAATTAAACTACAGAATAAACTCTGTTCAAGATTTAAACAACACTGTGAAACCGAATTAATTGTTGAACTTAAGTTTAAACTGAAAGAGTAGCTTAAACTCCCACTGTAAAACTGAGGGTAAGAGTCTTTTAGTTTCAGTTTTGGCCGCATCTGCTTTGTCGCTAGCATCCCGCTTTATCATGAGTTTGTAAATAGCGATCGGAATACTTAAGGTACCTTTATCTAGTAGAATAGATAGTGTAGTTAGGTATATGATAGGCGAGTTCATAAACCTCGAAGGGTAAACAATAAACATTGAACTGCTCCGCCATTTCCGTAAAGGTGCCTGTCCATTTGAGAGTACTTTCGCTAGTAAACTCTCGAGAGTTACTCTCGGGTGGCTGTCCATTTGAGAGTAATATTTTCGAGATTTTAATATCGAGAGCTCTTTGGTAGAACTTTGAGAGTTTTAAATCTGAAAGTACTATCATAACCGTGTCCACTTGATATTTCTTCTGCGAGTTATCATTTATTCTTAAACCATGTTCTCACCAACGTAATTTAGCTAAATCCACTTGATTTATGTAAATTATCTCATTAATGACGTATTTATTATATATTTTCATGATTACCTAATTGATTTACACGACGTGTTTTATTTTTTATTATGGTATTGTCATAGGGAATATGTATGTATGGAACATGCGTTTTTAACTGCGGCTCTTTATTCAGCAAGACAAAAACAAACAAACTGTCAAAAATAAATTTCCATGAAAATAAACTCAATTTTTTTAAATGTTCACATGCCTCGAAGAGATGTTCTTCCTTTTGGAACTTTGGAAAGAAAAGTTTCAGGAATTAACAGAAATGTCAAAAAAAAAAAATAATAAATCACGTAAAGTTCGGTGGAAACGGCTTTCGTGATTGAAAACATCGGCTTAATCATGTTGGTATTACAGCGAAAGGTTACAGCTGCTTCAATTATTATTGGCATTGTTCTTAAAAAAGAAGTCGACATCAGTGAAGAGTCTTCTATTACAAGACATCTTCAAATCGAAGATGCTCATCAGGATTTCAGGAGTTCAAGGGATTTTACCGTTTGACAACAAGTGAAATAGAATACATAATTCAATCTGTCCAAATATTATATTATATTTTTTATAAATATTTTTAAAAAGGATACCAAATTAAGGAAAGACATACTAGTACAGTAAGTGAGTGATTTATTTCCTCCGATATCCTCTGTTTTGCCATGTCAACTCTCGACAGCTACTCGCAAAATACGAACCGTGTTGGAATTTTGAGAGTTAATCTCCGATAGTGATCAGAACATGTGTCCACTTGCGAGTGACTCTCAAAAGGCTCGAATCTCGAGAGTAAAATATTAACTCTCCGCGAACTACTCTCAAGACTATGTCCACTTGCGAGTTTGCTCTCGAGAGCTGCTCGCAGCATTTTTAATCTTAAATGGACAGGCACCTTAAGTGATAAGTGGGAGTATAGAGTCTAGTCTACTTGGATATTCGAGAAAATATAAGAATAGCTTTAGCGGGTATCATGCTTTTATCAATATTATTTTCGCCTGCCGTGTAAAGGACAGACCAAGGTTTAATCGGTCGAAGAAGACACCAACACATATCCCTTCCACAGTTTTTGATCTATCTGAAAAGAAGTGGATCGATTCAATATCCAATATTGCATCCACCAGACTACAAAGTAGTTTTCTGATCCAGTCGTTGCCAAAGTACCTACTTTTCGATGTTAAGTACTTTTGAGCCCTATGTACAGTGAGCGTCAAAAGTAAGTGAACACCAATGCTCTTTTAAGTTTTCTTTGGGGTTTTTAACAAACCAACAATCTGTAAGAAGTTTGATAACGAAATATCAATCAAACCAAAATCATGAATGTAAGAAAACAGCTAAGTTCTGTTATGTATAAAAAAAGTGTGTAACTTAACTAGTCAGCCACGAATAGAAATGAAATCTAAATGTATACGACAAGTTCTTAGTTTAAGAATTTTCAATTTGGCAGATTCCACGCACCATAAGTGGAAAATTTTTAATATTTGATATTTCTCCTTTCGTACAATGCAGGTCCTACCGCTCTATCAAATTTCAACATTCTACGGCAATGGGAAGTGGCCCAAATAAATAATAACCAATTTTCAAAAGTGGGCGTATATACCAAGTCCCCTGAATGGAAAATCTCAAGTTTTGGACTTTTCCCAGTGTATGCACCACATGATTTAGCATTCTGCCAAATTTCACGATTCTAGGATGGCCGGGAGTGCTTCATAATTTTGATGATCATCATCTAAGTGAGTGAGTGAGTGAGTCAGTTACGGTTTTTGTGATTTTTGAAGTCCTGTATGTTGAGAACCACAAATGCTATAGAGATGAAATTTGGTGAGGTGGACTTTTTTAATGAGCTTAGTAAATGTTTCAAGATTAAAGCACATATTTGGCTTAATTGGCTCCGAAGTTAGAGAGGGGTCGTAAACTGCCTGAGTTTGTTCCTGTAAAAAGGCTAAGTGACTTTACTAGAGAACTTGGCTGGCCCTTTGATAACAACACGGATTTCATTTCGACAGCTTAAAATACTTAATGGATGCTTAAAAAAAGTTTGTTTCCAAACTCCAAAGACAAATGAAAACAGCAGTGATGTTCACTCACTTTTGACGCTCACTGTAGCTTCAAACATATGATAAGAACGTCCAGGATTACCGATAAGTAACGTTGACTTTGACAAAATATATTTTCGAGGAACATAAATGGTAGGTATATTATAAACAAAAAACTTCTCTACGATCCCAGTACCCGTCACTTCAAGCGGGGCTCATGGGATTGCGACTGAGAACATGCGTGTGCTCGCCACTCAGTCTCTACTAATTCTTAGCTGAAATTCAAACATCAAGATGTGAATGAAATTTATAGCTCGTTTATTAAGCACATTGACCACGTTTTCCAGAATCTTCGATCTTTTAAATTTCCTGACATTGAAAGTTACAGCCACTCATGGCGCTTCTTGCAGTGATTTTGACTTCTCTTTGCCTTTCGGGTGCTAAGTGCTTCAACCAACATGACAACCCATCTAAAGTGAACTGCTTTAGTAAATACTGGACTTGGTAGATGGATCGTTGAGCTGCTGGGTCAACAACAAAAAAATAAAAAAAATCCCAAAAATAAGGTAAATTTTGAGTAAATATTTGAATACCATACGCGAGTAAAGATTATTATCGTTTAACTGAATTAACTAAGGTCAGTGTTACTTCTTGACAAAAATACCCCATTAGGTAATAATCTGTATGGCACATGTGAGACGTTACACGTCATCTTTCTCGAAGTATCGTCAATTTGCGTATAAATAAGTGCTTAAGGCTTTCTGCCGAAGTAGTTGCATAAATCTACGCAATGTTGTCTAGAGCGTTGGTATTAATTTTGATCTGTGTGACGGCATCTTCAGCCGCTTTAGTGGATAATTTGGGCGAAGGAAGTCGACATGCTAGACACGCACCATCACTAGTTGGCGGAGGCGGAGTTGTTGGATTCGGTGCAATCGGAGCAGTAGGTGGAGTTCATACTGTAAGCACTGCTCCTGTCATTACATCAGTGCCTGTCGTGCAAACATATCAAACTGTGCAGACCGTTCCGGTGGTGTCCACTTATCAGACTATTGGATATGGAAATGGATTAAGTTACGGTGGAGGATACGGTGGAGGTTATGGAGGTGGATATGGTGGTGGATATGGCGGCGGATACGGTGGTGGCGGTTTAGTTGGTGGTGTTGTTGGATTTGGAGGATTCAAAGGACGAGGACTATACAAAGAAAGCTATCGGTATAAGTCGAGAGGTGGATTCGCCGGTGCTGGCTTCATCGGTGGTGGTGGGATAGTTGGTTAAGCTTATGTGAAAGTTCTATTTATATAATGTAAATAAAAATGTTCGATGGAGAAGAATTGTTTTTTTTTTTTAATCATCAAAAATATGCACAGGGACTGAGTCACAAACCACAGAGAATAGACCGCCAGCTGAGAGCAAATAAGAAAATTCCATAGAGCGAGTTTTGGAATAAGTAGCTCCGCCTCTTTTTCTATCTGGAAAAGTGAAAACGAGTGTTACCACAGAAATAACTATAAATGTTATTATAGGTGCCAGTGTATGCGTGACCAAATTCACCCTCCATTTACTTTAACATGGCACACATTCTAAAGAACCTAATAACTTTTTAAAACTGGCTCTATGGATCTCACATTTTTGGCCGAAGCTGTCGGTCTATACTCTGTGGTTTGTGGACTCAGTGGATAGTTGGACTACTGAGCGGGGAATTTCAGGTTCGTTCCCCGTAAAAAGGGAAACTGTATGCAAATATGTTATGCTCTCATTGTTGAGCAATATTTTAAAAATAATGAAGGTTTGTCAGCTACAGTCCGCAGTTTTCGAACAAAATCATCTTCAGTGATGAAGTTCATGGCTTCGATAATCGTCAAAATTGTCGTATTTGGGGTTCAGAAAACCCACATGTTGAGAAAAAAATGCATTCACAACGCCTGATTGTTTGGCGCGGATTTTGAGCTGGAGGCATTATCGGACCATTCTTCTTCGAAAATGCGGCTATCCCAGTTTTTAGTGGCTACAAGATATAGATGTGACCATTATGTGGTTTCAACAAGACGGTGCCACATGCCATACAGCCAGAGAAACAATTCAATTATTGCATGCGTCATTTCCTAATCGTGTAACCGGCCGTTTTTGCGATTGGCCATCCAGATCTTGCGATTTAACGCCATTAGACTTTTTTTGGGTTTGTTTGAAGTCAAAGGTCTATGCAAACAAGCCCACCACCACCAATACCTTGAAAGAGGAAATTGGGATGTGTACTAATGAAATTCAGCCACATTTATGCGAAACGGTCATAGAAAATTTCAATAAAAGAGTACGTAGGTACTTGCCAGTAAAGCCGTGGCGGCCATTTATCCGATACATAGCCCCAGTCTATATACTCTATGAATCAATACAAAATTTAAGCTTTCGAAAAATCTGTATAATCTGTTTATTTGGCTAGTGGGTTAGTTCCAGTTGGGACTTAGTTCGTAGGGGCGCATTTTCTATCAAAATTACATTTGCGTGAATTTTGGGACACCTTTCATGATGGTAATCTTCAGTTAATAAAATTTAAATTTTCAAGAATGGAAAACTAACCCCCAGTTTCACAGTGAAAGTATTTATAAACTACCTACACTTTTAGTTTAAACATCAGTTCAACAATTAATTCGGAATCTCTGTTTCGTTTAAACCTTGAACAGAGTTCATTCTGTAGTCTAAGTTAAATGACTATTATTCTGCCGATTAAACCTCAGATCACTTGACACAGTGACATTTCAATTTGAAAGCTGCCGATTGTCAAAAACACAAATATTTGACGTTGTTCTGCGTGTTCTTTGAAAGAAAAGACAAAGAACGATTTTGGAAAAGTCGTATAAAAGCTAAGTATACTATACTATACTTCCAAATTCTATTTATTAGATTTAGTTAAACTGCGTTCAAATGAACTGAAGTTTAGATTACATATATTGTGAAACCGGACGAGTTGAATGTCAAATTTAAACTAAAGTTCACCCAGTTCCACTGTGAAATTGGAGCTAGGTAAATAATTGGAAAGGTTGAAATAGAAAAAATCGTCACTGCGTTAGAACGCAACTACTACTGAACAAAAGTAGTAGATCTGGTACATTATGTACAAATTCGCAACACTAATGCGGACTGATTTATTTTGACTGAATTTATTAAAGGTCTAGAATTCTGAATGGGAGGGAGTAATTAATTCAAATCCCAATATACATAGTATGTATAGAAGATGGAACTGAGCTAGAGCAAAATAAAGTAGCTCGATCTAGTCAATGAGGCTATAACTTACTTGAATTTTGAATTCCAGGGTAGATACCGTTAAAATGATCGAAAAATACGATTAAAACTTTGCAAATGAGATGCCAAAATTCACTTATACATTAAGCCTAAATACATTTTTAGTTTTTAGGCGTGTCACTAACTTTTCTGTATTTCTAATGACCATACTTTCATAGGAGAAATGTTCTCGCTTTCACTAAGATCCCATAATAGCAGTATAGTTCCAATTGGTCATTTGAATTTTATTTGCATTTGTAATGAGATACTTAAAATTTGTTTTGTAAAATGAAAACACATTCTGCTCAGAGATCTGAAATCTTTGGGTATTTATGAGTTGCTAAAACTTTTCACCGAAGTTAGTCACTCGGCTTGATGCAGCACAAGAACATGAAAATATTTCTTTGTTTAGTTTTTCTGGTTGCGGCCTGCTTAATTGTTCACGCTGAGGATGATAGTCGTGAAGACGCAGGACGTGCTATAAGGGGTCGAAAATCTAAAATTCCATATTTCCCCACAAAATGTGTATCAGGCGGTGGACGCCCAAGCAATGGAAATCATGGAAGTAGTGGAAATCATGGAAGCGGCGGAAATCATGGAAGCGGCGGAAATCATGGAAATCACGGCTACAATTATGGTGTGCCCCTTTACTTTGGAGGTGTTCCACTGTATTACGGAGTTCCTGTCGACCACTTACATGGACATCAATCAGGACATGGTCAAAAGAATTAATGTGACAGGATTTTTACGGTTTACTGTTGATTTACAAATAAAAAGGCTTGAATACCTAATGAGCAATTGCGTTAGTTCTTTCCACCCTTTCCATACTGAATGTGTTAGTCATTGGAACTATATGTACTTAATTACCTAGTAGTAATTACCAGTAGCTTGGTCTTTGGCCAACTGCCACCAATTTCGCACTCCTGTTTGATTGAGGTCCCCTTTTCACTTGTGGGCGTCACCGTAGGCGTTCATCTACTACGTTGTTCCTCTGGGTTGGCGTTGAAGACTCTTTGGGCCGGTGCGTTAGTGTCTATTCGCTCTACATAACCTGCTCAGATGTTATTGTCAGAGTTTATAGCAGACCCGAAGTATACAAAGATCCTTACTACTTCAAAGTTATAGCTGTCGATTGTGACTTTGTCCGATTCGTTCGGTGTCGCTTCTTGTTGACAGCAATGTACTTGGCTTAACTCTCGTTAACCTCTAAACCTATTTTACCCGCTTCAATGATATGAATATCATATCAATATCATCGTCCGGCATATGCAAGTACACATACCTACATAATTGGACGGATTTTTTAAAAACCGTTGATTGCCTGTAGGCTTTTTCCGCATGAGAGGTCTCCGTGATGTATTTTCCAATGAAAGTATAGAAGCTCTGTATCGTGTGCCCCATCCACAAGAAATGAGATACTTTTGAACTACTGGGTTAACTAGAGAGGAATAAGTCTCCTGAGTCCTGACTGTCATACCTATAAAATGTCATCGACTATAATGTGTGCGCCAGTAACCTGATTGCCTTATTTCAATGTGAATGCGAATTCGAATGGCATAAATTATATGAAATTACCTACCAAAATTCATAATGAAATCTGTGTTTAAATAATGACTCATTTGACAGCACACAAGGTTAAGATAAGAGTCATTGACTTATGCTCTAGTCTTTTTTGTTTACTAGCTTGACATTATAAAAAAAAAAACAAAAGCAAACTTTACATTGTTTTCTAGGTAACATTTAAATATATTTATTTACATCTTAATATCACACCTCTTCTTTATATCACACTTTGCACAATTTTTCATTACGAAAAAAAAAACTAACGTCTCAACCATAAAATCCTCCGTTACGAGTGCGAGTGACTACTCTCTCGCGGACACGAAAACGTTCTCTAACGCGAACTCCTCCACCGTAACCTCCACCATAGCCACCACCAAATCCAGGTCCACCAAAGCCGGCGGCTCCGCCAAATCCAAAAGGCGGTGGAGGTGGTGGATATCCAAACCCGAACTGGCGCACCTTTCGACCGGATGTGTTCTCATGACCTTGTTCATCTGTGTCGACCAGTTGCCGATTTGTTTGTTGCGTCTCGTTCTCATCACCGTCTATAGCTTCTATCTGGCTAACTACCGCGAACAAAAGCATCGCCAATCCAATTATAAGTCCGCGTCGCATTTTAACAGCCGCGATTGCGCAATGTAAACGAGTTAATAATTCGTAAAATACTATCCACCCGCCGATGAAGTTCGGTGAATTTATATCTCAGACATTGACATTGAACTTCAGATCGATTTCAAGTTTCTATTACTTGTTTCTGCTATAGAGTAGATAATTAATTTTGTTTATAATTTCGTACCGTAATTCATCAATTTGTTTCGGAAGTAACAATGACCATGGGGATTTTTGACCAACAGCAATTGAAGTCAGGTGTCGTTGTTGTAGGATAAATGCGATTTTTTTTATTTATTCTCACATTTTTGTTATTGATGAATAGATTATTTTTTCTACAAACGAATGTTGCCAATAGTATCTATTGTATAAAAGTGAATTACAACCAACTTCACAGCAGTTTATTACAAAAATGTTTATAAGTTTGTCTCCGAAATTGTTTTCATTAGATAATACAAATATGACTATTACTTTTTTAAATCAATAATAAAATGCAACTCGTCTGAGTGTTGTTGATTCTCTCCACCGCATTCAATAGTGTCACCGTAAGTCGACTTGAATTGTCTGGACTCAAATAAACTGAACGCAAAAACTAACTTGAATCGTCGGCATATGTCACTTCTTGTCAATTGGGTTTTTTTCTCAATGGGTTTTGTTCTGATTGGTGTTCTACGTCAGGGCAATCTAAATGTCAAACTGCGCCCTCCATTCCTCCAATGCTCTTCGATAACCCAATAGAAATGTCAAAACTGAATTCTACAGGCACATGTTGACACAAATAGACGTCAACTTAATAGTAGGTCGAAAAAGTCTTGACTTGATTTGTCGGTGTTGCGGACATAAGCGTCAACTGAGAAAAATGTTCACGTGATCAGTTTAGCCCAATGAAAACTCAGCAACATGAAGTTATAAAGCTGTCAGATTTACTAAACTAGATTCTTGAACGCCCTCTTTTCTTCTAAAAACCAGAAAACTAGTGACAGGCTGCAGATCCACTATCTCGATGTTTTCAGCGTATGCAAGTAATTAGACAGAATTCTGAAAGATAATTTTTGAAATTTTAGCTTATGAGTTTCGTACGAGCGACGCGACTGGTATATAAGAATTAAAAGGACAGGATTACTACTTGCCGATATTATATTTTTACAATGGACACGCTCCGATTTCTATAGTTTATGGAGTACGTCAACGAAATTTGTCTGGAACAGGTTTACGAATGCGTCAACTTAAGAAGTCAATTGTCAACTAGGTCTAAAAGGGCATTCTGGGAATTATTCTCGACAGAAAACTTAATTGGAAACTAAATGGCAAAGAACGAGTTAAAAAGGCAGCGAATGCACTTTATGCATGCAATCGCATCTTCGGCAGACACTGGGGACCTAACCCGAAGATAATTCTGTGGATGTATACGGCAAGCCACAGACAAGGTAACCAATCTTAAGGCAATGACAAAAATACAAAGACTGGCATGTATAGGAACAACAAGTGCGTTGAGAACAACACCAACTGCTGGGCTGGAAACGCTTCTTAACCTGCTACCTATGGATCTATACATGAAAGAATCTGCTGCCAAAAGTGCCTTGAGGATAAGTCAGACAAAATGCTAGATTCCCAGTCTCTTTGGGCATGCGCGAATCCTCAAGGAATACGTAGGGAGTGACATCAACTCAGACTACATGTCAGCCTGAGAAAACATACAATGAAACTAAATCTCAAGAATGACGACATTTGTAGAGGCTGCGGTGATGAAGAAGCCCACGAGGACACCCCTCACTTTCTCGGTCACTACCCAAGTCTCTGTCACTTGAGGAACAGAACACACTTGGAAGTTACTACTTTCAGGAAATCCATGAACTCTCTAATGTCTCAATATCTATGTATTGTGATTACCTTATAGTGTCGGCTTCTGTGGTCTAATTTTTCCTGATGCGATTAAAACAATTTTAAATCCATCTTGTCACCCTACGTTTCGTCGATTTTTTGTCGACATCCTCAGGGGCAGTTTATTACGTCTTAAAAAAAAACCAAACATCATCAACAAATTTCTTAATTATTGTCACACATTATATCTTACTTACATGTTACTAGTTACATAATATTATATTTATTCCTTCTTTTGTATTTTTGACGACACAAACATACAAAATAAATAAATAAATAAATATGAAATAAATAACACGTATAGGACATCACTATTCTAAATATCACAGTAGTTTTTTTGGCGTATGGCAACCAAGTAGCTGGCACTGATGTTGTCTAAGTCCTCTTTTGTGTTCATCGTAGTTTCTTTCCTCTCTTGAATCCGTAAGCTTTCAAGAGTATACCTCGTTCTTGTTTTTCTCTCCTTGTCCAATATTTTTATATTTTCAAAATCCGGTTCATGTCCATTGTCGATCATATGCTGTGATAGTGCCGTCGCTGTTGTTCTTGCTCTGTTTATGTCCGCTCTATGTTCTGCCATTCTCGTTCCTAGCGCTCTTTTTGTGGTTCCTATGTATATGCTATTGCACGTCTGGTTCTCTTTGCCTTTACATTTTATTTGGTACACGACGTTGCACTGTTGTTCTTTATTAATTTTTGATTTTGTGTTCGTGTAAATGTTTCTTAGTGTGGAGTTTGGTTTATAGGCGAATGTTACGTTCTCTTTTTGTATAGTTGTATGCAATGTCTTGTTGTTGGTCAGCCCGGGTATGTATGCTACACTATGAAACATTTTAGGGTTGCCATCTTCCATCTTTTGTTCTTTTTGTATTTTGTATTTTTGTTGTGATATTTTTTCTTGTATTAAGTTGTTTATAATGTTTTTTGGAAAATTGTTATTTCTCATTATATTTCTTATTTTCTTTATGTTCTCTTTTTGGTACTCAATATCTAATCTTTACAGGTTTCAAAACAACACGGCAAACCCCTTCGAAGGGTATCACAATGGGTCCACAAGGACCTGAGTGGGGTGAAGAAGAGGCAACTCAGCTTCACCAACCCGTAAACCTAACCCAAAAGGGTATCGTTACAAGTAGATAGTTTATTGTTTGTGAAATAAGGCGCTAATGCAACTCTTTGTGTTCACATAAACGAATTTTCTGTCTACAAGACCATGCATCTAGTACAAATTCTTAGCCTTGTTAAAATGTTCCACTAGTCTATTTTAAATTCGAGCTATCCACTGAATATTACGACAGGATTTTCTTGAATAGATTGATCGGCAACTCTTCCATCAATAAAATGTTGAAAAATTTGTCATGCGATCATTCTAGCCCAACTGACGGACAGCTCAATTCTGTCATACTACTGTCAGATTTACTAAACTAGAAATTCGAACGTTCCCAATGGTTTTTTTCGACCTTAACAAAGTAGGGAAGATTCTCCATCATAATTGTGCGTAGGCAATGGGATTTGACAATGAGAGACGGCCCGTCGATTTTGCCATAAAAATTGAGTCCTACAAATTGTTGTAATTAGACAGACGACAACTCAGGCTAGGAAGGCAATTTATGTTCCTGCGTTAACGACGCTCTGCAAAAAGTCGGTGAAGAGCAGGAACATGAATCGGGGAACGAATGTAAGAAACTAAGCGCTGGACCTAATAGCATCAGCGAAGTACTGTACTGGGTTAGAAGTTACAGATAGGAGATAATTTATGAAAATGAGACAAGAATTCATATGTTACCGCCGAGACAAATATTTTGAAATTCATGGGATCTCATTGTGAACTAAGGATGCCGACAGTCCATTCATCAGGCACCATTTTACAAATGTTGTTGTTATTGTATACTTATGTCCATTATCAACTCAAATCGCACTGAATATGCGTCTACTATGGTTGGTCAATCGTCGGTCTAGGTAGTTAATTAGAGCAAGACCATCAAGACCATACATTTCAGTCAGTTTCGAGGTCGGCGACAATTCTGACGATCCGCACCTTCTACCTACTTATATGACGAAGTTTCTCGTGGAAGTTCGACTAAGGGGATCCCCACCAAGAGACAGTCCTTGTTACTCCCTCCCTTTTCCTGATTTCAAAGTTATCACTTTCGGTCAACACATACAAGATAGAAATAAGCGACAAACTGCTGATGCTGATCTGTAAATGTCTTAAAACTGTAAAGGTGAACTTCAACAACCACAAGTCGAGTATTTAAATAAAGTTTTCTAAATTGCCAACTAATGACATGCGTAATATGCATTTTCTAAGCGGTTCCTCATACTCGTACAACATGCTACCATGGTTTAATCAGTGGCAAAAGAAATCATGTTAAAATAAAATCACAAACTTTCTTCACTATATGCAGGCATTTGATATATGTTATTGGTAATCAAAATGCAAATAGGTGTGGTTATAAAAAAAACATCCCATTACTATCATAAATAAATCGTTTGTCTTACCGCGGCGTGTGAAATTCGCGGATAAGACAAAAAATATTTCTTACTGGCCAATTTAAAGTAATTTCGCATAAATGATTTTCATGAGAAGGCAGTCATTTTCTTTGACTTTTATAATATTTGGATGTTGAAATGAAAGGAGAAGCCGCCAATTTCTCTTTTATTACAAATGCCATATACAAACCACCTATACGAAATATGTATTGATGCGCATCTTCTTCTTTTGGGTATAAATAGCTGAATCTATGTTTGTTTACTATTTTCGAATAATTCTCTCCGAGCGAAGATCATCAATATGAGGATCTTTTTGGTCGTGGTAATGATTTGCGCGGTCACATTGTGTGCCGCTGCTGAGAAGAAGACTGCCAAAGTTCAAAGTAAGTACTTAACAATGAAAGAACAATTATTATTGATATTTAAAAAACACGTTTTCTATTTACTTCGCAGAGGCAAGTGTAAGAATTACACCAAACCTATTGCAGACTTTTCTGGGAAATAGACCTACCATCACAATTCAGGACGATGATAATAACAGTCTGATATCTTCGAGCTTGTTTAAACCAAAGCCGGGAAAACCAACAAAGAAACCAGCAAAAGAGCAATACTATCCGGTTTATATTGATTTTCCGTTGCCTCCAAACAATCCTTCGTATTCACCTTATCCACCGAACCCCTACTATCCACCCTACCATGGTATGCACTCACATCCGCCCTCATATCCAGGACATCCACATCAGCCCTCACACCCAGGATATCCATCTCAACCCTCATATCCAGGACATCCACATCAGCCCTCACACCCAGGATATCCATCGCAACCCTCATATCCAGGCCATCCACATCAGCCTTCACACCCAGGATATCCATCGCAACCTTCATACCCTGAACACCCACCTCACCACTCATATCCAGGACATTCTACTCCCCCATCATATCCAGAATACCCCGAACATCCAACCCAACCTCCACACTCTGGATATCCATCTCATCCCCAATATCCAGGTTACGGAACTGGCCACTATCCAGACTACCCCGAAAGTGATTCACACTATGGCGGAGGCTATGATCAATATTACAAATGAAAGTAACTTTCACTAGATATAAATGCATAGTATTCATGTTTATTTATTAAATTATTTATTTTACTGAAGCAAGAAAAATTAAAAGAATTGATTGTCCAAATTATATTATGCCTGAGGACTTTCTCTCTTTCTTTCCTCGCGCATTTTTTTGATATGCAGGTTGAGTGAGGTGCTCTAAAACGTCTAAACTTCAGAACCGATCTGAGCGCATATTTAGAAACCTTGTAAATTACTGTCCTGGTCTATTGGGGGAGCGTTATCAGGTCCCTTCCTTTCGTCCAAAAATAAAAGCTCACACGAATGGTTGTGAGCAACTAAGCATAGGGTGTGTCCAGGGACATTTTGCTCCAACTATACATATTTCTATTCCACTATTGGAGTAAGCTAATAAATCTTTCGAAAAATCCGTTTCCATAATCTGCACATTTCGAAGCTAATTGAGAAGCCTATTGGTTGAAGCTAAGGCCTTCCGCACACGGCTCGTATTACCGTGTCGTAGGCGTATCATTATCGGAGCTGCTCGACACATTCATGACGTGACGATGACGCTACGAAGCTACGAAGAAGATACGAGTGCGGAAGACATAAGGGCAAGGCATACCCGGATTGCAACGCCACTTAAGTAAAAGAAGGTATATAATCTAGTCAGTGTTGCCGGAGAGAAATATTATTAGGTAGTACTTCAGCAAAAAAAAGGCGAGTATTTTGAAAAAAAAAAAAAAAAAAAAAATAGGAGTACAGACATTTTTTAATCTAGTCCAGTATTCTGCTTGCGCAAAATTTTAGTGCCCCTAGTCTCCACTTTGTTTCTCCACACCAAAGATAAATGGTCGCTAAATTTTGACAAAAACTATGTTCATGATGACAGATATCAGTAAAGGTATTTTTGTTTAATTATTCGCGTCAAATAAATTCGTTTTAATTTCAATAAAGTCGCCAATTATAACATTGAACAAGGCGTTGAATTGAAGCTGAAATGCTGCAGCTGAAAATTTTGCTAAGCTACCTAGTAGAAGATGACATTTGCCTTCTGTACGCGTAATTCCGTTTATGCTTTTATTTTAAAATTTTGTAGTACCAAATACGTAATGACATTGGTTATATTCATTTGACACAATTAAAAGTCGAAATGTGTTTGGTACTATAAAATTTAAAAATATAAATTTAAATGCAAAATAGAATATGTACATACCATTTTGAAGAGCCAAGTCAATGCCCAAGGGTCCAACGAAAACGAAAAACAAAAACAAACTAGAAAGAGGGATATTGCCTTTTTGATGACAGTTTGGAAGATAAAAGTGCTGCCAAATTTGCATTTTTGAAATGAATTAAATGTATTAAGGTTGCTGCACTTTGCTGCAAGTGTAATGCCCAAAACACACGTGCAGAATTCACTGCGCAGCAGGATTAGAATACACATGTTCTTATGTGGTGAAACAAATGTAAATTCTGCAGCCACCGCAGCACTGCAACATATCTCTATTTCTAAATCCACTGCATAGCAACGCAGTGAATTAAGTTAAGTAGATTTGGCAGCATCGAATTTTTAAATTCAGCTACTGATGCATACGAGGAAAAGAGAGACGGGAATTATTTGTCGTCTTTGTTTCACTCACATATTTTTCCCCTCATTGACAGCAACCGCTGCAAATTGAATTCTGCACATGTGTTTCATCTGCAGTACTGCATGCAGTGAAGCATTCAGAATTTCTGCACATGTGTTTTGGGCATAAGATATTTTAGGTCTTTTAAAAAATAGGAGTACTTTCAGCAACGCTGAATCTAGTATATAATATCTGTGCTTCATTTAGATACTTATACAATAATTGCGATCAGGGTTGTTGCTTTACGTGCTGAGTAGATACTATTTTATTATTATTGTTCTAAATTCTGGTATACTGTTGACTTAAGTCGACTTTCACATTGAGGCAATAATCAATAAGCAACTGGCAATAGGAAACACGCAATATTATCGCTAACAATTAGCTATATTACTTTGAATTAAATTAGAGGTCTCACATAAAAGCAACTAAATATCGCTCGAACGAAAAATTTTCTGACTGCGGCAATAATTATCCCTAGCGCACGTTGAAAAGCAACAAATATTGCTTTCTAGTAGCAATATTTGTGATTATTCAAACTTTTGCGCATACTACGTTCTATAAAGTTTTGGAAAACATGTCGGACGATCCTGTTTTCAACATAAAATTCGTAGAAGTTGTGGAAAAATATCCCTGATAGCTAAAAATTTGAATAGCTACTGTTGCTTCGATGTGAGAATGAGAATACGTTAAAATAAAGTTGCGTATTGCTTATTGGCAGTTGAGTTGCTATTTGCTTAGTTGATTTTTGATTATTGCTTGTTGCCTCAATGTGAGAGTCGCCTAAATTCTCTTAACCTTACTACAAACTAGAAAGCAAGCTATACTTTTAAACAATCTTTTGTTTTTGTGCGGTACTAATAATACAGTGAGCCTCAAAGTAAGTAAGCACCAAAGCTCTTTCAAATTTTCTTTAGAATCCTGGTTTAGTTCTTAAAAACCAGCAATCTGTAAAAAGTTTGATAACGAAATAACAATAACAAAACGTATTTAATTTTGACAAGATAAAGTAATTTATAGGTATTTAAAAAAAATTTTGTCCAACCTACAAAGATAAATGAAACCAGTAAGACTATGCCAAAGCTCAAATACCCGGTACTATATTATTGTAAAAAAATATTTTAGTATTCAAAAATTATATATTTGTATGGAAGGTAGTAGTAATTTTCATCCAATCTTGCTCATCTTCGAACTTAGCCTCAGTTTGGTGGATAAAAGCTTACGTACCAAATTTCAAGTCGATAGCTCTTAAATTACGGTCGAAATCGTGCGGACGGACAGACAGACCGACAGACGGACATCGCTAGATCGAATAAGAAAGTGATGCTGATCAATAATATACATATATAGTTTGTCATACCTACAACGCCTCCTTATGTGCGTTACAAATGGAATGTCAAAGTGAATATACCCTCACCACAGTGTGCTACCGGGTATAAACATCATTAGTGTTCACTCACTTTTGGTGCTCACTGTATGTAATAATAAAAAAACAACAAAATAGTTGGCGCAGCAGGCGTGTATACACCACAAATAACCTAGGTTTGTGGTAGACACCTTAGGCCTAGCTTCGCACAATCATTCGTTTGTGTGAGTTTTTTTTTTTTTTGTGTAGAATGAAGAGGAGCTACAATTTTATGCCGAGTCCGAACGATTTTAATGTTGAAAAACACAATCTTAGTTACATTTAAGTGTGCAGCACCAAACAAATAGTTCACAAAAAGAATAGTTCGCCCAAATGACAGCTTTGAACGACAGCGAAATCCAGCACTCTGACTAAATACCTTGGGGCAGCTCAGTGCTCAACAACTAGGAACTAGGATGCCCTCGAACACAGGTTTTCATTATCATTGCGAACTCTCTGGTATATCAAACGTTTTAGAACTGACCCAGTGCACATTAGTGCGCTAAAGAGTCCACGTTAATAGAAGTATCCATTGTGACTGTAGTATCTTGAAATACTGTATAAATTGTCAGAATTTTAGTGTATGCTTAATTGCTTACAATGGCCGCGTTCCATTGACCGCTAGATGACTAGCAACATGTCAAACTCCATATAAAAAAAACTGACATTTCACCATTTGCGCTAGAGCTCTAGCACATTTTGTGAAATATCCTTTTCTGGGAAATTTTTCAATCTAGCGCAAAATGAACTGCTAGATTGAAAAAAAATAACGAACTGTCAAAATAAAAGTGAAAGTGAAGAAGTCAAATATTTCCAATTTGGTGTAAAATAGGAATGCCAACTTCTATGGAATTAATATACATTGTATGTATTTGATTATTTAAATTATAGTGTAATAATAAATATGCGGCATGATGGCACAAAATACATTTTTGACTCTCATGAAGATAAAATAATACGAACTCAAATTGGTTCTAATGTCACTTTGCCGGTGCCGCTAGGTCTCTAGCACCTGCGTTCCTTCATCAGGGATATTATGTGCTAGACGTCTAGCGGTCACTGGAACGTGGCCAATGTATAAAATGTCAGATTTAATAAAATAAAACTCACTTTATACGAGACTTCAGAATCAGACAGATGTCATTTGTTCAGTATACTACAGCGACCCAAAAACTACAAGTTTAAGGATAAAATTTTGCTGTATAATCAAACTTTTGTAACTCGCTTCCTGGTGACATATTTCAAGGAGACTACTCTTACATCAAGTACAAGAACCAACTTGGAGTGCGCAACTGGAGGTGGTTAGCCAAAGATCGTGCTAACTGTGTTGGTTGAGGCGCAGGTCCACCCTGGACTGTAGCGATACCTAAGTACTCGACGACAATTTAATTGCAAAACTATCATTTCGGGGGGCTGTTAAAGCCTGTATACCTACATTGTTCATAATTATATGGGGTGACGCATTGAAACTTTCAAACTTGAATTTGTTTAATCTTTTCTTCCTATTTTCATTTTTTCAGATTTTGCCAATAAAAACTTGAGAAATTCAACATGTAACGGCACATAATAGAACAACGGATAAAAATAATTAAATTTGTGTGAAAATCAACTGTCAATTATTTTGACGCAGAGTCCATTTGTATAGTGTATCGGGAATATTTTAATCTGCGGATTGGACCCACCAAGGAATCAGTATATCAATTGTTTGTACGTTTTCGTCAAGAACAGTCAGTAACCAGAAGACCACGTTCGACACACACAGACGATCACCTGCCAACTGAAAATCAATTTTGATTTTTTCAGTTATTATACTGTTGGTTTGGTGGGTCCAATCTCTAGATTAAAATACGTTTAGGTAAATACAATTCCCCATTTGTATGCTGTAATTAGAAAAAAATTATAATTTCCTGCTCTACTGCGCCACCCTGTATAAGTATATCAATGCAGTAAAATTCAAAACTCACTGCAGTCTGTCTGTTACGTACATCAAATTCGCTTTTCGTCAAATCTCCAAGCGAAATTGTTCTTCCCATTCGAACCAGATACGCAGGCATCCAGGCATTCTCTAATCTTACCTAATAAATTTATTTGCTACAATTTTGCAAAAGAAAGTAAACGCTATATTATGATTTTGCATTTTGCTAAATATTCGCTATTTGTATTATGCAAATTAATTTGTTCAATATTATACATGCCCAATGTTTTGGTGGTCAACTTTTGATTTCAATCATGAGCATTTGGTCTTCTTAAACAAAAAAAAAACGAAAAAAAAAATGTCTAGCGAAAGTAAATAGCGGTAAAATTCATAAAAACCTATTCATATATAAATCGATTCAGTCTATGGTAAGAGGTTTATTTGACGATAGTGATTGTGTTAAATGTGCAAATGCGTTTAATTTGCTATCTTGTGCTGGCAAGCTGTTGTAGTCTTCTGGCAAAGGGTGTGTTCAGTGCCGTCGCGGATAAGGGGCCACAGGTTACAGGTTAGTTGTTGGATTAGCACAATATAATGTATGCAAAACTAATGTTTACATTTATATGTAGACTATGCGGATAATAGCACCTCGGAGAGACAGTTTCTCAATTCATTGAAGAAATGGCTGCTTGGTTCGGGCGGGGATGAGAAAAAACCGAAAAAACCTCAAATCAAATACCTGCCGGTTTATATTCCAGTTCCAGTGTATTCGGATGTGAAGCCGCCTGCGGGGAGTGACTTCTATGGAGCTCATCAATTCAATGCGGGCGAAAGTCCAATGATACAAGTGCCGAATATGGCGACTTTGCCATATGCCCACTCTCACAAATACGACCTGCCATATACCGGTCAGTTGCATAGGGAGAGTATTCCTTTTGGCAACAATTTGCATCGCCATCACAATAGGCGAGAAGCGGAGACAGATTTCTTAAGTCAATATTTTTACCAGCAACTATTTCGAAATCCGTACCCATATTACGGATATAACTTTCCGCATGGCAGTTCTTACGCACCCGCACCAGTCTATTACGATGACGAAGATGTCACTCAAGAACCGGAAGAAAATGACACGGTTGTTATTGATAATCCCTCTCTTGACACTGAGACGAATGAGCAAAATGACGCAGACGACTATATTAGGAATGGTAACAGAGTTGTTAAGATAACTCGTAGATGAGACCGAAAATTGAATTCTTGAGCTATGTAACTTTATGTGACTAATACTTTGATTGACGAATAAGATGCTTAGATGATTTAAATAAATTTTAAAGTGTTTTCGTTTGATGGATCTCATTGGACAGTTTTTGTTTGGCAACTACTTTTTGACGAACTGAAGCATTTGTTCGGATATGAGCTCAACAATGGACTGAACAAGGTGCCTAGATATTCACGCTTATATAAGTTTTTTTTTTGACGAGCGATCGATTCGATGCACCAACTCGATTTACGTTCGAACCCTCGAATACACTGGAGACGTTGAAAAGTCTATAGTTTAGGTCACAAACCAGAGCAAATAGACCACAGCTTCGGCCAAAGAGAGAGATCCATAGAGCCAGTTTCAATAAGTTATTAGGTGGTTAAGTATGTGTGCCATGTTAAAGTAAATGGAGCCATGGAGGGCACCTAATAACATTTACAGTTATTTCTGTGGTACAACACGTATTCACAGATAGAAAAAGAGGCGACGCTACTCATTTCAAAACTGGCTTTATGGAATTCTCTTTTTTGCCCGAAGCTGGTGGTCTATGGTTTAGGTAGTCTGACAGCTAGTCAACTGTCGCGTTGTATGTCTGAATTTTCATTGACCTCTATAGACTGATCACAGGAAACGTTTTTTACAATTGACGTTTATCTAGTGGTAGTCGACAAATCAAATCAAAATTTGTTCGACAGAGTACCAAATTGACATTTCCATTTGTCACTGACGTCTTGCGTCTGACGTTTACGCAATTCTAGTGTCAACTTCTGTCGCTTTCGGTTGGTCGTCCAGAACCGTCCGGAAGCTTCTGAAAGCGTTCGATTGGCACTCAACTGACAGTTCTTCTACTGAAAATAAGAGAAATTTGCTTCTCGATTTGAATTCAGAATCGCGGAGAGTTCTTCCGGACGGTTCTGGACGACCAACCGAAAACAACATTAGGCAACGAGTGTTTTGAATGTGCTCACTATTCGACCGAGTAGGTAGCAAATACACAAACCTTGTAAGTATTCTGTATTGCTGAATGTGTACAAAAGGTATGTTTGCTTCAATATTCTTAAATTTGCCAATAGGTTTCGAGATTTGAGATTTGAGAGATTTAATATATCGTTTACACCACAAAATTCAACATTACGCAGAAAAAAATTCGAAATCCAATTGACAGCTAGTGTCAGAGCTAGTTGACAGCTAGTGTCAGAATTGATTATTGATGGTTTTTGTGTTTCGAAATCTGAAGTGGTTTGTAGATATCAAAAAGAATTATTTTTTAGTTACATGAATCTAAAAACCATCGGTACCTATCTTCTTTCTTTTTTTGTAGCTTTTACGATCTACGATATTGCTAATTCTTATTTTAAAAATTTTAAACAATTTGACAGCTGTTTTTTCTTTGTCCACGAGCTGAAAAGTCATCAAATGACAATTTCCTGAAATCCAACATTTCGAAATGTTGGAAAATATATTTGAACATTTGACCTGAAATGCTGAATTTAGACGAAATGATGAATTTAGGTGCGGTGTAAACGTACAATAAACGAACATTTTTTTAAGCAAAACTTTTCGAAAACTGGAAAGGCTATCGAAAAACTCTCTCAACTGTCGCTATAGGTACACTGTACCAGTGCTGACTCCTTTAGTTTGTGTTAAAAGTGTGCCGATTAAAAAACACATTTAAAAACACTTATCCTGTTTCCTATAAAATTGAACTTCCAATTTCTAACAACAATAGAGCCACAAAATTGTCGAAAACTAAATTTTATTTTATTTCTAATTTAGAAACTGTTTTGTACTAATTTGTACTAAGTTGTAAATTTGGTATACAACTTTTTACCTCCTTACTCTGCAACATAACCTAACTTAAAGACACATATTTCGCCTTAAACCTCTCTAAAGGTCTAAAAAATCTTTTTAAATCCACCAAGACCGTGTCCAAATCCACCACCAAAACCATGTCCAAATCCACCAAGTCCATGTCCGCCTAAGCCCAAGCCTCCAAATTTGCCACCAAGTCCACCGAATCCGCCTCCAAAGCCTTTTCCAAATCCTCCAAGACCAAGTCCGCGAACTGTACGCTTTAGTTCAGCTCCACTGTCACTTGCCGCTGACTGATGATCCACATCCAAAAGAGTTGTCGCTGTTGTCTCACGCACGTCCTGTGTTCCCAAATTCGCCGCACTCAAGTCTGCTTCAACTGGTAATGCCTCGCTGATGGAAACAATCAGCAAAATACAAGCCAACGAAATGACGATCTTCATCTTTTGGTCTAAAAATTGTTGGTTAGTTTCAATTTGTCGGGTATGGTAAAGAATGTGGTACTAAGGGTACAACGCGTCAATTTTAAGTTTATATACCTTCTTCAAATCAAAGACAAACCCTGAGAGTTGTGAATTTTCGGTGCAAACAGTTATCGCGCAACCCTTTGGGGCGTAGGTATATTTACGCACGTTTACCTTTATTGGCGCCAAATGAAGCAGAGTGCTAATTGGAAAAGCACCCCAACAACTGATGATGTATTGCAACATATCGGTTTGTTGCTTATTGTTAAGTACTCGATAGCATACAAACATAATTTAAAACATTGCTTGTATAAATATTGCGTGTAAGACATGAATGTACCTACATCGCGTCGTTGGGTGTGGGACTTCATTCAAAAATGTGAATGAAATCAAATTTTAACGATAACGTCAGCTTTGTTCTGTGTGCGGTTTGATTTATGATTTTTTTTTCATGTTTGTGGTAATGCACACTTAAGAGCAAGTTATGTCAGTGAACTCTCAAACTAAGGAGATATTGGAATAGATTTTTTTCTATTGATCGTTTTATTATGATAATGGTATATACGTAACTGGAAAATAATTAAATTTAACCATTAAAAGGGACTCCGACTTTTTGTTCAGGCATTTGATTCTTTTTATACCCAAAAGTTCATCAAAAACAGCATCAAACTAGTTTGGAGGGTTGATGGCTGTTTTACAAGCAGTAACGGCATACTCGAATTGATGTTACATATAATGGCAGACAAATATATAAAGTTAGGTTAGGACGTTAGCTGACCAACATAATCTTAGAGCAAATGAGACCCATTACCATACAGAGCCGTTAGTGGTCGATTTACTCCTGGAGCTATTTCTAATTTTGCGGAATCAATAGCGGTACTGAACGCTAAAAAAAAAAAAAACATTATCTTCACTGATAGCCTTCCAATCCTAATAGCTATTCGAAATATTTAAAAATAATCCGCCATTATCAGTAAAATTCGGGACAACATAAATAAACTAAATATTAAGCTAAAACTATTTTCGGCACATGGACATATTGGCATTCGTGATAACGAAATCATTGGGAAGCTAAAACTGCTTACTTAAAAACGCTCCATAGGACAAACCATCAAGTTAACACACATCAGCTATCCCTTCAACAAAGACCACCTTCCGAGTTGCCAAATCTGAATTTTTTACTTCATTTGTGGCATTACAGTCAATTGGGATCATGACATTATCTCGAATGACAAAAATCTCGAAACGTTTTTTTTTTTAATCTCGACTGCAAAAATGTACAAAAATCTCGAAAGACTATATCTCGAAAATAAAAAGTAAATTCGAGATTTTTTTTTGCACCCACCCTATATGCAAACAGTGGTTTACTGTTTACTGCAGGGGGGTTGCAGGGGGCAGCATGCCCCCCATACGTATCTCACTTTTTAACACCATTTTGAATATTCACCCCTATCGTGGAATCCGCCGGGGGGAATTATTCACGGAAAAGAATATTTTGGTATCGTCAAAATCGCAAAGTGAACAGTTTCCTGTTCGGGAAAAATTCGATTTGAACGTTTTTAACGATATATGGAAACTCTTTCACATTACCTACACGGGGAACTGTTCACTTTGCGATTTTGACGATACGAAAATACTCTTTTCCGTGAATAATTCCCCCCGGCGGATTCCACGATTAATTCGAGATTTTTGATATTCGAGATTATGCTTTCTGGATTTTTTTTTCGACATTTTTGCTTTCGAGATATCGTGGTAGGCCCCAGTCAATTATGTATCCGTATTCGGAGTTGCTTTGCAGTTTCATACACCGATTGTATCCTAACATTATATCCCTTAACCAGTTTTTGTAAATGAATCACTTAAACCTTTAATAAATCCATCCTTACTTATTTTGTGGCTCTACAGTTCCGTGTAATCCGAGGTTTCAATTAACGAGCCTCCCCAGTTAGCCCTAACTAACTGAACTAAAGGTTAGGTCTTCTTCTACTGCGTTGTCCCTCCGGGTTAGACTCGAAAACTCTACGGGCCGGAGCATTGGTTTTTCATCTGCTCTAAATGTGCTAACCATATCTTAGACGACTAACTCGCCGTTTTTTGACGCTATGTCGATGCACAGCTCGTATAGTTCGTCGTTAAATCTTCTTCTCCAAAGCCCGTCAACGCAAAGGGGATCAAAAATTGAATAAAGAATCTTTCTCTCGAAGCGCTAGAGGATATTTTCATCCGCTTTAGATAGAGCCCAAGCTTCAGCGCTATAAAGAAGGATTGGGATGATCAGGGTTTTATACCAGAATCTCGTTTTTCGGGATAGGGCGCTAGTACTCAATTGCCTTCTCAGCCCAAAGAAACAGCGGTTGGCAAGAGTTATTCTTCGTTTAATTTCTTCTGGGATATTATTGTCAGAATTTATAGCAGGACCTAGGAACACAAAGTCCCTTACTACCTAAAAGTTTTAGCTGTCGATTGTGACGTTTTTTCCGATTCTTGGTTTCCGTTTCTGTACTATCAAACGTACCATAGTGACATCTTGCTGTGTTCTACCAATTATGTCAATATTGGCCTGCGAGTTTCGGACAATTCTTTCGAGTATGATGTTGAAGAAGTCGCACGACAGCGTGTCCTCTTTTGACATCAAAGTTTCCGGTAAGGTCATTACCGAACTTGATGCAGCAGCGCAGCTTTTTCCATCGTCATCCTTTACGCAAGCGAACGAGTTTTGCAGGGATGGTAACGCATGACATGGTTCTGTATAATATACGCAGCTTTGAAATCAATTAAAAGATGGTGGATGTCGGCATGTCGCTTTGAACTTCTTGGGTTTTTTTTTCAGGATCCGCCTAATGTATGAACAGTGAACTTTCTTGGCTTAAAACCGCACTGATAGGTGCCAATTAGGTTATTTACGAAAGGTTTAACCCCGACGCTTAACAGCATAAATGGGGCATGAAGAATAAGAAGAAGAAGAAAGGTTTAAGGGGTTCACACAATACTGCAGATAGGATCTTGTATGCAATGTTAAGGAGGCTGATGCCTCCGTTTGGTTGGCGCCTATAGGGTCTCCTTTCTTGTGGACTGTGCAAGCGATGCTGAGATTCCATTCATCAGCTATGCATTCATCTGACCAAATTTTGGGAATGAGTTGATGCATGCTCTCTACCAAGTCATCTCCATCTGGACTAAAAAGCTCGACCGTCATGCCACGCAGATTTGTTGTTCTTTAGCTTGAATATTGCTATCCGTATACTTCGTTTTGGGCAGGCGGACAGAAGTTTTGTCTGTTTTGAATTTGGTCTGCCTAACAGCAGGATTCCGGTCTTCCTCGCCTTTATAGCCACTAAAATAAATAAATAGGCGGCGCAACAGGCGGTAGACACCCAAGGCCTAGCTTATCAAAACCATTCGTTTTTTGTGAGTTTCTATTTTTGGAACGAATGGAAGGGACCTACAATTTTATGCCGAGTGCGAACGGCTGCATTGAGAAGCTTTTTCAGGACAGTCATAATTTCGGATGTTTTGTTTGTCAGACGTTCGCGAGAGGTGGCGCAGTAGAAAAAACCTTAAGATGTAATTTGTGTTTTTCCGGGGATCGAACCTGGGATCCCTCGCACAGTAGTCCAGCACACTAACCACTGCGCTACTGCGCCCATTATAGCTTCTGCAGAAGTAAATTTTCCACATTCTCATCACCGACTGTAAATTCTACTACAAGGTGTCCCCCGTTATCTCTACAGGTTTCCGTATGGGATTTTCTGCCCTGGCAAGTTCTTTTTACCTTTTGGTAAAACTTCCGTAAATTGTTCCTGGAGTAGCATCTCTCAATTTCTTCAATCGTCGCGTGTTCTTTCTTTTTCCTTCTGAAATCAATCCATTCAATATTATTATGTCCACAGGGTAGGGGTAGACGACCTGCCTACAACTTAATGTCAATACCAACAGCAGTTGAGAAAAGACACAAAATCCGGATTTCCATTGCCAGTTGCTCCTGCAAGATATTTTCTTTTTTAATTTCTTCATTTTTTTCCAATTTACGTGTTAATCGCAATGCAATTATAAGACCAGAAAAAAAGAGAGAAATATATCTTTAAAGAATCTTGTAGTATCGCTTGGGCATTGGGCAGTATATCTATCATTTTGTGGGCAGTAAAAAAATGCAGCATCCCAACATCCCACAGAATGCGAAAAGGCGTTAATGATCCCATCACTTGAGGATGATAATTATTTTGTTGCACTCGAACTGGTTACTGAATGATGACTTAAATTCCCACGCAGAATTTTCCATTCCATATAAATAGACGATCGTTGTTCCTCCAGGCATAGATTCATTCCTTAACAGTCAAAGAGGAGAGTTAAAAACGGCAGCACCATGAAAGTGAATATCGTATTTGTTGTTTTTACAATTTTATGCATATTGGCGGCATCGGAGAGTGTTAGTCGGGATTCACGACAAGCTGGAAGATATGGACCAAGCTATCAAGGAAATTCTGGACCCAACTATGGCCCGGGCCCGGTAAGCAGACCCAGTAGTCAAAGTGTGAATCCAGGACTTGGACCTGGTAATCGTCCATCACTAACATCTGGATATAGTTTTGGTGGACCAAGTGGCAGGCCTGCAAGTGGTCCTCTGTTTGCAGCCAGCAGCAGTGGTGGCAGACCAAGTGTTCAGGGTGGTGGACCACGTCCGGGCTCGGTGTATAGAGGGCCACCAGCCAGTTCGGGTGGTAGACCTGTAAATAGCTATAAGGGGTAAAAGTCGAATTTGACCAATTATTCGTATTACGTTGAGATTTTTTTTTTTAAGTTGCAAAAGACATGACGTGTCTGGATGAAGATAAATAAAAATTTTGAAATTCAAAGCGATGACGTTATTTTTCTTTTAAAGTTGGAAATGAAATATTTTTTGCTACAGATGACGTATAACAACGAGAATTTGTGTTTCTTTATACTGCAGGGATTTTTAGTTGAGTGAAAAATCCGTCCTGCATTATTTGCAGGAAAGCCTTCATTCCTAAATCAATGAGAAATGTTACACTAAATGCGGGAGTGATCCAGTGCCGTATTTAGCCAGTAAGCGGCCTGTTGAAAACGTTATCAAGAGGTCGAGGCTTGATTTGGGATATAAAGTCTTAGAACAAACTTTAGAGTTACAACATAAAAGCATTTTTTTATTTGCCTGGGAGTAGGACCCATATAGCATTTGCTATACTTCTGGATTCTGGTACTTATGTGGAAAATCCGCCATTGGATTAATTATGTTGAGTCACAGATATCGATAAACTTCGTTTATTTTCGTGTCACTTCAGTTAAATAAAATTCATTGGGTTGCCATAGTATTTCCAAATAAAATGTAGTACAATCTACCTTTATGTACACAATGGTCTGCTATTATGTTACAATAACTTTTATTCATGTGGTCAAAAAATACAAAGCACAAGAACGTCAAATCAATATTAGTGTATTAAACATATCAGTAAAGTTACATGCTTTGATCATGTTAAACGCATGTCCCCAACCAGGATCCCACGACGTGCTATGGAATCTATACCATCAAGCAGGCGTCGTCCTCTGCTTAATCGAGAAAACAATTTTTTCGCACTTGGCCAAATAAGTTCTTTTTTCAATATAATTTATCTCACCCTCTGGATTGACTAGCAAGATGAATGTTAGCAGAAAATACTCGGTGAAGTACTGCCTAACACAGGGGTTCCCAATCTTTTTCATTCTGATGCAACTCCCTAGAGAGGTTGAAATATTTTTGCGACGCCCTTCTAAAAGCACAGAAATGTGAATAGAAGCTGATCTTACTGAAGATTCACTAAAGGGTTTTTTTTTCAATAAGGACGACCCGACGTTAAAATATCGTCGTTTAATATTCATGGCAATTTTACTTGTTAACATACCCGCATTCATCTAAAAATGCGCCTCGTCGCTAAAGATGATTTTTCGGCCAAAATTGAGGTACTCTACCAAACGCTCCGAAGCCAAGTCAGCGAACATACGGCTTTGTCAATGGTCATTTTGAGCTCCTGGATTAGTTGCATCTTGTACATGCGTAAGCCCAAGTCCCGATGCAAAATTCGCCAAGGTGGAATCTGCGAAAGGCCGATTTCTTTTGCACGGCGAGGAACTTACTGCATCGGCTTCCCCTGTACACTCTCATGAAGCGCGGTAATCCTCCTGAGCAATCTGTCTGGCAACGACCTGCGGCAATTGAAAACCCTTTATTTAATTTTTGAGTGCCAGGCAAATATATGAGTTCCAGCCACGAAGCAAGTTTGACTGGAAATGCGGGAAACACAAACGCGCTTAATCTTCGACTGCAATGTAATTATTCGATTTCGCTTCGACATTGCTCTTGGTATTCGTAAAGAGAAACGTAATGCTTTTCCTTTTTTCAGAGTCTTACAGCAGTGAAAAAATAAAACTTGCAAAGTACTTAGGATAGCGCCACGACGCACCAGGGAGTCGCGACTCACAGTTAGGGAACCCCTGGCCTTACAATCAAAAGAATATCTAAGAATTGACATACATAGATTTATGAGTTTGCACCGCCTTTTTTCAACCCTTATGAAACAAATTTTGAAAAACGATGAATAAAGCATGTAATAATTTTGACTTATCTATCAACATACAAACGTTCAAGTTCATAAGGCTAACGGTTCGTGAGACCCCCCTTATTCCTTGTGACCCCTTTACACCTGAGCACACATATCTAAAAATCAGAAAAAAAAATCATGAAAATCCGACAAATGGTTCTCGAGTTATGGAGATACGAACAGACGGACGTTGCATTTTATAAGTAGTATGGATTTCTATTTACGTGAATTACACGTGTTTTATTTTTAATTACGTATCTGTCATCGCCAATATATCTATAAATAAATACAAAAATGCCAAAATAAATACAAAATGCTACGTCGCCCCAGTCGGCTTTGATGCGCGCATCTTCATATATTCACCACTTTAGTACGCGCCTTGCTTAAGTTTAAGGAGTTTGAAATGTGCCAGCAATTTGTTTGTTCAATCTTTGCGTCAAATTGAATACATTATTACTTTATGCATCTGTGAACTGTCAAGGGGTTCCTTTCTGTGGAATAAACTGTTCAAAAGTATTTTCCGAATTGTTGATCATCAATTTTGTGCACATAGGTAGCTCAAATGCTGTTTTTTTTTTCGAACCGTTCTTAAAAAATATCTCTTTTATTATTTAAAAAAACACATTTATGTACCTACCTATTCTATAAGCAAAATGAAGTGTTTAACCCAATTTCAGTGCATAATAGGTATTTCCTAATTTGGATGGGACGGAAAGTCAGTTCACTTTCATTTTTATCAATTTCACTCGATCTCTTCCGCTCTCTTGCACATTTTCGAAATATACCTTTCTGCGTTTCGACGGAATTCTTCCTTATCTATAGTGCAATTTCATGTACCATTTATGCAACTCTAACAATTTTTTTTCATTAGAACTTGGAAAATCCCATCCTTATCTAGGAATTTATCTCACAATCTTGCTAACGTAAATATCTGTTTCCCTTCGACAGGTAAACAAAAGAACCAAAGGTGGTCATAAATAGTTGAAAAGTGAATTCGTCTACTCAAAATTTATTATCGGTATGTAAAGGTTCGACTTAATGATGAAACTGTATCCCTCAAAGCAATTAAATAGAACAAAATCCCTCTTGCAGACAAAGCACAGGTAGAATATTAAGAATCTCTGCAGGTACCCAACACATCCATATGAAACATCATAAAGTTCATCTATGTATAGGAACACTAGGATTGATATGTCATGATCGTTGACGACAAAGAAATTTTCAATCATAAATAGGTGGAACCTTGTGCCCACCTAATCGGATAGCTAAGTCGTCCGCCGAGCCATATAACACCGAACGTAAAGTGCCCTGCATTCCCGACACTTGCTGTTCTGTTGTTAATCCAAATAGGCCTCTAAGGTACGTATGGAAAGGATTGACTACCTGCGGTTGGTTTTCCGAATATTTTTCCGACTATTTTCCCCGTATAAAACTCAACTAGATCATCGACAAGCAGATCAGTATTGAACGAAACGTTGATGTGTCGAAATGTATTCGGTAAAACTTCTATTCTGTCTGATTTTAATTGTGAGTGCGGTGACAGGTTCACCATGGAATAACTGGAGAACCGATGACAGTTTGGATCCTCTAAATTGGATACAAGGTTTCGGACAAGACATGATTCGAAAGCCAAGACAACTGCATGGCGGACTGGGCAGCAAATCTCAATACAGTGGAATTTTATTTAAGAAATTAAAGCCACGCCAGCATGGAAGACGAAAGTGGCGTGGAGCGGGACGTCTGAAACGAAAGGGAGCCATTGTGGGATAAATTGAACTGTGAAATGAAAATCTGATAATTACATTACAATGGAATGTATAATAATTGTATAAGCTATAAACTTTGAGTTTGTAAATAATTAACTTTAGTGAAATTTAATAATAAATAGAGAATTTGATTTTTTTTTAAACTAAATTACAGATCGTGTAGTTTTTGAAAAAGATAACTCCTTTTTGTGATCTTGTTTTTTTGTGTGAAGTAATTTGGAGGATCTGTGATCAATGCGAAATGGGTTGGTCAGATGCAGATCATTAGAAGTGATTTATTAATTTTGTGAATGTAGTCATCGTATGTTCGATATTAATGACACTTTCAGGGATTTGTACCTACAAGGAAATGAGTGACAATAAAAATTAATTTCTAACGTAGACTGTTCGTCATCGGACAAACTGCCGATAGCGACGTGGTTTCGAAGACCCTATCGATCGTAAACGACTTCATTCAGAATGATTATCTCAATAAATAACATTTTGCACTTGTCTTTGTTCTAAAATATAGGTTTTTTTTTAACTGTTTACTTTTAGAGATAATTCTTTTCGATGTCGCAGTCGTATCAAAAAATACATGATTGAGTACCTACATCCTAACATGTCCCTTGAAATTGCCTTTCGAACCAAACACTATTTTCAACTATCATTCATTAATAAGATTTTGGGATTTTGCGTGATCTGGGTTGTTGTATTTTATCAGAGCGTTGCCGCCGACAAAATTGGTATAAGCCGCTAACATCTAGCAGTCGGAAAAATAATAAAATCCGTCGTAAACAAGCAAAGGCAAAGTAGACTGAGCTCCTGTTATATCGAGCTCGAGCGACTGTCTCAGTTCCATCCTCTTAATTTTTTGACTTTCAATGTTCCGTTCGCATTGTATATTACAGTTTAGTAGATAATGTATTGCTATATAACAACATTATAATTACATATAGGTGAGGGTTGCCACCCATTCATTGGCCCATGTTTGCAAGGAATCCGCGCGATGCCTTAAAACTAATATATAAACGAATATTTTTTCTGTCTAGCAGATGTCGATAGTAGATTGCAGAATTCTGTTTTTGTAAATTTGTTAACTCATCACTTTATTTCAAAAGAAAGCACCCAAACCCAATTGCATTTATTTATTTGTACAATAGACACATTCACAAACGTCAAATAGGGCAAAATATTTTTAACAAAAAATCTAAATCTGTAGCAATTTCATCTCAAAAAGACACAACTATAGAGAAGGCCCATTTATACACCGTATTCAGGGTCAACCATAATGGAACTATGTGGGCTCAAACTAGTGATAAAAATCAAATTAATAATCAACTTAAGTTCTGACAAATGACCGCTAATTCAACTGCGGTGAGGATATACAATTTGCATGTTATGGATATTTGGCTTAAGCTGAATTACTCAGATATACTTAATCATGTTTTGGTTTCTGCATTTTTATTGATCGAGTTAGGAATATCGTGTAAAAGAATGAATTATGAAAATGAATTTATTTTTTGTTTTACTAAAAACTACAAAAATTTTGTATGGACGTGGTTCTGTTTTGGGTTTTGTGCCAACTTGCAATTTTAATAACATCTCGCTTATTTTTCTTTTCTTTTTATTTTTCGATTAGATTTGTTTTGTGACAAACGTCAGCCATCTTGGATTATGTGAATTTTCCAAGAAAGTATAATCAGTAGGGGAGAGTGGAGCACATTTGAGGCTGGCTCCCTTTTGAAAGGCAGTATTTGTAATTGCTTTTGGCAGCTAATAAGCTATACTACAAGGTTTGTATTTTTAAAATAAAATAACATAACATAACATTTTATAGTAGCAGAAAAGATACATTGTTCATCACATAGGCCATATTGCACAATTTACAGAGATTATGGTAAAACTACCTTACTACTGAAAAATTATATATGTTTTTATTACATAAATATAACAGAATTTAAATAAGAGGGATTTTTTTTTGTATAAAGGTTTTTACTAGTAGCTTATCCTTTCTTCTTTTTAATAAAATAAATTAACTATATTTTTAATAAAAAAATAAAAACGACTTAACAAAAGCAAACTGAAATTTTGAAATTACTGAAATATTTTACAAAAATGACTGAGAAAACTTTATAAAAACAAAATACAAAAAAAAAAAAAAAAAAATTATTAACCGAACAGACATTTTGAAAAATAAAACACAAAAATCATCATCGCAGCTGTCCTTGATCCTTGATGTTCCCGGAGCGTTAAAGGGTGGTGGTAGCTTAGCTTTTAGTTTAATGACAATTACAGACACCTTGTTCAAACGTACCCCGACTGTTTTGTTCAAAACTGCCCCAATAGGACAAGCGACAGAAAAATGTGCGTAAATATTTATATTTTTCATATTCGTCAAGAAACGTATCTACCTTTATGATACGTTTTCAATGAAGTTGTGCCTTAAAAATATATTTCACACATAAAGAAAAGCTCACCATAAAATTCGTACACTCTTACAAATAGAAAAATTAAAATATGCAATTTAAGCATAAAAACTTCCTCATGCGGATACTTCCTGGCGACGCGACGATAAATGATATCGGAAAGTCTTTGACGACTAAAGAACACGGTACATATTACCAAGACTAAATTTTGGTTTATACTTTTAGACTAAGAGCCCACAGTAATTTTTGGGTGTGATTGATAACACCAAATAACTCACATAATTATCACATAATTAGGTACCTAGGTCTTAAGTAGTTGTTCCTAAATGTTACCGTCTTGCATGCTGTAGTGGGGGCCATTGTGAGTATGTCAAAAATTCATTTTTTTCTGAATTACAAATAATTGGTATAACAACTTTAATATAATTTCAAAATGTAGAGTTAAGTGCCCTGATTACCAATATGGTGGTCCAAGACGTTTTGCAGGCGTCCTTCTGCCTGCCTTTACTCTTTTAATAAAAATTCCAAAGACTGTCAAAATAGCAATTGCTGGTGATGAATTCTCTCACAGAGAAAAGTTCGCTTTTCGATTTCAAGTCAGAATCCACTCAAGAAGCACTTACACATTGCAATTTATGGATTTTATACAAGCCAGCTGGCAGCAGCCATTGTGATGTACTCATTTTTGACATTTCACCAATACGTGAGTGTATAGTCGACCAGAAGCAGTTTTCTTGTTCTATTGCGAATTTCAGAATAAATGAATCCTCAAGTGCAATGAAAAGCGTAAAAATTAGTAAGATTCTCTATGGAGGTAGTATAGATTACGAAATTTTCGTGTTAAGAAACGGCATTAAGTAAAATTTTTTTAAAAAATCGTAAATTTAAACAGTTATGCAAAAGCGAACTGCGCTAATGGGAACTAGTCTGACAGCAGCCGTCGTGTGTCTGAATTTTTATTGACCTAGACGGCTAGACCTAGACCTAGATTGTGGGCGCAGTAGCGCAGTGGTTATTGTGCTGGGCTACTGTGCGAGGGATCCCAGGTTCGATCCCCGGAAAAACACAAATTACATCTTAAGGTTTTTTCTATACTGTCATTCTCGATCAGTATAGTTTTTACGTTCGTTAAATCTAATCCAAACAAATTTGATTAAAGGCTAGACTTTTGAATATGGCCGGCCAATGTTTCAAAAAAAAAAAAAAAAATACGTCCGCTCATAGCATGCGTAAGTATGCAATGGGTTTCGGAATTTACTTTTCATAATTTTGGAGACTTTTTCGTTGTAGAAATTGCTAAAATGTATGCAATGATCTTTTCTTCCAAAAATTGTATACCAACGGTAGGTAGGGAAGTTATTTATTTAAATTACCAACGAAAATTTTAAATAACTGACAAAAGTGAAGATTTGCAAAATGGCGATTGATTTAGCAGCAAACATTGTCCTTAAACAAAAAGCAAGTACGAATTTACACTAACTTATTTTAAATGGAATGGAAATGGACGATGGCTTACCTTATTGAAGTATCGTTTGTTGGCTATATTATATGTATAAGTATTTGCTTGGACGGTAGTGTCGAGCTAGGTATTTACTAATTACTACATAAATCCTCCCTATCCTATGTATAGTAGATGAAAATACGAAGTAAAACCTAATTAATAATAGAGCTACATTGTATGTATTAGAGAGTACTAGAACTAAAGATAGAGCAGCCAATTTAATTATGCTGCTATTGAATTGTGGATGACCAGTATCTAATATTCTGCGTTTTCAAAAAATATTACCAATGTATTGTACCATCCAATTTAGAACAATTGTTTATATCAAAGAAGCATGTTGTATATGTATATGACTCATATTTTCGTTCCTATTCACGATATTTTGATGCCAGACTAATAATTGTGTAGAGAGCGTATAAGTGTTCATTCGAAGTGGTTGATGTGCAAATGACCACTTAGAATGCGCTAATACGTTAAAATTATCCGAGTAGGATTAGACGAGTGTTAGACAGTGATTATACCTGCCAAAGGTGTCAACGATTAAAATCAGAAGGTAGTACATACAACGTTTTTGTCTGTAAGATACATTATGTTGCTACACACCGAAACTCTTAGTCATATCTATACAATTATTATAATTAACGATGCCAGGTCTAACTAATTGGTCAGTGAGAACATTATGGACTAGACTAGATTTACCTGTTGTACTACCACCTCGTATAATGACCTTGAGTGCTGCCGAGCAATGAGCCGACTTGTTTTTTGAAGATTATGTATCTATTCTATATACACTGTCGGCCAATAACCAAATTGTTAGATATACCGCATCACGAACAGAATTAAGACCAAAAGTAGAATCCACCATATTAACAAGTCAGTTATAATCTAGTTATGCAATAGTATTTTTATTCATAAACGAAATACAAAACGGGCACTTCCTCTTTAGCCGTAATATCTGCCACGACCATAGTATCTACGACCGCCACCACGTCCATAATAGCCACCATAGCCGCCGCCGCCGCCATAGCGACGTCTAGTTTGTCGAGCAACTCGGTCCGACTCGTTTTCATGTCCAGTCTCACTATTAGCGGCAAGCACCGAGCCGAGTTCATCAACTTCGAAAACTGAAAGTTGCAGGGATTCAGCTTCAGGTTCAACGTCGGCGGTTTGAGCCAGGACTACTGTGGCAATCACTGCCAGACACACAAAAGTCACAAGGAAACGCATCTTAATTAGGTTTAAGTATATATACGGTACTGGTTTTAGAACTATAGTCACAGAGAAAAACACTTCAACTTCAACTTAGATTCTGATGAGACTTGTAGCAGATCGCATCTTTTTATATATTTCCAGATGATGATAAATCCGCATTTGATGCGATGCGCCTATGCGCATCTATATGTAAGAGCTAGAAAGGGAAAAAGAAAAAAATCCGCACAAAGCTCTAATGGTTGTTTAGATATGTATATTGTATAGCCGTGTCATAGGTTCACAATGTATCTCGGATAGGTGTAATTCTATCTTAGGGTAGGTATAGTATTTTTTATAACTACGGGGAGGGTGTTATTAGGGGCCAAGTCTACGGTTTGGCGGTAAAGCTTTGAGGGTTGCATTCGATTTATTTCATAAGTGTCCGCCGCAACCACTTTTGTTGTGTTTTTGTTAAACCAGGAGCTATAAATATAATTGTATGGCACGAATAATTATTCAATGCCAAAACATGTGTACTAATGTGTGGAAGCGCACGTACCTAGATGGCGGGATTTTGCCATTAGGCCAAGAGGCAACGCTGTCAGTGAAATTGATGCGCATATTCTAATAGGCCACTGTCCACGCTTGTCAACAAAATACTGGAAAATATGAGTTAATAATGTTGTCAAGTCATTTTGGGTGATTTGTTAATGTACAATAAACTCACTATACGTAATTCTAAAGCGTAAGTTTATTTGAAGTATTGATTTGTATCGAACTTTGTTTCGAAAACCATTATATGGCAAGTTGACTGCCAATTTTCAAGTTCAAATTTAAATTCAGCTCGATTGTTATGCCTCTCGTCACATTTTTGCTTTAAAGATGTCCTTCCATAACGAAGAAACGTCTCTTAGTCCGAGTAAAATTAACAAATGCTGAGGCAAAGTCATTGTAGGTTAGGTTAGAGGCGCCTGGCCCTGCGTACATTTAGTGGCCTTTAAAATAGGGACAAATTATTTATATGTACCTACTTCTATGATTTTTTCTCTGATCCAATAAACTTGTAGGTACACCTTTTTTAATAATTGGGTAAGCAGTACTTCGGATTGTCTTTCAGGTTTCCAAGCAGTCTGTTTACCAAGAAGCGGCAAAGTCGATTAGATATTAGGTTGTGATGTTGACAATGACGTTGTATGGGTTTAACAATTTCTATTTCTCTGGCTCTTGGTGAAATTTAGTGATTTCATATAGATACCAAAGCTGTAGTTACGTGTTACGAAAAAACTGATGAACTAGCCAGAAAAGGCTCGGAAATCCCTTTCATTGGACCTGAACCCTTCTGTGCAATCCCCAAATCAGCTATAAACTCGGCTATAAAAAGCTGGGAACAAAACAAATGTAAGTAATACGAGGAGAACATCCCAGGCCTAAGACAGGCCAAAAGAGCTATTCAGCCTTTCAAAGCAGTGATGCCAATAAGATACTAAATCTACATAGGCACGATTTTAAAAACTTAGTTGGCTACCTAAAGCGTCACAACGGTTTGTGATATAACATATAACCTAAATAAAATGCATTTGGTCGATTTAACTTTTTGGTGCCCTTGTTTTTTGTAGTGAAGCGTTCCCTAGTTTCTTTCTATTTGTTGTTAAGTAGATACATTCATTTTTAAAGGATGGATGATAATTTCTTCATAAAAGAATCAAAATAACGAGACAAATTATAGTATATTCATGTAACTCAAAGAAAAATTAATGGCGGTTTTTTGTTCGGAGAGAAATAGTTAAACATTTTAATATGCATGTATTTTAGTGGCTAAAATATAATTTTCTTAACTTTTTAATATTTATACTAATTTCTTCAAGTGTCGTTGAAGAGTTTTTTTTTTTAATTTACGAGAATTATACCTATATATAGATATAGATACTTGTGCGTTTTAAGTCAGCCTAGCTATACGAGTATAAAGATTGAAGGTGGGCCATGTGTTGGTTTCTTTTTGAATCACATGTTACTTTGACACTGACAGATGCATTAAAAAAATATACAGAATATTATATTTTCCCTGTACGAAATGGATCGATTTACGTTTGAAAAACTCATGAGAAATATTGCAAAGATACTTCCAAAGTGGATGCTGGAAAAATTAGAATTTTGAACAGAAATTTGGGTCGAAATAATGCACCAACTGCTGCTGGTGTATGTAAATTTGTTAAGGAAGTTCGTGACGCTGGTTGGCCTTCTTTTGTGGGGTGACATTAAAAATCGTTGCTTCGCGAACCATGGAGATACGATTCAGGCCAATTTAGGCACTCAAGAACAATATTGGTAGAGGTAGTCGTGAAATTGAGACCGAAACAATAGAAAATTGTGTTGAAAAGATGTCCTGCTGCTAAGCCAGGCAGTCATTTAAATGAAATAATATTCCATAATTAAAAGGAATGTTTACTCTTTTCATTAAAGCAACAATCCTTGAAAAATATTGCACACATTATTTGTATAGCCTTTTTAAATATCATATAGCTAATTTTTAATCAGATTCAGAAGTCTAATAACCGAAATACTTTTAACAAGAAAAATAAAATAATATTATTTTGTGGTGCCGTCTCTGTAGTAATGCCTTTCTATAGTGTGCCATATTATAAGTCTACAAGGATCTTATTCGCGACTTCGGTCCCGCTACAGAAGTACCTAGTGTGGGTAGATACGCGCTCGATAGGATGAATAAAAAAGTTTCTTATACAAAACTGAATCCTCATTTTCCCGTCGCTCACATCGCAGGCCCCAAGCAAAATTTCCAAAATCAGGAAAAAAGATTTTATTTATTTTTTATCTAGAGTACACAAACCCGAGTTTAAAGTCAATCGGATGAAAAACGAGAATTTTCCCATACAAACTTTGACCTCCTTTCCACCTTTTGGAGCTCGGATTACCCCAAATCGCTTCTAAGTGCTCTGGCTATAAAAGAAAATTTGTTTCAAAATATCAGCTTCCTAGGTCTTACAGTTGAGGTTGGACGTTAATCACCAATCGGTCAGGATAAACTGTTTTATATATGAGATTATTGGCCATTCGTATTTGGATCCCCACAGACTTTCAGCTAATTAGCTGCACCAACTTTAGAGCTTCTGCAGACGCGTCTTCTTTGAGTAAAAGGAGTCACGTTTTTTAAGCTTTTACGCTCGCAAGTACGTATAAAGGTTCTTCCAAATCTTAGTTATATGTTCACAACTACAAATCGTGTTACCACCAGAATAGCTTACCTCATGAGCCATGACCTTAGGCTAGAGACGTATGATTGAAGAAAACTCATCACACAAGTGAAAAACACAAAAAAAAAAACACGAAACAGATTAAAACCGATTTGTTGATCCTAACGATGGTCAGGAGATCCGATATACTCTTCGGGTTTGTAAAGATGCTGGATCCTACGAAACACGCAGGATTAATACTCTTGCAGATATGACCTTAAATATATCCATATAATAAGCAATGCATATTTAATATGAAATTGACACGCGTCCTTATGGTGTAAAATGAATGTACCACAATCCCACTGAACATGATTGACTTTTATCTGCACACATTCAAACACAATTCAATTATTATTAATTTATGTAACATTTATTTATATCATCCTTGTACAAAATCGACACTTTCTGTTTAACCATAGAATCCGCCGCGGTATCCTCCAAATCCACCAAATCCGCCATATCCACCGCGATATCCACCGTATCTACCGTATCCACCACCGAAGCCGCCATAACCACGTCCATAGCCACCTCTATAGCCACCTCCAAAGCCTCCATAACCGCGTCCATATTGACGGGCTAATCGGTCCGATTCGTTCTCGTGTCCAGTAGCACTATCAGCAGCGAGTAGTGCGTCAGCAGCTTGAGCCTCGAAAGCGGATAACTGCTGAGGTTCGGCTTCCACTTCGACGGGTTGAGCCTGGATTGCTGTGGCAATCACTGCCAGACACACAAAAGTCACTAGGAAACGCATTTTGTGTTTATAGGAATAAAATTCTTCTAGAGCTTGTTATAGAAACACTTCAACTTCAACTCAGATTCTGATGAGACTTGAAGCGGATCGCATCTTTTTATATATCTCGCTGGTTCTCCGAGGCGATGACATAAATCCAAATTTGACGCCATACACACCCAATGGCTTCTTGGAGTTAGAAAGGGAAGATGTAAAGAGAACTCCGAATAGATACACAATTTTGTTTCACAGGTTCACAATGTATCTCGGATAGGTGAATGTAATTCAATCATAGTGTATACAGTATACATGGGGGAAAGAGACAGCTTTTAGGGGGTTGGATTTGATTTATTTCTCATGTATCTGCATCCACCTTTGTTGTGTTTTTGGTAAATTCACTAAATTAGGAGCTAATTAATTTTTTTGTTGGCTTATTGCTAGACCGTCGCTTGTTCGTCCGCTGACCAGGTGTACAGATGTGTGGGTGCGTGTTCCTTACCTATCTGTTGGTGGGGTACACAAATAAATCGAAAATGTATCGTTGGCCGTGAAATTGATTGCTTTGATGAGCTTATTAGTAATTATCGCACTCACGTGACAGCCGATATGGTTAATTAGAAACTTTGTTTTTGGAATTATTCGGATTAGTAATTTTTGTGCGCAATAATAAGGAGCGTATAATTCAAGTTTATAAGTAAATCATAAATAGTCATGTTGGACTTGATGTTCCTAGAAACGATGGAAAATCTGCCTTAGGTCACATCAAGGTTGCACATCGCATAGTGGGCGCACAATATCATCGATTGATCAACTCAGTTGCTTATAGGGAAATACTTCCTGGATCTGACTGAAATCTGGAATTTTGTTTGATGGATATCGATGGCTTAATGACTTCTTCAGCTTCCTTGTTTTCAATGAGTTCAGTGCGGATAATTTATAGTGTAAAGATTGATAAATAGGTAGTGTGTGTTGTATATATATTTATATAGTAGGTATCTCATACATATCCCATTATCAAAAGGTGCGTTCATGTCGAAAATGCATTCACCTACCACAGCTGCCATAAAACCATTGGTCCCCAGTATCGCGATATCCTCGAAGTGCTAGGCGAAACGACAGTCATAGGTCACTAATCACCCCACGGGGAAAACCCATCACAAACAGTGTTTTTAGACTTAACTGACTTTGACTAAATTCACGCAGTTAGCAACGAGTGACTAAGCGATTAAGCTACGAGCAATTTCTTTACCAAAATCGCTCATCGCTAAGTGGTGGCGCTACTTTCTGGATTGGTCTTGGGGGCTCAAGCAATACCCTCTCTAAGTAGCACAGTCATTGACAAACGTAAAAATTGCTTTCTCACTGACACATTTGCATTTAAAAATTTATTAATTTATCTATTCACTCATTCATTTTGACAGATTTTGTACTGAACTGACGTTTACCGATGTTCGGGACACGGGCTACGTAATCAACGTAACGTAGTCCTATTTTCATTAAAAACTCTTTATAAAGATAAAAGTTGGATCCTAAACGTACGGCATAATGTCCGTCGTCCGAAAATGATTATACTGGAGTTTAGAGTCTTTGCCACGAGCGTAGCGAGCCACATACCTCAACTTTGACATTTCGTTACGTACCCGTGTCCCGAATAACGTTCGAATAGCAACACCCATTAATTTACACAAATTCCAAATGCGAGTTTCGATTTTAAATTGCATGGGCGAATGTCATATGTCTGTCAAGTGCAAAAAACAAGTAATCGATGAACTTGATTGCAATTGAAACCAAAAAATATTACGGTAAGTCATCAAATCCGTTTTATAATGTTTGTATAAGTCCGAATCTGTGATTTTGCAATACATATGTTGAACTAGTGAAAGATTACTAAAATATGTAAATATGGTGCCACATGCGTCCGTTCAGGGTTGCCATTTTGTGAACTGATCGTCAATATATGCACAATATTCCAATAGAATCTAGAGACGTTAAAGAAATTGTTCTATCATGGACATACTATACATGGACTGCTAGCAGCCAATTTTTCGTTGAAGCAAACATTAAGCACTAGCTCTTTTGGTTCACGGTGGAGAGAAGCGAAAACACTAAAATGTCATCGAGCAATTCGTGCGATTTTGTTTGAGTGCTGAGTGTGCCATCTGTTATAGAAAGTCCGAAATATTTTGAATAAGTCGTTATTTTGCGTATTTGCAATGTTTCTACAATGGATGGCACTGTGTTCTATGTAAAAAAATAGCAATGGCGCGCAGAGGTTTCACACTTTCGCCGCACTGAACCAAAAGGACTAGTGTCTAGTGCTTATGTTCGCTTCATTTTTCCTCGCAGGTTTTTATGAACCTGACATTTCACTGACAGTCCATGTATAGTATGTCAATGTGTTCTATATTGTCATTTTTTGTTGTCGTTCTTTTTAGTGCAATTTATTTTGAGCAATTTATTCAAAATATCTAATGGTAGTCTCAGAATTCTCAGTATAGTATGCCTTTGATGTAGATTGTAGACTCTACTATACATTCTAGAGCTGAAGTGCGTTGTGCGTTCTTTGGGTTATTGTTGTCAAAATTAAGGTTGGTATGGAGACGCAGATTGCTCATACACAGTTAGATACATTTAAGTCACGTATGTTTAGCTCAAAAACTTTCAGAACAATTGGCCAACTGTCTGAATCACGGTGATGTACCATAAAACACTTAACGCTGTATTGTGATCTGATGACTTCTTTAGAGCATCATTGACAATTCAAAACTTATTAATCATTCGTTTGCATATTTACATGCCACTAACGAACCCATCAACCTACTCATGTCATAACATCTGTTGGCCCTTCTATTTGACGAAAAATAAACGTCCATACATATGTAAATTAGTACATATTTGGAATTGCCGCCAAGGCAGTAACGAGAGGGTTATTCACATCAATTCTAGATGACCGCGTCTGGGAAACCCACCAAATTATTGGCAACAATGAGAAAACTGGTTCTCGCTAAAAAAATTTCTTAAAGCAGTAGTAGATAGCTCCTTTTTAGATGAGTTATCAGGTCGCCGGTCGTCGTCGTCGCATTACTCGTATATCGTTTTGCCATTTAAGTTTGAATCATGCCCGCTAATGACCTTCTAATTTTTGTCTTTTCTGTTTTGTTACCAGTATACTAATTTTGTTTGTTGTTCTCTTTCGCTTCAGGAGTCATTAACTATTTATGTTATTAAGAAATTTCACAAACAACCTGGAAAAAAAAGTGGGAGGGAACCTATTATTATTATTATTCTTTCAATTCTTACACAAAAAATTTATTGTTTTTGTTTTTTTTGTTGGTCTTTAGGAAAAAAACCCATCGATATGGGAAGAACAGAAATTTGTATACTTTTAAGATCAATCTTGGACTCGGACAACCACAAAAATGTTCAGGTTCACCTTAGGCCAGGTTATGTGCTTAGTTAGCCAGCGCATGCATTCAGATTTTTTTTCAAGATTTAATAGAAGGTACTATACGTACTTGTATGCGCATTAATGTAAAGTTGGTTTTTTTTTTTAAGATTTCGATTTTTCATTCAGCAATTTAGTATTCAATATTCATACTAAGGGAAGTGACAGATTGGTGATGCGATTTTAATTGATCCACCACGACACATGTGTGTAGTAGAGGGTGTGTCTGTTTACAAAACAAACCGTGTACTTGAATTGAAAAGCAAGTTTGAACTTTGTACGAGTAATATACAATTTTGATTGATGAAACCTTTAACATTTAATACAATGCGGATAATAAAATCATCTTCAATCGTCAACTATGTAAAGATACTATTCAGAAAGTCAGGGATAGTTAGTATCGCTTTTAAATAGCCAACTGGTTTTTTGACGTTTTAAATTGAGAAACCCGTTTTCAAGTGAGTGCACTGATCTTAGTTGAAATGAGACACAATTACATAGTTGCGTTCTATACAAAAACCTGCTGCTACATCGATTTTCATTTATAGAAATTTTAAATCTGTTCACTAAAGTCTTAAGATAAAACAAGTAAAAGTGTTATCATCGGCCTGGCCGATGCTTTAATACCCTCCACTGCATAAAAATTGGTTTTGTATAGGAGGTACCAGAACTACTTTACCGACATAGACAATTTTCAATACCAACCTGACATGGCTCAATCGATTCAGAAGGCGATCCTGATTCAGAATATATATACTTTATAGGGTTTCCGGTGACTCCTTCTTGGCGTTACAAATGTAATGACAAAGTGAATATACCTTCCTGTGGAGGTTATAAAAAGCAAACAACAATTTAGTCGCCTATAGTCATAGTGTATAGTGTTTACAAACTTGCGGTTGAATGTTATAATCATTGCCAGGAAATTACTTATTCATAAAATAACATTGCTAACTTTAATATAAAGGCTGGGCCAAATACAAGTTTCTTTTTCAAAATGCAATAAAATGAACAAAATGAAATTTTTTCCATGTATTATGGCTTTATTAGTAAAATCAAACATTCCCATTATTTTTGGAAAACAACTTCGTTCAAGTGACTGCCTCGGCTAGCTCGCATTCTGTCACTCCAATTTTCCAAGACCTTGTTGATGGTTTCGGGCTGTAGCTCACGGATTGCTTGGATGATATTGGCCTTAAGTGCTTGAATCGTTTCGGGATCTTTGGCATAACATCGGTCCATCACGGTTTCCCACAAAAAAAAAGTCCAAAGGGATCAAATCGCAACTCCGAGGCGGCCAATTGGGCTAGGAATTATAGCTATTTCGAATCACAGCGCTTATTCATCAGTAGACTCCTTTTAAGTGATTGATATTGAATAGTTTTGAATTCAGATAGAATTTTGTCATTCGACAACAATATGTCAAAAGAATTTGTCAGGGGAAAGAAGTTAGTAAGAATCGTTGTTACTTCTATAGCTTTCAATTACAGTAACATTTTAAAATGCGTTGTTTTATTAGGAAAATGTTAGCCCGCCTTAAACTTCCACTCTAAATAAAAATTTGTTTACCAATTAAAAACTTATTCATAATTAAACCTAACTATGCGGAGAAATCACTGCCAACATTTTAAATTGTCACATTCGCTTTACACGTCCTAGCCGTCTCAGATGAATGATTCGCAATTGTCTGTACAGGCGCGTAGAGTTTTCCCTGTTAAATCTTTCTCTCCAAAAATGTCCTCAACACAAATCGGACCAAAAATCACCAGAAGAATTTGGAGTCCAAAACTTTCAATATTATCTTCATCCGCCTTCGTCAATGTAAAAACCTTCTGCACCATAGGGTAGAACTGGGATGCTGAGCGTCTAAGGATCTCCTTAGTCACTTAGTGTTTCTTGACAAGGCCTTACTGTTGAATTGCTCTCTTCTAGGTTGATAATTCTGTCAATAATTTAAGGATATGGCTTACCTATACATTGCCACTTTATTTTGCGCTTGTTCAATAACTAAGTCCATTTCTGTTCAAATATTGGCAAACGCCACAGTTAGAAGTCGCTGAATTCTGTCTATAATGACAATGTCATCGGCGTTTGCATCAAGTACATAATTGCAATAGAACTTTTGTTAAATTCAGCTTTTAGGTTGTTGCTTTCGGGTACCGCACAATTTTCTCAAGTGGGGTGTTAAAAGAGCCATACTTGATACCTCATCGCCTTATCTAAGTCCTTCTTCGACACTCAATGCCCCGGTCCCGATGAAATTGCTTCTGATTCTAATGGAGCGGTCTTCGTTTTCTATTGTAGTTTTGAATAACCTGATGACAAGTTTGTTATCCGAAACTAGACCTAGCTCTGCACAGCCCGTTTCTAAAAATACGACCATCCTATGCGACCTTTTAATCGATAAAAAACTCAATCTGGACCTGAGTTTTCTCTCCAGGATCTGTCGTAGTGCATACATATTCAGTCAATCTTGAAACTTTTTTCGTTTTTGAATTTTTATTTTGAACTTAATAACAAATTCCATAGAAACTAAAATAAGTTAACTACTTGCTAAGATCGATTTCAACCCCGATGATAGTGGTGATGAATTTGTGGTGGTGAATGACGGTGACCTCCATATCCTGGCCCAAAGCCACCACCACCATAACCACCATGTCCACCATAACCACCGTGACCACCGCTATATCCACCGTGTCCTCCATATCCTCCATAATGATGATTTCCCGGCCGTCCATACTGTCTGCCTTCACGTTGTCCTACATCCTCGATTTGATCGTCCTCCAAAGGATAGGCAGCAACAAATAATGCGCCAAAAATCAGACAAATTTGCAAAATCACGAAAATCTTCTTCATCTTTGATTGTTAGATACTTTCTTGCGTTGTTGGATGTACAACACTATTCAATGGCAATAGAATGTAAACAGATTTATATAGGTCCGCAGATGAATAAGTGAAAGGTGGACCATGGGGTTTCCCTTCGTAAAAAGAAAGTCTTTGCATGAATTAAATTAGTGGTTTAACTTTCGTTTCTTATTTTTATGTGTTCGCTTAATATTACAATAAATATACAAATAATTAACAGAATTCATCACAAACAGATGGCTCATCAGCCGAGTAGTCCAAGAAGGCTTTGCAACTGATTAGCACCATTCGGGCTGTTTAACAGTGGCCGCAGTGAGGCGCCCAAAGCTTGACCTAGAGCTGCAGCTTGACTTGGATCGATATTGTTGAGGTTCAGATTTGATGGATTTTGGTATGCACCAGGAAATCCTGCACCAGGACGGTTTGCTGCAGGGTATCCGCCAGCCCCAGGTCTGTTGACGGCGGGATATCCACCGGCGCCTACTCCGTATCCTGGGAAATTACCTCCATAGCCACCTAGATTCGGTGTGAAACCACCGCCGGGTGCTCCAGGACGACCATTATAACCGCCTTGATACTGGCCTTGCTGATGATATCCTTGCTGATGATACCCTTGCTGATGATATCCACCTTGTCCAAACCCGCCTTGCTGATATCCGCCCTGTCCATAGCCGCCCTGTCCGAATCCACCCTGTCCGAATCCACCCTGATTAAAGCCGCCTCCCTGATAATAACCGCCGCCGCCTGCTCCACCTGGATATCCTCCAGGTCTGCCTGCGTTTCCGCCAGGCCCCCCGAATCCTCCAAAACCGAAAGGTCCACCTCCGAAGAATCGCCCTTCTATTTGAGGATCCTGGGATTTCTTTCTATCGTCGACTGCTTTCGAGGTGACACACGACCCCAGCGCCACCATCAGGCTAAGCGATAGTACAACTCCGTATTTCATTGTATGACAGTTTTGAAAATAACAACTAACTCCACTGTTCTAATTCTATCGATCGAATGACCTAATAGTTCACAGTTCCTCAGTTTATATCTACAAAATCAAATTGTTTTTCGAAAGGTCACCTTTAGTGACCTTCGCTGCAAATGGACACAGTCAATGCGTTCAACGCACGATAGTACCTACATCGTGGGTATTCCCATCTCAGAACTCGCTCCGAATTTGACCGAAATTTGTCTTAGCTGTCACTTTGATTATACACTTCCGAGGCGGCCGGCCGGCGCGGCGGCGTCCACGCCTGAGTTGGCAAAGGTAGATGAACTCCGCGCCATTGAAACTGAAAGCGGGTTGATATTTTTTTGGGTATTTAGCAAGCTCCTCAGCGTGGGAAGTTACCGCATGAGTAACTTTATAGATACATTTTACATTTTGGTCATTTTAAATAAGGAAATAATATTTGTTGACATCTCGCGATCGCCCACGCAGGTTTGTTTTCGCTAATGGTTGCCGTTTAATTGTTTTAAGTGGATGTGTCATTTGCAGCACGCTTGTCAGTTGTGAAATCAATCGCTGCGTCAATCGGGTGATGCTTTGATTTTGTCCGACATAAGTACATATATCTAGTTCCAGGTAACCGCATTAGGTAAGGCATTTTCTGACAGTAGGTACTATATAGATACTACAATGCTATGGTGTTAATGTTTCCGATGTGCGATGTACATGCTGTACATACTTGTACGTGTAAAGAGAGTTTTGTTACCTATACACGTGTTAGAAAATGCATAGGCATAACAGATAGACCAATCGTAATGTTGCCGCAAGATTGTGGTGTCAATGTCAATGACAATGCCAAGTCAATGACTATTGTTATAGATCGATGACTGGTTCGATGTAAAAGCGACACGTGACTATGTTGACCGGTTTTCGGTGATAGGAGTTTTAATCGCGGAATCATATCAGGGCTCAAATATTCGAACTTGATTTGTGTAGCTGACAGTTTAAAAAAAACCGCCAATTTTCATACAAAATATGTTCACTATCCCTAATAGTTTTAAACTCTCTAGACAAGACATTTTTTTTTTTATTTCCCATGAGTTCCGAAAAGTACCTAAACTCAAAAATCATGACGTAAAAACTGCTCTAATTTCAAATCCAAATAAGTTAAATGCAAAACAAAAATCTAGAATTATGTTCTGATGAGTTGTCGCATGAGTTGAGATAAGGTGTCCCAGAAAACTTTAGATCACTTTATTCCAAACATTTAGGTACCTAGCTATGCAAAAAAGTTCAAGGCTAATATGCTGGGTTTCCACTTGCCGTTTTGAAATTGTTCAGTGGATTGTCAAGTCAAAAGTTGACATCTAGTACAAATGGTTAGAGCTGTTTTGACATTAATTTGATGTGCCGCTAGTGATCTAGTAACTAGTAGTCAGTGGAAGGCGGTCATTACAGTGGACAGCGACAGTGGATTTTTTTTTGGCATAGTGTTCAATTGTTCACAAAAAACTGTTGTTTCCTTTCAACGTGCGTTTGAAAAATGTCTCGTCTTTTGCCTGTAGTTCCAACTCAGATCCAAACAACACAAAGCAAGAAGCTATGGCAATGAATTTTCTTTATGACAATGTTGCAGTGAAGAAAAGTAAATTTTAGTTTTTTTTTTTATGAAAATACATACGTATATTTTCGTGTGACGTCACAATTCACAATTGATGATGAGAGAACAATTCCTAATAGGCAGCGCTGGTGGAAATTGCTTTTATTAAACCGACAAATACATTGCCAAATTTTTATTGTAAATGAACTGACAAATGATTTTTTTTTGTCAATAATTGATATAGGTGAAACTGAACTGGCAATGGTGTCGATCAATGACAAAAACAAGAGCTGTCAAACTTTGTCATTAATTGTCAAGTGGAAACTGAGCTTAAGACCGGAAGAAAAGTAAACATAATAGGTACTCGTTCCAATGAATTTATATACTTACGAGTTTTGGAAAGTATTCATCGAGCACTTTCTAGAATTCAAAAGTCATTTGTTGGGTACCTACTTATAAGTCAAGAAACCTTAAGATGTAGTTTGTTTTTTCCGAGGATTGAACCCCAGATCCCTAGCTTTAGTTGTTCATCACATTAACCACCGAGCCACATTTTTTTTTGCTTATATTCCAAAAATAAGACTACAGATCTTTTAAATTGGTGCATACATTTTGCACAAAAATCAAATACTTTCTGAAAATGGGGTGCTGTGGTATTTTCAAAAATTTATTTTTTTGTATGTCCTAATTACACATTTTCTTTTTAAACTAGGTATTAAAAATTGTAAATCTCTTATTATAATTACGGTGACCATATTTTTAGAAGCCAAACCCGGGACAAAAAGAAATATTAAAATTATAGCAACAAACAGATAAAAATAAAAACTCTTGTATTGAATTATTCCATAAATTATTACTTTTTAAAGGGAAGACATAATCTACAAACTTGATTCCTTCATGACTTCATGCGACATGATGTAAACACAACACAATAGGGACAAAACATGTTGCACTCATTTGTCGTACACATGTCTAAGACAAATGCATCGCACCCGTTGAAAACCAATTTGAAAACTGTCTTTCAGTAACTTCTTAATTTTTTAAATGGGGCGTGTCCTTCGAAAGTATTTCTCCTGAATCAAGCTATGATGATGATTGATTGAAACAATTTTCAGGTTTTGTAGGGAAATTAATTGTTTGGGAGATGTGTTTGTTGACCGTTAAGGTCAGGGATGGCGATGGGCCCAATATGGTGCCTAGTCCAATGTGATGAACTCACACCCTACTCAACCTAACCTAACCTAACCTAAGCTATGATAATTCCATGTTAAATTGTAAATATGTATGTACAGAAAAAAAAGAAGACTACCCCCCCAGTATAAGGCCCTAAAATCGATTTTCTTTTAAGTCTGGTATGTACCTACGCTGTCTGCACTAAAATTAAGCTCCCATCGAAATGTACCTTCATATTCCTTAGCTTAATTTTTACATCTCAAGGGAAAGCATCGGCATTCACGTCGTAGCTTTAAATCAAAACAGGATAGGTACAATCACATGCTTCATAATTAGTAATCTTTACTAGCTGACTCGATAGTTGCCTTGTCTAAATTTCAATTTGTTTATGATCGTTTGTGAACGCAAATCTACCGTGAAGGGCTGCCTGAAATTACAGCAAAAGAAATTACGCCAAAAAGTGTTTTGGATAAAAGACCAAAATAATTGCGGCGTAATATTTTAGGCAAAAACGCCAAAAAATTAAAAATAAAATTCACCAGAATGCCAGGAAATTACGCCATATTTTTGGAAAAAGGCCAAAAAGTTAAATGGAAATTACGCCCAAAAAAAATATGAAATAAGGCCCCAAATCTGACAGTAAACCCAAGAAGGGGTTGCAGGGGGGCAACATGCCCCCCATACGGTTTCGTTTTCGTTTGGGGTCTTATTTCACGTTTTTTTGCGTTTTTTCCAAAACGCTTTTTTGGGCGTTTTCTCAATTTTCCTAAATGGAAAAAATGCCCGAAAGAGTTTTGAAAAAAAATGACAAAATTAGCGGCATTTGTGTCAAAATATTTGAGCGATTGTTCCTAGGAAAAAATGACACACATTTGTATGGAGGTTTTTGGGATCTTTTTCCACATTTTTTGGCGTAATTTCTTTTGGCGTAATTTCAGGGAGCCACCGTGAAGTCGCGAGTTTATACAAAACTGAGCAAAAATAAAAACACTTTCCGCTTTCCTCGAATTTTCGAATTGTCCGGGAAATTTTTCCAATATTTCATTCGTAAAAACGTTATTTGGACTATTGCGGGAACATGTCCTAGACATGCTGCATACGTTTATTGTGTCGTGTGCAAGCTGCGTCGTGTGCAAACAGCACTTCATGTTGAAGACTGAGCGATAGGCCTTAGTTATATGGAAGTGCATGTTAATGTATGTTAATAAAGTGTTTGAATAATAATTTAAAAAGCTTATAATGAAAATACTGGACTAATACGGGACTAAAAATTAAATACGGGACATTTGTACGTCCCGTATGTCTTCAAAAAAAAAGTCGGGACAGTCGATTAAGATACGGGACTGTCCCGGGAAATACGGGACGGATGGTCACCGTAATTATAATACGAAACTAGCGTATTCGGCCGGCTTTGCCCATACACAGGAATTGTATTGCTTAGGTCTTAGATAATAATAGATAATGTTCTTTTGTAAAATGCAAACAATGAAAATGAATCGATTTTCTGGAATTTTCTTTCTGCCTAAACCTAAAATACAGCAATACGAACAAAAGAAAAAATGTAGGTAGAAGATGTTTTTTGTATGGGAGATGCCACGCCCCTTATTCCAATTATGACCAAACTGGACAACAACAAACAAAAAAAAACCTTGTGACAAGACAAAGACTTTCTCAAAATTTGAGCTCAATCGGTTAGGTGGTTTTCGAGATATACGATTTTTTTTTTTTGTATAGGTGCCACGCCCCTTTGTCCAATTTTTGTTGAAGCCATAAACCTTGTATACAGAAATACGAACAAAACCAAAAGAGAATCTTGAAAATCGGCCAAGTATGTTCTCGAGTTTCACCCCGAAATAATCTCTGTATAATAAAAATGTTATGTTGGTTTGTGTAGGTATGCTTCAAATACTCGAAAAGTTTTGCACCGATTGAGCTCAAATTCAGACAATCTTTGATATTGGCCGGAAATGGTTACAGTGATGGTTTAGTCAAAATTGGACTAAAGGGCGTGGCACCACCCATACAAAAAAAAAAAACTTTCAAAATCATATATCTCGAAAACCACAGAATCGATTGAGTTCAAATTTACAGACAATCTTGGCCCGGGGAGTGGAGCCTCGATGCCATACAAAAAAAAATTCTTCGACAGTCTTAGAAGCCAACGTTTTTAAAATTTGTAGCATTGATATGCATTGTCCTAATAGACAAAAATATTATCTGGGCAATACGATTCCTGGAAAAGCAAAAATGTTGTGTACCACAGAGCATTACAATAAAAACTGTTTATCACTGATTTAAATGAATTTGATATTGATTTTTTTTGCACTTCGTTTTTGCACTACGTTATATATATTAGAAGACTAAACGGAAGTCTATAAACGGCTAAACGGGTATTGAACGCTAGGTATAGTTTTTTTTACACATCTGCAAAAATTATTATAAGCCGGATCCCAACAGATAAATTGAGAAGCTCCTTTTAGGGCAGTTATGCCTTCGTTAAACATTCGTCCAGTGGACAAAAACCCGGTGCAAATTGTGATTTTTCCAACATTTAAAGAAATTACAAAAAAAAGCTATGTGGTTACAACATTGCAAAATTAGCATCAGGAACTTTACAACTATTTCGCAGCCATTAAGAACTCTGAAAATATCATTATTTATTTAACTTTAAAGTTACCAAGTTCAGGCACTTAAGTTCAATACCACAATCACCTAAAGGCGTAATTTGTTTTCATCTAACATCAGCAATTTGTCACTCTTATCAAATATCGTTTACCCCTATTTCTTATCCCTGATACCAGTGACGAATGGGGGGCTTAAAAAAATGCCAACCCGATTGTATACGATGACAGCGAAAAAAAAAAATCATCATTCATCAGCCAACTAGGTCAAACGGTCAACAGCGATAGCCCACGATTGCAAAAAGCTTTTTGGGTCTTTGATTAAATCGCATCTACATCACTCATAGTTGAAGTTCTGATTTCCTCGCGCACTCATCACTGAATAGCGAATCTTAAGATGAAAATCTCCTTCCTCTGTATCTCATTAGTTTTAGTATGTTTACATCTAACGAGTTTGGTGTCCATGGAGCCATCAGATGACGACGTCAGGGTGTCGTCTATTCATGGTAGAATAACTTCAAGTCCCAGTGCTGGCGGTGCACCGAAAATTACGGTGTATCAACAATTCCCAACGATAGAACGAACAATTGAAACGCATCGCAGAAACCGAAGATTCGCAAAAAACGTAAGCTTACACATGTATTTGAGTGTTACTTCATAATATTTGCATTTAGATCGTTTAAGGTTCCATCTGATGACTATGGACAGTTGAAAGGTAATTTTTTTAATATTTACCAGCCTGACAGTGAAATAGTTGACCACAAGTTTGCTTATAGCGGTGACGTCTCCATATCCAAAGCATCATTTATTGCAACCGATTCAAGTTGTTGACGAGCAATTTATGCCCGTCGAGGATCTAAATACATCAACAGCTCCGTATACTGACAATCATCATTCATGGAAGAAGTCGTCGGTTTTATTTCCAAAGCTGTGAAAATCCTCTTGTGATTATGGAACTGATAAATTTAAGCTGAGAAATTGCGTTTTTTTATTGCAACATATACAAACTCATTTATTGTTATCACTTATATGGAGGTATTTTAGAAAAACGGTAAATAAATGGATCATTCATTGTAAATATGTCTTAAAATAATTTAAGTTGTGTAGATTGGTTTTGATTGACAAGAGAACATTAAGTAAAAGCTGATAACAGCTCTACAGTAACAAAATATTGGAATTGAACTATAGTACTTAACATACATAATTAGAAAAAGCACTGAAGTTAACAAATAAGCTGTGGTAGGTACGAAAGTCGAAGTTTTCGAAAACACAAAATTCAAGCTGAATCTAAGATCCCAATGGTGTACAACGTTCCACCGCTTCTACAAAACAACAGGCTCAATGGAAAGTGCAGACAAACACAAGCAGTCCTGTCTAATAACCCGCCTACGAAGCGGTGCTTTACAATCTGCTTAAGGGTCAGAAATAGTCTTCTCAAGAAGAAACAGAAAGAACCGGAGAAGCTCCCGATTGAGAACATAGAGCGGTAGCAAAAGCTAAGAAGATCAGGTTTATAAGAGCCAAACAGTGGTTTCTTTTTAAATCATAGGTTATTTTGACACTGACAGCTGTTTCCCGGTCGAAATCTTGACAGAAAGTCAGTATATCATACCTCCGCGGAACGAAATGAGTCGCTTTACGATTGAACAACGTTGGGAAATATTGAAAACTTATTTCCAAAGTGAATGCTGTGTAACCCAAACAGTGCGTTTTTTGAAAAGAATTTTTGGCCGAAATGAAGTACCCACCGCGCCTGCTGTACGCAAGTTTGTGCAAAAATTTCATGAGACTGGTTTGCTAGTGGACAACACTCATGGTCCCCGCCGTCGTGCGCACTACAGACGAAACTCCACAGTTTGGCGCGGATTGTGGAGTGGTGGCATCATTGGATCATTTTTCTTCGAAAATGAGGCTGGGAACAACGTTTCGGTCAACGGAGGGCGTTTCAGAGCCATGGTTAACCGACTTTTTTTTTACTGAAGTTGAAGACATTTATTTGAACGACCTCTGGTTCATGCAGGATGGCTCACCATGGGACTCTGCCCTTGCTACAATCGATCTTTCGCGCACCAAATTCCCAAATCGTGTTATCAGCCGCCTTGGCGATGTCAATTGGCCGCCTCGGAGCTGAAATTTGACCCCTTTGATCGACTTTTTTTTCTGAGGAACCGTGAAGGACCGATCCAATCCGGAAACGATTCAAGCACTTAAGCCCAATGCTATCCAAGCAATCCGTGAGTTACAGCCCCAAAACCATGAACAAGGTCATTGGAAAATTGGAGTGACAGAATGCGCTACTGCCACTACAGCCACTTGAACGACGTTGTATTCTATAATTAATGGGAACGTTTGCTCTTACTAATAAAGCCATAATACATGGAAAAACTTTAATTTTGTTATTTTTATTGCATTTTTAAAAATAAACTTGTATTTGGCCCACCCTGTATACAAGGAAACCTTGTTGTAGAGTCACAGTCGATGTTGTGACGAAGATGACCCAAATTTGACTGTTATATGGAGCGAACCATTCAACATGGCCCTTGAAAAGTTACGACTTCTGTCCACCCGACTAAAGGATCTTATAGCAATTTCTTAGTTTCTTTCTAGTTTAACAAGCCTGATGCTGTATCGGACGGCCTACCCACCGAACTACTTAAGACAGCGGCAGATGACTTGGTTAAGGACATCAAGAGTCTGTCAGGAGTATTGCATGAAACCTGAAACCATTTGTTAACGAACTAGTTAACCCCTATCTGTGCAATGTTAGCACCACTGTTACGTATGGCAACACTGGCCATACGTGTTCATATATTATTGTCAAATGATATGTAATATAGTAGTTAGTTCTTGATCGGTCTCTGGCCGAGAGAGACGTATATTTATTCCGCGGAGAACGGAGATAATAAATGTGGGTTTTTTGTATACTTTTCCCACAATAAAAGTCGTACTTGTTTTCATTTAAAGCGGAATATTGTACAACCACAATCGTCCAAATATTCACACTACGAAAGATCTTGGAGATAACCCAAGAAGTCCCAGATCGATAGCCGATTTTAAGCACGCAGATGAAGGCATTTGTAAAGACGAGCTATATGGAGTCGTATGTATAGTTTTGGCTTATCTGCCAAGTTGTGAATGACGATAAAGAAAGCTTGCTGCTCTAATAAGGTCAGAAACAATCTCTCCCAGACGTTTGATGTAAAAAATGGGTTTAGACAAGGTGATATGCTGTCATGCAATCTTTTCATCTTGAGAAAATTGTTGGAATTCTGGAGCAACAAATTTTCAAAAATGTATGTGGGTTAGGGTAAGGCCTTTCCAATAAAATCGGAGTAAAAGACGCTCATCATCTCAATTCTTCTCTATGGCCCAGATGTAGTGACATTGGTGCATGAAGCTATCCTTGGCCATTTTTGGGTTGACGCTTGACGAGCTTAGGAGTGAAGATTATCTCTGGATTCCATTGCCATGATAAAATTGTCATAACTTTCAGGAAGTGTGGATAATAAAATAACACTTATCAAATCTTCTCGAATTACGACACCGAGAGATGAAAGCTTCTCGATTATGTTGGTCAATTCTTGAACGTGATCTCGCATTTTGGTTCCGTCGTTGAACTTAATCTTAATAAGTTGTTTGAATAGAGAAACCTTTTGTGCTGGTCTGGTAGATTCAAAAATTTCTGTAAGACGTTTCCAGGTTGAAGCTGACGTAGTGCAATTCTTCACGTGAATTAGTTGGCTTGCGCTAATGTGTAAAAGAATTGATGCCTGCGCCTTTTCATCCTTCGCAATCCATTCGTCCGCATATTTGCTGCCGGCTTAGTCTTGGTTCCATTTGCGTATCCCCATAGCTCCTGATTGATAAGGACGCTCTTCATATGAATACACCAGGAATCATAATTACTGCCGTCCAGTCGGTCGATGTTTACGTAAGACATTTTTCGCCTTTTCAGATAGATCGCGTGTGTGTCAATTGATTTTCGCGTTAAATGATTGATTGTAGATTTTTTTTCTCCAACAACAGCAACATCGACGTTGTCAAAAAGGTGCAAATCTGTCATTTAAGATGGCTAGAACACCAACACTCCGACCCAAAGTGACTTCAATTCCATCACGGAAGAGGGACAACGCAGTAGAGAAAGAAAGTCCAGCTAACTAGGGTCAATATCAATAAGCCAAAGATAGGTCTAACTGGATTATGCTTATTGGTTAAGTTGAGACTCAAACAATAATAAGAAGGAGTAAAATTTATAGAAGGTACATTTATTATTATTACTTTTAAAACTACTATTACACATAAGAGTATCGTTTATCCAAAGAATCCACGTCTATGATGAAAATGGTGATGATGATTATGAGGATTTAAACCTCCACCGTATGCGAATGGTGGCGGTTGATACCCGAGTGTAGGTCTATATCCAAAGCCGGAATCAAATCCTCGTCCAAAAAATGCCTGTCGAGGCTGTCGTGGATTTGTCGGGATATTTTGTTCGGAAATATTTTCTGTGTTGCGTGTATTCAGGTAAACGTCATTAGCATCTGTAGTTTCGTCAGCAAAAACTAAGAAAATCACTTCAATAACAATAAAAAAAATCACTAAAGAGCGCATAATTTCAACTCTTGTTGGCACAAGTTTGGATAGGGTAGTGGCTTCGAATATGTACGCCTACACGCTTATTTATATTTGATTCTTGAAGAATGTGCGCAGGTATATGGTCACTTGTATAATGGAATTGAAGTCAAAAACATCCTGAAGTGCTTTATTGCTAATGACATTTGGACATATGTATGTATGCCTTTTCATCGGGAGAGAAATGGAGTGTGTTATTTTTAAGGTTCAATGCCATTGAGTAAAGACCACGTAAAGCGACATGAGTACCCCTCAAGAGGGAGTTCCGATATAAGTAAATTATACAATGAAGTTAGAAGTGATTGGAATCAAAATAGTTTTTTAAGTGTTTATTTGAGAGTTTATTACCGCATAACTGGTAGGGACAGTGGGATTGGCTTAAATAAGTATCACTGGAATGGGAAAATTGGGTTTCCACTGGCAAATTCTTTGGAGAAATTATTGTTAAGAGAATAACAACAACAACTCTAAGACACAGATACTTTGGCAAGTACCAAAAAAGAACTTTGTTTACTTATTAAAACTTGAAAACAAAAACTAGACCTACTACATAATGTAGATAGTTCAGTAAGCCAAGGAAGTTCAAAAAATATTTCTTTGGTCTTGCCCAGGAATTGTATTGCTTAGATAACTTGTCTATCAGGATAATGCATATCAATGTTCCAAAGCCGAAGAAAAGCTTTTGCAGTGTTTTTTTTTTTTTATTTCTATAAGAGCCACCACGCACCTTGGTCCAATTTTGGGACAATACTTGAGATTGTCTTGTAAATTTGAGCTCAATCGGTTCGGTGGTTTTCGAGATTTATAAAATTTTGCATGTTTGTTTTATGTATGGGAGTTGCCCCGCGCCTTTCTCCTCTTACCCGGGCAACTTTTCCAATTTTTCTTTCCATAACTTTCTTATGCGGACTATTACCAACATTTAAAAAAAAATTGCCAAATCGGTCCAGCAGTTCTCAAGGGATGCGATGACCAACGAGCCGTATTTAATTTTTATTTAAGTAGACGAAGTCTGGCTGCAGAGACAGCCATGTTTTCCTGTTCCCGCTTTTTCACTTCAATAATTTTGAAAACGCGACATTAAATTATTTTTTTTTAATAAAATTGACCGATAAGTTGTTTGGCTGCAGGAAATAAGGCCCCAATGAAATAAGGCCCCAAAAGCGAAAATGAAATAAGGCCCCAAATTTGGGGTGTTATTTCATAATGAAATATCTTGACAGTAAACCCAGGCAGGGGTGGTGCAGGGGGGCAGCATGCCCCCCATACGCTTTCGTTTTTCGTTTGGAGTCTTATTTCATTTCCTCTTTTGGGGCCTTATTTCATAATGAAATAATACCCCAATTTTCATTAGGAAATAAGGCCCCAAAAAAGGAAATAACACCCCTAATTGTATTAAAATTCGTTGTTGTTGTTTCCTGTATATTTTTTTGGGGCCTTATTTCATATTTTTTTGGGGCCTTATTTCGCAGAGCCAAGTTGTTTCGCCTAAGTTCTAAGAATTAATTTTTTTTTTTACATAACGTTTTCCAAGTTACTATTTTTTGGGAGGGGCGGTTCTGTGCTCAACGTACTGTACTGACGTACTGTGTGAACGTCTTAAACCGCTCTGCAACACACTAATCGCCACATACCAGTGTGGCTTCCGGCCCGGAAGATCGACTATAGACCAAATTTTCACACTGAGACAAATCCTGGAAAAGACCAACGAATTTGAAGTCGAAACCCTCCACTTATTCATCGACTTCAAAGCCGCGTATGATACTATACATCGTCAGGAGCTCTATATGGCGATGGCCGAATTCTGGAAACGTCACGTGCAGTTTGGAGGAAACGCTCTATCATGCGACTTCTTTAATCTTGTACTGGAGCAAATAGTGCGCAGGGCATGTATCAACATGGAAAGCACTATATTCAACAGGTCCGTTCAGCTGCTGGGGTATGCGGAAGATATTGATATCATCGGTCGTTCCCAGCGTGCCGTGATAGAAGCTTTCACGGCTATTGAAGAACAAGTGAATTCCGTTGGCCTTGAAGTAAATGATGACAAGACTAAGTACATCCTATCAACAAACAAACATCTGTCCACCGCCTAGGATAAAATGTCACTATTGATAGCAGCAATATAATGCTCTAGCTATAGGGTAGGTAGGTAGCTCCAGCTTAGAGGGTCTTCGAATCACAGCCCTTAGGTTCGAAAAGACAAGAAAACCTGAATCTCCGTTTTAAAGGCCAAGCCATCGCGGATACCAGGGCACTTGGTCTGGAGTCTGGACAACTGGAAGCAGTGTGCCCGGGATCGTACAGGATGGAAGGATGCAATGTCTCAGGCAGAGACTCTTCCCGGCTCGGGAGCCCGATGAGTAAGTAAGTACAATTAAGCGCCGATGAAATTGGCATAATCAGAAGAATTTTTCAAGGTGACAGTGGTGCATTTATGAGTGTTAAGATAGAAGCGGCAAAGATGGGACTAGCAAATGCATTCAAATACATAATAATTTCGAGCTACTCGTATAGTGAATGACCTTGTATATATGTACATGTACATATAGACCCTGTGGTGAACTATGTAGCGCTAAGAGGCTAAGATGAGGTGAATATTTACTATTTCCAATGACTCTTTCTACGGCGTTAGAAGGCAATTGACTAGCAGAGCCTTCTTATGAGCCACTCAGTGGACCCTTTTCATTAAACCTTCCTTGTTATATGGGGCAGCGGAGGATAATGTAGGTACAGTGAAGAACTGTATAGTAATAGAGATGCAGTCAAGAAGATTGAAGAAGACAAATAGGAGATATAAAGCGCTTAATGCTCCGGCCCGGGGACATTTCAACTCTTCGAAAAAGGGACAGGTTGAAAGAGGAACGAAAATGATAGCGATGGATCGAGCTGGCTAAGGCTGCAGTTATAGCCATCAGTAAAATCCATCCGTAAAAACACGAAACAGAACACATTTAGCCAATTCATTAGGAATTCAGTGGAATACTTCGTGAAACTGGTTGAGAAGTTGAACAGAAAAAGTTTTTCGTACGGAAAAATAAAGAAATTCTTTTTCTAGAAAATTTAAAGATCAATTGCTTAATTTTTTTTGACGAATTAGTTTTATAATTCAAAAGCAACATTTTAAGACCAAGATTGAGCTCAACGATTAAGTTTTAGTGCTCCAAAAATGTGAAACAATTTTTTTACGGATGCATTTTACTGATAGCTATAACAGACGCCTAATATCCGTACCGGACCTTAATGATATCAAAAGTAAAGCAATACATTTTTAAAAAATATGGACTATTGACTATTATTTAGTAGCCAGAGTCTAAGCCTGGTTTAGGATTTAGTCGATTTCTCACGGATGGCTCCAAAACTAGTCAAGGGTTAGGTGATGGTGTTTTTGTGGATATCGACAACACTAGACTTTACTACTCATTAAAGGCAAGCATTCCTCTGTTTTTCAAGCCGAGATCTATACTATCCCAATTGCTGTCGAATGTTGTTCAGGAAGAATAGGTGGCGGGGTCGGTGTATCTGCGTCTGTATTGCGATAGTGAAGCTGTGTTAAGGCCTTGTGGCATTCCTGCTGTCTCTCAGCAGAAAGGACTGTAGACAACTTGTTGACATTTTTACGGGACACTTTGCTTTTGCTCTTAGTGTGTCAGGCTTAAGTGATACCACTGGTCTGCGATCATTGACATACTATACATGGACTGCTAGTGGAATATCAGTTTCATACAAACCTGCGAGGAAAAATGAAGCAAACATAAGCACTAGCCCTTTTGGTTCAGTGCGGCGAAAGTAGGAAACAGGTTTCAACTTCTTTTTACATAGAACACAGTGCCATCCATTGTAGAAACATTGCAACTGCGCAAAAATAACGACTTATTCAAATTATTTCGAACGTTCTATAACAGATGGCAGTATGGCACACTCAGCACACAAACCTCGACACAAACCAAATCGCTCGAATTGCTCGATTGACATTTGAGTGTTTTCGTTTCTCTCCGCCGTGAACCAAAAGGGCTAGTGCTTATGTTTGCTTCAACGAAAAATTAGCTGCTAGCAGTCCATATATAGTATGTCAATGTCTGCGATGCTTATGTGGAGAGTGCGACGATACTTCGGATCATTTCGTGGTAAGTGCTGATACTGTAAGTTTCTCATAGCTGAAAAAGAAACCAGCAGATGGCCGACCTTTAAATTCGCCCACTCATCGTTATATTATGCTCCTGTATATTGGACCATCTGTCTCTATCTGTAGATGCTTAAAATTAGCATTAGAATGAACTAACCTTTTAGAACACAAAGCGACCTATTGTCTGAATGGAATATACGGTCTTATGTTATATGAGTCCTAGTTTAATGGCAAGAACTCTTTTGTTGTTTACCAAAATATTTTGAATTGCATAAGCTCAAGTCCAGACCATTCCAATCTCTTTGTTTCTTATACAAAACAACAACAATTAAATTTTGAATTTCTTAAGTAACCGCAAGATTCTATCAATGATCTGGTTTTTGTAAATAAATTTATTTGCTGTCTAAATAAACGAGTTAGCAGCTTGAGCAAGTTGATTTCAAAAGTAAACAAGATTCATTCCTTATAATAATTGTTGCAGAGGAAAAATATATATAAAGAGACAAATTCAGTGGAACATCAACAGTTAAAGAGTGAAAGTTGCAAAGTGAAGTACTTAATACAAAACAAACAAATATACAAAAATGCGTTTCTTTTTGAGCATCGCCGTACTGGCCTTGATCCTGGCCTATTTCCAAGTAGCATCAGCCGATGAAGAACTCAATCGTGTTAGAAGACAGCTTGGTGGATTTGGACGTGGATATGGTGGTGGATTTGGCGGTGGATTTGGCGGTGGATATGGCGGTGGATATGGCGGTGGATATGGCGGTGGATACGGACGCGGAGGTTATGGCGGCGGATATGGACGCGGAGGTTATGGCGGCGGATACGGACGCGGAGGTCATGGGTTCTACGGATAAAATGGATACTAGCCGATGTAATAAATAAATCCAATGGAATTGAGACTTTTGTTATTTACTGAGTGGGGAAGCGAGGAGTAACAACGATTCTAGCTTGTTTATGGGATTGACCCTGACAATTTCGGTTGGGAAATTATGTCTGACTTTTGTTATTATTTCTATATGGGATAGAAGGCATCTGGTGAAGTTTTGTTCAAGCCAGAAACGATTTGTGATATAGAAAATTCGCCAAAAAGATCATTGGCATATATGACAGCCTGAAAAGAGGGCTTGAGCTATTCAAGTGCAGAAATCACTTCTTTCTTCTGTAATTTGATCTATGGTCCCTGTGAGAGAGCAAAAATTCATTATGGGCATTATTTTGTCCGACCCTATTTTGTGTTTAAAATTCTTTGGACAGTCATGTCAAATGCGATGACGTAGATAGCTACGAGTACGTTCTACTATATTTAAAAGCGCCTCCAGTGTCAGCTTACACAATTGTTACAAGGAAGGAAACTATTCCTAGGAGATATAGACTCAGTGATTTGAGAATATTGCCTCGACCATTAGGACTTTTTAGAGAAAGTCATCCAATGATATGAAAAACATATTGTATGAACTCGCTAATCGATAACAAAGAGCTGTCTGTGAAATCCGAATGGAGGAAGGATCAAAGTCTTAATGAGGAAAGTGCAAAACCGCTGGTACAAAGCCAATCCACAACTTTTAGTGTAAAGAAGAACTGGATACACAAACATCTGCACCGCACTCCTCGCCAATTTTCCTTTTACTATCCAAACCAGGCGGAAGATAGAGATCATAGACGAATTTTCGTTTGCCCTTGCAAAGAACGGACTGCAACCTACAGAAAAAAAAAAAATGTTTGCCGAGCTGATACACTCAGGAACAAATAAAATCAAAAAAAACCAAATAAAATCATTAAAAATGTTGATTAGGTAGGTAGTCCTTAACTTCCACATTGTGTGATGTTATTTACAGTCGTCTTGGGAATATTTTTTGCCGGGCTAATGCTCGAAACCTTGCATACCATCTTTCGATCAACACAACAAAGCAAAACTAGTTTTTACTTCAGTACTTTTATTCATTCATTTAATTCAAAGAGACATTTATGCATAGAAACCAATTCCAAATCCACCCTGATGCCCACCATAGCCGCTATCGAATCCTCCGTGGTGACCGTGGCCGCCATGTCCGAATCCACGACCATATCCAAATCCGCCGCCACCGTGGCCATATCCTCTGCCACCGTGTCCATAACCACCGTGTCCATAACCACCGCCAAATTGTCTTCTAACTCGTAGTAATTCTGGAATTTGTTCTTCGTCGGCTCTCACTTGAAAGTAGGCCAAGATAAAGGCCAGGAGAACAATGCTCAATAGAAAGCGCATTTTTTGGTTTGTGTTAAGATATTCACTTAAATCTTTGTAAATTGTTATTTCACTTCACTTTGCAACTTGTAATGTTCAACTAGTGATGTTCCTGTAGGCTCCTCGCTTTTATAACTTCCATCGGGTGCATACTAGAATCAGCAGAATGCATGTTTATTTAAGGAATAAGCCGATGCGAACTACTAACCCGTTTGCAAATATGAATTTGTTTACCTACTTAAATCAGATACCTACACGTACTAGGTAAGGTAGTCGATTGCGTGTCGCAAATATTTGCCACCACAGTTTGCAAATTACTTGGTAGCTGGTCCACAACATCATAGCGTTGTTTTCTGATTCATTTTGGAGGGCTAAGGGTTTCCCAAGAATGATGCATATTTGTATTTGCAAAAGATGGAAAGAAGGGAGACACTGCCTCGCTTTTTGTTTACTGACAGTGACATTCGTATTTGGCCTTGATATTGAAAATTTGTTGTCTGTTAAAACTGGTTTATGAATTATTTAATCTCCATCGGATAAAAGTGGACTTATGCCAGAAAGGAGGCAAAGCAAAATATTCGATCTTAAGGCGATCACATATTATGTCAGCTACGGAATGTTTTCCTTCCATTCTTCAATATGCGTTGTAGCCTTTATTTGACTTGCTTGTGAATAGTAAAGGGGGATTCAAATCACTCCACAGATTGCGTTCGGATTTAAAATGCCACATTATACTTATCTGTTTTCTGTCTACCTACCTTTAATTACACAGACAATCGTAGATCACTCCACACTCCACTTATTCACTGTGTGATGCACAAAATATTAATTAAGAAATGTTAACGCCTAAGAAAATATGGGAGCTATGGATCAGAAGAGTGACTGAAGTGGCCAGTTAGTCGATTTAACACGGTTCGCAACAACTACATACCATCGCCACTACCCTGTAATATTTTATTCAAAGATCTTGACTTACCAGACCGAGCTGATGGGCCAAATGTAGTCACTACTGCTCAAAGTAAGAAGCTCTAACTATCTCTGGTATGGGCGTGTCCTTGTAGGGGCCGAGCTTGCTGGAGGGGCTTGTTGGTTGAGGCCGTGGCCTTCCTCGCACTGAGAGCACCATCTAAAGTAAAGTAAAGTAAGGTCTCATTTGGGCTGACCCAATAACTGTACATATGTTGCTACAAGCACTCATTACTATAGCATTTTTTCAAGAATTGAGCCCTCAGTTGTACAACCAAGAACCAACCAACAAAAAATAAAGATCACGCTCGTTTAAGAACTGAAGAATAACGATCATCGTTTGTCAAGTCAACTGCAAGTTGACTCTCTCAATTTTTGGGGTTATCTAATCGGAGAAAAAAAAACACCGAAATTGTATCACCATGGGTTGATGACTCTCAGCAGATCCTTGATCCTACTAATTCATGATTTTCTAGCTTCGCTAACGATCTAAATTTCAAAAACCTCTTTTCCGCTATAGTATTACAAATGTTTACTTCGTAGGTTCTCTTTCCAATGCTTCGCGGAAACTGCTTTTACTTCGAAATATTGCGATATCATTTACGTTTGTTTGTAAAGTGTATTTTCATACTCACAACTTTTAAACTAATTCAACAAAGCAAAACAAATTTTTCAAATTTTAATTTCAGTACATTTATTCAGTCATTCAAAGAGACACTTATCCATAGAAACCATTTCCAAATCCACCATGATTATGATGATGCCCACCGTAGCCGCCACCGAATCCTCCGTGGTGACCGTGGCCACCGTGTCCGAATCCACCACCATGTCCAAATCCGCCGCCACCGTGGCCATGTCCACCGTGACCAAAACCACCAAACTGTCTTCTAACTCGATTCAGCTCTGGAAGCTCCTCTTCGGTTTCGGCTATCACTTGGAAGTAGGCCAGGATCAAAGCCAGGACAGCAATACTCAATAGGAAACGCATTTTGTACTTGTATCTTTTAGGTGTTCACTTTGCTTTATAAATCAACTGTTGATGTTGCTCAGAATGTTCTCCTCTTTATATATTTGATTGTAGCTATGGTGAGACATTTGTTTGTTTTAGAAATGGCCTAGACCCTAGATCGATGGGGACTAGTAACCCGTTTCGAAATAAATAAAAAACAGATCATTGGTTAAGATTTGCGGTTATTTGCCAATTCATTTCGTAAACAACACTCTGTTGGTCTCTGATTCTTGATGAACAAAAGGGGTTTCCCAATTTCAATGAGCACTAAAGCGTTCATATCTAAGTGCGTAACGTGAAGAGGAAAAACTGGTATATCTTCAAAATTTGAGTAATTCTAATTTAAAAAAGATGTCAAATTCAAAACGAATTTAAATTTGCATAAATTTACATAATTCTTTTTAGCTCTGTGGTTTTTCTAGAACTGGGGAAATACGCAGTTTGAGAAAAACAAACATGTCATGTTCTGTTTGAAGACTAATTTAGTGACAGATATTAATTGTGTGTAGATATATTTTAAAACTATTCAGATAATAACAGTACCTATACCTATCTACCCGTTTTCGTTTTGTATATAATAAATCTTTGACTCGGGTACTGGAGGCACAAAAAATAGTGTAGTCTATTAATAAAATGATGACTAGAAAAGTTTGGATATTTTCTCAATTTCAGTAAAATAATTCAATTGATTATATGTTTTGTTGTATGTAACAATTTTTGTTTTGTTCATTAGAAGGAATTACATACTTATGTAGTTACAAAAACAAGTTGTTTGTATGTAATAAAAACTCCCATTAAATGGGCTAAGTAATAAATATGAACATGGTCAACGTATTATTTTGAGAAGAATACAAAATTCATCTCGTTCAGACGTTAGGTGTAAATTGTGTTTTTCCGTGGGTTAACCTAGCAACCACTATGCGCAGTGGTCCAGAACATCACGCGATTACATGTATACAATTTAACTACCTGTACACAATTTAATAACATACAAAAGCAAGTCGAAACAAATCGAATAATAACATTCTGATATCCAATGGATATCCAATCTGCCTACTGCTTCTTGTCGACTCGACTCATGTATTGGTGAAATGTCAAAAATTGGTCTATGACTGACTTGTATAAAATACACAAATTATAAGGTGCACGAATTCATGAGAATCACAGAGAAGGAACATTTTCTTGATTCTCACAGATTTAAACTACCTCAAGCCAGGAACAGACTTGTAACGTGTGGTGTGTTGCCGTACAGTAGTATAGCGCAATCGGACCACTACGACACACTACACTGCGACACAATACACGAGACAAAAGTGTTTCTATACAATATGAAATACTTAGCAGTAATAGCAAAACAGCATTCCGCAACACTCCACGCGTTAGAAGCGTGGTTCGGGCTTAAGACGATTCCCTAAGAAAGGAGTGAACATATAGGAGAGATTATAGTAGGGGAAGTGGACTCAATAACATCTCATCGATTCTCCTGAGTTACACTTAACCGTCCATAGTTTCCATGGAGCCTATCACAAAAGTGCTCTCTTAGGGCGCCAAAATAATATTTTAGGGTAAGAAACCGATTTCACTGAAATGTTTTTGCAAAATCTCGAAATTTTGCGACATTTTTCACTTTTTTTTTTTTTTGATTTTCCACTTTTTTCGGTGATCTTCCAAAAATCTCGATATTTTTTTTGTCTGTGAAAAGTGGTGTTCCCTACAACATCAGACCTAAAAACTTATCATGGAGGTTCGATATACATAATATGCTCAAGATTATCGATAGGAATGGATTTTGAGAAAAAGCTGCTTCTAATGGGCGAAGGAGGGCTTGTACAATTTTTATTTCTTACTTTACTTACAGTCTCAGCTGGTACAAATATAAAAAAAGTCCTTAGGCGTGTCCAAGTCCATTCTGTAAAGAGTCAATTTTAACCGCATTATACAAACGTCCGATAATCAAAATATATACAGTGAGCCTCAATAGTAAGTGAACACAATTATTGCGCTTTTCATTTGCCCTTGGAGTTTGGAAACATTTTTTTTTTAAATATACGTAAAGCATTTTTTACTGTCCAAATGAAATATTATGTTTTGTTATTAGGTGTGTTTTTTTGGCTAATCTATATATTTAATACGAATTTAGTTTTACAAAAAAAATATAATTTCACAAATACAATATACTTATGCGAATGAAAATAATTTATAAACTTGGAAAATGCAGAGAAAAATAAAATTCGGTAATTTATAGGCATAATTTTGGCAAAATGCTTAGATTTATTTTTTTAAATGAATTTTTTGATGTCAAATGTCATTTATGACAGAATCGATAGCATTTTTCGATAACACTTAAAGCAATGATAGTTTGATTGCACAGTTTTTATCAGAGCTAAGGAATAAGCCCCGATAATTATACGGGCTAAGGAAATCTAAAAAGAATTGAATTTGTATGAAATTATTATGCTAAGCCTAATAGCCAAAAAAAAAACACACCTATTTCGCTATCAAACTTCAAGACCCTTAAGAAAACTTGAAAGAGCATCTATGTTCACTCACTTTTGATGCTCACTGTACCTACCTATATGGATTTTGCAGATAAATATATTTTTTGTTTTAAAAAGCCGGTATACTCCATGATTTATTTTTTGTCAGTTTAAAAAATTTTGCTTGCTTTTAACCTTTTCTTATGTAGAACTTGCATGTAAATCGCGCTTTGTTAGGTAAACATTTTCAATATTTACCCCTTACTATTTACACTATAGTATTTACATCATTGGATTTGCGATTTCTATAGTAGAGTTAACAGATCGTGTTTTTTTTATGAAATTTTTATCCTTGATCACCTTTTGAACCTCCCACTAATATCTGACGCGAAATTAGTCATCAAATAGGCATACAAAACAGAACATGACGTATTTGTTTTTCTCACATTGCATATTTGCCCAGTTCTAGAAAACCACTGAGCTAAAAAGAATTATGTAAATTTATGCAAATTTAAATTCGTTTTGAATTTGACATCTTTTTTAAATTAGAATTACTCAAATTTTGAAGATATACCAGTTTTTCCTCTTCACGTTACGCACTTAGATATGAACGCTTTAGTGCTCATTGAAATTGGGAAACCCCTTTTGTTCATCAAGAATCAGAGACCAACAGAGTGTTGTTTACGAAATGAATTGGCAAATAACCGCAAATCTTAACCAATGATCTGTTTTTTATTTATTTCGAAACGGGTTACTAGTCCCCATCGATCTAGGGTCTAGGCCATTTCTAAAACAAACAAATGTCTCACCATAGCTACAATCAAATATATAAAGAGGAGAACATTCTGAGCAACATCAACAGTTGATTTATAAAGCAAAGTGAACACCTAAAAGATACAAGTACAAAATGCGTTTCCTATTGAGTATTGCTGTCCTGGCTTTGATCCTGGCCTACTTCCAAGTGATAGCCGAAACCGAAGAGGAGCTTCCAGAGCTGAATCGAGTTAGAAGACAGTTTGGTGGTTTTGGTCACGGTGGACATGGCCACGGTGGCGGCGGATTTGGACATGGTGGTGGATTCGGACACGGTGGCCACGGTCACCACGGAGGATTCGGTGGCGGCTACGGTGGGCATCATCATAATCATGGTGGATTTGGAAATGGTTTCTATGGATAAGTGTCTCTTTGAATGACTGAATAAATGTACTGAAATTAAAATTTGAAAAATTTGTTTTGCTTTGTTGAATTAGTTTAAAAGTTGTGAGTATGAAAATACACTTTACAAACAAACGTAAATGATATCGCAATATTTCGAAGTAAAAGCAGTTTCCGCGAAGCATTGGAAAGAGAACCTACGAAGTAAACATTTGTAATACTATAGCGGAAAAGAGGTTTTTGAAATTTAGATCGTTAGCGAAGCTAGAAAATCATGAATTAGTAGGATCAAGGATCTGCTGAGAGTCATCAACCCCATGGTGATACAATTTCGGTGTTTTTTTTTCTCCGATTAGATAACCCCAAAAATTGAGAGAGTCAACTTGCAGTTGACTTGACAAACGATGATCGTTATTCTTCAGTTCTTAAACGAGCGTGATCTTTATTTTTTGTTGGTTGGTTCTTGGTTGTACAACTGAGGGCTCAATCCTTGAAAAAATGCTATAGTAATGAGTGCTTGTAGCAACATATGTACAGTTATTGGGTCAGCCCAAATGAGACCTTACTTTACTTTACTTTAGATGGTGCTCTCAGTGCGAGGAAGGCCACGGCCTCAACCAACAAGCAACTCCAGCAAGCTCGGCCCCTACAAGGACACGCCCATACCAGAGATAGTTAGAGCTTCTTACTTTGAGCAGTAGTGACTACATTTGGCCCATCAGCTCGGTCTGGTAAGTCAAGATCTTTGAATAAAATATTACAGGGTAGTGGCGATGGTATGTAGTTGTTGCGAACCGTGTTACATCGACAAATTGGCCACTCCAGTCACTCTTCGGTCCATAGCTCCCATATTTTCTTAGGCGTTAACATTTCTTAATTAATATTTTGTGTATCACACAGTGAATAAGTGGAGTGTGGAGTGATCTACGATTGTCTGTGTAATTAAAGGTAGGTAGACAGAAAACAGATAAGTATAATGTGGCATTTTAAATCCGAACGCAATCTGTGGAGTGATTTGAATCCCCCTTTACTATTCACAAGCAAGTCAAATAAAGGCTACAACGCATATTGAAGAATGGAAGGAAAACATTCCGTAGCTGACATAATATGTGATCGCCTTAAGATCGAATATTTTGCTTTGCCTCCTTTCTGGCATAAGTCCACTTTTATCCGATGGAGATTAAATAATTCATAAACCAGTTTTAACAGACAACAAATTTTCAATATCAAGGCCAAATACGAATGTCACTGTCAGTAAACAAAAAGCGAGGCAGTGTCTCCCTTCTTTCCATCTTTTGCAAATACAAATATGTGACTTGTTAGCTTCATTCTTGGGAAACCCTTAGCCCTCCAAAATGAATCAGAAAACAACGCTATGATGTTGTGGACCAGCTACCAAGTAATTTGCAAACTGTGGTGGCAAATATTTGCGACACGCAATCGACTACCTTACCTAGTACGTGTAGGTATCTGATTTAAGTAGGTAAACAAATTCATATTTGCAAACGGGTTAGTAGTTCGCATCGGCTTATTCCTTAAATAAACATGCATTCTGCTGATTCTAGTATGCACCCGATGGAAGTTATAAAAGCGAGGAGCCTACAGGAACATCACTAGTTGAACATTACAAGTTGCAAAGTGAAGTGAAATAACAATTTACAAAGATTTAAGTGAATATCTTAACACAAACGAGAAAATGCGCTTCCTATTGAGCATTGTTGTCCTGGCCTTGATCTTGGCCTACTTTCAAGTGAGAGCCGACGAAGAACAACTTCCAGAACTACTACGAGTTAGAAGACAATTTGGCGGTGGTTATGGACACGGTGGCGGGGGATATGGCTATGGTGGAGGTGGCGGTTATGGACACGGCGCTGGTGGTCATTTCGGTGGTCATCATGGAGAATCCAGTGGTGGTCATGATGGCGGTCATCAGCATCGTGCATATGGCGGCCGTGGCCGTGGTCATCATGGGTAAACCTCCTCTAAGTGCAATAATAAAATAAACTGAAATAGAAATTGAGATGTGTATTTTATTTACTGTAGAGTCTTAGATTTTTTTACGCAATGGAATTAATTTTGACAGAACGAGGTTATACTTGTTGAGCATGGTGTGGGATATCAAGTATGAGTGATGTCCTCTTACCATAAAGAAGTACTGCCTCTTTTTAGGCCATTGAAATGCACAATTGACTTGTTCTTGAAACTAAGCAGATCAGGAACGTTGATTTTTACTCCGAGGAAGATTTAAAATTCGAAAAATTTAGTTCGAAACATGGAATGAATTGCCTGCGCCTTATTTTCAAAATTTGGGGGTAAAGTCGGGTATGTGCATTAAGCTGATCCGTAGCTGATTAGCAGTTTGTGTAGTCGTTTTTGTCGGCATCTGATTTATAAAAGTTTATAAAGAAAGTTTGGAAGATTGGTACCTATGTAAATTGACAACAAGTTATTTATCAAGTTTTTTATCCACTCGGTCGAGAATATTGCTCCTATTACAGAAAGTGTGAGTCAAAACCCGAGAACATCAACTCACCACAGAGATCAAATGTAGCATTAACCGCACTAGCCTGAGGAGAGGAGTATTCTTCATTTAGAGACGTCTGGATTATTCATTTAAATTATCGTTATAAATTATTCCGCTGCGGGAATATCAGCTTCGCAGCGGTTGGTTTCTTACAAAGAGCCAATTATTTGAGAATGAATTTGTGGGTCCATTTCACCAAAAACAGTGGAAGGAATCGAGTCGCGTCAAATCGAAGGATCTCACCTGTCAAATTGTCTAGACCATTTCGCGACAAAATGTTGTCATTGAATTGGGGGTTCCTCTGCAAATTAACGACCTCATAGCCGCGTTGCGTCATACACCAGAGAACGGTTCCGTATCATTCAAACTTGGTTTTAAAAGAATATTTTTCTGTAATCGAAAATACGTTTTCAATGACGAAACTCACTTGGCTCAATGAGTTATTGAGAGTAAGCAAAATTGCAGTTTCCATAGTAAACCAAATCGACAAGATATCCACGAGTCTCCCACATACCCACAGAAATGAGCTGTCCGGTCCCGGTGTGGTATTCACGCTGTTTTTTTTTTTTTTTTTTCAAAAATGAGTAAACAAAAATTAAAAATAAAAAAATCTGTCTAAAAATCATGGATAGCCCATTATAATAGTGACTACTATTTAAAAATATAAATGTTTCTTATTTTTTGTTAAAAACAAAGAAATGGGGGGAGGGGGGGTGGGAGGGGGTAAATTATGGGAATTTTAACAATATGTGAATGGATTTAAGGGAAAAGATTTTGCGAGGAAAAACAATCCCTATTACATGCCAACACCGCAACAGCTGTATACACACAACGAAGAGCATGTCAGAGGTACAGAGGCAGCGATTTTTTGTTCGCTAGAAATCGAGGAACAGGAATTGGACGAGGTCCACGAATATCGCGTTATCTGCCAAACAATCGATCCGTATATGGATGCATTTTGGTTAGGCTACAATTTGAAATTTAAATCTTAAACAACGCTGAAAATAAAAGAAGATTCAGAAAAATATATAATATAGATTCGAAAAATGTTATTTTTTATTTTTTTTTTTCCACTCGAATCTAGTTAAAAATAATTTGCCAGAAGAGGCCCATTAGGCCAGAAGAGGCCCATTGTGATACCGCAGGATCTAATGATCTCATAACTACCCGTTGAACCAGAAGAAGCTGATGAGTGATGAGAGATTTTTTAAGAGGTAGTGCCCAAATCTAGTCGAGATATTCCTGCCTTGAGTGATCAGTTGGCTCATCGACAGTTTATCAGCGATCCAAAATATTTAATGGAATTTAAGCAAAAAATTATTGCAGCTAATTATAATTTATTAATGTTTTATTTGGTTTCACCAAGTGGATTTACGTCAAGCACAACTCTGCTAGCATGCTATTCTGAAAAGTATCAACTACACAAACCCAGTAATGGCAGTTAGTTAAGTGGCTCTCGGTGAGAGAAGCACTTAGGCCACTAGTCAGTCCATAGTGCATACCACTTACTGGGATTTGAAGAGTGATTCCTTTACTATACTCATGCAAACCATATGCGGCTAAGAATGTTAGCGGCGCAGGTATTACCCAGATCACTGAGAACATTGAGAAAATAGTTTCCTAAGTAGGCAACTGCAACTGCAAAGAAAGTGAGGGATGGACTCATCCCCCTATACATCTCTAGTAATGGCAGTTACTTTTGATTTTGTTATCGACTAGACTAGAGTTTTCCAGTGCCAAAAACAACTTATCAAAAAAATATAAATTATGCAGATAAAGTATTTATTGAAGCATAATATCGAAATCTAATCAGGTTGACAACCTAAGCTATATAGATACTCCAAGATATGCATATCCACACAATTTCAAGAAAAAAGTATCTATAGCAAACCGTAATAAAATTTCCAGATTTACTTAATTATCGACACATCTGGATGTTGTTGTCGATAATGCATTTATTTTGACATATCAAAGTGGAAGGCCTCAGTAATGCGGTGAATCATTTACTAACACAACAACTTAATGTGAAAACGGGTTAGTATGTAATTTTCAAAAGATTTATCTGCTCACTTGAATAGTAGCATAAAAGTTACTTTACATTATCGATATACAATTTAATTGCATTTTGCATCAATGGGTTTAGAATTCAGGAATGAAATCCCGAGAGCTGTGAAGAGAGGTTCTAAGACCCACAACGGAAAACAATTTAAATTCAAAATAAACAAAATGATGAGCTATGGGGACGAAACCGCTTTTTATACATTTTTCTACTCGTCCGCCCATTTGCAAATTAACACAATTACTTATTTCAATAAAATAATAATCAACGAGTGGGTACATTACAAATGAACTCGTTTGAAGTATGCATATTTTGTTTTTGTCAAACTGGTTAATAAGTTGCAATTGCGACTTTCCTAAATTCTTTCAAGACTCAAAATAGTATAAATTCAGAACAATTTTGGACAACATCAACAGTTCATTATTAAAAGTTGTGAAGTAAAGTAAAGTAAATATACGAAAACAAGATGCGTTTCCTGCTGACAATTGCAGTTTTGGGTTTGATCCTGGCCTTCTTCCAAGTGGCAGCCGAAGCCGATGCAGGACTTCCAGAGCTTTCTCGAGTTAGAAGGCAACCTGGTGGATATGGTGGCGGACATGGTGGTGGACGAGGTGGTGGACGTGGTGGACACGGCGGCGGCGGCCATGGTGGTCATGGAGGTTACCATGGATAGAAAAGTTCAGTAATAAAGCAATGAAATTAGACCACACTGTCAATTTTTTTTTTTTTATTGTTTGAACGATATGGATGCTTGAACAACTGGACAAATTTACTTGGAAGTTTATATGTATTTTGAGTGTGCCAGTGTGTGATATACTAATTTTTAAATGTCTAAGCTCATTCTGAATTGAGAGATATTCGAAACAGACCTCTTTATATCGGGTCGCTTTTCATCTCTCTTGGTGTAATGGCGGAGAGACTAAAAAAATTGTTACCACAATAGGTTCATACGACGGCGACGGCCTTAGGACTTGCTTCAAAAAACTATTCGATTGTTTTTATTTTTGGGATTAATGGTTACTTGTCCTTAAAAATAGAGGATTTCTTCACAAGGTTCTAATGGTATTCTAGAGTAGGTATAGTCTATAAGTCATCTTGGTATCTGTTCTAGCGGAATAACTTCGAGTCGCGCACCATACTACGCCTCACCACGCCTTGAAATCCCGACTTTGTATTAAATAAATAAAGAAAAAATAGTTGGCGCAACAGGTAATAAGAACCCTAGGCCTAGCTTCTCACAACCATTCGTTTGCGTGTGAGTTTTTATTTTTTTTTTAGGACGAATGGAAGGGACCTAAAATTAGTCTGCCGATTCCGAACGGCTTAATTGAAAAGCTTTTTCAGGACAGTTTTACTCTGGGATGTTTGTCAGACGTTCGCGAGATGTGGCGTAGGGCTTACCCTTAAGATGTATTTTGTGTTTTTCCGGGGAACGAACCGGGGAACTTGTTTGGAACTTGTTTTGACAGACAGCTGATTTCTGGAACAGAAAAACTGCTCTGTCTGAAAACAAATGCTTTTCTTGCTTAGTGGAAATCGACATCGACATTAGTTGGTTATTCATTTGATGATTTTTGGAGAGGTAGCCCCAAATCTAGTCGAGATATTCTTGTCTTGAGTGCTCAGTTGACTCATCGACAGTTTCTCAGCGATCCAAAATATTTAGTGGAATTTAAGCAAACAATTATTGCAACTAATTAAAATTTATTAATGTTTTAATTCAAATATATTTTAGAAAATAGTGTCAAAATAACTTTATTTGGTTTCAGTAAGTTGATTTACGTCAACCACAACTCTGCTAGCAGGCTGTTCTAAAAAGTATCAAATACACAAACCCAGAATGAAATTTGGAGAGTGATTCCTTTACTGGTTACTCATGCAAACCGTTTTTAAAGCTAAGCATTTTAGTGGCGCTGTTATTACCTAGATTACTGAGAATTATTGAGAAAATAGTTTCCTAAGTAGGCAACTGCAACTGCAAAGAATAAGAAAGTGAGGGATGGACTCTTCCCCCCTTGCATCTCTAGTAACGGCAGTTACTTTCGATTTTGTTATCGATCAAAGTAGAGTTTTCCAGTGTCAAAAACAACTTGATAAAATTTAAGTTGTGCAGACAAAGTATTTAGGTATTCATGCTGAGTGCATAATATCGAAACTTAATCAGGTTGAAAACCTAAGCTATTCGATACTCCAAGATACATATATGCATATCCGTATAATTTCAGGAAAAATTAACAAGCCATAATAAAAATTCCATTATCGACACATCTGGATGTTTTTGTCGATAATGCATTTATTTTGACATATTAAAGTGGATGGCCTCAGTAATGAGGTGAATCATTTACTAACAGAACAACTTAATGTGAAAACGGGTAGTACTTGATTTTCGAAAGATTTATCTGATTTCGCGAATAGTTGCTTTAATTTAATTTTATCAACGGTGGTGACACCAGCATTTATAGGGAAGTGTTCCCGTGTCCTAGAACCCACAATGGAAAACAGGACATACATAAAAATAAATAATGAGTAATACTGAACATAATCTAAAATTCAAAATAATCAAAATGATGAGCTGTGGGTGGGGACGAAACTGCTTTTAATCAATTTTTCTACTCGTCCACCCAAATTTATTAGCAATTTAACACAATTAGATACTTATTCAAATAAAATAATAATCAAGGAGTAGGTGAACTCGTTTTAAGTAGATATATTTTGTTTTTGTTAAACTGGTTAAAAAGTTGCAATTGCGACTATTCTGAATTCATTTAAGGCGCTTCTATAAAATAGTATAAATTCAGAACAATTTTGGACAACATCAACAGTTCATTATTTAAACTTGTCAAGTAAAGTAAAGTAACTAGACGAAACCAAGATGCGTTTCCTGTTGACTATTGCAGTCCTGGGTTTGATCCTGGCCTTCTTCCAAGTGGCAGCCGAAGCCGATGCAAAACTTCCAGAGCTCTATCGATTTAGAAGGCAATATGCTGGTCGCGGTGGTGGTGGACATGGTGCACAAGGCGGCGGCCGTGGTGGTCATGGTGGTGGCAACCAAGGTGGATATGGAGGTGGACATGGAGGTGGTCGCCATGGATAGAAAAATTCAGTAATAAAGCAATGAAATTAGACCACACTGTCGAATTTGTTTTTTTTTTATTGATTGAACGAACGATATGGATGCTTGAACAACTGGACACTGGACGAAATTCATATATATTTTTTGGGTGTGTGTTACTAATTTTTAAATGTCGAATGAGTTGATAGAGATAATCGAAACAAACGTCTTTATATATCGGGTCCCTTTTCATCTCTCATTGGTTTAGTGACAGAGAGACTTGAACAATTGTTATCATATTAGGGCCTTAGGACTTGCTTCAAAATCGCTTGTTTTTATTTTTGTGACCAGGACTTACTTGTCCTAAAAATAGAGGATTTCTTCACAATTTAAAGGTTCTGATGGTATTTTGGAGTATAGTCTCTAAATCTTTTTGACGTCTGTTCTCGCGGAATAACTTCGCACAATGCCACGCCCCTCTACGCCTTTCCACACCTTGAAATTCCGATTTTTGTATAGCTTGGCGCATCTGAAAAACATGACATCGCCCTGGTACTAGTCCCCATCATGACAGATTCGAATTGTTCCGGAATGGTCTCTTATTATATTGAGAAACATAGTGTTGATTTTGGCAGTTGATCGCTCTTTCCTACAAACTACATCTTGACAGATACCATTAATGAGCTCTTAATATAATACAGAGGAAGGAAAGACTTGGTTCTGCTTTTAGATTATATTTACATGTTATCTTATTAAGTCGGGAAAATATGTATATCAGCTAAGGCGTCGTCGGTTAAAGCCATCAGTTAAGTGCATCCGTAAAAACACGAAACAGAATGAAACTGGAACATTTAACCATAGCATATCATAGGAATTCAGTGGAAAATGTTGTGGAATTAACTGAGAAGTTGAACAGAAAAAGTTAGAAAAAGTTTTACGTACGGAAAAAATAATAAATTAATTTTCTAGAAAATTTAGTCAAAAATTGCTTATTTTTTTTTTATTTGATGAACTGACTTTATAATTTAAGAGGAACATTTTCAGATGAAGATTGAGTTCAACGGTTAAGTTTAAGTGCTCCAAAAAAGTAAAATAAATTTTTTTTCGGTTGCATTACTGATAGCTATAACCGACGCCTAAGTGGCCGCCGCCAGAGTTGATGACCATTTGGGCCCGATTTATGGCATTTTCCATCACTCTTGCCAGAACTTCCGGCGATAGGTACTCACATTCTTGACGGATATTCTCTTTGAAGGCTTCAAGAGTCTGAGACGGATATTCTCTTTGAAGGCTTCAAGAGTCTGAGGCTTGTTGTCATAGAGTCGGGATTTCAAAAAAAAAAAAAAAAAAAAACCCTCAAAAAGAAGTCTGAAAGTGCAAATCGCCAAACGAAATACTATATAGGCGACCCAGAAATACAACCCTCATAGTGTCGGTTGTGGCTCAATAGCTAACAGCGAATTTAGTTTCTTTTCTTTTTTAAAGGGGAAAGTAGTTCGTTGCAATCACTTAACTTACTTAAGGTAGCGCTGGCCCTGGTCCTCAACCAACAAGCGTCTCCAGCCAGCTGTCTACAGTTTCCTACAGCTAAGTTGGTTCCACTTGCGTGCGGCACTTGAGTCGCGGACTTCCTCTACTGCGCCGTCCCTCGGGTATAGATTCGAAGATCTTTCATGCCGGAGCATTCGCGTCTATTCACTCTACATTACCCAGCCACCTCAATCGTTGAACCTTGATGGCCAAGCCACAATGGCGCTTTGCGGCGTGCGTGCGTTGACAGATAGAGTAGAACCAATGCTTTCATATGGTGCAAGCCAGAATGCGGCTTCAGGCTTCGGGTCGCGTTGTGATCGTAAATATCGTAAAGTTCAACGCGGCGTCCAAGTAGAGCAACTTTCTACTTTCAGTGGCGTTGGGCGGCTTTGACGTTTTCTTTCGGTTTGGTTTGTTCGATTTGATAATATTTAAAGTGTTAGAGCATATGCCGTACATTGTTGGAGTTGCATGGATTCACTTAGGTATATACGTACCTACTCGTTTTTAGTAGCCTATGAGGTATTTTCAATACAAATTAATTATTTTACTGTGTGGAAATGACGAATATTATTTTTGTTGTAATGCTACTAGTGATTTCTTTAGATTGTTGATAAAAAAAATATGTGCTCAAATGTTATGTACACGCTTTTGATATTTCAATTTTGTCTGAAACTACTCTATTCTTCATACAATTTATTAACGAGATAAACATTTTTGTTTAGAATATTTATAGTTTCTTTTTCTAGTTGAGGGTAAATCTAATTTCCTGCTATGTGCAAATGATAGGTATTATTTTATTACTTGGTTTATGAATTGCATTGCTTATATATATTTTTTATTGTCCATCGGGACAATGCACATGAATATACGCACCTTAGTCCGACTTTGACCCAACTTCACGGGAATTCTCTGGCCAATAGATATCGAAGATTCCCTGTAAATTTGAACTCAATCGGCTGGTAGGGTTTGAAGTCCGTACATAGGAACATAACAAAATGTCTGGACAAGACCGCGAAGATCTTCGCGGAAATATAGCAAAAAAATTACCCTAATTAGGTCATAAAATCCTTTCAATATGCATTGTCCGATGAGTGACCGGATGTGGCAAAAACCCAGCGAGCGACGAGAAGCAGTACCTGCGATCGCAATCGTCCGAATGTCCAGCATACCACCAGATGTATATATATAATTGAAATAAAATATAAATATAAATCAAGTAAATCGTCGGTATCCATATTTGGGAATTTATTAATAGGGTTTTTTTTTAAATAGCCAAACCAAGTTTTTAACAAAATTGCACTTCTCTATTTAAGTGACTGAACTTCTTTCCACAGCTCAGATAAATACTGTCCATTTGGTAATATTGCTCACTTAAATCGTTTTACAAGAAGTATTCCACAAAGTAATCAATTCACAATTTTAAGGGAAAGGAATTTTCGATGTAATTTACCCATATTTTCTCAACTAAACTAAAAATCTACCTGTCTCGCCTGAAACGCCTTTCATGTGAAGGCATGCACCTGTGTACATTGAATGCACAGGCAATTCTTCCACAAAAATATTTCACGACAATAAAAGTGAAAATACATTTTATTGATATTTATTTATGAATTTTTTTTACAAATTTTGAACAAATTTCCTCTTAATTCGTGCATTAAAAAAACAATTATAAGCAAAAAGGAGTAGTTGCATTCTGCTCTGAATTCGTACATAACGTACGTAGGCAACATAAACCAAACAGAACTTTCAATCTCTCCTACTCTAATCTCTCAACGCGTCAACGCTCTGAAGCACCATTTAGTTTTGGAAAAGTGCGGCTTGCGCGCGTTGACATAAAGCATCGTAAAGTCTCTGAAACGCCTGTCAACGCACGCACGCCGCAAAGCGCCATTGTGAATTGGGTATAACTCTTGTGGCTTGGCTAGGTCGTTGTCGCTGTACAGCCCGGTACAGTTCGCCGTTGTATCTCCTCCTCCATTCACCGTCTATGCTGGCAGGACCGAAAATTACTCGAAAAATGTTGATCTCAAAACAACCAGGAGTAACCTCATCTGGCTTTTGATAGAATCCATGCCTCTGCACCATCTAGAAGGACTGGGTTGATTAGGGTCTTCTAAAGGGTCACTTTAGTTGTTCGGGCTTTGCTACTCAATTGCTTTCTTAGCCAAAAAAAACAGCGATTGACAAAGTTATTCTTCGATTAATCTCAGCACTGATTTCATTGCCTGAGTTCATAGCGGAGCCTAAGTAGACAAATTCCTTAACCACCTCAAAGTTATATCTGTGTATAGTGAGTATAGGGGTGACTTCGAAGATTTTGAAAAAGTCGCAAAAGAAAGGGGATTTGTATACAAAAAGGGGCAATACTAATCTGTAGTGACATTCTGTCCGAGACGTCCTTTCTTGTTGACAGCATATACTTTGTGTTGCCCTCTTTGACCGCCAAACCCACGACCGCGCCAGTGACATCCCGCTGCGTTCTGCCGATTATGTCGATGTCATCGGCGTAGGCGAATAGATGGAGAACTTTTGAAAGATAGTGCCCCTGATATCAGCGTTTGACTTTTACACTATTCTTTCAAGAACGATGTTGAAGAAGTCACATGACAGCGCATCGCTTTGTCTAAATCCTTTTTTGACATCGAAGGTGAATTCTTTACCGACCTTGATGGAGCAGCGTGCATTTTCCATTGTCATCCTGCAAAACTAGACATTGCGCTGTATAGCTCGTCTCTATCAACGCTGTCATAGACGGCCTTAAAATCGATGAAAAGATGGTGGGTATCGATTTGGACTTCCTTGGTTTTCTCCAAGTTTGTTCGTTGCAATTGCTGTGATTTAATTTTTGAAAAATTTATATAGAAACGCAAATTCTGAAAAACATCTACAGTTCAGTGTCAAGAACTTGTATAAGTTCTAACAAACCTGCCCTCCCTATATATATTTCTAGACGAATTTTCGCTATAACATGCGCTCTTGTTGTTAGACTAACCAACTCGAGGTAAGTCGGGTGGCCATGGGGTAGTGGATAGAGTCAATCAATGTGATCTGAGCGGCGCAGAAATAAATTATATCACAATTTCTCCACCACTACACCAACATAGACGAAAGGGACTCGAGTCTCGATATACGGCGGGCAGTCTGTTTCGAATATCTCTCAATTAAAAAAAAACTCGAAGTAAGGACTGACCTTATTGATAAAATTTGTATCGAAAAGACCCATTTCAAGATTTAACGAAGATCCAACTTTGCGCCGTCTTACAAAGACCTTTCTAAAAAAAAAAATGTATTGAGCATCGAACCATAACCATTCGAGCGTAAATGACCTAACGAATGAACGGCTAAGTGATTCTGTATCAATAAGTTACATAATAATATTTACAGTTATCCAGTAATAGAGTCAAGCACCCTGCATGATGAATGCTGCTGAGATCAACAAGTATAACCTGATCACACAACACAACAAAACACAGTCAAAATGCCAGCTTCTCCTGTTCAATTTATTAAGACGAACAAAGAGATAATAAATTGCCAAACACAAAAGCTTAAGTACACCTGTTCCCAAGCTACACCTGTTCGAAGTGAATCCCCTCCGAATATCTTCTCCCGCCAGTTATAATGTTTGTAAACACCCAACCGCAAAAGCCATTTGAAATTTCCAGCTGGACCAGTTTTCGGATTCAACCCAAATAAGTAATCGACTTAATTGAACTTGAACACATTATTTTGAAGAAGGCTTACTTCTCTTGTTTACTTGTGCCCCTGGGGGCTCGTAGGATAATTTGATTTTTCCGTCAATCACTTTTGATTATTTTTAAATTCACTTTAACCCCTCTAGCAGGTAATTGAAGATGTCCACTCCGTACATGACACAGCTCTGCGAAAGGCTATTCGCCAAAGAAGCTTACAACGATGTTGTCTGCACGAATTGGTTCTACCAAGCCTTCGATCATTGTTCTGCAATCCTCACGAAAAAGCCTGGAAGTGACGAGTTATGGAACAAGATTGTGAAACTCAAGCAATTTATATTCCCTGAGAAGTTATCGTCCTTGGTGGGCAAGCAGATACCAATAAGCATTCATCCGGATCAACTTTCCCCATCAAACTGTCAAGAGCTGGCGAATCAAGTTGTCAAAGACTATGTCTATTACATTCCGCGATATATGACAGTTCTGAATGAGAACCAAAGTCTTCGTTTGATGCTTCTGGGAATTTTCGCTGCTATCGCTATCGTCCTATGTCTGGTTCTGGTCAAAAGTCGGTATTCAACATTCCTGCGGTCAAATGGACACACAAAACCTCTACCATCGGCTTTTAAGGACTGGTTCCTAATAAAGAACATCAAGCGAATATTGTATGAAACGAAGTACCTATCGGTCGTGCCTATTGTGAATCCCCAATTATTCCAGTGTGGTTGTCCAATTCTATGTTTAAAGGTCGAGGCAAGAAGATTGTTAAACATTTGCGCTATTCTAATGGGACCTTTAGATAAAGAGACTCCAGCAAATGGCGATAGCTCACAAATACAAGGCTTTGAAAAGCTCAAGAACTTTTTCAACCATACCGGCCAGTATCGCCTAATTGTAACCCTAAATCTGGATTGCGGTCAAGAGGAGACCCCCAGCAAACCAACAACTCCAAGGAGCTCGTGTATTCCAATACACAAGTCCGCCAAGAAGACTGGCCTTGGCATTCGTCGAATGCAAAAGTAAGCTGCGAGTCTTTTATGTTTTGCATTCTTATTGCAGTTTTGCACGTTTTATTTAAATATTTATTCCTTTTTACACATGTTCTTAAAATTAAAACAAAAAAAAAAAAAAACTAAAACATAATAAAAATACAGATAAAAAAAAGATGTCTATAGCAAAAGGTAAAACAAAATCACATTTAAAGAAGAAGTAGAGTGGAAAAAAGGACATCAGATAAAGGAGATCCAGGATCGAGTAAAAGAAGGAAGTAAACTGAAAGTGGGTTGCAAAGGGACTTTTTGTTTTTGTTTTTAATTAATGCCTATCGGTTCTTTTAGCGGTGTCTTATAAAACTGTTGTCGGTTCTCGAAAATGATGTTGATTTCGTTGTAGCTCAGTGGTATCCTCATTATGTCGCCAATTCGTTAATTAGATATGGGTTTCCTATAGCTAGCAGCCAGCTTACTAGTAGTTGTATCTGGGAGCATTGATTGCTCTCACTGGTGGTGGTGTTGGAATGTGAGCACCTTCAGCGCGATATCCATTCTCGTCGGCGATGTAGGTGATGGTGTAGACGACACCGTCAGGGCCTGTATACGAGTATGAGCCTTGCATTACCTAAAAATGACGAAGAATAGCATTTTTTATATTTTAATCTTTTTGGTTGAAAAAGTGGTAATTTCTAGCCGTCTAGTTGTGTAAGTTTGAAGGTCTTTATTTTGGTTCATAAGGCAGGCATGTAATCCCTATCCACTATTGAAAAATTATCCTTTTGCACAAAATTGTTGCTTCGTGTTATGGGCCTCTAGATGTTGGTTCAACTGATTCAGACTTTGCAATGTGTACGAATTCAATTTGAAAAGTCAGTTTCCTTTCAATGATTCAATGAAAACAAGTCGAGGATTTTTTTATAAAGTTCCATGCCCAATTAGCTGACACTGCGACCTTAAAAGATCTATTGCAGCGAAGAGGGATAGAGTTAACCTAAGATGACCTCCCTATAGTGAAGGTCAATAGATCCTTAGTGGCGGAATTCATAAGCTCTGCTGGTAAACGTAGGATATACGTTAAAGACACATTTTCTTAACCAATGAACTGCCGGGCAATCACATCAGAGAATGTGCTTAGAGGATTCTTCATCTTCAAGACAGAACCTGCTTTATGTCTCCGGCCAAAAAATGCATTTTGTTAAGATGATATCTCAAGCCACAATGGCCTGTGAGAGAGCCCACTAGCTTTCTGTCAAATCGAGGATAATAGGGTTGCAAGAGTGACAAAAGCGAGTCGAATTTAAAATAGATGAATGAATGAATATGCTGACTTCTCTCCTTACCTTAGGGAACATCTGAGTATAATGAGGTAGATTTAAAATTACATTATGGCTCCGCTGTAGCATTATGACCTCAAGTTCGATGTAGGTGGCAATTCGCACATTAAAAACAACAAAGTGAATTGTTGGTTGTGTTAAACAAATAACCGCAACTCCTTGCAATATGCACCATCTCAAAGTTAATTTATGAACTTCAAAAAGTTGGTACCAACTTTTAGGCTGGAGGTCGGCAAAGATCTCAAGATTGTTTCACATGAGTTGAATTAAAACCATCAGCCTACAAGTATGCAACAAAAGATGTCAAACAAACGATCTAAATTTACGATATCCGTTTTATCACTTTACATTTTCTCATGACAATCACTCTCATTGAGTTTTCCCACTATAAAAGCAGATGCTTCAAAACTAGAGCAAGCGATAAGCCCAAGTGATCATTCAACACGCCGCGCCATCACAAGCGAGCCCATTTCCTGCTCATCATCTAAGGCCACATCAGATACATCGTCTGAATCTGACGTCTACTTGGAATTGGCTAACTGCCGCATTTTTTGTTTTGCCTTTTCTCAGTAGTAATCTTCTATGATAATTAACATTTAAGATCGAAATTAGAATTTTGTAGGTTGTACGGTATTTTACGCTTGGATGTACACATGAAAGATACACAAGCCAAAAACCACCATATCTCATCACCACTCACCTGAGCTTCCACTTGAGTGCCGGGATTTTTGAGGTAACCAGTCTCGTCGGCCCGAATTCCGTTGCTAGTTTCGAAACTGAAATTAAAAAAAAAACACATACATACAAATAAAATAAACATAATTAAGTCAAATAATGTGTGGGAGGGGGAGGTGTGACAAAATTGGTGTTAGTCACCCCTGGCCGTGGTGTGTTTCTCTTTAATGAATGCGACTGGTTGGGTGTTAATATACATAAATATTTTACTCACTTGTATGCATATGAACCGTCTGGATTCAAGTCATAGTTTTGCTTCAAGATTACAGCATCACGTTCGTATCCAGTCGCCCGGGGTAGTGGGATCGCACCACGTAATTGGGCGGATGCAATTCCAGCGCAAATGGCAACAATCAATGCTGTGACCTTTTCGGATGAGAAGAAGACAAAAAGATGCGAAATTACATTTATGGATATAGGATATACTGATATAAGTCGAATGGTTTAGGCCACAAAGTATACCATCATTTTCTTTAGAGTTTATTCAGTGCAATGGATGGGTCATGCTCATGACTGACAGTGTGGTGTGAAATTTGCATTAAATTCTGAATTAATTGCAGCGCAAAAGGTGCAGTCATAGCAGCGCTGCTAGTACAGCACGCATTCATATTCAAATTGGTTGGTATTTAGGGCTTAGACGGTTTTTAGTTGTTGGTCGTTAACTGGGAGGCATCTGAGAGGTTGTAATTTATGCTTGGTTAGCTATTAGGGGGCAACGGGTATCGAGTGCAGTTTTAGCAAGCACTATGAAGACAAAAGTGTTGACCTCGATTTGAATATGCAGAACATAGGAAAAGTGGTTGAGTGGAATTTGTGAATAGAGTTAGTCCTTTCATTAGTTGTGAGTGGTTGGTAATATGACACTCTTTAAAAATGCAGCAATTTTTATACCTTGGAGGTTTTAAGCAGGAGAAGGAGGTCGAATAGTAATGGAGGATAAGTCTGAGCTCTAATTATGATTATCATCGAAAGACCTCGAGGGCTAGCAAAACTGTACTAAAGTTAAACGTTGTGTATAGCGACGTTCAGTCTAGTCTCCATAAATTTAGTGAAATCTATCGAAAAACAATCATCGCATTCACTCAGATCTCATACATTGTCATATTGACCCGCCACCTGATTTCTGTAATTAAATATAGCCTTAGGGGTGTGACTTTCATTGAAATGCCGACTTATTTCAGGAACTTGCCGACTGTATAGAAATTATGAAAATCGGCCCAGCGGTTATCGAGTTATATCTAACGTCATCGAATTTCACCCCATAGAAGTTGATTTTTGGGAGGTCCCACGCTCCTTTATCGAATTTTGACCAATTTTAACAGGAAATATTCCGGCTTCCGGGCCAATATCTAAGATCACCTGTAAATTTGAGCTCAATCGATTCGGTGGTCTTTGGGATATAAGATTTTGATTATTTTTGTTTGTATGGGAGGCGCCATATAGGAACACCCCTGGGCCAATACCTAAAGGACCATTCACATGAGAGCGACCAACTATTTACGAACGAACGAATATTCGCAAATTTGACAGTCCGTTCACATGAACACTTTTCTCGGTCGCGGCAGTTCGCGAATTTCAGCCATCAGCTGTATTAAGAAAACAAGTTTATAAACACTTTAAACAACGAAATTTCGTTTTCCAGACTTTTTGCCGCGGACGAAAACACCCTTGCCGCGAATTGACAAAGTTAGAAATCCACATCAATAAGCCGAGTTCCACAAACTATAGCGAATAACTGCCTTCGAATTTAACCTTAAATTAGAAATGCCGCACGTTCTTTTTGAAATCGAATCGAATCTTGCTAAATTTTAAGGAGTTCATGTGGAACCTTTGAAAATGGCGACTTGTTGGTATACATTTACAAGTTTAAAACCTATACCTAATGAAAATCCAAGCCTAAGACCTAATTTTTGAAAATTTCTCGTTGATTTTCCGAGTCTTGAAAAGCGTGTCGTACACACCCTTCTATGCAAATGTTGCTATTGTGAACGACAATCAGGTAAAGTTGGGGGAATTCAGAATTCACTGGAAAGTGTTTTTAGACATATTCCGCGGTACTAATAATCATTTTTAGTGTCCAGGCTAACTTTTACGAAGTCACAATGGCAAAAATTTCCATATAAAATTATCCACTGTGACTGTCAAAATATTTAAGCTGAAGATTAAAAATGATTATTGGTAAGGCCCATTGTATATACTATCACTCTGGGATCCCAATGGCTCAAGACAATCTCTTAGCGATATTGGGCCTTACCAATAATCATTTTTAGTCTTCAACTTAAATATTGTGACGGTCACAATGGATAATTTTATATGGAAATTTTCGCCATTGTGACTTCGTAAAAGTTAGCCTGGACACTAAAAATGATTATTAGTACCGCGGATTGTGTTTTGTTATATTTTGTTGTCGTAAAGCGAATTCTACCAAAACAGTTGATAAATTAAATATTCCGCATTTGGGAATTTCCGGCAAATGAAATCATCGGCGAATTCAATTCAAAATTGTCCGCATAATTCGCTTTACCAGGAATTAATCTCGTTAAATAATTTGTGTGGTGTTTTGTTTCTACTTTATTTCTAATACAAAGTTTACATTTTTGGAAATAAACCACAGGCAGTCTTTGAAAAGACCAAACTGACACTATTTGATTGTTGTCAATGACAGGTTTTTGCTACATTAAGAGGCATAATCTCGCACGAACAATGTTCAGTATGAAGGACAGTAGAGTATCGTTTTGAAGTATGAAATTTGGCTACGGGTTTTCTTAACACATTTTTTCCTTTTGTTACAGCAAGTGGGTAAGACAAAAGTCGTGAGAGTTTACCGGAAAGTAAGACGTAGGTACGTATAAGTATGCTAAATCCATGAACGAGCTATACATCACGAAACTATGACTGTACAGTTTATGTGAAAACAAAAAATAAAAATGTCACTTAAAATGCATATTAACTCATTAGGAATTAGGGAATTTATCAGATCACACTAGTATAGTACCTATTACCTTAACTTCTCTAATGCAGATCTCTGATTATGGCTATACTAACATAGTCACTCATTTGAAGGACTGTTTCGTATTTGTTCCCAATTTGATACCATTTCAGCTATATCCAAATTTGTATAGATATGACAAAAAATCAGAAAGAAGCCAACATTTTTTTAAAGTTTTTTCAAAATTGTTTAATTCAAAGTTTCGATATACATATGTATTATACTTATATATGTACTAGCGTAGCCCGGGCACACTTCGTAGTGCAAAATAGTTAAATAGTACAGTTTTTATTGTAATGCTCTGTGGTACGTATCGTATTGCCTAGATAATAATACTTGACTTTCAGGACAATGCATTATTCATAATATCAATGTTACCAATTTTAGAAACTTTGGCTTCCAATTCCAAGACTGTCGATGAAGCTGTACCCGCCCGGCTTTGTCCGTGCACATCAGGAATTTTATTGTTTAGGTCTTAGATAATAAATGCGAGATATGAGAATAAAGCGATTTGCTGGAATTTTCTCTCTGCCTTAACCTGAAATACGACAATAAACAAAACAAAAAAGGAATCATGAAAATCGGCCCTGCGGTTTTCGAGATATAACGTCATCGAGTTTCCCCCATAGAAGATGTTTTTTGTATAACAGGTAGGTATTACATTTTGAAATTTTTTTTTGTTTGGGTGGTGCCACGCCCTTTTGTCCAATTTTGACCAAACTTCACAGGACCACCCCAGGGCCAATAACTTAGATTATCTGTAAGTTTGAGCTCAATTGATTTGGTGGTTTTCGAGATATACGATTTTGAATGTTTTTTTTTGTATGGGCGGTGCCACGCCCCTTTGTCCAATTTTGACCAAACTTCACAGGAATCATATATGGACCACTACGAATGATGTGTGAAAGTTTGGTTAAAATCGGTAGATGCGTTAAGGCGTGAATCGATGACAAACATTTTAAGGCTCAATTTTTATATATATAGATTATATAGCCTTATAGAGTCTTAAAGATAGTTTACCAGTATCTTCTATGATTTTCTGGACATTTTGTTTTAAACAATATGTTCCGAGCTTTGCTGATGGATTTTGATATTGAAATTTTCTTTTCGACAGTTTATCAACTTGTAATATACCATTTTATAGAAGTGAGTTAAAAAAGTGTCGTACTCATAGTCAATTCGGGATTAATATGGTGGGACCGTGAACTACATTTCCTTAGCAAAGAATCAAAGATTTACTTTAGTGTGACTCCTTTTTTTTTTGGAAATTTAGATCAGACAAAGGCTGATGGAATATTGTTCCACATAGAGATTGACTAGTGTTTGGATACAGAGTAAACAGAAACCAGTAATTGGACTGAGTAGATCTTGCTCAAAAATCGAATCTACAAATGGTGGCGTACCAGAAGCCAGAAGACAGGTCGCTGACTTATTATTCAAAGCAACTTTATGAAGTTATTTCTGCTTCAGATAACTAATGGTCATTATGCTTCAGTATATATTATACTTGCCAACTTCGAGAATACATTTGCAAGCATTTAAGCGAATTTAGAACAGACCCCTGGACCTAGTCCTGATATTGAATTACACGCCCAAAAGTTCACAGTTTGGTATGGTTTTCATGTTGGTGCTCATATTTTCTAAAATTAAGACAGAATTTGCGTTACAGTCGATCATCAATGTCAACGGATGATAAGTTATTATTTCTTAGAAAATATGGACTTCATTGATGCGAACGATATCTGGCTCCAGCTTGATGGTTCTACTAATCACTAATGGGTTACTATGAACTGATTTAACGACATGATTGAATGGACCAGAAAATTCACCACTGAGATCTTGTGATTTGATGCCAATCGATAACTGTATATGGGAGTGGGTCAAAAATTGAACCAACAGGATGCTGTGCTTCATAAAAAACAACCGAGGAGGCCTCTGAAGTCGTGCTCAAAATGTTTGATTCACACTCAAATATTATTGAATAACAGGAATTGAGTTTGAATTAAAATAGCATATTAAAAAGAAAAACACTCTTTAAAGATAGGTATACTTAAGGATCAGCGCATAAAAAATATATGGTTTTGGCTGTTTCTTTTCATTAAAAAAATTGGATAAAAAATGATTCAATATACATAATTTCGAATTTTATCTACAAACTAGTTTACTTTTTTAATTTTTTTTTTAATTTTAACAATATCATTGACAGATTGGTCCCGTTCGCGTTCCATTGACAGCTAGATGACTAGCGGCATGACGAACTTCATATTAAAAAAAAAAACACACTGACATTTCACCATTTGCGATAGACCTCTATCTAGTACTTATTTTAAACAAATATCCATTTCAGATAAATTTTTGACTCTAGCGCAACATTCCCCGCAGAATTGAGGAATTGAGAGGAACAATATTTAGCTGCCAATGCAATTGGATTAGCATTAGGTAAAAGTAAATAAACTTGAAAAGTGTAGTTCGTCTTCAAAATTCAAATTGAAATGAATTAAAGGCTTAAATCATATTTTATCATGAAAATACATTTATTTTTAGAGTGAAAACAAAACCAAATGTCATTTCTGTTCCGGTTGCGCTAGAATTCTAGCGGACGTTCCTCCATATGGTATATTATGTGTCATGTCAGACGTCTAGCGGTCAATGGAATGCGTCCAGTGTGTGTTTGTCGTTTTTCTTTTTATAGCATACATTTTTTGACACACAATGTAATTCCGTAAAATGACATACTCTCAAAATGTCTTTGGTTGGACACTGTGGCAGCTAAAAAAGAGTTTTTACGTTTAGAATGGGCTTGAATCTTAAGAATCATGCTACATAGTTAAGTATTGTTTTTAATCGTTCTCAGTATTTCATTTATACCTCAGTTACTCAGTTATTTCTACTAGTTCTTACAGTTCTTAAGTTTTTCGTTCATTTTCAATGTCCCGCCTATCCATTACAAGATTGTCATGGGTGTAGGTAGGATGTAATGGATGCTATGGCTATAAATTTTAATTAAACTCAAAGTGGAAATGGTTTTTATACATATAATCATATTAAGATCTATTAGGTACCCAATTGTCCGATTTCAGCAAGTCTACAAAAATTTGAATTAAATTGTATGGTTTTGGTCATTCATGCAATGATGGTCATTTCTCTAACTATTCTAATTCATATAATAATAATTAATAAGGTCAGAGTGATATATTTGTGTAGGTATAACAAATATATCACTCCGACCTTATTTTATTTAATACCTAGTGCAAGTTTATAAACTTTAAAAGGTTAATGAAGATTCGTTTAGAAAAGTTTCACCTCAAAGTGAAGGTCTTCATACAATCGCATTCGTATTGTTATAGTCATACATTTAGAACAATAGCTCACTGGTCTTATGATTGTAATAAATAACTACCTACTTATATTTTTAATGAACGACGAGCTATAATCTGTGGTGATGTGAGTTTAATTATTATCCGTTCTCCGACCCATAATAGTGAAACACCTTTTTCAGCTCTAACAAAAGAAGTTGCATGAGCTGAACAAATTAATTAATTTGATAAATGGTAGGTATACAAAACATTTTTTTTTTGCTCATAAGACGTGAGTATTATGCGACATGCACTCACCGGTATTGGATTAGATCTACTATAATATTTGTTTTCAATTTATTTGATAATTTTTCATTCTTATCTGATTAGCTTTGTAAAGGTTATCACTTTAGTTACTAATCAGTTTTGTTATTGTTTATTTATTTTGAAAATTAGAAAAATCTATCGATACAAGCTGTTCATAACCAGAATGGATTGTATTTCAAAAGAGACTCTAATGAGATGGTTGGCATTATAGGAGGACTCAACATGCAAACATAAGGCTTTCGTCTAATATAGATTTTACAATTTTTGTCATAACCAAACATCTCATCTAGGTAACGATTCGCCCAAGCCTTTTAAATGCACTTTTTGAAAACCTATATGGAGCTGTCAAAATGCTGCCAACGTACTATAGGAAGAACCTGCGGGAAGGGTGTGAATTTGTTATCAGAAGTATTTACTAACAATCTTTTTTTTAATGTGACATGGGAGAGCAAAGCTTCATTATTGTGGTAAGTCATTTTTAAGCCTTAGGCTTCAATTATAGCTATCAGTAAAATGCAACCGAAAAAATATTTGTTTGCTTTTTTGGAGCACTTAAACTTAATCGTTGAACTCAATCTTGGTCTTAAAATGTTCCTTTGGAATTATAAAGTCAGTTCATCTAAAAAAAATAAGCAATTAATCTACAACTTTTCTTGAAAACGAATTTATTAATTTTTCCGTACGAAAAACTTTTTCTGTTCAACTTCTCATTCAGTTTCACGAAGTATTCCACTGAATTCCTATGATATGCTATGGTTAAATGTGTCAGTTTTGTTCTGTTTCGTATTTTTACGGATGCATTTTACTGATAGCTATAATTGAAGCCTTACCGAACTGTAATCAATTCAAATTGTTTGTACATTTTCGGAAATTAAATAGAGGGATAAGAATGTTTGACAAACATCGCCCATTGGTATAACCTATGACATCTGTCTGAAATTTTGCAAAATATTAAAACAATTTACAAGGTTTTGTTCCTGTGCCCAACATTTCGTAAAAGATGAACCAAACGAAATAGCTAACAATTTTCAATTCGTACATATTTTTTATACGAAATTTTATTCAAGGAATATTATTCTATTGATAGGTTTTCTGTCAAATCTGTCAAATAACGAGCACGTTTTGGTTTCTGTCACTTGTTGATTGAAAAATCATTATAGTCTCGGTGAAAATCGAGCAAACAGTGCGTCTAGATCAGATGTGGCGGTCGTTTACTGATGAGCCCACCCACCGCATTGGGGCGAAACGCATTACTGGAGTCGAGGCCAACACATATTGTGAGCACGATGTTTATAGGTTTGTTTGTTGTGAACCCTGTGGGTGTTCCATGTCGCGTTCGATATAGCACTGAGTTCGCACTGTCATTACTGTTAATGAAAATCTGTGTTCGAGGTGAGTACTAGGGCGCCCTAGTTGACCACTGAGCTGACCATAGGGCTGACAACGTCGAATGAACCATGTATGAAAACTGAACTGTTTAAGTCATTTTTCTTCTGACAGAGACAGATATTACAATTTAAAAGGGAGTCGCAAAGAGATAGAGCAAAAAATTCCCCTTCCGTACAAAATACTGGAAATTTGAGTTAAAAGAACTTTCCCTTGGGTTAATTTCTTGCAACTGTCAGATGGATGTAAAATATAAATGTCATTTGGAAGTGACTTTTTTCGGACTTAGCCATTCAATCAAATTGATGAAATATAGAAAATAAGTAAAATAGATATCCCGAAAACGAAAACTTACAAATTATATTATTTAAAGTGTTCCCGTTCTTTTGAATCTATCCAACATATTTCTTGGGGAGAGTATTCTCTCGAATTGACACAAATAATTATGACATTTAATCAGTATTATTAGCCCAAACCCCGTACATTTCTTCATGTCTTTCAAATTTTGCATTCCTACCTTTTTCTTGCCATCTCAGATTGTAATCATATTCTATACACTTGCAACGCGTTCCATAAACCCTTGAATAAAAAACTCGATGTAAGGGGTCGATCACAATAGGATTGTGTGAGCTTAAGGTAGTGTCAAAATTCAACGATTAAAATGTGCCACTATATAATGGTCACGACTCACTGTCTTAAGCTTGATTACTCCTTGAAAAGGTTTTATAGGATGCGAGGAAATATTTTTTGTTCTGATGAGTGTTGTCCGCCTTTGTTTCGTATAATTACCCGTCTTTTTGGATTTAGACGATTACGAACACAAACCACAGAGAACTAGACCGTCGACTTCCCGTGCACCTACCCGATTCTCCCCGGAAAAATATTACCCTGTCTGTGAATACGTGTAAATGTCAAAATTAATGGCGGCAATGTAAATAAAACATGTAAGCAGCCATTTGTTGAGATGCGTTAAGAAACGGTGGGAATTATGGGGAACTAAAATTAGGTACTGTTTACATTTCAGATAAAATCATATTGCAAGTAGACGGTTGGTTGGAATGATTTAAATTCAATTTGAGCGAAAATATAATTTATATCGTTAATAATATTTTGTTCGCATATTCAAAAACTAATACTTTCTTTATCGCAACAACAAATCACCTAGTGAATGTAAAATGTAAAAAAAAAATTCAGGCATTTTATTTTACGTTCCAGCAAATTTGTCAAAATTGTTACCAACAACTAAAGGATAATTGTTGGAATTGTTGTTTAGTTTAACATGAGAACAATACCTTACGGCATCACCATAAACTATTATACTGCTTTTTCTGTTTTACAAATTATTTCGAATAATCTCACGCGTCCTTTTTCTTTTCAGGGAGTTGGTTGTGTTTTATATTTGTCTCCGAAAAACTTTAACTTTTTCAGTATTTGTTCATCCATAATAAAATAAAAATAACTAATATGTAAAGGATAACCACCTGATTAAGACAAAATTATTAAGAAATCACGAAAGGCGTTTCCACCGAATTTACATTTTTTATTTTGAAATTGCCGTCAATTCCTGAAGCTCTTCATTCCAAAGTACCAAGAGCAAGTCTTTTTCGGGCCAATTCTTTCTCTTGCTTCTGATGGGATGACAAAATAAAACACTTACGATCCAAATAAGATATTTTATTAAAAGGCGCAGAACAAGCGCAAAAAGAAAGAAGAAAATAGCAGATGTAGGAATTTAGTATAAATAAAAAGAGATGGAAATACATCTGCAAGCAAGAAAATATTTTGTGGTGCAAAATCAATTTGAGTTCACTGTCCTAACAGCTTTTGGTTTGGAAACATTACCTGACAATATGAATAGAACTCCTTTTTTATTTATATGAATATAATATAAATATCATAAGCTCATCGAAACAGTTTTGTTGCTAAATAAAAAGCTGAATAAAGAGCTGCAGTTGAAAAGGTATGTTTCATTTTATTTTGCGACAAGAGCGACGCAATTAAAAATAAAACGCGTAATTAGCAATAATGAAAATGTATAATAATTAACGAAATTAATGACATGAATTAGCTAAATCAAGTGGATTTAGCTAAATCACGTTGGTGGGAACCTGGTAAAAGTTAAAGGAATATTCACAGGTTTTGGCAGTCCATTCACATGAACACTTTTCTTGGTCGTAACAGTTCACGAAGTTCAGACATCAATTTCTACTACCTAACAATCTCTGATTTGAGTTTAAGTTCAACCGAATTTTTTATTTGATAGTTTGTGGAACGGATTTGAATTTTGAATAAACTTGTGACAATTCGCGCTAAGGGTGTTTTTCTTCGAGGCAAAAAGTTTGGAGTTCGAAATTTCGTCGTTTATGCTCTTTTGAAAATAGTTTTTCCCATATTTTGATGGATTATTTTATTATTCTACTTAGGTACTCTTGCAATAGTAAAATGAGCAATTCGTTTATATAAAATGCATCAAAAGTGGTTTGTTCGCATAATATCAATTCGTTCGTTCATTCTCATGTGAATATTCCTTTACATCGCCGATTTTAATTGATATCAACAGTTTAAACAATTTAACATTCCCTAAAACTAAACTGTGATGTGAACGAAGTGTAACCGAAAAAAAATAAGAAACCTGCAGAACACAGCCCCACAGCCATAAACCACAGCCAGGTGCAACTACCATAGGATTTTGCTACGTATGCGTGTGCCGTAATTTCTTTCCTTTAATTTATACAGGCCCAACACATAAATAAATCCTATGGTACCAACAGCTTGTAGGCAAAGTCCGTTATGTGGGAGGAGTCGACGGTCTATTTCTTACTGGTTTGTGATTACGAATGTGAAGTGAAAGGAATGACATTTTGTAACTATCGAGGGACTAATCGGGAGGACTGACCACAAAGGATGTTAGTTATTGGTATTGTGGTACCTATTGTGCTGCGTGTCTAGTTGATTATGATTTTGTAATTGGTTTAAGATGGATTATCTGTACAAGCTCAATGACTGAAAATTTCCCTATGTGGTGTAAAACTTGGCTAATTTATTTTAATCTCTCATTAGTAGATGGCGCTATTCCGAACCTACTTTTAAAACTTACGTTGATTAGATGGACTGAGTTGAGTATGTAGTGTAATTTAAATACCTTTTACAAATTTTAATAAGTTCTTTGGAGATAAAGAGCAACTCACACCCTATAACAGTAGTGCCATGCGGAATTTAAGTCGGTTTCCTTCATTTATCTGCTCAACCGAATCTATACGTAACAAGAAGAAAACTATGTGGCTCAGTAAAAAGACTGCAGCTGACCATCAGAAAAGCATTCTGATATCTAGCCTTTATATTTTAATAGATCTTTGTTTAACAGAAGCTAAAGCTTTGGCTTTGTAAGCAGCCGTATGGCCAATAATACCTTGAATAATGACCAGGATAGGATAATCATGACATCAATTACCGCTTGATCCACAGACTATGTAAAAGTCCATTCCAAAAGCCATTTGATATACCCACCCTACCTTCTATCGTTTCAGTTACCACGTGCTCAAAGTTCTTGTTAAAATCCTAAAATAGACATCTTTGAAATACAGCCACTTAATTTGAATCACAAGAATCTAAAAAACTTTAACCGCTTTAAGACTTCTCGTAGGGCCACACCAGAATTTCACTTTATTCCAAATTGTTGATCCTGAAATTTCAATTTCCACGAATCCTTGTTCACTTTTTGAGGTAGAAAAAAAAAAGAGTTTATCCATTTCACTGAAACTCAATTTGAAATTCACTTCGAGTCCTTTTTGTCGATAGACATCCCTTTCGAGGACACCACTTTACTTACGATTTTCATATTGGAATCAAAGTTAAACACCACAACGACGAACAAAAAAAAACAGAAATAGAAATATTATCCCAAAAAGGACTATTTGATAAGAAAACTTCACAACTTGGTACCGGGAAACTTTTGCAAACAGAAAAGATTCTCTTCAAGTTAGCACTCTTGGCGAGACACGACTTTGTGATGATGCCATGTCCATAGAAGGCATCCGTTTATATACCCATTTAATTTTTAACACTATACCAACTGGCAAAAGTTCAATTGCAACAACAGCAATTGCTGTGGAGTTTCCCCAACATGCATAGGTACATATGGGGGGCGTCATGTAGACTTTTTTTCCCAATCATTACACACACACACACACCAACCCATTACTACTTGATCTAACTTAGTAATCTTAATTTATTAATTTCGTTCTGCGATGAAGAGGGCAACGTTAGTATAGAGCTGCAGCCGGTAAGTAGGTACTAGGTATCTTGCCTTGAATTAGTTGCGCACACCGAACACGTTGTAAGCTTCGCGCGGACGGAGCTTTTCCGCAATGTGGAAAATGCATAGATTACGGCTACAGTGGGGGATGTGAATGAATCGAGAAGATTCACTGTGTACACACAAAGAGATTTGACAAAAGAGGTGGGACATGGTTTTCGAGCTTGGGAGCGAGCTATGCCTTGCATAGATACCCTCATGCAGATGCCACAAATTGCCGCTGGCCAATTCTGAATAGTTGGCGTGCCGCGTGCCCCTCCAACGTCCCGCTAGATAGGAGGGAGTACCTATTTCATCCCACGGATACGAGTATACGGTTATTAAATACGCCATTTCGACATTTTGCAAGAGGGAGCGGGGAGCGCATTGCGGTGGTGGTCGCATTCTTGGATACAGATTGAGATTGAGACCATTGTAATGATTATCGCGATGCCATCGCCAAGCAGTCCAAGCAGCACACCTTCACAAATGCGCAAGGTGATCTTCATTTAATCATTGATCCTCAATTAATTATGAGAAGCTGTATAATAAAGTTGGACAGTGGTCTTGGGAATCGGTTGCATTCTCTATTTGCCCTATGACATAAGGTTTGGCATATTGTGATTGTTAAAGTGGCTAAACAACAATGAGTAGCCTGAGATAATTAACAGGAAAAACTGTCGATTGATGATGAAGATTGTGTTGATGTGTAGTTTATGCGGGAGAGAGATGACGGTGGTCACTGTTAAGACTATTCTAAGGTTAATCGTAAAAAAAGTTGCCTATTGAGGCTCATTTTTGGTTTGCAAAGTTAAAAATATTCTAAGGTCAGTCTTTAAGTGTGGGAAGTGTGGGTTAAGTCATACTAGAAATCTGATTAACTGGTGTATAGTCGGCTAGGTGGCAGCTTTCAGTTTTTTGTCAATTTAGTGGTCTCAAAAAATGGAATCGAGTCAAAAATTATACATCTAATAAAAACCATTTAATCGTTAGTAGCTTATACGCGCGGCATTCAGCTATGCTATACTACGTTGCGATCTTCAGAAAATTCTGGGGTAACATTTTGCACCTATTTCGAATGGTTTGATTTCGTTTTAGAAATCCGGATGAACTCGTTTGGTCTGCCTGCAGCCCGAGGTGTGATTCCATCGAAAACTGTATTTGTGTGACAAGAGCTGTCCCAGACACAGTATACTGTTCAACAGGTCCATTGGATAACAGAAAAAAAGTAAATGAATTCATCCTTTCAATAGGATTCATTAAAGTTTTTAGTAATTTTTTTAAGTCACTTGTTTATAATTGGGAAGTAGCCTTCAAGGTGGAATTCATACTACCTAGAAATGTCAAAATAACGCGGATCAGAGCATCTAGGGAAGGCTCCTCTGCAGTCCATGTCTCGACTCCTTGTAGTTTTACTAGAAAATAAATATCGTTCAACATTTGTTGCATTTTGAAAAGACTATCCAATATAATTTCATTCAAATGACTGACTCGGCTGTTGTGGCAGTAGACCATTCTTTCAACTCAGAAGTGCATTTGGATATCTATTTTACAAACAACTAAGACAATATTGTGTTCAAGTGCCTTATAATCGGTGGTCGATTGTCGGCATTGATTTTTAATGTGGAAAGAAAGGCCAACCGCGTCAAATGGCGTTAGGCAATAACGTCCAAGGAAATAGCGCCCAAATCGATTTGGAAATAACGCCCAAAAAAATGCATAGCGCCCAAAAATAAACAACAAGATGGAAATAAAGCAGTTTAATACGTATAGGGTGGCATGTTGACCCCCCTGCAACCCCCCTACTACCATATATGGTCGGTGGTAAAGTATTGCTGTCCACCGTCGGGACTCGAACCTGCGCCGCTAGGGCTACAAGCAATACCTCTAACCCGCTACACAATCGCCACCTCCGAACCCAATATTCCTTTAGGGAATACATTTGCAATATTTTTAAGCATTGTTCAAGCATTTAGCGATCCATTTCGCAACGACACTGTAGGTATAGGTCTAGGAATTTGGCTATAGGATAATAAATGTGCCAGGGAAGCAGTGACAATCTGTTAAATTTAGGCACCCACTAGCCAATGTCATAAGTGGCGCAGCGTAACTCGCTAGGTATACCTACGATTATATACTCCATCTGTATTAGGAGACGCGAACTCCTTTAAAGATGCTGCAGTAAATTGATTAGACTCATCAGTAGGCACGATTATATCAATAGGTATACATTCTAGCCGATTTGTATGGCTTTGAAGTATCAAAATAAGTTTCAAGAGAGTCAAACTAATGCTGAGCCTGTGAAAATATAAGACAATCCGGAAAATGAGTCTCATGCAGAAATCTGAAAGTATTGCAGCCTTTAACTCAGTGCAGATACCATCGCGTTTTCTAAGTATACCTATTCTAGTTCGGAGGAGTCTGACTTCTTTATTAGAATATACCTTTTATTAATTACTAGATGAACCCGGTCGTCTTTGCCGGTACCCAGGTTGCAATGTTTTTGTGGTATGAAAGGCGCCGTGCCCTTTTGTCCAATTTTGACCAATCTTTGCAGAAAAACTCTCAAGCTAATATCTACCGCGAAGATTTTCAAAATTTTTTTTCATCATTGACAAAAACCTTTGTCCACTCTTATTCATCGCAAATATTCACCAGAAGTAGTCGCCTATGTCCTTCTTCAGGTCCTTGAATAACTCTTTGCCAAATTACATTACGTTTGGTTCAGAGGTTTAGTCGTTAAAAGGTGACAAACAGACAGAGTGGCAGTGGATTCAAATGACTCTATTAATTCCTGAGTCTGCATTTGGTAGTATTCAATCTTAGTCTACTAGTATAGATAGCACTTAGAGTTTTTATATTTTTCCAAAAAATTCTATAAGAGGTAGGTAACCATTGCCACTAAGGTCCGAACAGTTTGCTTTTCTCGGATTACTTCTTTCTTCCAAGGTTATATAGCCTCGCAGTTAATTTGAAATTGGATATCTACCTATGGTCTGACGTAGAAACCTAGAACTAGGCCTGGTAAATGAGAGCCAATCGACATAGAATTGTCCGTGGCTCAATTACCGTCTGCTGCCTTCTATAGCCGTAACTAAATTTGGTTTTGTGTCAAAACGTGTTTTAAGCACTCGTACCCAGCCTTTAACTAGGCGGGTCCTCTCGACATTACAGTGTTCTATGAGTCTCGATACCATCATTGAAGCTCGCGGATTAATATAGTTATAGAGACGCAGAGACGCTATAATTTTAGTAAAAAGACCGCCAGTTTGCTTTACCACTAACAATCAATCTTTAACAGCAAGTTGTTTTAGATTTGACTGGTGAAAGGATTATCGGTAAAACAAGGTATACCTACTTAGCATGTTTCCAGAAGAGTATCCCGGTGCCACACACACTAAACAAAAAAAAAATAGTAGGCGCCACAGGACCGAAAGGCACCCTAGACCTAGCTTCTGACAACCATTTATTTGTGTGAGTTTTTTTTAAATTTTAGGGTAGGACCAGGAAATCTTGATTGTAAAATCGCTTAATTCATTAATTTGTTATGTAGGTACAATCTATCTATTATAAGTCTCGCAGGTAGGATACTCTAGTGGACCTTTCATAACCCTCGATCTTCCGCCACAAACTCTAGCACGTCAAGGACAATTCCCATTCGTGTAGTAGAGAGATTTCGGACTTGATCTAACAATCTCATCCTCGGCGTACCTAGAGGACACCAGTCTATCGGCATAGATTCCACAACAAGTCTTGATGTCAATTCTGTCTAATATTCTAGAAATCTTAGACTATTGATTCGTACATTCGAGGTCAGCTGCTTCCCAAGTATCATCTCCATCATCCAGAATAAACGTCATCAAATGCACTGACATCAGGGGGAGTCTTCTTTCAATTGACAAAAGTGCTATAGTCAATCGGTGCCTTAAGTGTAAATTTGCACCAGTCAATGTTGGCCAACCTATAAATCATGCGGAAACACTGTCTGTTTCTATATGCCGTTGTTCACGTCCTAGATACATACCTACTAGCACCATTAAAAATCTATCTATCTATCTATCTATGTATCTTATTTATTTGCACAGAGTTCCTAATGAACATGCATTTCCACTTCCATTCGTTACTAGCCATGCGTGCGTTTTAACGAGCTTCGCATGTCTAGACCACGTCAAGCTCCCCAGATCGGTATCACCCTTAGAAGCATTTGTCATACCGTAAAGCATTGTCTTTTGGGAAAATGCATCTTTATTGCAATTCCCTGAGAAGGTGGCACAATTTTGTGCAATCTTCTCCATTTTGGAATACAAATATAAATTTACGACGAAAGGGAACTGCCCCTAATCGCAGGTCATCACAAATTCCCATAAAACAAACGATTTATGAGTGAATGGTGGTGTGGAAGTGCCAAGCATTCCGTTAGTAGATCATTTCCATATATGGCGTATCTAACGTTCAAGTTAGTCATTATTTATTGCCTCAAATCGGATGATGAAGATGATTCTGCTTCAGTTTTTACAGCGCTGCTGCTGCTGGCCGACAACGACGACGATGACGAGGAGGATGATGATGATGATGATGTCGGTCAAATGGATGAGATGCAGTATGATCGGGGTTAGAAAATTTTCATAAATTGCAGGGCAACCCATTGTCTATTGACTAAGAAAAAAAAAAAAAAATATCGGTTAGGAAAAAGGTGAACCAGAGGCACTCCCCTGATGCATTCGCCTCGAGGCTGGTCCAATACAAAGGCCAGATTCGGAATCGAAGACTAGTTCAGTGCGTTCCCCACCGCGGAGTTATGTGTGGGAAATGTCAGATACATAAATGAAATGATGTCTTCATAATTTTGGCAAGAATAGTGCACCTCATAGAAATGGCTTCATTTTCGATTAGATTCCCACGATAGGTATAGGAAGATGATTTGGAATTAAATTCAACTGATTTGGATGTGGATCTTTTTGTGGTTATATAAGTTGGGGTTGTTTATTTCTGGAATATCAACTTGCTGCGAGTGCCAATCTCAGTCATGTGGGGTGACTGACCTCCAATAATTGTGCAAAATTCGACCAGTTTTTGGACCAAATTCATTTTAGATAGACGGACGTTGAACTTTAATTCAGAGTAGCCCTTAATCATATATTCATTTATTCATTCATCAATTTGCACAAATTGTTGAACACCGATTTTCTGTTGTAGAACTAGAAATGTTATAAAATTTGGATATAAGGAACACCGGTTTATGGCAATAGAATTGTTACGCAGTTTGAAAAATACATACTCAAAGAAGCGCGAAGATAAATTTCTAACATGATTAGAAATGTGGAGGATTAATTTGACAAGTGTCTTATTGACATAAGTCATCGTCAATTGAAAAAAACAATAGAATAGTGAGTGGAATCACCAGCACCACCACCTAGATATATGGCTAAAATGAATTTCACTCTCAGATTCAACACCGATCAGTTGATTTAAATTAATGAATTGATTAGCATTCATGTGCAGAACACCGAAAGTATTTCAAAAACTGGTTCCGTGAATTTCATGCTCATTCGCATCAGTCTATAGGAGATGTAAATTATGGCGTAATGTTATTGTCATGTCAATAACTAATGACAGAGCAGGTAAGCTATAAAAGTGTGACTTGATTTATTAATTTTTGTATGTACCTAGCGTCTATTCAAGGGTCGCAGGTGTAGGATGCTCAAGTGGACCTTTCATAACTATCGATCTTCCGCAACAAAATCTAGCACTTCCAACTCAGTGAGATTCCTCGGCGTACCTAGAGGACACCAGCCTGTTGGCATAGATTCCACAACAGCGTCTTTGTGTCAATATTCTTATGTCTAATTTTCTAGATATCTTAGAGCTTAGACTATTGATTCGCACATTCTTTAGTCAGATCTACGTCGCTGTACAGCTTGTAAAGTTCATTACTAAAATTTTCAAGCTTATGACCCATAGAGCACAACTGCGAAAGTAAGTCTTTTATAGAATCTGCTTAGTATTTATTGAAAAAGCTGTATTATTCAGTTGCTTTCGTAGGCCAAATAACCGACTTTCTCAAGTATGATGTTGAAGAAGCCATATGACATCGCATCACCCACCAAGTCGTTGATGAAAATGTTTCGCATCTTAATGGGCCAGCAAGTGCTCTCAATCGTCATTCAGCACAAGTTGACAAGTTTGACACGGATGTCAAAACTAGACATGGCGCTAGAGAGCTCTCTCTTTAAATATGCTCTTACATGCAGCCTATAAATCTATACACAGATGGTGAGTACCTATCGATCTAGACTTCTTGGTGGAAACTTTGCCAGATTCTTATCGGCTAAAACTACCTCCCTTCACGAACAGATCGACTGGATTTTTTGGGTTTTTTTCTATGATCTGTCGTGGTGAGAAATGAGAATATTAGATCGCCTGTAACTTACCGGTTCTAAATCTTGGAGATGAGATGCTTCAGCAAACCTGTGTATATTTTTTTATATTGCTCTCAACACTTCATTTAATCAGGCCGAAGACAGTGTTGGCTATAGTCGTTTAGTTTAAATGGTTCGATCTGCCTTCAATCTTAGTCGTTTAACAGTTTTTTCCGTATCCTAGAGGGTCCGCTGATAGGTGGCCCGTGGAGGGTCTGAACATTCTACGTGTAAAACCAGATGCCCTTGCCCTTCTCCATTTTGCATAGTATAGTAGACAGTAACAGTAACAGTAGATCCATAATTATTCAAGACTTGGGTGCTTCGTAACCGATGTTTTTTTTTTGTGGCTGGGTTGGGTATGGTAATTGACCTTATGTACAGCTCTCTCTCTCTAAGACATCAGACCGAATATTTGCATTCTAGTAGCAGAAATATGAGAACTGTCATTGGCCCATAAAGTGTATATGAAATATTTTCACGGAGCACAGTTCAAAATTAGTCACTGTAGCTCGGGTCAGGTATCTGCCATCTTGACTAATTGACGACAACGATGATTCAATCTAGTGACTGCGACAGCCATACGTCCACCTTCTGAGGGTCTCAAATCTTACTTTTGACAATTCCGACAGAGCATCATAGTGTTGCTATTTTCTTCGTGATCAACACTGGCGCTTATTAGTTTAGTAAGTCGCGTCCTTATGGACCAGAACACTACCAGTTGGTTACCATACTTGGACAATTTAATGTTAAGTTGATGTCAATCAGAGTTAACTCAAATGGTTACCAGTTGTCGAAATTTATAAACGCATAATAATTAAACAAATATGACTCACTTTCTGTTATATTTAACTTGCTTGGACTAACTTAAAGTAACACAATCAAAAAAAAAAAAAACTTAAAATTAATCTTACATACTAATTTACTATTGAATCTGTTTGATTGTTAAAATATTTATTAACTAGTTTGTCCAAATGGCGAAGTTATTACGAAGCGAGTTAGTCCCTCTGCGGGCGGGGAGTATGTTAGCAAGGCATCTTCTCCAGTCGGATCAAAGAACAGAGGTTCATCACTTGGTGTGGCTTCTGGATCGAAAGCAGCAACGCTGCCTTCCAGTGTACTCGGCGGATCAGCTACTGAAAGAGATATCACCGCCAAAAAAGCTGTCAAAACGACAACGAGCATAATCTAAAAAAGGTAAAGCAATTAATATTTTTCAAATAACTTTTCAAACAAAAAAATCGTAAGGTCTCTACATACGGTTTTTTCCATGACTGCCACTTGATATACGCAACTCGAGATGGGTGAAGACCAAACTATTTGGCTTTTTGGATTCGTTCAGACTTTTATAGCAATTTTATAAAATCCAAGGTGATAATGATGCCACATCACACATTGGATGGCTTTTGTTATCAACCTTTATCTAATTTGCTAATTCAGAACCTAATACGGTGCTAAACGTTAACGTGATGATTAAACTTTTGCTCGCAAATAGTATAAAGGTTGCACATACTAGATACCATTAATGTATATTTGTGTATCCGGTAAATGACACCGGATAATTGTTTTTAAAACAGCTAGCCTTCAAAAATATACGCAAAATTGAGCATGAGCATCACAAAATGTAAGCCTTGCACGAGATGAGATGGCTAAGCTATGTAGGGTACGATTCATGAAAGTGGTAACAAAAAATAAATATTTTGTGCAACACCCTCACAACCAATATTGTTTGTGTGATTTTTTTTTAATTGATAAGCTTTCTCAGCTGAGACTCAAGTTTGGCGACATGAAATTTGGTCCTAATGAAAAATGGCCTCTAACCAAAAATGAAATATGCCCTAAAAATGGACATGGAAGAAAAAAAAAATGCGAAAAATTCTGTGAATTGAGTTATAATATTTTATATTTTGGGTAATTTTTCATTTGACATTTTTGGGTGAAATTTCATTATGAAGAATGCCCCAAACTTTTATAATATGAAATTTGACTCAATAAAAAATGGCGAGATATTCTAGTTTTCTTTCTTCACAACAGAAAAATTTGGTTTTTGGGAATTTAGAAAAGAAAACCAGAATATCGTGCGATTTTTCATTGGCCTATCGGATTTCTTGGGCCTTTTTTTCATTTAGTTTGGGAAATATTTCCATTTTATCCAATCCAATTTTCGGGTTTTCATTTTTGGTTGGGGGCTATTTTTCATTGGAGCCAAATTTCATGTCGTCAACATTTCTTACTAAAACTTTTACTTATATCCATGCTTAAAAACAGAATCGAATTTCGCCACAACTGAGAAACGGCCTTCAGATGGTAAACAGAGCTATGCCTCAGTATTGGGTTACATCGCCTAACTACTGGGGCTGATTGCCATTTGGAATCAAGTTCGCGTATGTTGTTACAAGCTGTGGTCTCGGCGATAATCAGAGTAAAACTGAAACCAATGTTACTTATAACTAGGCTCAAAATAAAGACCTTCTACATCTTTATAACCTATCTATCTTTTCATTCTCTAGTGCCAGGTATACGCATAGCTTAAGTGGAAGCTTACAGCCGATTTCTTCACATTAGTACTGAGCTGCCTTAGTACCCGGTCTAGCTAGACTAGGTACTAGCTCTGATACTCGGTATCAACGAATAGTTAGTACTTTTGTATTTCTTCACATGTAGGTACTAGTACTGGAGCTAAATTTGTCAACCGTACTAACGACTAATACGTCTAAAACTGGTCTAGTACCCATTTTAGCCTATGAAATGTCATAACGGTGACATTTTTATTTCTCATTGGGTGTCAAACATTTTGCGGGATATTTGCATACGCCAATTTTAGCGTAAATTAGAATTATTTGCAGTGAATGAAGTCACCAAATAGCCTTTTTCTTCCAAACTCGGCGGCCTCAAATCGCGCCCGTACATTCGATTGACGGAAAATTGTTTTACTTGAAAAAGTTTTGCTAGATATAAGATGTGGGCGAAATGGCTGAATGCTTAGGGTACTGGACTAATAAGCAAAGAATCTTAGGTTCTATCTCCGGAAAGCACAAATTAAATCTTAAGATATTGTCACAGCGCTACCTTTCGCGAATGACAAGTATCTGAGACAATTCAGCCGTTCGGATTAACCATAGAACTATAGGTCCCTTCCATTCGCCTCGAACAAATTAAATGAAATCAGCGCAATTCAGGTAGGTACTAACGACGTTAGACTGCCGATTTTGTTTTGTTTTTTTCTGTTCTGTTCTGTTCTGTTCTGTGACGACTCTAGAAACCAATTAACCATTTTATCTAAACTATGCTACCAATCTACGATTGTTTTATATGTTATCGAAAGTGCTATCGATTGTGTCATAAATGACGTTAATTTGTCAATCACGTCATTTGTAATACCATCTTCTTTAGTCGTCAACGACTTTCGGATATCCTTTTGCCTGGAAGCAGCCGCATGAGGCGGTTTTTATGCTTAAATTGCATATATTAATTTTCTATTTGTAAAGCATCATTCACATGGGAGCGATGGAACGAATTGTTGAAATGCGAACAAACCACTTTTTATGCATTTATAGACCAAAAATTGCACATTTTATTATTCCAAGAGGAGGATAACTAATTATCCAATCAAAATGTATTAAAAAAACAACTTTATAAACAGTTTAAATAACGAAATTTCGAATTCAAAACTTTTTGCCGCGAACAAAAAGACCCTTGACGCGAATTGTCAAAGTTTATTCGCAATCCACATCACTTGATTCGCCATCCACAAACAAGCGAATAAAATATTCGTTTGAACTTAACCTCAAATTAGACATTGCGGGTAGAAACTGATGGCTGAAAATCGAGAACTGCCTCGACCTAGAACAGTGTTCATGTGAACGGACTGTCAAAACTTGCGAATATTCGTTCGTTTGTCGCTCTCATGTGAATGGTCATAATTACATAAAACGATTTTATGGTGAGTTTTTCTTATTGTTTAAAATATATCTTTAAGGCACAGCTTCATTTGGAACCGTATAGAGGTATGTTTTTTTGCACAGTTTTCTGTCGCTTGGCCTATCGGGGAACGTTTGAACAAGTGGTCTGTAAGTGGCATTGAAATAAAAGCTAAGCTACCACCACCAATCAACGCTCCAGGAACATCGAGAACACCTAAATTCCTGAACATGTAACTCATTTTTGTTTTTATAAAGGTTCTTCAGTCATTTGTAAAATATTTCGTAATTTGTGAATTTCAGTTTGCTTCTGTTAAGTCGTTTTTTATTTTTTTATTTAAAAAAATCAAGTTAATTTATTTTATTAAAAAATTTCAAAGCTCGTAGTAACGTATTAGCCAAAAGCCCACGTAAGGAGTTGTGCACTGCCACTGATTCGCCGCTGGAACTTGAATCGTCCTGAATCATCCACTAAAAGGGCAAGCACATCCATTACGTCCTGCAATCCGCTCTTACTTGCTGTTGCTGCAGAGCTTGCCAACAATAAACAAAGCATTTGAAACTAAAATGCATTTCTTATCACTTGTAAACTATTTTATTATGCATATAGCTAACTTCTTCTCGTCTTTTATCAATTTAAAAACTAATTAACTGCCCGCAAATTTGTTTGGTGAAGACTGAAAAAAAAAAAACAACTGAAAAGTCAAATGTCAACTAGCATTTTGTTTTTTTTTTTTTGTCAACTAGCATAGTGCTGCCAAGTCACGTTTTATCTAAGCCTATATAGGATTGCAAAAAAAACACGCCTATTGTGTAGCTCAAATTTAATTTAGATTTAAGTTATTATTGTACTTTAGGTTTAGTGTAGTCTGTAAGAATATTGTATTCGGTAACGAAATAAATAAATAAATAAAAAAAAAAAAAACTGCTGTACTCGTTTAAAGAGAGCAAATGAATGTATTCATGCAGATCTCTAATAGCTATAGATATATCTCTCGATTTTCAAAACACGCACAGCGGTGTATAGGATTGTTCTCAACCTAACTGAATATCTCAAAGTCTTACCGCCTTCCGCATTGTTAAAGTGTCGCTCTCTTTATTGATCAGTCGCAATTCGCAACCCTATACATTGCAAACAGGAAAGATGTGGCTGTCTTCATTGGTAGCCAGCCAGCCGTCATGCGCCATACACACTCCAAACTGGTAACACAATGCAAGGGAGAATTTACTAGTGTTAACGAACACTCTAACATAACTCTCATCTGGGTCCCCGGCCTCAGTAGCATAGAATAGTTCAAAAAAGCCAATACTATAGCTACGCGTGAATATACCCTTAACACCTGTCTTGCAGAGGTAAATTTTTCTTCAATAGGACTGTAAAATGGGTTTATCACGATATCTCGAAAAAAAAATCTCGAATTTAAAAAATCTAGAAAGCATAATCTCGAATAACAAAAATCCCTAAAAAAAATCTTGAATTAATATTAAAAATGGTGTTAAAAAGTGAGATGCGTATGCAACCCCCTGCTTGGGTTTACTGCTTGGCTATGGGATGGGTGCAAAAAAAAAAATCTCGAATTTACTTTTTATTTTCGAGATTTTTTCGAGATATATAGTCTTTCGAGATTTTTGTACATTCGAGATTTTTGCTTTCGAGATTAAAAAAAAACTTTTCGAGATTTTTAGCCTTCGAGATTTTTGTCATTCGAGATAACGTCATGATCCCCTGTAAAATGTAAGTTCAAGTACAAATTTTCTACTATCTACTACCTCACAACGCGAACGTCTGACAAACATCCGAGAGTATGACTGTCTTGAAAAAAGCTTCTCAATTCAACCATTCGGAATCGGCATAAAATTGTAGGTCCCCTCCATTCGTCCCAAAAATAGAAACTCACACAAAACGAATGGTTGCGAGAAGCTAGGCCTAGGGTGTCTGTCTACCCGCCTGTTGCGCCACCTATTTATTTTTATTTATTTACCTCACAATGGCTAATGTTGGTTAAGGCCGTGGTCCACCCCGGACTGTAAGCGGAAGCGCCACCAAAAGTAAAAAAGTAAGTAAGGTTTCAACTTGTCGATGTGAAATTGATAATTGACGTATTCTTATGCCAATTAGAAAATTGACAAGTGGATGCGAAAAATTGCTTATCAATGAATTGAATAACAGCGCTTGTCAATAACTAACAAAGAAACCGCAGGACAAGTCGAAATAGTTGAATTATAAAAAAAAAATGTGTTTGTTTAAAATCTGCATACTTATGTGGCTTGTTAAAGGATACCTATACCTACTATTCGATTTCCGATTGTCATGAGTAGGTATATTCTCTCTAGGTTTCCATATCTTTCATCAATTGAGATCTCGGGCTTATGGCTTTCCACTTTTCCAGTCCTCCAAAAACAAAGCGCTCTGATGCTTTCAAATTGTATATTTTACTACGTCGATCCCAGACAGTTCTGTTCTGTTGGCTGGATCATTATTGCCTGTTCGCTGTTGGGAAGAGGTGCTGCAGTTTAAAAAAAAACCTCAAGGTTTAATTTGGGTTTTCGGAGGTTTGAACCTGAGCTGAGACTGCTTGCACAATTTGCCCACAATAGCGCATCTCCATCTCGGCTACATGAAATTTGGCCCCTATTCATGGTGTCAAACTTAAAATGAAAAATCACCCCAAAAATTATCATGAAAGGCAACAACAACAGAAAATTGCGAAAAATTCTGCGAATTGGGGTGACAATTAATATTTTGGGGCCTTTTTTCATTTTTTAGTTTGGGGTAAAATTTCATTATGAAATAAGACCCCAAAAGAAGAAATGAAATAAGACCCCAAACGAAAAACGAAAACGTTTGCAACCCCCCTGCTTGGGATTACTGTCAGATTTGTGGCCTTATTTAATTTTTTTTTTTGGGCTTTATTTCATCGCAGTGGGGCGTTATTTCATATGTGAAATTGGGGTATTATTTCATTATGAAAAAAAGCCCAATTTTGGGGTGATTTTTCATTTTCAGTTTGGGCCAATTTTTCATTGGGGCCAAATTTCATGTAGCCCTCCATCTCACTTCTTTTCAAACATCTCATTTGATATAAATGTACCTACCTATAATTAGCCGGGATCCCGAATTTAGCATACGCCATGTGGAATGTGGTGCTCTTGACGATGAACGCAATTATAATCGGGCTTGAAGCCATTGAATTAGTAATGGGCGCTTGACTGTAAATTGGTTCTGCTTAGCATTACTCCATACATAGCCTAGCTTCTTTTATAGACTTCCTGCAATCATTTTTTTTTGTTCGCGATAGTTCTATATTCCATTTATTCAAGAAAGAAGCACATGAAACCGATATAACTTGGTGCGTCACTTCTGTTTTTACTTAAATTCGTAAAAAATTTGTTATGCTCAAATCTTGCAAGCCAAATTTCAACCACTTCCTCTAAACTTAGAACTTTGAAATTTTCCATTCTGGTTGGGTTGTGAAGACAATGCAATATTTAAAGGATTTTTTGGATTTTGACTACCATTGCCCCTTTAAGGGAGGCTTTTTCATAACATACATGAACCATTAGCCGTATTAACTTGAAACTTTGTATTTTTAAAAATTCGTCCTATAAGGGTTGACAAAATGGGGTGCAAACTTTTCCTGCAAAGGGCTTAGTGTTTGTAGTTATGTATTATATTATTTGAGTGTAAACTACACATATGTACATGGCTTAGGATAAACCCTTAAAATAGATTGGTAAATTTTTATTATTTTGCTTTTTAGGGCAGTACCTACTTCAAAAGCGTTTTTTCTTCTTTGGTCTATATTCTCTTCTGTCATATTTTTATGCAATACTATGGGCCTATTCTCTGGTGTGCTTGGTAACCTGGTACCATGGTACTTTAGGGTTTGATGATGTTTCGGTAGTGACGGCTCTAGTTGTTGACAGATGTCTATACACTTTTGGCTAATTTTGTTCGTCTAACGGAGAAGGATTTTATTCACTTGAATGTCTGCGGCTAAAGAGGCATATTATTATTCCACCAGTGATGTAACCTGAAACTATTTGTATTCACTTTATTTCAACAATAACTAAACGTACAGATTTTTTTCTGCTATCTTAATAGCTCTTCGTACCGATTTAAAAAAAAAACTTTATCCAGGAGTACCCACCTCCGGAACAGAGTCCGAAAATCTTTGTCGTATCACACTTAATTATGCTGAAGATTCGTCTACGACATAATGTCAATAGCGCCCGACACCTGTGCGGTCATCTATTACTTCCATGATGATGATGATTGATGCAAACGTGATTATTGCTGCGGATTTTATTTTCGATAATACAAAACAGAAGCTGACCCAACTCTATATAATAATGAGAATGATGATTCATAATTCTTTATAAATTTAGGCCTTTTATTGTCAGCCATGGGAAGACTCAACTTTAATAATTATAAAAGGAAATCCGTTTTAAAATTAAAATACGCTATTTATTTAATACTATAATGACTAGGACGATGTATTACCGCCCTTGACTAAAATTTTGACTCTGAACGCTTAACCTTACTAATCGCCGCTTTCGTTTTCTTCTTTATCTTCCAATTTTGGCAAATCCTTGGCAGCCAAAGCGGTATCAGAAATTTCCTTTGGAATTATGCTGCCAACTGGAACGAATCCATTCTCGTCGGCAGTGTAGGTGACGAGCACCTCTTCGCCATTAGCATCGGTGTACTTGTATGATCCGGTGATCTTAATTGCTTCCTCATCGGTTCCGGCATTTTCGATTATGGCCTTCTCCTGCCTAGAGCTGCCATCAGCGGACTCGAAGAGAAAACTATATGACCCATCATCGTGTTGGTTTGACTCGGACTTCAAAATTGAAATAATTTCCGCTTTCTTCTCTTCATTTTCGGCTACTTCTACTGGTGCTGGTGCTGGTGCTGGTGCAGGTGCAGGTTCTGGCTCTGGATTTGCTTCAGGTAATGGTTCTGGCGCAGCTTCAGGTGCGGCTTCTGGGAGTGGAGCTGGAGCGGCTGCAGCGAACGCCACAAGTGCCAAAAGAAGAATCTACACAAAAGAATATTCCACATTCAAGGCCAAGGACCAGCTTTTGCAATATCCAAAAGATACTTACGAACTTGGACATGATTGCGAGATATATGGCTTGTAAAGTTATCCAAAGACTTGTCAATGACTACTAATGGTGGTAAGAGAATTTAAGACTCTTTTATACTGGCGTAGGAAAATTATCATATTTCGAGTATCTATCTCGAATGTGACTAAACTGTGCTATCTATAGAATTTCGCCCGAAAAAAGAAGAAGAATTATTTGCAATCGAAATCAATGTGAGCAGTGAGCAGTCCCTCAAAAATTCGACTGAAAGTGAGAACTTGTTTGGTGGGTTTTGTTTGTTTTATTTTTTTTTTTGCCATTTCTCGTGGCTGATAATAATATTTCAAGGGTATAAGAAATGTGTGAGTCCTCAGCGGTATAATTCTATTTAATTATTGAATTTGCGTAGATAGGGGTATATGCTAAAAAAATTAGTGAGTCGGACTTGCTGTTACGTGCAGATTTTAAATTGATGTTAATATGGTAACGGTGTTTTTCAATGTCATGCGATGAAGCATTAATCGTGCAAATTGTTACAACTGTTTTTTGTAGGGGGGTGTAGCGTGTAGGCCGCTGCTGGTCAATTGTCGGCTGATTAAGCATACATAACAAGGCATCATTGATGACAGCGGCCCATGTCTTGAGAAGCATGAGTCAACTGGAATATTCTTCGGGGGATTTATGTGAGGTAGACTGTAGACAGAAACTTGATTTTTTTACGAGCATACGACTTTTTTTTTTGTTAAGCCATTGGCGTTTGCTATATTGACAAACTTCTGTGAAAAGTTATATTTAATCGAATTTTTTGATTGCGTACCTACTATTTGTTTTCAAAATTTAATGTGAAAGGTTGGGGTAAATTACTATAGTGAAGATACATTCTGCCAACTGATTTATTAGTTATCAGAGTTAGATCTTAGGGTCAGCTTAAGTTGAACTATTTTCATTGATTGACAGCCTATACATATACCACTTTAATGTTTTAGTTTTACATTATCTTAAAGCCTTCGAAAAGCGGAAAATGAAAAGAGCACACGTTATAGATTTTTTGGTTATAGAATCGAAGATGCCTAATCTTTTTTAGCTATAGATCGTTTAAAGTACTGCCATTCACAATGCAAAAGGAGAACCAGTCTTTATTGACAAAATGTACAAGTTGGCCTGCGATATCTGGTGGCGAAGAAAATAGCCCTATCAAACACACTACATACAGGAATCTGTCATCGGTGAGCGGTACGTGTATTTTAGTACAGGTAATTTATTTATTTTATAAATGAAAAACTATTTTAATCGATGTAAACGCCTTGTCGGACTAAAATTCAAGTATTGTTTATGAAAAATAAAATAATCCCGGGTCCATAAAATATGTTTAAATCGTTTAAAAGTGTATAATGAAAAACTTGTATTGGTTTCTTTTGTTTTTTTTTGATCAGACTCTCTTTCAACTGTTTAAAGTTCTTTAAATTATTGTTGATATTCCATTTATTCTGCAGCATTATCCCAAATACCAACGACGGACCCAACTAACCGAGATTAATCACAGACTTTCTCGATACCCATCTGCGATATTGCAGAATATTTAGGCGGCATAAAACGCTCCATTCGCGAAGGGGAAGAGCTCGTCAAGGGTGGTTGGGTCTATGCTATAGTCGTTATACCAGATTTAGGAAACAGTGATGTAACTGGTCTGGCCATAAATGCATCCTCGATGACTTCAAACCCTCACGAAATTAAACTAAGAATTTTGAACATGGTTATACCATTTTGTCTATACACTGAAAAAAATATTGTTTGTCATATTGACAATCGGTGGTTGTTAACTGGAAATTGTCAAATTGAAGAACAAAATTGTCGATATGGTGAACATTTTTTGAAAATATCAAATACATTTAACAACCGGATAGTCAATATGAAGAACGGGCGGTTGTCAATTCTTAGTACCAAACATTATGAAAAAAGTTGTAAGATTAACAATCGCAGTTGTCAATATGATGTACGCACTTTCATTGTAATCACATTGAATTCTTCAATGTGTTTGTTGAATTGAAAATCGGGGTTGTCAATATGACTACCACATAAGTGCAGTATTTCAAAATCTTTATATTGATGAACTTTGTTGTAATATGGACAATCGCAGTTGTCAATATGAATACTCAAGAAAACACGTTTAGGTTTATAGTTCACAGTCACTTTTGACTGTGAAACACATGATAGTCTCGGTAAACGTCGGGTAAACTTTGCGTCTTTGCCGATGTGGTGGGTTATTGGGGCGAAACGCATTCAGGACATTCAGGAGTGTGTATGTGTATTATCTTTGAGTTTTCACATTATTCAAATTCCCACCGCCTACTTTTCATAATATTTAAATTTTCTTCATGGTTCAAACGTTCAAACTTAATGAAATTGATGCTCGGCAAGGACATTGGCAAATAAGCCCAAACCCTTTGTCCTAGAAAGCTGAAATTTTGCACAGATGTTATTGTTCCCTTTAAATTTTGGACATTTTGCTTTGGGCCGAGTTATTGTCAATGATCCCAATGACGCCTCACGAACCATTCGTCGTATCAATTTGAAATTTTGTACATTGATAAAGCTTAATACGCAGCTCGAGCTAAATTTTAACTCCCATACAAAATTCTCCCCAACATTTTGCTGAGCTAAATTTAAGCGAAAATTCATTTCAGACTGTGAAAACCTCGATGAGAAATCCTTTGAAAGTGATAAATTTGAGAATAAATAGCAGACAAGGAAAAAAGAAAGTACAACGAAAATATAACACTTTTTCGCGTCTATGAATTTTTGAAGGAAGTTATTTTCAACGAACAGCTGTTTTTTGTGACACTTATCTATAGTCCACAGCGCACTATGTGTCAAAATTTAGCTAGGATTTTCTAGCTAATGTTTTGTGAGAAAAATTGGAGAGCACATTAAATTTAGTTTCGCTCGAGCAGCGTATTCAGCCAAAGAAGTAAAAAATGTGTAGTCGGAAATCTTAATCAAAACTAAAAAAAATGTAAACCATTTTATATGTATATAAATATGTATATAAATACTTCGCAACGTATTTTGAGATAACTGATCTACTAACTGATCTCAGGTACTTTCATATGAATGTTTCCTTCGTGGTATATAAAACCCTCAGGGCTGCGCGAGCGAAGCCGCGGGGAGAAACTAGTTTTCTATATTATTGTAAACTAGTTGGGAATTTATTTTTATGTGTTTGCTTAGCAAATTTATTTATTTAATTATTTAATATAGCTTAGCTTCTTTTCCGTACATTTTTAAGCTGATCTGTAAAATTTGTATGTCTAGTAGGGTTCAAATTTTCGCCCCTAGGGTACACCCTCCACTTCTCAATAAGAATTTTAATTCCACCTCAAATATGCATTCAGGTCAACGTTTTTGTTAAAAGTGAAACTTATATAAATTTCAGATTGATTAAGAATCTACCCAGATGTCTTGCTTACCCCATAGTTCTGCGCCATGGACGGACCAAAAATGCAAGTACTAGGTACCTCTGAGCAAGTTTCTACTCGGAAGCAGTGTAAAATTCGAATTCCCTTATAATAGGTTAGCAGAAGCTTGTAACTAATGTTTTCCAAGCCAAAATTTTGGCAATAGGAAATGCTGCTAGACTCACAGAACACAGTCACCTTCCTCCGTCGGATATAACTATCTTCGTTGACAGTTAATCAGCCCTGGAATTCAATTAAATGTAACACAATAAAATTAAATGCTTTTAGAAAATGTCACGACGCACTGATCACCATTAGATGCCATTTGCTTTTGTCAAATTCTGCTGGGTTCCCGGGCGGGTGCTTTGACAAGAATGGGGTCCGAAATTAACAGCAGCTAAGCGGATACATAATATGTACCTACACTTTCACCGACTTCAAAATTTTGTAGCATAATTGATGCCATACTGTGCCACTGCAACGTTGTACCCTACGTACTCTAGTATTCAAGTCCTTCGTAAGCACTGGAGAGTTAAGACGGCAACACCTGCAGCAATTCCATAGAAAATGAATGATCAGATGCGCCTGAAACTATGCTCTGACGAGCCGGTATGGAATTGCCATACCAGCGCGGTTTTCGACGTGATAAAGTCAGCTTCAGATCGATAGATACCCCGTTTCCTTTGGTATTCCTGCAAAACTCTGTCACTTGGTTCTACTTTAATACCGAAAAGATATCACCTTCGAGCTTTAGGCTCAATTTCTTGCAGGTTCTTTAACCTTGTGCTAGGGAAAATACGTTGAGACTATCAGGCCATCACATTAGGCAATGAAGTTCACATCATTGCTAGAAAACGGAGAACAGACTGGCGCCTTCGTTGACATCGAATCAAATATTTAAAACCAAATACAACCTGTCAACAGGAACACTAAAACGGCACAGCATAGATGTCTTGACCAAAACCGGTATGATGCACAACTTGATTCGAGATAGCAAGGGAATTCTTCTACCTAGGCTCTGGTTTTCAGTTTTGACGACATCCTCGAGGATATGATAGGTATTTAGAAAAACGATTGCCAATCACTACATGTAGGTACATACCTAACCAGTCAATATACCGAAAGCAACCTAGAAAACGCTAAAAGGACCATCATCAAAGGGTGCAGTAGCATGATGATAGCTAAAACTCTCCCAAATTCATCGAGAAGAATACCTATACGCCAACTGCAACGTCATCAGCTTAAGCTTACCCGGTGTACGCAATTGAAAGCAACTGACTATAGATCGTTCTGGCTGGGGGTGGCGCCCTACTATACTCCGAACTGTAGCGCTATATCACATGTCTACACATTTAAAAATAAAGACTACCACTTTCCAAAAAACAAAATCACTGCGTTTTATTGAATAAAAAAAAACAGATTCTCTAACGCAAACAACTTCAGTCTATGACTTTAATCCCGACTTGGGATCTCCTGCTCTGGATCTCTTGCTGGCAGATCCCTAGCAGCCTGAGCAACATCGGTAATCTCCTTAGCGATTATAGATCCAACTGGAACGAATCCATGTTCGTCGGCGGTATATGTCACCAAAACTTCATCACCATTAGCATCGATGTATTTGTATGATCCGGTAATTTTAAGAGCCTGTTCCCCCTCGTTCCCAGTATCGACTAGGTATGCATTTTCCTCCCGGAAAGATCCATCAGATCCCTCGTATTCAAAGTTGTACGAACCATCGGCGTTTTTGTTCGACTCTGATCGGACAATGGCGACTGGCTCCTTACCCTCTTCATCATCACTGACAGGAGCAGCGCTCACAAAAGCAATCAACGCGAACAGAATTACCTAAGAGGAGGAGTAGACGTTAGTAGATCCTTTATTTATCCAGTTTTGCTGATGCATCGACAGGAGAGACACTTACGAATTTCTTCATAGCGATTTTTATTGCGATATATCCACGAGTGAACTAAGTATAGACAGCTGCATGCTGTAGTCTTTTATATTGTGGTGCCTAACAGAAATGCTTAATTTTTTGTCTCAAACTAGATATTCTAAAATTTGTTCCTGTTTCGTCTGCCAACCAAAGGTGTTATGCAAAAATTGAACTTTTAGTATTTTCGGAATAAAAACCAAAACGAGAATTCGTTACAAAAAAAAATAATTCACTAATAGATGAACCGTGAGTGCAGATCAAAATTCTATCTGCCAGCTGCGTATGGTAATATTTTTGGATTTTATGAAATAAAACATTTAATATGCAGGACTTATCGCTTAAGCTTGGCTTTATCGACGTGATTTGATACTCTTTTTTTCGGTTTTCCACTGGTTGACATTGAAAAGGTGACGCAAGTCGAACGATTTGTTTTTTTTTTTGTCCACGGAATGCAACTGGCAGAAGAGTATCTATTTCTGTTCAAAATTAGATCAGATGTAGATTTTATTTATAAAAGACATTCTTGGTTAATGTTCTGCATGTGTACTGCGGTTAGATAGAGATACTCAGTGAAGCTGTCTTGAATAATTGTAGTCACGCAAGAACTGTGTCCAAATGAGATTTTTAACTGATATGCAAACATCAAGTCACAAAATAGAATCTGTGCAAACACGTGCATATAAATGAATATTATCTAACTTGAAACTTGTTTTTTTTTTGGGAGGCTAAAATATTCCACGGGTTTTAAAATAAATTTAGTAAGAGATACACGACTAATATATGAGTTTTTTTTTTGTGTTTACAACTTAAAATTGACTGTGGGTATAATTATTCCGTTCGGACTGACAGCAATTCAAATTTGACACAAATGTAGATATTGACTAATGTGCTATACTTCAGGGATGTGAAGCTAGCAACAGGTGGTCATTCATCAGGGTGCCGTATTGGAAACCAGTCCGCGTAGTGGACAAGGTACTTCATCTACAGTAAACTCTTATACAAAGCTGTATAACTGATTTGCTTATAGTCGAAACCAGTTACCAGTTATGGCGTGTGCTGTCAATGCTCATGTTGTGTTCCGGCATTATGGATTTATTAATTGAAAATATTTAACTAATTTATGCTGGTTTGGGTCTTGTAAACTCTGTCGTAATGGGAAGACGGTTTTCTTATTTCTAGAATTTATTGTAATTTGGGTTGGGGTTGTTTGTGTCCATATAAATTCTGCCATTGATATTTATTATACGATTATACCAATATTTTCGACGCCAAGTTGTATTTTGGAGATTAAAAAAAAAAATATATATTTATCGAGTTTCCTATTGAAAATGTAGAGTAAGTGCGGCAAATGTGGCCCACCCTTAACATTTTTTAGAATAAAACCATGAATTTAAGTCGAATTCATTTCTGTTTTTTTTAAACAGTTTTACAAAACATTTGTACTTCAGTCTTTATTATCTAAAATAATAACAAAAAACGTAGCAAAAAGATATAAAAAAAAACGTAAAGGAACTCAATTTTTCAATTTTAAAAGAAGTGCGGGTAATATGGCCCACCCTGTGTTAAATATGGCCCAGGGTGGCTATCTACTATTAGCCCATGGTGGGCCATATTTAAACACTATCGTTTTCAAGAAAATTGAGTTTGGTTTGCTAGAATTATTTCTTCTTTGACCCGGGTCTATTGTTGTTTTGTGCTCTTGTTGGAGCTAGAAGCCATTTTATCTGTCAAACGTTCAATTAATATCAGGTGTCAAATATGGCCTACTGGGTTACATGGGTAGGCCATATTAAACACACCGTGATTTTTTCACTCATTTTTATTTTTAATACAACTGATAAACTTTTTTTAACTTCTGATGCCACACAAAATAAGAAAAGATTTAACATTATTCACTCTTAGAAAAAGATTATCGAATTTAAGCAAAATTCAATGCGAAAAAAATTAACAAAACTTCCCAAAAAATTACATCGAAAACGAAAAAATTCTACTATGGTCTATATTTTACAGATCCGTCGAGCTACGCCTACCATAATCGACAGAGACAAAACCGGTCTTAACTTGTTTGAAATGTATTAGTTTTTATCTACCTGCGCTTTTTGATTCAGGATATATAATGGTGGGCCATATTACCCACCTGGGCCACATTTGCCGCACTTACTCTAAATGTCACAACAAAAATTCGTTTCGATTGTTAATAGAATTCTGTGACTTACAACTTTTTTTTTAACACATTTCAAGCAATTAGATGACCAACAAGCTCCACTGAAGGTGCTAATTTTCCCAATTCCTATCTCCATTGGGACTGGCAGTAACACCTAATGACTGCTCCATTTTCTAATTTATAACGAAGTTCATTAGCTACAAAACGTCCAATATTTGAAACTATATTTGCAAAAATTGTCATTTTTTAGGCATTCGTCATAATCATTGCCATTTGAGTTGCATATTTTTAAAATCAAATAAAATGACTGCCATTGGTAAGAAGGGATTGCAACCTCGTATGACTACTGGCTCTAAATTTCGGTCATAAAATCGCTATTTACGTACGGGGTTGTGTTCTGGTGGAATGATCTAGATTCTAGATAAAGCTATAAACTTGAACCTTCGAGAGAGCGAAAGAAACCTAGTCAGTCACCGAAACACAGGAAATATATGAGTGTTTAAGCAGCCTTTCCAGCAGCTACTTAATGGGCATCATGTAGAGAGAGTGATAGGGCAACAAGAGAACCCACGTCCAGTCAATGAAGAACCAGTACGACCCACCCAGTAGAAGAATATGGTTTTTCTATAAAAAAGCTTAAGAATAACAAGGCCGCAGACCTTGAGGGCTTAACAGTGGAGCTCTTTAAATACTGTGGTGATGTTTTGGTAGGAAGCATGCACCGAATCATCAACCAAGTATGGGTGGAAGAAAACATGCACGATGACTGGATCATCTACAAAAAAGGCGATCCTATGTCTTGCAAGAACTATCGAGGCATATCCCTGCTTAATGTCGCATACAAGATCCTATCCAACGTACTGTGTGAACGTCTTAAACCGTTCTGCAACACACTAATCGGCACGTACCAGTGTATCTTCCGGCCGGCAGATCGACTATAGACCAAATTTTCACACTGAGGCAAATCCTGGAAAAGACCAACGAATTTCAAGTCAAAACTCACCACCTATTTATCGACTTCAAAGTCGCGTATGATAGCATACATCGTCAGGAGCTCTATATGGCGATGGCCGAATTCGGAATCCTGGAAAAACTGATTCAGATGTCTCGTGTGACTTTGAAAAACACGCATACTACAACATGCAGTTTGAGAGTGGCTCCTCTGAACTATTTCAAACATGCACCGAATCTCGACAAGGAGACGCGCTATCATTCGACTTCTTCAATCTCGTACTGGAGCTGATATCACGGAAGGCACTATCTTCAACAGGTAAGTTCAGTTGCTGGGGTATACGGACGATGTTGACATCATCGGTCGTTCCCAGAGCGTGCCCTGATAGAAGCGTTCACGGCCATTGAAGACTAAGTACAAGACTAAAGCTAGTATTAGACGATATGTTGAATCAGCATACGTATGCTGAAAATTGTGTTCCAATCACAACATATCGTGTAAACAAAAATTTTTTGTCATCAAGTATGCACGATATGTTGTGATTGGAACACAATTTTCAGCATACGTATGCTGATTCAACATATCGTCTAATACTGGCTTAAGACTAAGACTACGTACATGCTATCAACAAACAAACAAGCATCTGTCCGCCCGAGGACAAAACGTCACTATTGATAGCAACAACTTCGAGGTAGTTAAGGAGTTCACCTACCTCGGAGTAAACATAAACTCCACGAATGACACCCTAGTGGAGATCCGGCGAAGAATTACCCTAAGAAACCGTTGCTACTTCGGTTTGGCAAAACAACTGGGTTCAAAACTCCTAACTCGAAGGACGAAATGTGTGCTCTACAAAACCCTTATCCTGCCAGTTCTGCTTTATGGCGCCGAGTGTTGGACGATAAGGAAGAAGGGAGAGCTGATACTGGGCTCCTTCGAAAGAAAAATACTTCGGTGGGTTTTTGGTGCTGTGTGCTAATATGAAGGAGATGATACAACCGCGAACTCTATGAGCTGTACCAAAATGTGGATGTAGTCCAAGAAGCCAAAACACGTCGACTACATTGGCTCGGCCACATCGAGCGTATGGACAATAATACGCCGGCTAAGAGAATCTTCGAATACCTCCGTTTCAAAGACCAAACCACGGGTCGGGAGCCCGATAAGTAGTAAGTAAGTGAGTAAGGTGATCCTTGACTTGGTAGATGGCATGCACCAACTATAATTTGGTGCATGCCTGATGAATTCAATATCGGTATAATTTTCCCGGTCCAGGAGAAAGGCGAGCCCTTCAGCTGCACCAACTACAGAGGTAATTGTGCTTAACATCTCATTCAAGATCCTATCTGCCATATTGTGTGAACTCTTCGCAAACATAACATTGTAATTCCGCTACAGTTCCATTTCCACTTGTTGGTGCAACAGGTCGGTATAGCTTCCCACAATAATTTGTGATGTGTGAGTTTTTTTTTTCGAGACGAATGTAAGGAGCTATACCTACAATTTTATGCCGAATCCAAACGGCTGAATTAAGATGCTTTCTCAGATGAAGACTATGTTTTTATACCCTCCACAGGAAGGTACATATATTCACTTTGACATCTGTAACGCCAACAAGGAGAAGGAGTCACCCCATCTTTACATATATAATTCTTCTGTACGAGTTTGTAACCGAACTCCTCCTAAACGGCTGGGCCGATTTTAATGAAATTTTGTGTGTTTGTTTGAATGGGTCTAACGATGGTTTAGATTTACAATTGGACCCGGTAGGTGGCGCTGCGATCCGACTCCACAAAATTTCAAATAATAAACACTCAAAAAAAAAAAACTGGACTTAGGTCTCTCATTGCTGCTGAATAGTTGGACCATAACGTTCCAAATATATTACACTCGTCGATCCGTCTTCAATTTATCTTCGATATCTAAGCTTTGTGATCCTTCAATCTTGTACTGTTTGTGAAACTGAGATATGAACTGAACACCCTTTATTTGGTTACACTTGTTTACAAATTTACTTTTAGATGACATAAGCGGTTTGGCGGTTTTGGACCAGTTGACACCGAACTCACTTAACACCAGTAGTTGCTCTTTTCATCCTTAGTTAGGAATTCAATTGAGTCCGACCTTCCATTAAATTCAAAATCCCACTTCGATTGATCAAATTTTATTAAAAACAAACAAAAAATTAACTCCTTTGCTACAAAATATTTACACACTCAACTTGGCAGGAGTTTAATACTGGACAATGTAGTCACAGAGATATACACAGAAAAAAAAAATCACAATTAAAAAATCCAACTCCGATATGTAGTTGGTTCCTTATTGATAGTTCTACTTCTTAATGCTTCTTAGTGTGATCGACTTCCTCATTTGGCAGATCCTTAGCGGCAATAGCAGCATCAGAAATTTCCTTTGGGATGCTGCTTCCAATTGGAACGAATCCATTCTCATCGGCAGTGTATTGCACATGCACTTCCTCACCGTTGGCGTCGATGTACTTATATGATCCCGAAACCTTGAGACTTTCTTCATCGGTTCCAGCATTTACAAGCGATCCGGTCTCCTCACGGAAGTTTCCATCACCACCCTCATACAAAAAGGTATAGGATCCATCATCGTTAACATTCGATTCGGACTTAACAATTGGAACGGGCTCTTTGGTTGGTTTCACATCCTCACTGCAGACGACAGCGACCAGGGCGAAGATAGCGAACAGTGCAATCTAAAGATCGAAGAGTTAATCCATCATTCGAAAGGGGTAGCGCTCGCTAAATACTTACGAATTTTTGCATATTTATTATTTTGTTTTATTGTTATTCACAAGAAAGTTCAGTGAAACTAATGTACGGTTTCGCCTGCCAGAAGCTTTTATACTACCTCCGCGATGTTTGAAATTTCTTCTCGGATAAAATTTTAATTGTAATTAAATCTTTAGAATTTTCGGGGTGAAAACATGTTTTTTGGATAATATTCAAATGGCAAGGGTTAGATGATGATAGATACATCGTTTCTTTGTATATCGAATAAACTCGTAGCGACAAAGTTGACCATCGGGTTTGATTTGTGTGTTGTTTGTTTATAGTATTTATAAAACATTATTCTAAAGATAGCAAACAATAGCCGTGTGCCTTACTATTTATCAGTTTTAGATAATAGATTATGACAAGTATCTACGAATTTAACCTGGTATAGGTATGACTAGAAGCGATTATAGTTTTGCGCAATGGCCATGGAATATCATTCAGGATATTTGCTCTATTTGTTGATCCAACTGTTTTTCAAATCATCAATGAATTTAATTTATGAACAAAAAAAAAAAACATTCATGCCATTAATTGGAATCCATCGGAGATCCTAAACAGAGCAGTGCTGCGGTTCGCTGTGTCTTTTCGCAATTCGCCTCATGCAAATGTTGTTTTAGATAAGCGGCCCATGCACTCGCCGCGTAAAGACAACTGGAAAATGACGTTTAAGAGGAGAAAAGTGAGGGCGTTCAAAAATCTAGTTTAGTAAGCCCCTGAAGCCGCATTTTGGCTTGCCGCTTGCTGCTTGCACCATATGAAAGCGTTGGTTCTACTCAATCTGTCAACGCACGCGCGCGGCAAAGCGGCATTGTGAATTGGGTATAAGTCTGACAGCGTTCTAACTTCATGTTGCTGAGTTTTCATTGGGCCGAACTGGTCACGTGAACAGTTTTCTCAGTTGACGTTTATGTCCGCAACACCGACAAATCAAGTCAAGAATTTCTCGACTTACTACTAAGTTGACATCTATTTCTGCCAACATGTGTCCGGACTCCGGAGAACTCAGTTTTGACATTTCTTTTTCTATAGTAAGCGTATTTTTTTAAGAATCTATAGCTAGCTCACTTTTACTTTTACATGCAAAACCAAAAGTGAGTATAACAAAACCAAAAGTGAGTATAATAGTTTCGCTTGTAAAAATAAATGTGAGCTATCTATAGATTCTCAAAAAAATGCTCCTAGTGTCATCGGAGAGCATTGCAGAGCGTGGGAGAACCAGAACCCATGAGAAAAAAAAATACAATTGTCGACAAGTGACATACCGACAATTCAAGTTCGTTTTCGCGTTCAGGTAAATTTGAGTCCAGACAATTCAAGTCGACTTACGATTCTTGAATGCGGCCAGTCTGTTGGCATAAAGACATCTGACAGTCAACATTGTGATACCTAACCACAGCATGTTCAATTAATTTAATTAATTTAGATTTAAATGAAGTGAACAAAATAAACATTGTATGTAACTTTGAATTCTCTGCCAAAACAGAGACGGAACAAAATGGAAAACGAAGAACTGTCACAAGCCATCAATCAATGTTCCTCATAATGGACCAACCCCAGTTACTTATTTGTTTATTAGGTAAACATTTATAAGAAATCAAGTTTGGTCACTTCTCAGCACGCATATTTATTTATCCGGTGACTCAAGGAAATTGACAGATATCTACTATTCAATAATATATTTGCCATTATGATGCGTTAGAGTTGGATGATTAGTTTTGTTGCTATGGTGCTTGCATTGATGATGTGCTCCACCTCCACCCGTTTCTTCGGACGATTCCTCTGAACTCTCTTCTAGACCATCGCCTTTTTTGGCAGGATGTTTAGGTTTACCCTTTGAATCGTGATCTTCCTCCGGAGATTCATCGCTATCCTCGCAGCTTTCAGATTCGGATTCACTCTCTTCTATTGGTTTCGGTTTCTCTACTGGTTTCGGTTGCTCTACTGGTTTCGGTTTCTCTACCTTATAAGAAGCTGCAACGTTTATAAAAGCCACCAATGCAAAGATGATTATCTGGAAAATTGTAAACGTCTCGCTTCGGTATCTAATGCAAATCAAAAATGAAAATACTACTTACAAATTTCTTCATGATGATAAGAAACAATTAACTGACAATACATTCTGCGCACGATTGCCTTTTATATCGATTGAAGTCTCAAAAATGTCACAATTCGTATTTAAAACTTGATATCCTCTAACTGTATTGTTACAATTAAATTAGATGTGTATTAAGCTAACCGGCGAGCAATGAAACAATAAGCTGAGATGAGAATGCAGGCCAAATTTAAATCTACGATATATTTATGGTAATTTTGTTGACTGACAATTTTCTGATTGGAAATTTAAATTTTGAGTATTTTTTACATTGAACAAACATGAATTAAAAATATACGTGTTTTTGTGAAAATCTTTTATGATTTTAAAAAAATAAATAAATAAATATTAAAATAATTTTGATGATTAAAACATTGACATTTTGACAGACTTCATTTTGGAGAACCAATGGTTTTATGGCGTGGAATATATTAGAAAAACAATATAACCATCCATAGCCATTGCATACAGACGGACAAAATTGACAGGGATGTAAAAAATAGATCTGTCACGTAGTGTCAATGGTGCGTGATTTCCATGACATGCTTCATTTGTCATGCTGTGACAGAGCTGAATGACAGAGGGCGAGTTACCGGCATAAGAAGGGTGATTACACCGTGACACGGTGACACGATTGAGACGATTGTACTTTATAGGTACTGCTGGTGACGTGCAGCACATTTGCACCGAAGTTGTTTATAAGTACCCTTAGCCCTATCGCTCGTTCGAATTTAATGATGATTTTATGACCCTTTAAGTTCGGTCAATATTTTTATTACTCGTGTTTCTATGACGAGTTAAGAAAAAATGTGTCATTAAAATCGAAAGAGGAAAAAACGTGTCAATCGCGACATGCATGACAATTTAGATAAATCATGCAGTGTCATGCGTGTGAAATTGTTAATCTATAAAACGCTGTCAGTCATTAGGTCGTAAAATTTAAGTCGTGTTATTTGTGTTGCATGGCGCCATAAAACAATTCGGAACTAATGACACGTAATGACACGATTCGTATCTAAATTGTGTAATCGTGGCTTTGCGTCTGCAGTTGGCTCAGTTGAGGAGATGTTCTATCTTGTGGATCAGGTAAACGAGTAGCAGTAGTAGGTAATGTATGGGATCAACTAAATGAGTTGCATATAGCAAGCTGCCTTAAAATGCTCCACGGGTCAGCTGTCAGCAATCCGAAACTGAATGGATTTCGTCGCCGTTGTAGGTTTTGCAGAGTCTGCAGAAATAATTTTCCCAAATTCCACTTACTAGGGCTTCATTCGTCATCTCTACAGGATCCTGAAGGGGTTCCTTCAGCCCTTGTTACGTCTTATGAGCTTTGTTTCCAGAGGATATCTCTCAATTTCTTCGAAGCCTCTTTATTGCTCGTAGAGGTTTATTTTTCTTTTTCAGGGCAGCTTTCTATGCCTCTTTTTTTGTTGCGTCTTAAATTCAACATAGTCTATCAAAACAGAGACTTTGTTGTGGTGGTCATTTCAAACTTAGCACCGGCATCCATTAATGATTTCTGGCTCTGTTCTTCTGCGCTAGCTGGTGCTCCGATGTAACTTTCCCACAATGTACCTATTGGATATTAGTATTTTGTGCCTTGCTTACAATAAAATACGAGTTACTAAATTTCGCCTCGCCACCACCAGATTTAGAGAACTTAATGAACTGTTTTATCAAAAAGATGGATATCCCAAATTGCGGTCAATTATCTCAATTTTACCATAAAAATTATAGCAAGGATTTAGCTCAATATTCTCTTTTGTTAAAACTTGCGGTTATAGAATTTAAAACTTATGTTAACCTTATGTTTAGATATGCAATATGACGTTAGTATATATATGATTTATAAATATTTATTGCATAAATCCTTGCATTGTTTATAACTGAATGTTAAATTGATTTGTTGTTTTTACTTTTAAAATTTCGTCATCTCAAAACACGTTTCACATGAGATGAACTTATTTTTTATAAACACACAAAGAAAAACATAAAATTTAATTAGATTAAATCAACAAAATAAATTCCAAATTTACAGGTATAAAAGCTTGCAGTCGCGATTACCGCACATTAGTTCCAGTTAGCCTTAACGTGAATAAACAATTTAAATAACAAACAATTTAAACAAAATCAGTATGCAAAAACTCGTAAGTACTCGCCAAGCCTCCAAGCCAAGCTGGCTAGTGATGCACATTTTAGGCGTCTTCTATAATTGTGGACATTATTAATCCTTAGATTGCATTGTGTGCTTTTTTCGCTGTTATCGCTGTCGTATGCAGTGCTGCTACTGAGCAGCCCATGCCAATTGTACGGTCCGAGTCAAGTGTCAAGGAAGATGGATCCTACAGCTTCATGTACGAGACTGCCGATGGCAACTTCCGTGAAGAGACAGGTGAAATTGTAAATCCAGGAACCGATGATGCAAGCATTAAAGTTACCGGATCGTACAAGTACATTGATGCGAATGGTGAGGAAGTGAGTGTACAGTATACAGCTGATGAATTTGGATTCGCCCCAATTGGAAGCAATATCCCAAAGGTAATTTCCGATGTCGCTATTGCGGCTAAGGATCTGTCACATATGGTTCAACAGGGTTGATCGACTATAAGGAACGGCAATGGAGTTAGATTTTATTTTTTCATTGTGTCTAATGCTTAACATTAAAGATGTAAATTTTGAGTTAGTAAGGAAACTATATTTGAAAATAAAATCGGCATGTTGAATAAATTAATCGAGGTCTGTTTCTATTTTTTTTTCTGTCGATGAGCGAAGAGTCTCAAGTTCACTCCGCCACTTCTAGGAAGCGTCTGTGGAACACCAGAGAGTATAACTGTCCTGAAGAACCTTCTCAATTCAGCCGTTTGTACTCGGTCCCTTCCATTCGTCGCAGATAATAAAAACTCACGCAAACAAATGGTTATAGGAAGGCATAGGGTTCCTGTATGGACCTTATTTTTTAGAACTTTCGACCGTTCTTTTCATTCTTCGTTCTTTTTCCTTCTGGAAAGTTCATGAGTCGAATATTTTTTTTAGAGGAAATTTGGACGTGTATTAATGAAATTCTGCCGCATTTATCCGAAACGGTCATAGACAATTTCAATAAAAAAGTACGTAGGTACTTGCCAGCAAAGCCGTGGCAGCCATTTATCCGATGTGCTATTCCATACATAACCCCAATCTGTATACTCTATGAATCAATTAAAAATTTAAGCGTTCTAATTAAAAATCTGTATTTTCTATCAAAATTATATTATGGGACACCATTTATAATCCATGGGAATAAAGGCCCACTTTTGCCTAGGTGCGATTAGACTGCATTTCAAGCTTGACTTCACTTGAGTGGATTTTCCTCAATTTTTGACTTTACCTTAAGCTAAGTACACACGATTGTAAGATCTTACAATATTCTCAGATCTGTCAATGCTCTGAAAATGACTGACAATGAGCTTACCATAGCCAACTACCTTACAATACAAAATTGTCCGTTCAGACGGTTGTAAGATTTTGTCCCAAAGTCTGACAATTTCATTGTCAGATGGATGTCTTACAATGGTCGGACAATGACTTCTCTGACAACGTTGTCAGGTTGAAAATTGGGTGTTCACACGTAGGAAGATATTTGAATATGAAACATTATTGTCAGATAAATTCAAAGTCTTGTGGGTGGTTTTTTGTAGTACGCGGATAATGGAACAAAATATTGTACTTGCGAGATTTTAACTGCCTACGTGTTAGAAGACTGCGGGGATGATGAATTGATACAAAAACAACGTAATATTTTAAAGAAGGATTGGGTGGCCCGTTGTCAGGAAGATTCTACTCCTAATAGCAAGCTGAGGGGCCTTTATCGCATTTTTTTGCGAATTTCATTGTCAGATAAATGTCTTACAATGGGCTGACAATGACATTTCTGACAATATTGTGAGACAAAATTGTAAGTTCATACAGTTGGAAGACATTTGTGATAAATTTTTCACTGACAAATCTGACAATATTGTAAGATCTGACAATCGTGTGTACTTAGCTTTAAGCCTATTTATAATTGGCCTCTTATGTTTGACCCTTAAGTGGATGCTCCAATTTTTGCTAAATTTCCGTTTATAAGCAACGAAACAACAACAATGCATATTCGCCGGTTGGCCGATTTTATTTAGTATTTTGTAAATGTTACTTTACTTTTCTTCCTATATTTTCAAAAAAGTCCAAAACACCCTCACAATTTCTGCACAACAATTCGGCGTAATCTTATATACCTACTTTAGACTTCCCATTAAACTTTGATTTTACCCCTAATAGAAGACGAACCAAACGAGGTCTGTCAGTTTTTTGACCGTGAGAAAAACGCCAACTCTAGCACTTCGAACAACGTCTCTATAAAAGAAATGATTGCCTATAAACTTGTCGGTAAAACCAATGTTCATTACAATTCAAAGAGCATCTTGCCATAATAACCAATAACCATTTGATGATGTTAATCATCTCACTAAACATTCCATACGAATGCAAGCAGCAACGCTTCACTTGTTCTAACATTTACACATCATAAGTTTGAAAGAAAAGAAAAAAAATGCTGCATACAATTAATTGCGAAAAAATGGCTTCGCATTAATAGCTCATAAATATCACCATCACCCCGGATCCAGTGCGCTCTTGTGTAGAAGCACCTATAGACCAAGCCTACAACACTCGCTAAATTACCAATCATCGCGATCGCATTGAATGGCGCAGCTTCCAAGATGTCGAACAGCTTCAGCCAACATACTGTTTCTTGTATATTGTTTACACTTAAACATGTTCTAGTTTCGGAAAAAAAAAATAAAAAATTAATAAAAATGTATCTTAAACAACGTTCCATTCTGAGATTAGAAATCCGGCATTCTGGGAGCATTGACTTCAACCATATAATGCATGGTCCTAAGTTTTCGTCTGGACGGTCATATTAATTTTATTGGTAATTTGCTGGAATTACTTGTTGAATTAATTATTCTAACGTAGAATTTGCATTGGATAGTATATCTTTTGGTACTCGGATTGATCTACAATCCGGTTTCATTGTTATTTTTATGAAAAGAAGTAAAAATTCAAATTTACTGCATAACCAGAAAGCAACTAAAATGATAAAAAAATACTTTGGAATGGGTTTTTTATTTTTGGCTGTATCTTTTTTTTATACAGCAAGGTGACTAGAATAACATTACGGTAATGTATAATAAATTTATGACATCATTTAGCTAGCAGACACAATTGAAGGAAATATTGCTTCGAAAATAGTATTTATGATGATTTTTAGATGATTAGAGAACCAAGTGGCGTTTGTCTTGTTTCTTTTTTTTTTTTTCAAAACTAGATTAAATATTTTCGTTTTAACAGTGACAGCTTTAGAGCGTATAGTAATTTATGTCCTTAGTGGTAATTTAATAGTTAAAATGTGATTGAACTCTTAAGAAGTCTCTATGAGGTCATTCTAAGTGCTACGATGCAGAGAGAGAGAGAGAGCAATCTTTATAGTCCGGGATTGCACACATTTTTGAAGTGCCGCCATTGTTAATGACCATTTTGGGCTCTTTTATCACATTTTCAACCGTTTTGGCGAGATCTTCTGGCGATAATTTATCCATTCTCGAAATCCTGTCGAATATTCTTTTTGAGAGCTTTCAGAGTGGCTTGATTTCAAAGATTTCAAGTCACCCCCCACGCTTTTCATGAGTCGGCAAAGGAAGCTGCATTTAGTAACTTAAGCAACTAAAAAAAATCGGCAAAAACGAGCAATTTCCAAAAATTAGCTCGGAACAAAATATTAAAAATAAGAAGTGAGTTTGGATTTTCACTATCTATAGGTTTTCAAACTTGGAAATATATACAAGTAGGCAAAGGTTCCAACTTTCGGAAATACCAATTTATATTTGTTTATCTTTATAAATGTATGCTGTATGTACCTACCTTCTCTGAGTTTCGATTTTAAAAAGGACGGTCGGCATTGGTATACATTTGCCGACTGAACTCCTTAAAATTTAGCTTGTTTCGATAATCATTTTAAAAAGGACGGTCGGCATCGTTAGGCAATCTTAGATATTAGCCAGGGATAGTTCCTGCGAAAATTGATCCAAAGTGGCATGGCGCCTCCAATACAAAAAAACATCTTCTATGGGGTGAAACTCGATGACGTTATAACTCGATAACCGCTGGGCCGATTTTCGTGATTTCTTTACAGTCGGAAAGTTCCTAAAATAAGTCGGCATTTCAATGAAAGTCACCTCATGGCTCGAACCCTCGCTACGCCCCTGTGTGAGTGTAGTTTAGACTCGATTGGTGGTCTACAGGAAGTAGTTGGTGAACTGTTTAAACTTTGTAAGGGAACATCTTCAAGTCTATCATTAAAATCCGCTGAAGAGACGAACGTGTAATGGCTAATTGCGTGGCATAACGTCTAGTGAACGTTAAAGGCTTATCTGCGATATCTTCATATTCCAGCGGCAATATTTTCGTAAAGCCCTAGAACCTCTTCTATCACTTGTTGTTGTTACAGTCTTTTCCAGCCGAGCGGGCAAACGCCTTAATGTTTGACCAGTTAGCGTAGGAGAGCCAGGAAATCTGCGCCGAAATTCACATTGCTCCAAATTGACTATCGAATTATTTCATAAAAAATGAGTCACGAGTAATCCTCGATCTTGAGGAGTATAGCGTTATTGATGAGCAAAGATTTGGTAAAATTCATAGCGATGCATGTAATAAAATAAAGCTAATAAGTTTTATAATTTTTTTACAAAAAAATTCTGATTACCTAAAACTTTTCTTTAAATTCACTTTTATAATTTTAACTGATTGAAATCAATTTCAATGAACAGCTGATTTTCGTTCCACTAATTTGGAACCCAATCGTTTCACTGATGTGTTCGATTTTTTTCTATTTTCAGCTATGTCAGTTTTGCTTTCAATGATCAATTTTAACCTCAAAGCCTAAATTGGTTTGTTGCCAAGTCACTGATAGAAATTTTTCAATGTTTAGCAATCATAAAAATGTCATAAAAATGAAACCACCATTCCACTGATTTGTTCCAATCAATGATGCATTTAAATTATAGCTCTGTAACTGAGGCCTAAATTTAGATTCATTTTTATATGGTTAATGAATTTTGACTACAATAGAAGAGAGTTAAGGCTTAGTTAGTAATAACCTCGAGGTAGCCATCAAGTCCAATATACGAAACTTAACTGCAAGAGACTGGGGATTTTTTTCGTACTTCAGCCTTTCCGTTCATATTATCCCAAAGGAAAGCTGGTATATAGAAGTAGCCAAGAAAATGAATGTCTCCATGTTTTGAAATCATTCGTACACTGGAAACACTTCCCAAAGAATAGTCAATTTATCTCGATCTGTATGAACAGTGTCTTGTCGAAAGCACATGATTGTGGTCATGGAATATTTGTCGAAGTTAGTAATATTCTATATTCGTCATAGTGTTTTCATGCTCACCAGACAGAGAAACTCAATAAGTCCATTAATTTGTGGCTTCTGATTCTGAGTCGATCACAGGGAAAGGGTTTGTTCTAAATTTTGATAAAAGAAAGGAATGTCCTTCAGCTTTAAAGTAACTTTAGTAGGTAATTGTGTTCGAAAATTATCCCGATTTCCAACACAAATTATTTTCAGTCCATATCCGGAACAACGGCTATTGGGACGAAGTTTGCGATAAAAAAAATTAAGGGAAAGCTCTTCATAGTAGCTGCAATACCAATTTGCAAAAAAACATGGACCAGCAGACAAAATAAGTATTAACTTTAAGCGCAAGCTCATGCTGTGCCCACATAAGCGCGAATAAAATACGAAATAAGCCTCGCGCATTAAGTCATATTTTATGTCTGATTCAATTTCAGAAAAAAAGCACCCATAATGGTGCCTCCGCAAACCACATATACTTAACCACACAGTAACTTTTCAAAACTGAACTTATAGGACTCTATTTTTTGCCAGAAGCTGTCGGTCTAGTATTATAAGTTGTTTGTGGTGCCTACTATTGTATGAAAGTTTTCATAACCTGTTCAACATAATCCTGAAAAACTTCAAATTGGGGTACCCTCTGCTCTCTCGCAATCGGAAGACGAACTTCTAATCTTGCCATTACCTGACGACCATTCTAATGGTTACAATGTTGTGATGCATGTGATCATTAAAGACAAAGTGGCGCATTTTTGAATACAAAATTTGGCCACTTACTATATTGATAGTACGTTCATTCAAAAAACATTCGATAATTGAGTCCAAGAGTCAGAATCTCTATAATTCTACCAAATTTATTGCATCTTAATGAAAAGAACCTCTGGAAAAACTTAAAATAAGGCCAACTTTTCTAAAATTCACTTTACACAATAAGCAATTTATTATCTTCACTTGAAAAAAAAAAAAAATCTTCAATAAAATTTGTTACCTCTACTCACACTCGTTTAAAGCCAACTCCGCAACATTTCCGAAGACTAACAACCGGTTCATTACCATTCTCAAGAGAGGTCGCTTTTCCCTCGAAATTTATGTCGTGGCTTTGGTTACAGCATCATAACTCCAACGTCCGATTGTGATTACTGGCAACCGTTTTCAACAACTGCGAATGCGTTAAATATCACCAAAATAATCTGACACCTCATCCGAAGTCTCCCTTGCAATATAGGTGACATAAGGGACAAATCGATTCTCATCGGCAGTGTATTTCACGACGATCTCCTGGCCCTCACCATCAGTGTATCTGTACGATCTATGCTCCTTAATTGCTTCCTCATCGGTTGATGGTGCTGCCACAGCTATCACGATTATGGCCAATAGAATTATCTGCAAACAAAAGTCAAAGTCTGATGAAATAAATGCAAACATACTTACGAATTTGATCATCTTCGGTGAGTTCTCTATCTCAAAGCCTAGCGTGATGCTAACTAAATGCTGGGACTGAAATAATATAGGCTTTTATACCTATTGCGTAGAATAAGAATTTGTGTCGAAATAACACAACAAAATTGTGAAAACAAATTAATTTAATCCGTGTTAACTGTCCATCAGCATATATATATAGGCGACGTTTCCAACCGAAAGTGAGAACATGATAAGTTCTGAAATTAATACATCAACATTTAATTTAATTATTGTAATTAATTTTAATTGATTAATTTGCTAGCCCAATCTGAAAATAGCTATAATCAATTAGCTGCGATTCCGATTGATCTTATAAATTTGATGAAATTTAAAGGCGAATGTTGAAATATTACCAAGTGATGTTATCATTGAGAGCACAGTCTCTGCGTCAGATAATTATAGGAAGCAGGGCTAATATGTCGATATCAGGACAAATTGAAAAGAAATTAGAAAGCTTTTCTTCAGTAGTTAAAAAGTTCCCTTTGGCTTAGGCTTTCCATGACATTAGTATCTGATGTATCCGCTTCTCTGAGTATCTAAATCATTCGGTAGGTTCACATTCACACCTATGAACCATTATGCCAGAGCCTTACATCAGTTAATAGATTCCACAATTGAGAACAATGATGAGCTAACAATTGCTTCTTATTGAGCACAAACGGTATGCAACAACCATGTGTATTGTACATCGTTTAATTCATCGAATTAATAAACATCTTATGTAAACAAATAATTATTTGTATGTAGAAATAGCTGTTATTAAGTACTTGACCCGGGCATTTAAAAATAATTTCTATAATTTGAGATACTTGAGAAGAATATGATCAAAAATTATCTTGTAAAGAGATGTTGCTACTTAATGACAGACTTAGTAATTTTCGAGGTTAGTGAACCTTATTTAAAAATAGCTACACTCAAATCCATTCAGTGGTTTCGAAGTTTTTGGGGTAGATGGAAGTAGAAACTTAATTTTCTATATTTAGTACCAGAGGATAACTGATTAGATGACAATGAGAAGGCAGTCGAATTAGAAAGACAAGGTTTGACAGCTGTTTCAAAACAAGCCGATCCCTCTGAGTACATCAAGCCTTGCACACTCAAGCTTGAAGCAGGGTGAAAAGCCACAAGAGAGGCGAACGCTAGATGGGCCGCCTTATATACTTGTAATACCATAAGAACTTCAATGAAACCATTAGAACCGAGAGTCTCATACGGAATGATAGGAATTCCCTGTCCACTCTCATAGGAATCATAACGGGGCACAATACTCTGCGGTACGACATGAAGAACTTTGTAGAGGCTGCGGTGATGATGGAGCTCGTGAGGACACAACCCACATCCTATGTCACTGCCCAGGTCTCCAACACACCATAAATTCCTAGGGAGTCACTTCTTCATCGACCTAGACGAGCTTTCCAGCACATCAATAGACAAGATAATGAACTTCGTCAAATCATCAGGATGGTTTGTATGTAGCAGTACAGTAAGTAATTTTAATACAGGGTTATAAGGGTTATAATGGGTAAGAGACAACCTCTGTCCCACATGGGAATCACAATGGGTCAGTATTGTCAGTATTTTGTTTCAAACCATGTGTGGAATTTTTAAATAAAGTCATTCAATTGACTTTGTGTTGGACTTCTCGAAAACAATCGAATTTCTGATTTTAATTTTTTGGGTTGATCGAAAATTGGAGTTCCAGTTAGAGGCCATTAATTTTGTATTTTTCAGACATTGGCGAGATATGTGACAGAGAAATAAATGACAGTCGGACTCCTCTATAACGAACTTCACTATAGCGAAGGTTTCCCTGTAACGCAGTTTTTTTTTTTAACACTGCGATTTTTACAGTTTTTTTTTATTAAGCTACAATTTTTTCGTCTACAAATATAGTATTTGTCAGGAAAGAAATTGCAAACGTCGGCAAAAATCGAAAAATCGTCTGAATAAATAGAAATCATCAGAAAAAATCAGATATTGGAAACGTCTGAAACAATTTTTAAAACGTCTGAAAACAAATAGTTATCGTCTGAAAAAGGTGTTCCTTCTACCAACAATGGAGTAGAAGGAAATAATAAGTCCATAAAACAAAAAAAAACTAATTCTTTAAAATAAATATTTTCAGACGATTTTTATATTTTTCAGACGATTACTATTTTTTTCAGACGAAAATGTTTTAACCTTTTTATTATACATAAATATTTAAGCTTCTCTATAGCAAAAAACTTCTCTACAGGGAAGAGTATTGCCGGATTTGTTTTTATAGAGGATTCCAACTGTACCTACTGCAAATATTTTTGTTTTCATTTTCCTAAGGTGGTTTTCCGAAAGTGGTTTTCGTACGTCTGGAGTGAATTTGTCTTTACCGCAATTTGGGCTTCTAAATTCCTTCTAGGTATATGTAGAATGTGAAATTTAGGGCCAGTTTCAAAGGTTCCGGATAAAGTTTCGGATAGTTAGCCGACACATAACGCTTTCCACCAGATAAAAGCTTCTGCTATTTTTTTTCTGTTTCATCGTCAAAGTCTCTGATAAACTAACTTGCGGAAAAATTTATCAGCCGCTACGTTTGTTTCGATACACACGTCATTTGTTTTGTATTTTTTTGTGTCGTGTTTTCTAATATTTTTTGTTGTTTTAGGTAAACCAAAAGAAAAATGACCTTTATAAATTAACAGAAGAAAACATTGAAGCACCAAAAATCCAAAAACCTCTAACGGAGGAGCTGGAGCAGGAATCCGGATACTCCTTTTGTGGCTGAGCTATTCTTTAAACTGGGCCCCCAACTAGGCTGATTATCAGTAGGGGTCGTATGACACCTTCGTCCAGCCCAGGGGAAAGGGTTATAGGTTAGGATAAGAAATAGAGAGAATGGTGATTTGTGGATAGAAGTAGGAGAAGAGGGGAGGGGGAGAGTCTTATCGAGCACTCTAACTAAGAGTTCTGTGTAGTTCTTAGTTCTTTGTTCATTAAAACAGCCTGTCTGTCATGGGCGACCCTACTGGCGACTAAAGCCGCAAACAGCCACCTCCACACCACTACCGTCCAGAAAAGGACACAACGGCAACCTTCGTGGTAGCAAGGTTTAGGAGAAAAGTGAATAAAATTTTCCTTTTAAAGTCGCTTTCGGCGAAATACTCTATTCCTACGCGGCAATCCACGCTCGTCAACAAAAAAATGCCCTGAAACTATATTTTTTCCAGCCACTTCAAATAAATATTTTGTTTATCTTCCGGATATAGGATTTAACAGCCAGTTGAACCGGCTGATAGTCTATCCGAGACTATATCTGTCAGATATCACTATCCGAAACCTTTGAAACCAAAAGTTGAAATTTAGCTAACAAATAAGTTCCGGATAGTCTATCCGAGACTTTATCAGCTAGTCTTGAAACTGGCCCTTAGACTTATAAAATACTGCCTTGATATAAATATTATCCATATTTGGGTCAAGAGAAAGGGAACCTGTGAAGGAGAGCGGTATTCCGGATAGGCTATAATACCAGACCTTCGTCATTATTTTAGAATGTATCACACAAATTCGTGTCTGATTGTTTCCTCTAAAAGACTTCGTATTCAAGGGAGTTTTGAAATAGTTCCTAGCTTTGCACTAAAAAAAATAAAGCGCTGCCATTTTGTTAAAGGCTTGGACCGAAGGCTACGGGCGTTCAAGAATATGTAGGTATACAATCTTATCATGAAAACCAAAATATCGATCTTCAAATTTCAATGGCTCAAAAACCAACCCCCTTTTTTACCAGAACTTAGTAGGGGCCATTGCAGATGCAAAACCGGACGTCACCTCTCTATAACTTATGCTTGACAGTCCTATACCGAAAGCTATAAGATGTTTCGTTCTATATAATGGATAGCATTGCCGACAGAGAGTGAGACGAGGAATTTTTTTATCACCAATACTCTCTCTACTGATGGCGACTGACAATGTACTAACTTCCACCCTGGGTACATATAAGAGACATGGCATCCAATGCCGACGATATCTTTCAAGTACCAGACGGGGGATGAATTAGATGTGTCAATCACTGCAAGTGAATAGAGAATAAAATACACGGCCCAATTAGCACATCAGCGCATTATTCTGAGACAGACTTTTAAGGAGATTTTCTATCGACCGATGGAGGAACGGATCTGGATGTTAATAGCAGAATACACAAAGCCTGCACCGCCCTTAGGAATACTTTTTTCAGTATGGAACTCCAATTAAATCTCCCTACGAACCAAAAGTCAATCCTTTTTTGAATCTAAGCCATCTTAAGAAGCCTATTAGGCATACGTAAGCCGTTATAGCCACAAATAATATCGAACCAAGAACTATGGGATATATTGCATCAGAAGCTGTTGGATGACGAGATAAGTTAACAGAAGTGGCACTGGATCTGATGAGTACAAGCAACATCGGTAAGTCGTCATTCGAATGGAATTCTCAAGATACATGGCGATTTGGTAGACCAAGAAGTACATGCAGAACAAAAGTCTTGCCCGAAGCATCCATTCACCGTAAAACGTGGCCATAGCTGAAATATCTGGATGCAGATCGAGAAACACATGTGAAAATCTGGAAACCAGGATAGGAAAGCATAATATCGCTTACTTTCTGCAATAAAAGGGGGCTTATAAATAACATCGTTCTATGGAAGAGACCGTTGGTCTTCGTATCCTTAATTACACGTCACTTGTTTGGTTGCCGGCAAGCAAGCTTTATCAATACTAAAAAAAAACAGTAGAGTTGGAAGAACGGCTGAAATACTAACAACAACTGCATTAAACTTAAGCCTGATCGAAGCCTTAAAGGTATGATTGATTGAAATCATGGTATGGTCTATCTATGGTGCAGCGCGGTAAGTTTATTAATCTGGGTGCTGTATGGCGAATACATATGAATAAAACAGTAAGCAAGGATTTTGCACATCACAAGATTAATTTTGTTCCAAACTTAACAAACTTCAAGTCGATATTCCGATTACAGCAGTATAGAAAAAGAGTACTAGATATTACAAACCCAAGCAAAGTAAACTATTGGCAGACTTATACTTTTGATTTTATCTATTGTTGTCCTTCGTATTCTTGTTACAATCCTTTGGTTATATCTTGGTTCCCAAAAATTGCTGAGAGCCCTCGGCTTAATAATTATCGATATGGTTGATTATATCTGTGGTTAGGGCCTGTCCAACTTTCTACTGTATACTTTCTTTGATTACATAGTTAGTTAAGGTGTATCTGCATTGTATTGGCCTTAGACTTACCTTTAAAGGTTCGCTGTGGCTATATTGCACTTTTTAAAATTCTTGGATAAGGGCAATCTCAGTGGACCTCGCTCCCTTTGTGTCATTCTTTAGGTTTCTCAGTTCATTTTCGGGTTTTCTATGCAATCTAGTCGAACCCGGAATAAAAGACTGTACTGCTATTTATTCTATATTATGACTGCCACTAAATTGCTCCCTTGAGGATCGATACTATCGATAGCCGGTACTTTTCATCCAATGGCAACCATCATATTTCATTCAAAATTATTGCCCGCACCTCACTCTGTCAAATGCCATCACAACAATTTAATTTGCATTCTGCTACAACTTGTAAGTAACCCAATTTAAATCACATATCATCCGTCGACTGTCTCCCATCAGCATCAAGCAAATTGATTTTTATCCCACTAATCGCCATTAACATGCGCAAGTGGTCAACATCATAAACATCACACTTGACCTTTACCTGGCAGCACTTGTTAAACTGCCTTGCAACACAAATCCATTTCACTTCTTGGCGGTCTTCAAGATTCCCATTCATAGCCATTTCATATATCAATTACCTACAAGAGCCAATAAAAGTCGCCGCCAACGATCAACTCGACGAGCATTTCATTGCCCAACAGCTGAAGTAATTAGTTAGCCCCCCTCCCTGCTCAGAAAACCTGTTAATTTATTCTAATCCGCGACTTTATGGCTCGATACTGCGGTGGAATTGGTTACAGATGGAGGGAGCTGGGAGCGCATCAAATCTATTGGCCGCACGCAATTTACGACGCCTTGCGTGTATTCGTGTGCATTTTTCCAATTTGTCCTAAAAAGTATCTTCTTGAGAATCTCATCTTTACATGCGAGGGTGGCTTCTTCGTCTTTGTAACTAACTATCCAGTTCATCGATTGAGGTGCGTCAAAGGTGCATGCCAACGTCGTGAATATGCCACTGCAGCGCGCTGCAACAGCCGCTGTATACGTACATGTGTTTAGATCTTTGAGATACAATTGCAATTCGATTTGCAATTGGATTTTCCAATAAATTTGATTTTTTTCTTTTGCCATTTATGGCATACAGATGATGACGATGATGAGTCAGTCAGTCAAGTGGATTTATGTGACGCATTGTGCCACAATTGGACTTTGATAATTTATCTACTTTGATTGGAGGAGTATAACTTTTCATTGGACCTAAGCACGGCTTTGAGAATGGCATCCGAGTTTATGAAGGAGTTTTTACAATGATGCAAGAGGTTGCAATTTAACTTCAAAATTACTGGTTTTGATTTTCGTCAGCAAATTGGCTATACCTAACTGGTTCTCTATATCTTATAGTATGCATCTGTTTGTTGGCAATTTAAGGATTTGTCAGAGAGATGTGTAATTAATTATCGTCTAGGGGATTATTATTTTTTGAAACTATTAAGGTGAACAAGACTGCGGTGTATTGATTGCATGCATTATCGATAAATAATATGTAGATGATTTCTTTGAATCGAGTTTTGAAAACGTATATATTAACCAAACTAGCGGTGGGGTCCTATTCACGGCGACATCAAAATGGATGGATTTGTGATAGAAATTGAAAATTATTCTTAATTTCAGATTATGATTTTGGTGAAATATTTTGATCTGAAGAATGAGTTTACAATCATATTCAGAATGCCCAAATATATATTTTTATCAAATACGTTATAGGGTCATTTAAAAACAGGCGACTTTTTAAATTACGAAATATAATATATTTATTTTAAATATAAATAAAGAAAACACGTAGGTAAATTAAACTTAAAAATGTTCATGTGGATTTTGGGCACAATATTGATCTGGATCATTAGCATACATATGTATCTAGTTTATTTTTTAATATCGCTAAAAATACAACGTGCATTTTGTGACAGTTTGGAAAAAAAAATTGAGTGACATTTTTCTTAGGGTCGATAAATCAATTTTTATCATTTACTTTTTGAATATTATTTCGTGTAAATGTTGACCGCGACTACGCCTCAAGTGGTCCATTCGGAATGTACAATTTTGGCATAGTTCCTCTTTCCAATATATCGACTAGTACATATCTGACCATATAACGCGAGTTACGTTGTCTTCCAAGGCGGCAATAGTTGCTGACGAGAGACTTCATATATATCCCCACAATAAATAGTCCAGCTGCGACTGATCGCACGATCTAGGATGAATTATTTATTGCTCACCAAATTCGCCTCGCAATATCTCCATGTATTCGCGTGCTGTGTGGCTTGTCGCGCTGTTGAAACCACATGTCGACCAAACCCAGCACTTTATTTTGGGCAAAAAAGTCAGAAATCATCGATTCAGCTAGAATGTGTAAGACATTTTACATCATAAATGTTCTTATTACTTAACTTTCAATTTATTAAAATGTCTCTTGGCCACCCTGTACTCTTGCTATAAAATGTATATAAATCTTGCCATAATTAATTACATGTATTTATGTATTTCGTTTAAATAGAGAACAATGCATAGCCGTACAGTCGAATGACTGCAATCACAGTTTAACCCCCGTATTAATAAATACCGCATAGTGGCGAATTAGCTCTAAAACATCTTTTAAGTCGTAAATATTATTTATAAACATATCTTAGCTTTCACTGACATGTTTTAAGGAGCGGATAACTTAATTCAACGAATTCGGCGTATAGAGAGTGGTTAACTTGCACACACAGTTAATTTACTATACACATATTTCAAATACACGTATCCCAACAAAAAGTTCGATTGGACGCGAGAAATTTAAAAGCTGGAAGAGAATTTCAGAGAGAATCTAAAATTCGCAAACGAAAATGCTCTGAGCATGATAGTGTCAGCTGATGGAATATGACAGATTTACAACCATGTTTAGTACAGTTTGGACGCAGTGCTGCCGTGCGTTTAGTGATAAAGAAAGGATAGCTAATATGGATATAAGATGTATTTATTAATAATAAAAGTTATCAAACGAATAAGTCCACTATCCGTATGGTAGCTAAAAGATGTTTTAAAGAGCGGATAGGGCTTTTTTATTAATTCCGCTGTAAATGTAATCCTCCAAATTTCTTTGTCTCTGTAACCGTAAGCTATGTACTTAAGTATGATCTGCTTGTTAAGTATTTTGAGTCAGTCTGAATAAAGATTTCATATAAGTAAGACGTGCTTAAGAGCGTATGTTTTTTTTTAATGTCAAGCTGCATGCTTTTTTTTTGTTGATTAGTACCTACGTTTGATATAAAAAGAAAATACTTCACAATTATTCAGAAGTGAGATTAGAGTACCTACCTGCTGCGTTACAAATTTTTTTTTTTTTTGCATGGTAAAATTTCATTTTGCGGTATATTTTTTTCATTTTGGCTTGCGAAAAAATAATTTTTGTTGCAATGGATGCGAATACTCGCGCTGCCAGTTTTTTGCAAAGTGCAACTGTACCCAAATTGAAAATTAAATTGGCCGAGATGGGTTTGGCCACTAATGGATTAAAAGCCACGTTGAAGCTACGTCTGAGTGAGGGAATAGCTCTACTTGATGATGGTCAAATGGAAGAGTTTTTCCCGCCTGATGTTCTTGGTGGTATCGATGACGACGAAAATGCCGTGGATTTGGAAGATGAGGAAAGTGTTATTTCTCAGAGGTTAGAAAGTTTGCGTGAAATGGTTAAAAGAAAAGAGGAAATTATTTCACTGCAAAAAAGGCTAGCTGAGTTAAATAACCCGATTAAAGAGATCCAATGCCAATCATCGTATACATTCCGTGATGTTGAAGATGCAATGCCAACGTTTTCCGGAGATGATAATTATCGTATTACGAAGTGGATCAGCAGCTTTGAGGATTCCAAACTCTTGTACAAATTCAGTGAGTCAGAAAGCTTCGTTTATGCTAAGAGATTGCTGAAGGGAACAGCAAAGTTGTTTTTGAGATCAACGTCATGTCGTTCTTGGGATGAGCTGAAAGCAGCTTTGCTCACAGAGTTTCATGAGCACTCTACTGCAACGGACGTTCACAATATGTTGCGAGGTCGGAAGAAGCGCAAGGATGAAACCTTTCAGCAATATGTGCTGACAATGCAGGAAATATCAGCTCTAGCAGACATCGAAGAGCAGGACGTCATAAGCTACATCATCAAGGGAATTCCAGATTCAATTTTTAGCAAACAAATTTTATTGACTGCCAATAATATCGCCGAACTCAAGGTCATATTAAGAAAATATGAGAAGATGAAATGTGAGCTGCAACCATCTACATTGGTGAATAACAAGATATCACCACAACCGAGAAGTTCATCAAGCACGAGCACTAAAGTTAATATTAGGTGCTTTAATTGTAATGAAGCTGGGCATATATCAACTAATTGCCCAAAGCCCAGAAGAGAAAAAGGTTCCTGTTTTCGCTGTGGACATAAAGGACATGTTGTTAAGGATTGTCCACAATCATCATCAGTCCTTGTGGTTCAGCATACTGAACTGCAAACAGAAAAGCCAATGGGTTCCATTCTGCCTGACTTCCATGGTGTTCTCGAATACGGATTTCAAGAAGATGACTCTGGAGCTGTCCGCTTATCAATGCATATGATGACAATGATAGATACTGGAAGTCCGATCAGCTTTGTCCACCAGCGTTATGTTCCGCCATTTCTGATGACATCTGTACCATCTCCAATGCATGATTATGTAGGTATTAACAATTCTAAGTTAATTATGTTAGGAAATGTATTTTGTAATGTTAAGGTTAATGACAGTTATGTCCATTTATGTTTATTTGTTGTTAACAATGATACAATGAAGAATGCGATAGTGCTAGGACGAGACTTTTTAAAAAAAAGTAATATGAAACTTTTTGTAGGAGAAGAAAAAATAGATTTTGTTGAAAAGATTGATATAAGTGAATCGAACTGTGAAGAATTTGTAAAGGAAATTTTAAGTATCGATACATCGGATAATTGCGACAAATCGGTTTGTCTTAAAATTAATGAAAGTTTAAATTACGCCGAAAAAGATTTAGTTAGAAGTTTGATTACGCGAAGTGTTTCCACAAATGACCAAATTTTAGATGATTTTGAAATGAAAATAGTTTTGACTAATGAGAACAGTGTTTTTAATTGCGTGCCTCGACGATTGCCTTATGCTCATAAGTTGGAGCTTCAAACAATTTTAGACGATTTATTAAAGAACAATATTATTCGTGAAAGCAATTCACCTTTTGCATCGCCAATTGTCTTAGCGAAGAAAAAGACAGGCGAATTGCGCCTTTGCACAGATTTCCGTCAGTTGAACAAAATTACAGTAAAAGACAATTTTCCCATTCCCCTAATTGAAGATCATTTGGACAGATTACGTGGCAAGAAGTATTTTTCGCTTTTTGACCTAAAAAGTGGATTTCACCACGTTAAGATGGCTGAAGATTCCATCAAATTTACTTCCTTTGTAACACCCTTAGGACAATATGAATATTTACGCATGCCTTTTGGGCTTAAAAATGCACCGTCCGTTTTTCAGCGGTACGTAAATATGCTATTCAAAGATCTCATAAGTTCAGGAAAATTGCTTGTTTACATTGATGATTTGCTTGTGGCAACTGAGTCAAAGAATGAACATTTTGAAATTTTAGAAGCCGTTATGGATGTTGTTTTGAAGCATAATTTGCAATTACGTTATGATAAGTGTCTTTTTATGTTTGATAAAATTACTTACTTAGGTTATCAGGTTTCCGCTAATGGTATAGGACCGAATTTGAATGGCTTAAAGGCCGTTGCTGAATTTCCTATTCCTACAAATGTAAAGAGCGTCCATTCCTTTTTGGGTTTAACATCATATTTTAGGAAATTCATAAAGGACTTCTCTACCTTTTCTAAACCGTTGTATGATCTCCTAAAGAAAGATGCGAAGTTCAGTTTCGGTGAAAACGAGTTAGCAGTTTTTGAGTCGTTGAAGCAAAAGTTAGTAAATGCGCCACTTCTTAGTATCTACAATCCTAATGCCGAAACAGAATTGCACTGTGATGCAAGCAGTTTAGGATTCGGTGCAGTCTTGCTGCAACGACAAGAAGACAAACAATTTCATCCAATTTTCTTTTATTCAAAACGCGCTACTGCTCAAGAGTCTATGTATCACTCATATGAATTAGAGACTTTGGCAATTATATCTGCTCTAAGAAGATTTAGAATTTATCTCACTGGTATCCGATTTAAAATAATTACGGACTGCAAGTCACTGACCCTCACTATAAATAAAAAATTAATAAATCCGCGTATCTCACGATGGGCTTTAGAGCTTCAAGATTATGATTACGTTATTGAACATAGAGATGGTCAGAGGATGAAACACGTCGACGCTCTTAGCCGGTGTCATAATATTTTGATTGTTGAGCCAGATTCATTTGAGTATGTACTTGCGGCATCACAGCAAAGAGATCCCATAGTAAAAAAATTGGTTAAAATGTTAGAAGAGAGGGAAAGTCCTGCCTACGAGCTTGTAAACGGATTGGTGTATCGTAAAATTGATAAAAAGGTTTATTTTTATGTTCCATCTCAAATGGAGCGAAGTGTTATACAAACACATCATGACGCATTATGTCATGTCGGAGTTGATAAGTGTTACCATTTTTTGAGAAAGACGTATTGGTTTCCTTGCATGAAAACTAAAATAAAAAACTATATCAACAATTGTTGCCTAAAATGCGTACATTTCTCTCCACCCTATGGCAAAAAAGAAGCCGTTTTGCATAGCATTCCAAAAGGTGATAAACCTTTCGACACCATTCATGTTGACCATTATGGTCCATTACCATCTTCTGTGCGAAATTGTAAGAAACATATATTTCTGGTTATTGACGCGTTTTCAAAGTACACTAAGCTATTTGCAGTTAAAAGTACTAGTACTAAGGAAGTAACTCAATGTTTAGAAACATATTTTTCGACTTACAGCACGCCAAATCGTTTAATTTCGGATCGAGGTAGTTGCTTTACTTCCGAGGAATTTGCCTTATTTTGTGAAAAATATTCTGTCCAACATATTAAGATTGCCACTAGTTCACCCCAGTCTAACGGACAGGTGGAACGTGTGAACCGGTGTCTTACCCCAATGTTAGCAAAGGAAAGTGAAATTGAGCCTGGTGATTGGACGAAACATTTGGGTAAAGTAGAATTCGCAATGAATAATACCTTTAGTAAAGGTACAGGTTTTAGTCCAAGTATTTTGCTTTTTGGCGTGGCGCAAAAGGGAATTGTTAACGACCAAATTAGAGAATATTTAAAAGAGAACGTAATTGTTGAAGAGCCGAGAAATTTAGAATCGTTCAGGCAAAAAGCAAGTGAGAAAACTGTTCATAGTCAGGAATTGAATAAGATTTATTATGATAAACACCATAAGAAACCTCATATATATAATGTTGGTGATTTCGTTATGGTCAAAAACGTTGTAACTACTCCGGGCGTAAACAAAAAACTTCTGGCTAAATATAAAGGGCCATTTGAAATAATAAAAAAATTGCAAAATGATCGTTATCTTATAAAAGATCTAGAAAACCTTCAGATTTCTCGCGTTCCTTATGAAGGAGTTGCATGTCCCGAAAACATGAAACCGTACGTTTTAGCTTAAAACACATATCGTATTATTTCCATGTATATACTTACAATCGCCTTAATATCTATTCAGTTCTTATCGTATGTTTTTATGAAATTTTTATGTATATTCATAAATATCTTTGACTAAAAAGGTTCAAAAAAAAAATTAAATTATTGGTATAACCATGTCTATATATATGTATATGTATATGTATATGTATATCTCGATGTTCATGTTTTAATATATTGATATATGATATAGTATATTCTGATTACATTCGATATTAAATCGAGGACGATTTTTATTCAGGATGGTCGAGTTGTAAGACATTTTACATCATAAATGTTCTTATTACTTAACTTTCAATTTATTAAAATGTCTCTTGGCCACCCTGTACTCTTGCTATAAAATGTATATAAATCTTGCCATAATTAATTACATGTATTTATGTATTTCGTTTAAATAGAGAACAATGCATAGCCGTACAGTCGAATGACTGCAATCACAGTTTAAATGTAATCCTCCAAATTTCTTTGTCTCTGTAACCGTAAGCTATGTACTTAAGTATGATCTGCTTGTTAAGTATTTTGAGTCAGTCTGAATAAAGATTTCATATAAGTAAGACGTGCTTAAGAGCGTATGTTTTTTTTTAATGTCAAGCTGCATGCTTTTTTTTTGTTGATTAGTACCTACGTTTGATATAAAAAGAAAATACTTCACAAATGTCTGACTGAAAGATACTGCAACTATCCGACAGTCTTATTGACTTTCTCAGGTTTTGATTTACAAAATGAATGACCGAGTCTATTAATCCCCTCGAAAACATAATTTAATTTAAATGAAAACTGAATTACATATTTTTAAAACAGGAGTAGCCTATAACCTGCAGATGTCTATTTCACACATTTAAAAAAAGAAATTTGTAAATCGGTGCAATCGGCCGTAAGATTTTTGTGGACATACAATTTTGCCATTCAGTTTTATAAACATAGACATTCCTTTCCTTCGTGTTAATAGATAAATGTAACACAACATAAATAGATAATGAGAATCGGATTTCGAGAAATAAGCCTGCCAATTGGCCTCCAAAATGTTGCGAAATGACACCTAGGCGAGAGTGGGACATCTTTGAAGTCTTTTTTCTTTGATGTCTCAAAAAATTCGATGTTTTTAAATTATTGGCCTGTAAAGTATTCCCAATTTGAGAAATGGAAATAAACTTTGATTTGGACAAATAACTACGTAGTAAAAAGTTGATTGGTGGTATTAGCTTAGCTTTTATTTCAATGCTAATTTTTTTGTTCAAACGTGTCCCGACTGTTTTCTTCAAACCTGCTCCAATAGGTCAAGCGACAGAAAAATATGCGTAAATAAATTATAATTTTCAAATTAAGTTGTCCCTAAAGATATATTTTAAACAAAAAGAAAAGCTCTACGAATAGAGCTCCTTAAATAAATGAAAATGAAAATATGCGGCTACTTTCAGGCGACGACTAAAAGGATATCCGAAAGTTGACGACTAAATAAGACGGTATTATCTACCAAATTTAAATTTTGGTTTATACTTTGAAATATGTAGTCTTATTAGGAATGTTCAAATGTATCTCACGTTCAAAGGTGCCCTTCTATAAGTTATATGTAGAGTAAGTTAGGGTAATATGGAATACTGCTTTTTTATTGTGAAATTACACCCACATTTTTTGGACCAAAGTTCTCATAAGCGTTTTAAAATGACCTATGTCTATCCAGGTACCTAAGCCAAACATAGCAGAACATTAACACTTACCAATTTTGAGCTATGGATTTTTATGTAAAAAATGCAGATATCTTAATTCCACAAAATGTGTTATATATATTGAATATTCCATATTACCGAGATTTAGTTGAATATGGAATATCCCATATTAGCCACATTCGATAATTGTTCCTTTTTCTAATTTATTTTAATTATTTATTTTTAATTATATGAATGTATTTTCACATTATTTACAAAGATATTGCGTTTTGAACCACTTTTTGTGCGAACACATGCTGGATTGAATGCTTTAGTATTTGTCATAACAAAGAAAAAAAGTGACGGCAATATGGAATACTATTCCATATTACCAACATTAGCTATTCCATATTACCTCATTTTCGCATATTTTTGAAAAATAGTAAAAAGTCACATACCACTTATAATTCTTTTAAACAAAAAGCAATATATGGTCGTCCAATTTAACTGCTTTGGAGAGCACAAGTTTTTATATCCAATTTCTTATTAAAAATATTTTTTTTTATTTACAAACATCACAGCATGAAACGTTTTGGTTGCAGCAGTTTTTTAAATTTAATTTTCTTTTTGTCAGTTTGACAGATATTTGAAATCGAGTTCAAGATTACCAAGATTTCGTACAAAATCTAAGTTCTGAGTGTAAATAAAAAGATGTCGGTGTAGTAAATACAGAGAAACGGGGGTATCCCATATTACCCACGTATTCCATATTACCCTAACTTACTAACCTCTTCCTACTGAGGAAACATAGTAAGATACAAAAAAATACTAAACTGACGATTCTTTTAATCTAATTTCTATTTGGTCATAACAGAATGGGCTGGCGGATACTAATAGGGCCCATACACGACACAGACACGTCGCTGCAGACCAATATATTTTGTTGTTGTGCACATGTCTGCGCAGACCGTCTGTGTCGTGTATATCCATGTCGAATGTTTGCAGCGACGGTCTGCGTGAATTCAAAAATTTTTGAATTTTTCTTGGTCTGTAACGACATGTCTGTGTCGTGTATGGTGAATTTTGCACAGACGAGCGAGAAAACTCAGGGTGTAAACATAATTGAAAGCCTCTCGCTTGGAGAAATCGGTTTCCTCATTAAAGTTTCTTGTTTAGTTATTAATGGACTTGTACGACGAATCGATACAAACTAATGTCTGTGCAGATTGTCTGCACCGTGTGTGGCGAAGGCATGTTTGCACAGACTTAAGGTCTGCAGCGACGTATCTGTGTCGTGTATGGGCCCTATAACTTATCAAAACGTCTCTTTAGGTTTCACCTACATACCTCTGATGGGAACGTTCAAAATGATCCGAGGTAGTCAAATAAAGTACACAAACTCTCTGAGGAAGTCTCAATTATGCAGCATGCTATAGCGGAGCCCAACGATCCTTCCAATCCCTTTATCTTTATAAATATAATTATTCTGTCCGCGTTTGTTACCGTACTCCTCCTAAACGGCTGGACCGATTTTAATGAAACTTTGTGTGTGTGTTTGAATGGGTCTTGGGATGGTTTATATTCACAATTGCATCCGGCAGGTGGCGCTGTGATCCGCAAAAATCGGCTGGACCGATTTTAATGAAATTTTGTGTGTTTGTTTGAATCGGTCTAAGGATGGTTTAGATTAAGAATAATGATTCCATAAGATTTCGAATAATAAGCACTCAACAATACAAACAATTTAAAAAGCGAGAATAAGCTCATGAATAAAATTTCAAATAATATACACTCAAAAAAATAAAAAATCATGAAATATTTGAAATAATAATAATAATTCAAATAAAAAAATCATAAATAAAATTTCAAATAATAAAACGGCCGCAGAACAATTGACGGGCAATGCAAATGTACGAACACGCAAAATAACGTTTGCCGGGACTGCTAGTAGGTAGGACTTATTATGTTCTATTGACAGGCACAATTCAAGTATTCAAGCAATTATTTGAAATACTGATGAATAATTACTACTATTATCCAAAACAGCTACATAATCCCAACCAATGTGACTGCTGTATTTGCTTTAGTTCTCTTACCAATTTTCCACTTCAAGCTCAAAGCTATACTTTCCAACGAACTTTCAATATCCAAACAGTGTGTTAAAAATGCAAAATGAAACCGCCTTAATAAGATATACAGAGGAATTCAAAGTGGCTCGTTCTATCCCTCTTTTTACTTCTAATACCTTGACATTAGGTTAATAACATAAAATGGATATATACCCTTCAATTGATTGCGAATAATTTGAATGTATGTCAACCTCTGACCCTATTCGCATCAAACAAGGTTACTCACGACACGGCCAATATTAATTTCTGTTGGCCGATCAATCGTTATTATTCACTAACCAGACACAAATGCCACTGCAGTGTTTCTATAAACGTCAAAGATTCATAGCAGAAGAAAGACAACTCAACTCATAACCCTGCTTCGACAATAGCCTACCAAGCTACCCGAGCCCGAAGACCACGGTGCGGATATTTTATAATATTTGCTTTAATTGAGTTCCAATCTCCAGACCCATCCCATCGAAATTGCAGATGATTAGCATTCCACACAATGTGCCAGCCAGACCAACCTAAGTGTGTGGCACACCACACCTAATCATCGCCAAATCCAACGGAAATTTACATTCTACAGACGAAGCTACAAAATCAGATCGCTAGAGGCTATTCAATGCATAAGGTTACGAGGGTAATAAAATTCTGTGATGGAACCAATCGCCTGCATCGGATGCTGTAACACACTTCCAGATAGACAGACGTCGCGTCGCATCGCGCAAAATGTTGGCACAGATCCTCTCGGTTGGTGTATACCAAAGTGGTCACGTCATTGATATGTCTTTTACTTCTCTATTAAGTCGGGAAAGTGAAAACTAGGTCCCGATTCCGTTCACGCAGTTATGCAACAAAGATGTTTCTACGGTGTGTTTTTTTATTTTTTTTATTATGCAATTCGATGATCATCCACACCGGATCCAGATTGGTGATGTTGCCGCTGTATTCGTATTTAGCCGGAGCACGATGAATGTCAAACAGGCTTTTGGACGATTGCCGATGTAAAGGTCACACAATCACAAGACAGGTGAACCGCCCCAAAACACAATTGCATCTCAGAATCTCAAATGGCTGGCATGGTGAACCGTTTTCAATTGCTGTGCTCTGGTGGATCGGGAATTTATTGTCGGTTATGAAATGAAAATAGGTATACGGGATACGTCACTGAGCGTAGCAAATTTCCCATTAACGCTCTACACGAAAAGTCAAAGTATGACGATAAATATTGTTCCCTTCGCCGTCCGTTGTATATTGAGGAGCTTTTGAGCAGGGTGAAGATGATGCACTTTTGCTGGAAATTGTATGAATGTACCGCATCAGTTATCGTGTCTCATTGTTGTGTTGCAATAGGGAAAATCCTGGCATCTAATGCTGCGATGGCAGTTGTAGGTGAATGCTGTTACATGGTATATGAATATTTTTTGTTTGTTTAGCTATTCACGAGGCATGTAACCCGTTTCCAGAAATTGGGAGTATATCTAGGTTTCTGAAAAGAACTATGTACAACGAATAGAAGCACAAAGAAATCCAAGAGTTTGTTTTTCTGTGATTGTATCAACCAATTTTGAAGGACATTGCGATTGTATAAAGCGAGAAAAAAACTCAACACTTTTAGTGCCAGAGAGCACGCTCTGACGGCCATACTAATTACCTTTCTATTTGATTACCAACACATATGGGAAAATGTATCTACTTACAGACGAAAAAAAAGAAACATACAAGCTATGGCTATTATGGACAAAAAAAGGTGAACCTTGATGGGAACATGGTAGGTCGACTTTATTCTCTCTGGTATCGGAAGATGGACAACAAGTTTCCCGTAAGACAAGATCTGTATATAAGCAGATGTGGATCTTATAAAGAAGGCAACATTTTTGAAGAACTTGGATCGGAAATCGATTTTCATGTTAAACAGAAAACAAAAGAGTTGGGCAGCGAACTGTGGATTCCATCTGATGCAACTATTGAGAGTAATGTCAGTTATTGCCAATTATTACAGAATCATATTACTCCTCTTCAGTGACTACTCAATAACGAAGTGATTATCAAAGTTATATAGGTCACCATATAGCCTTTGAAAATGCGACTTGTTTGGGTCTACTTCCAATTGATACCAGCCAACAGACTAAAGATGAGCAAACCGATAGATGCAGGTGATGAAGTGGTAAAACGGTCAATAGAATGAAGTGATTACTATAAACTGTATATGGGGACACAAACACCACTCGTGGCGAGTTATCATAAATCCTGAGAGCAGTGTCTTCCTTCAACGATTGTATTATTAAGGTGACAGAGTGCTGGGCAGTGACAAAATAGTGTGGAATATCCTTTTGCTCTAACTAACGAAGTCATACTACAGTCAAACGGGTCCAACATATAGCTGGAAACTATATGACGAAATTTCTACGCTCTACCCCGACTATAACTGCACTGACTGTCATCCTAGGTCTGTTACCTATTCAAATAGACATTCAGATGGACGCAAGATTGAGTATTCATCGTCCAACATCGACCCCTTTTCCTATTATGGAGGTCACTTTCACTTGTCTTTGCCTGACGTTATGAAGCCTGAAACGACAAAACTTATCTCTGTCATCATCTCGCTCCAAGGGAAGACTGGGAAAAATGCAAACCCAGTCCATCGCGACTTCACCTAGTCTGGTACACGGAGACGGACGTTTCTAAGATGGAGTCAGGGACTGGATCTGGCCTTAATAGACAATCGCCTCATTATTCAGTCATCAGCCCTGACAAAAACTCGTCCATATTGCAGGCTGAAGTCTTTGCCAAAAACCATTGCGAAGAATACATTGAAGTTCTATGTAATACAAGTGGTAAGATTACATTTATCTTCTTAGGCAGCCGAGCAGCTCTTGCAGCTCTTGAATCGTCTGTCTGGTCTTGGACATATACATGGCCATCTACGAGCTTTCAAAGTATACCCTAGTAATTTTTTCACTAAATTTCAGCCCACACTGCCCCACAGGGACTTTACTGACAACGAAAGAGTTGACTATCACTGGCTAAAGTTGGCGCGGCAATGCCACATATCCGACCTAATTCCTTCTGTGGTGACAGTAAAAAAAATATTTCAGGAACCACATCAAGGGCTTCGCTCAAATTGAGTCTAATGAAGTCTGGCTTAAAATACTGTGCAGAACTGCACCAATCAATTCTTTCCAAAATCTCTTCTCATTAATCTGGACAAAAATAACCTGAGAATCCTGACAGGTATAACCAGTGACCATGGTATCATGAAAAAATATCTTCACCGAATTGGCTCCTCACCGGACCCTACATGTAGACTATGTCTGGAGAGTGACGAATCCTCTTTTCACATACTTACTCATGAAATGTCCGGCTCGCTTTCGCCTCCGAAAGAATATCATTGGTGAGGGAATCGTTACTTCAGCAAATGTCGCTGACATATACCCCTACCAGAGCTAGAGAAGATCCTTGTCTTCCTGACCGTCTCCGGAGTAAAACGATGGCTTTAGTACCTAACCAGGGAGGAAGGCACAATAGGCTCTTTTAAAGAGGCCCTGGCACTGCGGCCTTTTGAAGGCTCTCCATCTACTGATCAACAATTGGAAGAGAATATTGAATATAAGTTGTTTTTGCCTTTCCAGCAAAGGCGATCATATATATGTATGCAAAGAAGGGACGAGATCGAGAACTATGAAGCGCAACAAATTTGTTGTGTTCGATTTTTACTTGCCAACATGTTCCCTCTGCGACCATATAGACGCAGATTTCTTATAAGGACGACATGACTTTCTCTATGTTGATCAGCTAGTTCTTTGAAAATAGTGCATTGCTCCGGTGGTTTTGTTTAGAATTCCTTCACGTGTATTGGAATCCACCTCCACGCATTCAGGATGAAATTCATTGTTCAAGCCTGATTGCTCTCCTTCATTCGTATCGGGATTTCCCCTAAGGTATTATAGTCGATGGGGGGATCAAGGGTTATAAGGGTTCACAGTTATAAGAGTATCCTACATGCGCCATGCTTGTCTTGGATAGGCGGGTTGAAAATTCTGATTATTATGATGATTTTGAGTAGCTACTCTTTAAACTTGTCCCCTTGTGATACATTGACAGTTTGCAATAAATTGATGAGATGACCAGCCAAAACCAAAAGAATCTTCCCACTTATGAAATGCAGGAACCATTTCCACAATTCCCAATCTAGTTACAATCCTAACCGTACTTCAGTGCATGTTTCAAATTACTTTGGTTCGTAAGTTATAGAGTAAGGAAGCGGTTTCACAAACCTTATTACAGTTGTGTCTTTTCCAAACAAACGTCTTAGCTTTGCTGTCATTTTGCTCGATTTTTTCGATTCTTATAGCATGAATTTTAAAAAACGATGAATGAGGCATGTAATAATTTTGTCTTATTTATCAAGATACAAACTTTCAAGTTCATACGGCTAACGGATTGTGAGACCCCCCTTACTCCCCGAGACCCCTTTGCTCCTGGGTAATTTTTACCCACCCTTCGGCTTAATTTGGGCACACATCTATAAGTCAGAAAAAAATCATGAAAATCGGATTAATGGTTGTGGAGTTATGGAGAAACGAACAGACGGACGTTGCATTTTATAACAGTAGTATGGATATGGATGGATGTATTTACAGCAATTTTTTTTAGACAATTGTCTGGGTATTAGTCACGTAACTTTTCATACATTTATAATCGAAACGGTAGAACTCCAAAGTTAACAACTCTGTGTTAAAGTGAAAAGCCTAAGAGCGAGTTCAGCCTTCAAAACCATCAACTAAAAAGATTCATTTATAAAAAAAACTAACGCCACACGAAAATGATATCTTTTAACGATTGTCATCAAATGTGATAAATCGTCTAACTCTCAAGACGTATGCCATACTCACACTTTGCTGATACAAATGTATGCGCAATGCACCATTTAAACGATACAAATACCGCCCATAAACATTTACAAAATAATTAAAAGGATATCTTGCAAATTAATTACAGCAACAAGTTACTCTTGATTTATTTCGATGTCTGCACTAAGTTATGATCAGGTTTAAAGTTCTAATCAAAACTCAAATGTCACAATAAACACCCACGGCGACGTGTCATTTGACTCCACTCCAACTGGCAATAAAAACACCGCGACAGACATTGAAATGGTCAAAAGTGTTTTAAAAAAAAAAACTTAATTAATTCGTAAAACGATGCCCGTATATACCTACACCATCATTATGATTAATTTAATGTAGGCACTTTCAATCTCAGGTGAGTAATGGCCAACAAAGTTTCTTAAATTGAAGACTAATTGAATATTCCCTCTCAATCCGAAAATAAATCTTCCCAACGATTATTGCAAACGTGTTCACTGAATTTTATGTAATTAATAGTTTGAAGATAAATTGCTGTTAAAATTAATAAAACACTTGTCGGATATCTCTAAGTGTGCGCTTGCTTTATTGTTTTACTAACCGAATTTGACGTCAGCGGGAATCACGTTCACGATTCCCTGGGCTGACGAGAATGCAATGAAGTTGAAGTCTGGGCTCTTCGTATGTGGGTACATGGTGAAATATACCATCATAGCTAAAGTGAAAAATGAGTGCATGCGAAATTTTGATGGACTTACATTAACAATACACCAACCACAAAAATTGCAGGTTGTTGCGTTTTGAACAATTGAAACAGGAAGGACAGCCACAGCACACAGCTCATTTCGTAAGGCTTGCAATAAGCCCACATTAGAACATGGAAGGTCAGTTGCGGTCGAACGTTGGCGGAATGTACTCATCTCGTAATTATATGAAGTAGTCTAATGGCTTTGCGTAATCCACCCAGTTTTTGAAATGGTGTAGGTCGCGAGTATGTAAATTGCTTTTTGATGCAAATCGGTGTCATCATTTCTCATACATAAGTAGCAACACCCCGCGAATAAATAATTCACACGCAAAAAAAGTGCACAATTCGCGTTTCTTAAAAAAAAAAAAATTGTAACACCACCGGGCTCCATGATGGGAACATGGATGGTGACGGAGTGACCTTTGGGGAATATTTCCTGCAATCCAACTTTTAACTACGCCATCTACCCTAGAGGACAGAATCAGGGCAATATTTATCAAACTGAAAAGTTCGGACCAAACCATCAAAGCATGGTCTGCTCCATTGCGCACGTAACATATTTTGATGTTCCTCACACGTTCTGGCCGAGTCACAGCAATAATACAAGGGATAGGTCTTAAGGTAATTAAAACTATTTTTAGTACACGGTACTAGCGGACCCCCTGCACACTTCGTAGTGCAAAATAGAAATATAAAAAAAAAAAAACAAATTCAAATTCATTTAAATTAGTGATAAATAGTTTTTATTGCAATGCTTTGTGGTAGACAATATTTTTGGTTTTTCCATTTTCGGTGTAAATATACAAAACCGATGGTTTGCCAACAGGCTACATATAACTGTCCATCTGAGAAAACTGGATACTCTAAATTCACTCCACAAATTCCTAACGCCACGCCCCTTCGTCCGATTTTGACCAATCTTCACAGGAATACTCCTGGGCCGATACCTAAGATTGTATGTAAATTTGAACTCAATCGATTCATTGGTTTTCGAAATATAAGATTTTTTAATGATTTTGTTGTATGGGTGGTGCCACGCCCCTTTGTCCAATGTTGACCAATCTTCACAGGAATACTCCAGGGGCGATACCTAAGACTGTATGTAAATTTTAACTCAATCGATTCATTGGTTTTCGAAATACATATAAGATTTTTTAATGATTTTGTTGTATGGGAGGTGCCACGCCCCTTTGTCCAATGTTGACCAATCTTCACAGAAATACTCCTGGGCCAATACCTAAGATTGTATGTAAATTTGAACTCAATCGATTCGGTGGTTTTCTAAATATAAGATTTCGAATGTTTTTTTTGTATGGGAGGTGCCACGCCCCTTTGTCCAATGTTGACCAATCTTCACAGAAATACTCCTGGGCCAATACCTAAGATTGTATGTAAATTTGAACTCAATCGACTCATTGGTTTTCGAAATATAAGATTTTTTAATGATTTTGTTGTATGGGTGGTGCCACGCCCCTTTGTCCAATGTTGACCAATCTTCACAGGAATACTCCAGGGCCAATACCTAAGATTGTATGTAAATTTGAACTCAATCGATTCGGTGGTTTTCTAAATATAAGATTTCGAATGTTTTTTTTGTATGGGAGGTGCCACGCCCCTCTGTCCAATGTTGACCAATCTTCACAGGAATACTCCTGGGCCGATACCTAAGATTGTATGTAAATTTGAATTCAATCGATTCAGTGGTTTTCGAGGAATAAGATTTTGAATGCATTTTTTGTATGGGAGCTGCCACGCCCCTATAACTCATGAACCAATACACCTACAAAGACCGTATGAACTTATAAACCATGGTATCAACGTCACCTTTCATGGGAAATTCACAGAATCAAAATCGGTTCACGCATTACAGAGAACATTATCGACAAACACATTTGGCCATGATTTTTATATATATAGATGTAGCACGCCACATAATGTGGCTCTGTCGTCAACAGAGAGTGCACAAAGAGAGCTTGTGCACGGCATTTATCCATTGGGACCATACACATATATGTATATGTGGCGCGCTACATACCGTGTACTAGCACCTTTAGATATTTCGGAATTAAAGTTTTGCTTCTAAGCGTTGACAAAGTCAACTGCTTCTGACCTTGGTGTCACAAGATTTACCCAGCTTGATCAATCATATGGAAGAATTCTGAGGGACATCGAGATACTTAAATTTTGAAGCTAATATAATAAGCTATTGAACTAAATCACACAAAATATGGAAATAGATCACTCAACTTTTAACTTAAAATCAAAAGTCCTTTATACAAAAAAATATCGCTTTATTAAAATTATTTAAGGCCAAAATAGTAGGTACCTATATAAAAAAATACTTTTAAAATTCATTAAAAAAAATAATAAAAAAAAATTAAATATATTAAGTATTGTGGTGTGGATTAAATACAACTTTTTTTTAAAGCAAAATTATCTATGATCTAGTCATAATTAATAATCCTTTGGCTTGAGATCGTTTCGTATTAATATGTATAGTATAATAAGTATACATAGAATTCATTAAAATAAATCTCTACATATAATAAAATTATTATATATTTCTTTAAACAATATGTTTTTCAATCGAAATAAGGGCTAAATTTGACAACTTTTCTGGTCCACATTTTCGTAAGTATTTTTTTATTATTATAAGACACGACAATTATCACTCTACAGATGCGGTAGTCACGGGGAAAGTCAAAAATAGTTTACCAAAAATCGAAAATTAACTTTAGTTCTGTTTTCAACTCTGGAATGTCAAAATAACCCGGGTATGAGCTCTGTAAATTATTGAGTAAGTTAACAGGAAAATTGGTTTTAAAATATTCATACAATGTGTCCGAAAGTTTCAAAAATTCAAAACATAACAGGGGACTAAACCTAATATTCATTTCGTTGATGACTTGGTAGATAAATTGTTGTTAAAAGATCTTTAAATTGTTCCTTTTTTGAAAGGTTGATTTCAGAAGGCCAATTACAATATTGAAATTGAGAAAAGGTAGAAAAGTGTTTTATTTATATGATTTATTAAAACTATTTTTTTGTAATTTCGAATAAATAAATTCTTTGTTATGAATATTTTTTTTTTGTTTGAAATTCTTACGGAAGCACAATCACTGATTCCCTTCAAAATATGGACGCTTCGTGCCTGAAATAGATTAATTTAACTTCAGCTGTAATATCATAATTTTTAACGTTTAAAAGGGACACACTATAATACAAACAAATAAATAAAAACCGCAACCTAAAATTAGGTCTGTTTTAATGAATATTTTTGGATAGCGATGGGCCAACTTAGGTGCCAAGTGTCTTGTAACGGTTCTCCTCGCAATCCTCCATCTAACCCCTATTTACCAGTTCAAAAGCTTTATCAAAAATGATTGCATACTTACAGGCTGATTAGGAACAAGTCATTAGGGACATTCAAAACTCTAGTTTGCAAAGTCTGCAACAAGCAACTGTCAACGTCTAAATTGGTATTGGCCTCTAGATTGATCACATGAACAGTTTTTTTCAGTTGACGTTTATGGAGCTGTGTAGCTGACGAATCAAGTCAAGATTTTCTTGACTGAGTACTAAATTGGCATTTCGATTGTGTGACTAGCATTTTAAAAGTGACGTTCCCGACCAATCTAGTCGAGTAGTCTAGTTTTATGTAGTCGACTCTGTTTGGTAGTTGATTGCTCAACCTTTTTTCTCAGATTATGAAAAAATCACGAAAAATCTCCAAACTATACATTTAAATTAATAAAAATTGACAATTGAGAAAGGTGTCCATTTGTAAACGACAACTCTGTTTCATAAATTAGAAAATTTTGTAGAATTGTTCAAAAATAACCGACAGTAGTTAGATTTCGTTTCATAAAGAAATTGTCACGAATTTCCCCAGATTTTTGTGAATTTTCTGACAAATTTGTACTGAACCTTTTTATTATAGCTAAGGCAGATAGTCTAGATGGTGCTTATCTAGACTCTATAGATTTTATCAAATTTAGAAAATAAGAAATTTATCATAATCTGACAATAACAATATAGTCATGTATGTATATAGTTTGATGTATTTAACTGACAATTATATTATCAATGTCAATATTTTATGAAATGAATTTTTTCGTATGCAAATAAAGAGTATTTTTCAGAAAACAAAATTGGCAGAAATCGAAAAAAAAGTCTGAAATTTAATAGAAATCGTCTGAAAATAAATAGAAATCATCATAAAATCAGATTTTAAAACGTCTGGAAACAAATAGTAATCGTCTGAAATATATAAAAATCGTCTGAAAATTTTAAAAAGTTTAAGGGCCAGTTTCAAAGGTTCCGGATAAAGTTTCGGATAGTTAGCCGACACATAACGCTTTCCACCAGATAAAAGCTGCTGATATATTTTTTCTGTTTCATCGTCAAAGTCTCTGATAAACTAACTTGTGGAAAAATGTATCAGACACACATGTCATTTGTTTTGTATTTTTTTTTTTTGTTTCGTGTTTTCTAATATTTTTTGTTGTTTTAGGTAATTCAAAAGAAAAAATACATTTGAAAAATGAACCGAAGAAAAAATTGAAGCACCAAAAAAGCAAAAACAAAAAAATTCTAACAGAGGAGCTGGAGCAGGTATCCGGATACTCCGTTTGTGACTGAGCTATTCATTAAACTGGGGCCCCAACCAGGCTGATTATCAGCACGGGTCGTATGACACCTTCGTCCAGCCCAGGGAAAAGGGGTATATGTTAGGATAAGAAATAGAGAGAATGATGATTTGTGGATAGAAGTAGGAGGGGGGAAGTTGACAAGCTCTCCAGTCTTATCGAACACTCTAACTAAGAGTTTTTGGGTAGTTCTTAGTTCGTTGTTCATCAAAACAGACTATCTGTCATGGGTGACCCTACTAGCGACTAAATCCGCCGACAGCCACCTCTACACCACCAACGTCCAGATAAGGACGCAACGGCAAAGTGACCGTCCCTTCGTGGTAGGAAAGTTTAGGAGAAAAGTGAATACAATTTTTCTTTTAAATTCGCTTTAGGCCTTGGGCGAAATGGTCGAAAAAATGCTCTGAAACTATATTTTTTCCAGCCACTTCAAATAAATATTTTGTTTATCTTCCGGATATAGGATTTAACAGCCACTTGAACCGCCTGATACTCTATCCGAGACTATATCCGTCAGATATCACTATCCGAAACCTTTGAAATCAAAAGTTGAAGTTTAGCTGACAGATAAGTTCCGGATAGTCTATCCGAGACATTATCAGCTAGTCTTGAAACTGGCCCTAAGTGAAAGGGAATATTCATAGATGAATTTTTGAGAATGCTGACGATTTATTCATATTTTCAGACGAAATTTCAAGTTTTTAAGACGAATATTTAAAAAAAAAAAAAAACCTGACAAAAACTAGCAGATGAATATAAACAAATTAGAAGATGAAAATAATTTCTTCTCAGATGAAAATGTTTTAGCCAAATGAAAATTTGTCAGACAAGCGCGATATATTTGTAGAATTGTCATAATTTTGTCAATGTTTGTAAAATAAGGCCCTGGTATTAAAAAACCAAAAATGTGTCAGCAACCAAAAGATAACTATGAAAACTATCACTAATTCAGAAACCCTATATCTTACCCTGTTTTTTTTTATACAGAGGGCTCTTATGTGATACTTACTTACTTATTACATTTTTAATTGCCAGTTCCACCGCCTGCAATAGTTGGTTTGCTTCTATAATTCTTTAATGAAAAGTGCGATTTTTGTGTTTTTAACTTGCGCCTAAGGTTATACTTGTTTCTTTTTAGCTGTTTGTTTCCATAATTACTGCAGTATAATTTTTACAGCATTTTCCATGTTCCCACTTTTTTATTATGGATCCCATAGACTGAAGCGAGGCAAAACGGATGGCAAATAATTTCAAATCAGTTGTTGGCATAATAACATATATTTTGAGTTCGATTGCTAAGGAAATATTCGGGATCCCTTAGTTATCCTCTTTTCCAAACCCTCTTCTTGGACATAAACTCCCTTTTTTTTCTTATCTTTTTCCAAAATCTACAGGGAGCGGGACGAAATCCCCTATGCCAAAATCTCCCAAAAGCAAACTAAACTTTGCATATACATAGGTACCTTGCACCTAGTCCAAATCCTACAGTTACCACAAGCAGGGGGGTTGCGTTTTGAATATTACGTATCTCACTTGTTGACACCATTTTTAGGTGTCGCGTCGACAGAATTAATAACACCAAATCTAAAAATGGCGGATTTTGTCCCAGGGGATTTTATCTTAGGTTCTTTTGGAGTAAGGGATTTCAGCACAGGGGATTTTGGAAAGGGGATTTTGGAAAAGGGATTTTGGAAGAAGAGATTTCATCACCTACCCGAAATATTCTTATTCGGATGGCAAAAACCGAAGAAAACCCCAGGAGAAAATGTAACTCAGAATTGTCACTTTAAAATTGAACTAAAAAAAATCGCCCAAATGACAGCTACTTTAAAATCCAGCGCTGACTAGATTTGTTCGTTCTCAGCTCGAAAACAGGCTTTCATTGTCAGTCCGAACTCCGAGCTCCGTGCGCCCTATTGTCCACCTAATAGACCTTTTATATTTCGTTTTCTAATTTTTGAATTTATGTGAGCTGACATACTAAAAAGTACTGCAAGATTTTTAGAGCAGTCTTTGCTTAATTAATTAATTAGCTAAATAGCTACTACATGAAATGGTAAAGCCAATTTTATGAATAATTATTTTTGACGTTTAAATTAAAGTTAATTTAACCCAATTGATGCGACTTTGCGGAGACACCGATTAATTAGGTGGATTTAAGAATAACCCTGTAAGTCATTTTCAAACAGTGTGGAACTGTCACTTTTTTAAACAGGATTTATAGTAAAAAGTGCTAAAGTTCACAAGATCTTATTTTAGCGAAAACATTTTATAAATTTATGATCGTCGAGATTCTTAGAAATCCTCCAGATTTAGCTTCAAAATCGCTAGAACAGTGCTTGAGTTTGAGACAGTGTTGAAACCAATATTGTACCGCTGGCTGCAGGAAATAAGGCCCCAATGAAATAAGACCCCAAAAGCGAAAATGAAATAAGGCCCCAAATTTGGGGTGTTATTTCATAAGGAAATAATACCCCAATTTCAAATATGAAATAAGGCCCCACTGAGATGAAATAAGACCCCAAACAAAAATGAAATAAGGCCCCAAATCTTGACAGTAAACTCAGGCAGGGGGGTTGCAGGGGGGGCAGCATGCCCCCCCCCCATACGCTTTCGTTTTTCGTTTGGGGTATTATTTCATTTCTTCTTTTGGGGTCTTATTTCATAATGAAATAATTATGAAATTTCTTTCTTTAGGAAATAAGGCCCCAAAAAAGGAAATAACACCCCAAATTGTATTAAAAATCGTTGTTGTTGTTTCCTGTATATTTTTTTGGGGCCTTATTTCATATTTTTTTTGGGGCTTTATTTCGCAGAGCCGTACCGCTGATATGCTGTCGAGAGAGGTCCAACTCTTCGAGCGTTTCTGATCTAGCTTTTCCAAATCTGCAATTGTCACTAAACATGTTGTATCACTATAGTCCGCATAAACTTTATTGTTTGTGATACCTATAAGACACCTTTATCTGCTAAAACAACCTTACAATTCCCTTGAATGTCTCTACAAATCGGCCTTCAGCTAAGGTTAGTTTTAGACTACTTCAGCCAAAATATGACTTATATTTATGTAAGCTTAAGTCGGCTCTCACATTGAGGCAACAATCAATAAGCAATTGGCAATATGAAACACGCAAAATTATCGCTCACAATTATTTTACTTTGAATTAAATTAGAGGTCTCACATCAAAGCTACTAAATATCGTTCGAACGAAAAATGTTGCTGATTGCTTATCGGCAGTTGCTATAGCAACTATAGTTGCTTATTGCTTGTTGCCTCAATCTGAGAGCCGCCTAAAATTGCGCCTGGAACATGCTACAGCGATTGTTACAACGCAAGTTAAACTTAAGACTTAGCCTTTCTGAAATTAAGAATCTTAAAAAAAATATATAAAGGCAAAGACAAATTGAATATAAAAGAAGGATAAAGAATATTCTAAAATTCAGCCTGAAATTCAGGTCTGAAATGAAGAACCATAGAAAAAATATGAAAGACAAAGAAAATTGATCCAGATTTATTGGAATTAGAAACAAAAATATATAACTGCCTATACATAAATAAATAAATAAATAAATAGGTGGCGCAACACGCGGTAGACATGGAAGGGATCTACAATTTTATGTCGAGAGCAAACAGCTGAATTGAGAAGCTTTTTCAGGACAGTCATACTCTCGGTTGTTTGTCAGACGTTCGCGATAGGTGGCGCTGTAGAAAAAACTATAAGATGTAATTTGTGTTTTTCCGGGGATCGAACCTGGGATCCCTCGCACAGTAGTCCAGCACACTAACCACTACACTACTGCGTCAGCCAACACACAACTATCTATACATACCGTTTTTGATTAAGGCGATTGACTTTCTGTGAGCAAGAAACAAGGTAGTTGATTTCATATGGGTAGGTCCATGGTCCATTGCGTGTGCCCCATAAATTCCATTGAACATAGGTTGAACGTAAATCGGCGCCAAAACCATTCATTTGAAAATTCTGCCACTCGTCAGGTCTTGCACGTTTCCACTTTTTATTCAGTGAATTCCAGGAACTTGAGAGAATGATGGTGTTTTGTGTATTTAAAGGAACTTTGTAAGTTTGCCAATTTCTATACCATCTAAACTGCAAAATAAAATTTGACGGTATTTAATATAAAATCAAAAAACCAATGCAGATACTCAATTACAGCTGCGCAAAGTTTTCTAATGCCACTGTCAATTAGCACTCATTACGCAGACGTCGCATAATCCTTGCGACAGAGTCTCACGCTTAACGTAATTGCAGCCATCGTAACGACGCTATTCAAAATCACACTGAAAATTGTGTGCTAAAGATAAGCATCTATATTTTATGTAGAAATCACTCACATAAATAAATCCATTAATCACATCTCAACTCGAAGTGGGTAGACGAAAAATCTCCATACAATCACATGCGAACATCAAACGGTAGCTTGAAAAAAAAAAAACGATCTCGTAAATCAACTAATTACATGTCTTACATCATTTCACGACAAATTACCAGATCACACATTTTTTTTTATCTTATCCTCGTGCGAAAGATCACAACCGCAGCAACACACAAGCACACACAAGTGCCAGATCACGTGCATTCAACAAATTTGCAGCATGCTTCTGCGACACACGACACGATGTCTTGACGACTAGTAATTACAAATCAAAAGACCACGATCCAAAAGAAGAAGATGCACACGATCGATACCTACACACACAGCGTGCCGTATAGCTGAAGATCCTCCATCCGTGTTGGAGGTGTCTGTCGGCTTTGAGCCAGCAGCAGCATCGTACCACCACCACCTCCAGCAAGTTTGTCTTTCCGACTGAACATGTGCTCCACATCGTTTTATCTATCTGCCGAAGACGGTGTCGTAGAAATTGAAAGTTTTCGCAGATGCTGGGTTTAAAGGGGTGCGCGCGGTAAGACGTATCTTTTGTGTTTTTTCTTTCTTCCATGGTGCGGTAGTCAAAGACATTGGCTAAAGAGAAGACTATGAAGACTTATGGAGGATGTGTGTCCCAAATGCCGGCATTGTGTTCAAGTTTATGTTTATTTCGTTTTAATATTTATGACGATGATGGATACGTGTGTCTTTTGGCAAACGCATTGGCCCATTGACCCATCAATCTAAATCGATGGGGTATATGTGTAGTGTACATGGAAAATGGAAGATGGAAGCGATTATCTTGGCTGCACTGCAATTGACGAAGATGGCTTAAATAAATTTGTGAAATTCGAAATATGGCCTTATGGGTAGTTAAATTGTTGACAGGAAGGTGAACAAATTTGATTTTTATTGATGGCAAACTTAACATGTAGGTATAGGGGTTTTTTTTAGAGGCATAGAACGGCGATGTATGGCATGTTGCGCCGTCTTGTTGGAACCATTTCTTCTCCAAATGATTTCCAATGACATGAAGAATAACAAAATTACGAATCATTTGTCTGTAGCGTTCGCCATTCACGGTAGGTAATGTTTGTACTGGTTTCGTATTTAAGGACAAATGGGACGATGACGCCTTCGGCATGTAAACCGCACCAAAGACTGATTTTTTCGGAATGTAATGGAGTCTCAAGAGTCTCATGAGGATTATGGTCACTCCAAAAATGACAATTCTGCTTGTTTACATAACCGTCAAGCCAGAAATGAGCCTCCTCACTGCAGATGATTTGACGATAAAAATCTGGTTCAACTTCCAGTTGATTCTCAGCCCATTCGCGATTTTTGGAAATAAATCTCCACGATTTGTAAACGTTGTTCTGGTGTAAGTCTTTCCATGGTGATTTGCCAAAGTATATTGAAAAAAAGTTAAATACACTTCATTAGTATGACCAGGGGTGTAGCGAGGGGGGCGTGGAGGGGTGACAAATCAAATGTGGCAAATCAAAGAGAAATTTTCAAAAATTTGGTCTGAACAAAATGTTAAAATAGAAGAAGTGAGTTTGGATTTTCATTACGCTGTTCAAGAGTCGGCAAATCAAAGAGCAATTTTCAAAAATTAGATCTTAGGTTTGGATTTTCATTAGGTCATATAGGTAAACGTATACCTACAAATCGGCATTTTCAAAGGTTCCACATGAACTCGTAAAAATTTAGCTAGTTTCGATTCGATTTTAAAAAGGATGGTCGTCATCGGTGAATATGCCGACTGAAATCCTTAAGATTTTGCGACAAGGTTCAATTTTTTTTAGATTCGACGGTCGGCATCTATGAATTTTCCGACTGAAATCGGTAAAATTTAGCAAGTTTCGATTCTATTTTAAAAAGACCGGGTGGCATTTCTAATTTGAGGTTAAATTCGAAGGAATATGCTATTCGCTAGTTTGTGGAACTCGGCTTATTGATGTGGATTGCGAACTTTGACCATTCGCGGCAAGGGTGTTTTCGCTCACGGCAAATTGTTTGAAAAACAAAGTTTCGTTATTTAAACTGTTTATAAACTTATATTTTTAATACAGTTGATGGCTGAAATTCGCGAACTGCTGCGACCTAAAACAGTGTTCCTGTGAACGGACTGTCAAAACTTGCGAATATTCGTTCGTTCGTAGATAGTTGGTCCTTTAGGTCCCATACAAACGAAAACAAACAAAATCTTATATCCGAAAGACCACCGAATCGATTGAGTTCAAATTTACAGGAGATCTTAGGTATTGGCACGGGATATTTCGTGTGAAAATTGTTCAAAATTGGACAAAGGGGTGTTGGACCTCCCATACAAAAAACAAATTCTATGATTGGGTGAAATTTGATGACGTTAGATATAACTCGATAATCGCTGTGCCAATTTTTATGATTTCTATACAGTCGGCAAGTTCCTGTAATAAGTCGGCATTTCAATGAAAGTTACCCTACCAAGGCTCGAAACCCTAGTAAAACACCCTCATCCTGAATCAATTCTGCTTCTAAATAAATCTAATCTTTATAGACGCATATTCCATAAATGCATGATGTATAGCATGTTTCGTCAGTCGTAAATTTCCAAAACAAAAGTGCTCAGGAATGCAAGGCTCACAGTTTCATTCAAACGCATCGAGGTAAGTCATTTAAAAAATTTTCAACTTAAATTGATCGCCATTTGAATTAGCACATTTGTTTAAAACAAAAGAGTTCAACTGCGAACTGCCTTCTTGGCAACTGCTTTAACTCCCAAAATAATACTAAAACCCTGGAATTCAGAAATGTAATTTGAGACAGTTTATACTTCTATGTGTAGTCATTAGTACTACACCCCCCTGTATATCCACCAGTCCTACAACCGCAAATGAAACTAAAAACCAAAAAGTAGGTAAGGTCGGTACTCCAATTCACTTTCATGGCATTTCTGTCAGAACGATGAAATACCATCGTCTAAAATGCTAAACACTCCCATCTCCCACTTAATAATTCCATTCTACCAAAAATACTAACCCATCCTTATGGCTATAAAAAAAAACCCGAACTAAGGTCGCTAATGCTAAAATCTTGTAAATTGGATTCTTATTGCACCACATGCCGCTATTATGACTTAATAGAAACATTTTTAGAAATAAAATTTTGATAAATAACCACTGGCAAGTGTAATTAATCTGTTCCCGCGATCCATGGGTAGGGTAACGACTAACGAGCTTGAAAGTCTATAGGATTGACGATTAGTTCCTCGCTGTCATAGTCCCAGACACACTTGAGTGCAAATCAAATGGGAAATACCCTGTGCGCATGTGTCTCTGTTAAAGAACAGAAACTCGTCGTTTTATTGTTGGTTGCACGAAGCTTGGTGTTAGTTACAATTAATCATATACAACCACCAGTTAGCGTGCGGAATGCTCAGCATTACCATTTACCAAGATGCTACCAGTAACAAAGTGATGTGTTAGACAGACACTATACCAACCACCCACTACTGTATAAGGTGGAAGATGTTCAAGATGCCGCCACTCGTCGGTGTATGATATATAGTAGTGTCATGTGTTGGATCCTCCTACATTATCACGACAAACAGCAGGGGTCCATTAGAGTGCAAATTCTTCTAACTCTTGGAATGAAAATTGATTAGTATGGATGGGAATATGCTGGCGAAATTGTATCACAACCTTTGACAAATGGTTAAAATGCATTGCTCATTAAAGCAATTGTGAATGTGAATGGATGACAAATCGGTATGGGAAAAGATAATCGCAGCACGAAGACTTTTCGAAAGATGGGAATACAAGGTATATAATTGAAGTTGAACACGCATCCTAAAAATTAAATAGTTGGCGCAACAGGCGTGTAGACACTCTAGGCCTAGCATCCTAAAAAAATGTTGTAACTTTAATTTGGGCAATCTTTTACAATGGACCTAGTACCTATATAGAAGGCAATGCAAAGCGTCATTTTGATCATTTATTTTAAAATATTCTACCTAAACCTATATTGTTATCCGTCATCTGCCCACAACATCGATCTAGCTTTTTTGAGCAGGGAAACCCATCTTGCTCAAAGGTATAATAGTTTAGAGTAGGTCTGCACAATGCAGCTCGTCAAGTGAGACAGACGTATTGAGTTAAGCTCTCATTATATCCGTATCTGGTCGAACAGGGCGCTTGGCGAGCTCGCGCAGTGTATCACTATTCACTATATATGCTTTCAAAAATAATTTAACTAAAAGTATTCAAATATTCAAAAATTCCAATGTATCTTGAAATAACGTTTCATGCAGACAGCACGATTTTTGATAATAAAATTCAATAATTTGGAAACGTTTTTCGGGCGTTATTTTTACCCCTATTGAGGTATCCATTCGAAAGGGAATTTTCTCAGATTTGTACGAAATCGGAGCAATTCTATTCGAGGTATCCGTTCTGATTCACTTTCGGAAAAATTCTCTGATGGCATGTAGTGAACACCGCGGCATTGCCATATACCACGTTCTGCCATTAACTTTTGACATCTACACGGGAAATTTCTTCCGAAGTTTTTCGACCAACTGCTGCGGAATATTTTACAATTATGGGAATGTCAAATGAACGCGTTTATATACTTCATTTATTTTGTTCCGAAACGGATATCTCGAACATATGGCCGATTCACAATACAGCGAGAGAGCGAGACGAGAGCGAGATCGAGTCTAGAGCGAGTTGTCAAATAATTTCCAATCAAAGGAAATGCATGCACCAATACACAATGGCGCGAGACTCGTTGCCTCGTCTCGCGACCATTTCGGAAATTTTGAAAAATCTCGCCCGAGACACCGATGACATTTACTCTCTGAGTGGGAAGCGACGTCATTTTCATAGAAATGTACTTAAGGTTGCCACTTGTATTTTCTCAAGCAAACAGGGCGGCACTTTTATCGTTTTTTTTGTTATTATTTTGATACGGTTCGATTATTCTGAGAAATTTTTAAATAAGTCAGCAATGTTAGAACTTATTTTCCCATAATAATGAATGACGGTGAAAAGGGGAATTTCGTATTTCTTTAAACAAACATTGCCCCGAAAATTATATGTTTTGAGTGTGTTTCTTTTTGATTTCTGGGTTATTGGGGGTCATTTTCTTGAGCAAATTTTATTAGGATGTAAGACTGTAAGCTTTTTATAGGGATTCATTGGAACCTGTTCTGGAATTGACTAAGAAGTTCAACAGAAAACCACAGTTGTACGTACGTACGTACGAAAAAATTAATAAATTAATTTTCCAAAAAAATGTAGACTAGATTAAACAACACGTTTTTGATTCGAAAAAAATCTTTTTTTATTTGAACACACACCAAGCGAAACAGAATGTAGCAAAACAAAACGTTTTGTTTTCGAGTTTCGGTCGGACTCAGACAATGAAGTTGTGCAAATCTTATTTACATTTCAAAAACAACGACATGTAAATTTTGTTTCGTAAAAACAACAGGTTAACTATCGGCAACGAAACATGTTTTTCTGTTTTGCTTTGGTTTTTATGTTTTGTTTTCTTTGGTGTGTGTTGCGCTCTAAGAAAGTAGGCAATTATCGTCAACGACGCTGGTTCAAAACAGTTTTGTTGCATTCGGTGTGTGTTATGCTTGTATACAATGGCATGTATTTTCGACAACCACCACCGAAACACTTAAAAACAAAAACATCTGTTTTGTTTCATTTGCTTTGGTGTGTTTTGCCTCATAAGAAACAATGTGCTCTTGTTTCACGAAACAAAAAAACACGTTTTGCTTTATCGGGTGAGTTTTCAACCTTAGACAACAATTGCTTAATTTTTTTAACTAACTTTATAATTCATAAGCAACATTTTAAGACCAAGATTGAGTTCAGTCATTAAGTTTAAGTGCTCAAAAAAAGCAACAGAATTTTTTTCGGTAGCATTTTACTGATAGTTATAGCGACTGATGATAGCGACGCCTGAAAACTGCGAATTGGTTGTTTTTAGAATATTCAAACTGCATGCAATAGTGCTAAAAAAGCAATAAAAGTGCAGCTCTGTTTTGTAAAAAAAATCGAAGTGGCAATATGGTTTTGTAGTTTCAGTGGTCCCTCTATTCGTTGTCAGAAAAACTCGCCGACGTACCACGTTTCATTGTGAATTGCCGGACGAGGTTAAAGCGAGAACGAGGCGAGAGCGATTCTCGCATACTCAATGTCAATATTCGATCTCAATCTTGGTTTTAAAGAGTTTTTTTATTTAATCGTCGCTTATAAAGGGTGATTCTTATGCTGTTTGGTTTTTTAGCCTGATTTTTTTGACAGTTGACGCGTGATTCGTGAAACGTGTCAAAGTAAAAAATGCTCAGTCAGAACTGCCATTTCACCATGGATAGACTTACGCCCGAACAACGTTTGCATTTTATTACAAAAAATCGTGTTCAGTAAAAAATGTGTTTAGAGCACTTCGTCCATTTTATGGTCGTCGTAATCTACTGATCAGGCTACGTTAATAATCAAAATTGCCGTATATGGTCTGCTGAGCAACGAGAATCATTGCAAGAACTACCAACACTGAACCAAATTTGGTAGTGATATTGACAAAAAAGTAGGTAGACTTGAAGAAATGGTGATCAATATAAGGTCAACACCTCCTGTCTGTTGTTTTGACAAATATTTTGTTATATTGAAAAAATATTGTAATTTTGAAAAAAATTCATTAAATTTTTCGTTCTGGTGTTAAATCCACAAAAATTTGTTATAGTGACAAAAATGCATCATTCTATCATGTTCTTCATTTTAAAAAATATATTCTTCAAATTGAAAATACTTTCTTCAATTCAACGCATCGTGGCACTTTAAATTAACGAAACTTTCTTCATTTTTACGTATTATTTCTTTAAATTGAAATTTAATTCTTCATTTCAACTCTTCACTTTATTGATATTGAATAAATATTCTTCAATTTTACGCATCGTTTTTCTTCAAATTAACTTACTTATTTATTTAAATTAATGATTTTTTCGTCAGTTATCGCTTATTTTTTCCAAACTGACAACAAAACAAAAAAGAAACACTTTTTAATGTCAAAAACTTTTATTTTCTTAACATTAAGTAAATTATAAAGTTGAAATTTTTTTGGAACTTACATCTATACATATTTATAAGAGAATATACTTGAAGATATTTTGTGTCATACTTCGATTTAATGAAAGCCGGCTTGGATAAAGGTCCTACAAGGTCCTAGCTAAACTTGGAAAAATTAAAAAAATGGAAATTTTAAAGTTTGATTATAGCTTATGTAATTGAGAAATACAACGACGTTCTTACCTTTCATTTATGATGATCATTGGCTGAATTTTCTTTTTCTTGTTGCATCTCCTCCGCACATATCCAACGGTTGATCCAACTAGGAGGAAGCTAGTCTAGAAAAGCATGTTGCTTTTTGGGAAAAATATTATAAAGTGAACTTTTTTTAAACTAATTTTTTTAGCTGCGAATATAGGTAGAAGAATCATTGACGTAATTATGAAAAGTATTTCTATATTACTTACGTTTTTTTTATACAAATGTGTTTGAGAAACACTTAAAAGCGTTTGCAAATAATTGCTTTACTTTAATTTTTATATTCTTTATCCCGACTTCACTTTGGCAATTCACGTTATAGAATAAAACTTATCACTTCGAGCGCAACAGCGAATAACATTTTAAAGAAACTTCTTCAAATTGATGAAAACCCCATAAGATTTTAAAAATATGTTAAGAAAAATTGTTGATTTGAATAACTGATTTTTCTAAAAATGAATAAAATATTTTCTTCAATATCACCTACGGGATTTAGTTCACTCAACGATTTTAGTTTGTCAATATGACGAAATTTCATTCGTTTGAATAAAATACTAAATCGGACAGAAGTTGAAGAAATTTATTGATTTTGAATATTCAATTTTCAATAAAACGAAAAGTTTTATGAAAAATTGTCGATTCGAATAATAAATTCTTCAAAGATTGACAAAATATTTTCGTCAATATCACCTACGCGATTTGGTTCAGTGAATGCATCAACAAAAAAGTACCGTTTGGTGTGGTTTATGGGCCGGTGGCATCAATGGGCCGAATTTCTTCAAAAATGATGATGGCCACAACGTTACGGTCACTGATTCTCGCTATCGTTCGATGACTTCGGACTTTTTTTTTGCCCAAAAGGGAAGATCTGGGTTTGGTCGACATGTGGTTTCAACAGGACGACGCACGGTGCGAAATTCCACAGTACGCCAATCCATGGACATATTGCGAGGCGAATTTGGTGAGTAATTTATCTCATGTTTTGGACCTGTGAAATGGCCGCCTATTTTTTGTGGGGATATGTGAAGTCTCTCGTCTATACGGATAAGCCAGCAACTACTGCCGCCTTGGAAGACAACCTAACTCGTGTTATTGGTGAAATACCAGCCGCTATGTAGGAAAAAGTATGACAAAATAGGACATTTCGGATGGACAACTTGAGTCGTAGTCGCGGTCAACATTTACACGAAATAATATTCAAAAAGTAAATGGTAAGAATTGATTTATCAACCCTAATAAAAATTTCACTCAATTTTGCAAATTGTCGTTGTTTTTTTTTTTCAATTTTAAAATCCAAACGCTTAAAAAATCACCTTTTATATTGTTTCTGCTAAAAAGAATTATTTGCAAGAGTTACTTATGGCTTGTTTTAACTCCTATAACATTTTTTTTAGGTGCCTGACATAATGGGACAATATTTGAGAAGATCATACATACAACCAGTAGGAGTAGGGACGTTTTATTGACCACTTTCAGATAGGTACTCTTGTGCAAATTTTTCAGTCTCGTAAGTACATCTAGCTGTACATCTGTTTGGGAAATGGCAAGATTCTACGAGGTTTCGTATAAAATAAACATAATTCGAGACATGTTTGGCGACTAAGTGAAAAAAATTCTATGTATATAGATTAGGACTTTAGATTTTCAAACGCGATGCCACCGGAGGCAATTAGGACAGTTAATCATCCAAGTATCAGCTAAACAATAGGGAACGTTGCCTGTTTGACTTCTGTGCTTGTGGTATACAATTCTATTAGCAAGACATCGTCCTATACACTATACTGTCTTCAAGACTTCTTGAGGTGGATAGTTATTGACCCGCTCTACATATTATTAGATGACCCAATCGGACTTTTTCGTATAGCTATTGTTGTTAAATCTAGAAGTAGATCGAGTATAGTAGATCCCATCAATGCAAAAAAGACCGAAAATCACTCGAAGAATTTTGTGATCAATAAAATGACTATCTTCATCGGCCTTCTACGCCATAGAGCAGGAATGGTATGATGTGGTTCCTATATAGAGCCTTTTGAGTGTTTTTGGACAACCTCTCAATATCACAGCCCAATTGCCTTTTGAAACAAAAGAAACAGCGATTGGCAAGTATAATTCGTTCCCTTTGATTGCTGAATATTACTGACTTTACAGCCGAGCTCGTACCCCTTAAATGCCTCAACAATATTGGTGCCATTATGACGTTCTTTCCGATTACTCGATGCTTTGTGGCTCTTCTTGAGAACAGCCCATTTTTGACCTCATTCACAACCATTCATTCCATTTTTTCTGCATCTGCAGGTACAATCCATTTTTGTCAGAGGTTGGTTGGTTCGTAAGCAATCTTTTTTTTACCGAAGCACAATCCACAGCCCAAACAAAAGGGCCAGGCCATTGTTTGAACCCTTTGACAGGAGCTCGGATATTCCGCTGACAGCAACCCACTTCGGGGATGTGAAATCTGCTATTTATTTTTGAGGAACTTTACTTCTCAAGTTCCAAGACATAAATGGTTTTTTGGTAACCAACAAATTTTTTTTTTAATTTTTAAAGGTGATTTTGAGAATTTTTAAGAGTCTGCAATTTTAATACGACAAAGCGGAGCTGATTTCATTTAAAAAATTTAAGTATTTAAGGTATCCTGAGTTCTATGTTCCATAAGCCTTTGAGGTCTATAAAAAATGAAGTAGCCTTTCCTTTGGAGAAAGTAGTTGTAGCAATAGTTAGCCGAAAGAGCATCCAATCTAGAGGGATACTATTGACTGTGGTCTATGAGTTGAGCAGTCAATTGGACGCCTTGTTTGTGTCTTGTTACTTGTGTATTTGTTGCTGTGGTCGGTCCATGCCCTATATGCCAATAATCTAGAGACTTTAGACGATCTCAGGACTGACAAATTGCAACCATATCGATTTATGACCTGAAAAATAGGGGACAGCGCAATTAGCCGTACAGGAGTTTCCGTGAATACCATTTGGATCATATCTAAATCATTTTTTTCTTTTTTCTGTAAGACAGTTTCGCAGTTTTGAAACTCCTTAAAAGTCATAATACTAGAAATACAAATTCCATAACTCGTATAGCGCCAAAGATCCACCACCTTCCTGAAACATTTTCCCGAACGATGTTCAACTACTAGGTACAACAAAATCCAAGAAATACAACCTGAAGTCCCCTTCCACGAAAATATCGCTTTCTGCTCGAAAACGTATCTAACTAAAGCTACAGCAAATCCCCATATCGCTACATCAGCAATATAAAACAATGGAGATGCCCTCAACGCTCAACCCTCAGCTCGTGTTGTTCCCTTATCTAACATATTGAATATTCATCAGTACCTACGGTTTGTCCTTCTGTCAAATACCAATAAAAAAGCAATAACTCTTCCTAATTGCACTGAAATCATACAGTGAGCTACATACAAGTATATTTCTGTATCTTCTCCATTCCATTCTTCTTCATCGTGCATTCCTTGGCCAAAGAGGAATTTTTCAATTTCAATTCAAGCAGAAAAACAGAACAAACACAAAACAGATAAAGAGATTTATTAGATATGCTACTGCTAATCACTTTCCAGTACAAGGTAGGGTTCATCAACGAACAACAAGTAGTCAATAAAGAGATAAGAACACCGCTGGTATCTACAACGAAGAGAAGAAGAAAAACGTTATAAATTTTCGCATTTAAGCAAAAGATCTAACACAAGATGTGTACACAGGAAGCTCTCTATATGTACCCCATTACCACGGAGGGAATAGTACACCAAACAAAGCAAAACGCTTTTCTCAGTCGTCTGAGGGGCTGTGCCTTAAAATACTTAAGTTTAGTCTCAACTGGTTGATTGTATAAATACGAAGATCTCAAGTAGTGTAAAGAATAGTTGCACGTCGTACGAAGCTATCTCAAGCTCATTAGATACGCTGCACCTTGCATTCGGTGCGTTTTCTCAGTGTGAGAAGTTCTTAAATAGTTTGGCAGTGCGCACAGTATTCGCAGTGTATCGATTCAAGTCGGTTGATTAAGCGCGCTTCGAAGGTTGGATTTTTGCCTTATTCCTATCACAAGTGGATTACCGATGATGGAAAGGACTAAGTTTCGAGTAAGGATTTGAGGCGCAAAATCAATCTTCGACCTCACTGACGTGTTTTTGTTTAAGGATGCCATTGGACTGGTCATACTGCTCTGCGTGAGCGGATGTCTGAGTCAGCAGAATTCGATATTCCAGCAAACGCCCTTTAGAAGACAGCAGGCACTGCTGAGGCAACAGCCCTTCCCCACCCAATTACCACCCATTGTACCTCCGGTAAGTTGTTTGCAACAAAGTGTCATCGAACATGCGCCGCTGACCACGTGAATCAAACAATTCTCAAAGCAATTTGTCAGAGCTCATGGGAAATCTTATCAGTGGTCATAAACAACAATATAATGTCCGTCGTTTTCCTACACATGACGTCAAAACAAAATCGTCGAGGAAAAACAAAAGAGTTCAACTGCGAACTGCATTTGAAAATTTAAAATTTTTATTTCATTTTTCTCAGCCTACTTATAGGGGCTACGGCCAATACAATCCACAAAACTACGTTCCAATCACTGCCTACCAAAATGAGCTGAACTATGACGGCAGTTTCTCCTATGGATACTCGGCTGGTGATGGTACAACTGCACAGGCACAGGGTTACATCAAGAATCCCGGAGTTAAAGACTTGGAGGCCCAAGTTGTGCAGGGATCGTACTCGTATACATCACCAGAAGGCACTCCAATTCGTGTGACCTATATTGCCGATGAAAATGGTAGGCCGCTCTGTTGTCATTGCGTGTTTCATAATATTCTTCTCTGTGCTTTATTAGGTTTCCGTGCAGAAGGCGCCCATATACCAACTCCGCCACCAATCCCCGATGCAATCGCGAAATCACTCCAATACACATCTGCTCTCCAGCCGTACAACCAAAATATCAATCCCAACCTGAATCCCTATCAAACACCCTTCCAACAGTTCCAAACCCAGCAGCAATTGCGCCCAGGACAACTGACACCCCTGCAGCTCCAGCGAAAAATCTATGACCAACAAAATTCAGGACAATATCAACCAGATAATCAATTCTCCCAACAGAGACCTTTTGGCCAGCAATTCCAGGAAACTGGTACAACATCGATACCACAGCAACAGCAGCAGCTGAATATACAGCAGCAGCAGAAGCAAAACATTCAACAGCAACAACAACAGCAGCAGCAACAACAACAGCAACAGCAGAACCAACAGCAGCAACAGTTGTTGACACAGCAATTGCAGGGTCGTCCGAATCAGCTGATTAATCCCTTTGCTTACAACAAGTATCGGCGTTACAAGAAATCAATTTCAGCTTGAGAGGGTGATTTGCGACTTGAACGGCTTACTTTGTACATGTATCCTTAAATGTTGTTCGTAAAGTAATAGTTAGTGTTTTTTTTTTTAAGAAATAACCAATTAATCGATTTGCTAATGTACTTACTATAATATACTCGTATATACTCAACTCAACTCATACCATATGATACAATAGTCAAATGTTATTAAAAGCAATAAAAACAAAAAAATTTAGTTAATTGAAAAAGTTATTCCGCATAGTCTGAGACGGAGAGAGAGGTGGACTAAGTGGAGTGGAGTGAATGTGGGACCTCAATTTAAGGAGAGATATTCAATTCATATGTCGTTGGTCAAAGTCATATTCATTTCAAGGGACAAGATACATTATATTGGCCGGCTAAATATTTATAATATTAAGTTTAGACCGGGCAATCGACAGCCAAGGAAATTTTTACATTAGGCCAAATCATTCAGGAATTTTAAGTTGATGCATCCTTTTATCGAGAGCCTGTGGTGATGAGAGCAATTTTTTACCGCGTTTTCTACAAGGGGATATCAGTTAAGGCAGTCGTTAAATTTTCAGCTAATTCCAAGCTAACACTAAAAACAAAAACTTTAAAAGGCCCTAAGGGAATTTCGGTAGAAATTTTATTTAGGGACTTAACTTGATAAAAGTGTTGAGATATCTAATTATGAAGAAATTTGTAGAGAATGGTTCAATAGCTTATCGAACAGTCAGAGTACGTCAAAGAATCGATCGAAAATGTTGCTGATGCGGTGGAAGAGAGTGTGCATGAGAATCAAAACGTTTCAATTTTTAGTCGTAGGGTCAATGTTGCCAGATTTTTTTTCCAAAAAACTGTAAATTCCCAGAAAAAAAACTGTATTTTCAACCAAAAAACTGTAACCTTCAAAAACCAAACGATTTTTTTGAAATTACGTTTTTTTTAGTTTTATTAGACAAAAATAACACAAAACAATTCATTTTAAATAAAATAACATGCTTAAATACGAAGCACTACGATTTAAAACACATTTTAATTTATTCTTTCAAATCTGAACTTTAAAAAAAAAAAACTGTAATTTGTACTAGGAGGTCATTTTAAAAACTGTAAGCTTGTCTAAAAAACTGTAATTTACAGTTAAAACTGTGAATATGGCAACGTTGCGTAGGGTACACTTTTTTGTTCTACCGATAGCGCGGATTTTATCTAAACCAAATTTTATGAAATACTATGTTTTGCCTGCGGCTTCGTTCGCGCAGTCCTCAGGATTTGGCATAGAGAGATACAGAGTACGTAAAGACCAGTAGTATATGCTCCATTCTTACAGAATTCCGTTTGAATATCTTTGGAGTAGGTACCCTCGATTTGGATGAAGCGATAATCCTATTCAATGGGGCGAGGGGTTGGGACGCATTACAAAGTCTTAAATTGATACGACGAACGGTTCATGAGTTATGAAAAAGTCCCCCTTAAAAGGGCTCATCGCCAATAACTCGGGCCCCAAGAAAAAATTTCACAAATCGGAGAAATCAACGAAAATACGTGGAACTTCCATAAGTCGAACTCTCAAAATGAAAGAAAATAAATTCGAGTTATGGAGGCCAACAAAAGTTGAAAAGTTGAAAACGCAGAGTTCTCAATATAACTTCGAGTTAAAGAAGTTCGTGTTATGGAAGTTTGACGTAATTTCGTTACGCTTTCTTTTTTCCATGTCTGATATTCTCTGATCTCAAATTTTTCACTTTCAAAGCATTATTCGTAGAGGTATTCATTCGAAAAAACTCATCCTTATTAACTTTTCCGCAATACAAAAACACAACAGGAAAAAAACCAACAGATCTCTCAAAATTTTGCTTGAGAAAATGTGTAGAACCAATGGGCACGCTAAATTTTGACAGATGAAGTACAGTCTGAAATGAACATTTGAAAGAAAAATTTGAAAAAAAAGTCATTATATTCGGAAAATGATTGACGGAAATTAGTTTTTCATTTGGTCCATCTTCTCATATTATAAAAATTCCGGGTACATGTCATAACGCCCGGTGTCATAACGCCCTGGGGCTTTAAATCACTTTTTTGTGGGCTTTATGACACTATAAGAAGTGTAGTAACGCCCCAAAAGAGGAAATGAAATAATACCTTCAAATTATGGGGGGCATGCTGCCCCCTGCAACCCCCCTGCTTTGGTTTACTGTCAGATGAAGGTTTGTGGTGTTATTTCCTTTTTTGGTGCACTCGGGCGCTATGACACATTGAGAGTGGGCGATATGTCACTTTTAAAAGTGTCACAGCGCCCGAGGGCCTTAAAAAACACTTTGCTCTAGAAAGCAGAAATTTTGCATCCCTTTATGTTGTATACAAGGAATAAGGAAGGATATTTCAAAATTCAACACTTAAAGGGGGAAAAAAGGGGGGTCGAAGTTTGTATGGGAACATTTTTATTTTTCATCCAATTGACTTCAAACTCGGTTTGTATACTCTCTATCAGAAATAAAGAAAATTTATTTCTCCGATTTTGGAAATTTTTTCTTGGGGCCCGAGTTATTGGCGATCACCCCTTTTAAGTGGGCCTTTTTCATAACTCAACGTTTTCGCGTCGACGAATTTTTGAAGGAAGTTTATTTTTAACAAACAGCTGCTTTCTGTGACACTTATATCAACAACGCACTCAAATGTCAAAATTTACTTAGGGATTTTGCAAATATTTGGAGAGCAGATAAAATTTAATTTGGCTCGAGCTATGCATATCTACCTACTTAGCTTTAGTTGAGAATTTAGAATCCCCTTAGCCGAGCTAAAACATAAATTTTTTATTTCAGACTGTACTTCATGGACGTATCTGTCAACATTTTAGCGTGCCCAGTAATGGTTCGGCACATTTTCTATAGCTAAATTTTGATATCGTGATGTTTTTTTTTCTGTTGTGATTTTCTGTTTGGGAAAAGTAAGTAAGGATGTGTGTTTCTAATGAATACCTCCATGAGGAACACCTTGAATGTCAAAAATGTTGAAAAGTCCTTAAAGCAGACAAAAAAAAAAAAAAAAAACTGCAACGAAAATGAAAGGCTTTTATCATCGACGAATTTTTAAAGAAAGGTATGTATTTTCAAAGTAGAGCTGTTTCTTGTGTCACTTATTCACCACGCACTCTATGTCAAAATTTAGTTAGGAAAGCAGCTAAAATTTAATTTCGCTCAAGCTGGCGTAGTACTGGCCTTTACAAACAATAAAATGAACAACATTGTTGACGGCTCGCTAAATTGGTTATACACTTATGCAGGATATAGATTGGACACGCAAGTACAATGTTATTGGGAAATGTGTTTTATTGTTCTTTATTTTTGTACTTTTTTCAGCACTTTTGCACAGCTATATGTTGGACCCATTTTAGCTTTTTTTTGCTGCAAACAATAGCTCAATCGCCGTATTAATCCTACCTTAAACTTTTTTATACCCGGTACCACACTGTGGTGAGGGTATATTCACATTGTCATTCCATTTGTACGGCCGTAATTTAAGAGCTATCGACTTGAAATTTGGTACGTAAGCTTTTATCCACCAAACTGAGGCTAAGTTCGAAGATGAGCAAGATCGGATGAAAACTACTACTACCTCCCATACAAAAATATCGGATTTATATAGCTTTTTGATGTTAAAAATTAAATTTAAATAGCTACAGTAACGATAGCAAGTTTAAACTTTGCACATATTGTTTCAATAATATTTAAAAAAAATTTGACAAAAAATGAGCTTGGTCAAATAAAAAATACCCATACCTCCCATACAAATATGTATATAATTTTTTAATACATACTAAAATATTTTTAACTTTCTCTTATACGTATAGTAAGAGAAAGATATTGTTTTCGTACAAAATTTCGAACTCGAGATTTTGATCAATTCTGATATTACGATGATAGGGGAACTCAAAAAAGTGGGTCTCGCAATTCTGTCCGTCCGTATGTCTGTCTGTCCCACCCCTGGGGAATCTAAACGCTTGGACGGATTTGCTTCAAACTTCGTATTTAGAGTTTGTGGGTTTCCCGCTAGGGACGTTTTTTTTTTTTTTATTCTAGCCCTAATATTAACGATACCTCCCATATAAAAATTTTACGAAATATTACGAAATATGTCTAAATTTAGATTTTTTCGAAAACGGCTCTAACGATTTAAACCAAAATTGATAGTTGAGTTAATGTAAGCATGCTTAACATGACTGCATACCCAGTTTTTCCCTAAAAAGTTCAGCAACGGCAGTTTTGAAAATTGGCTTTTTCTCGAAAACGGTAAAAACGATTTAAAAAAAAAAATATTTTTAAGGTACTATTGTCATTCTTAACTTGATAGTAAACTCTGTTTTTCTCTAAAAAGACTGCGTCCTTTGATATCCACCCAAATCCCTAATAATAGTACTTTAAAAAACTGCTCATATCTCAAAAAAGCCATTTTCGATTATGATAAAAATGTTACTTTCAGGTAATGCTTAAATCCATAGTAATACTATTTGCTCAGTTTTGAGCTAAACAGTTGAAAAACAGTGTTTTTTGAACCATGAATGCGTCCTTCGATTTCCACCCCAATCGCTAAAAACGGTACTTTAAAAACTGTTCATATCTCGAAAACGCCATTTTCGATTTGGATGAAAATGTAACTGCTAGGTAATGTTTATATCCTGAAGAATACACCGTACTCAGTTTTCAGCCAAACAGTTTAGTAACAGTGCTTTTCGAATCCAACAAAGTTGTAACATTTGTCAGCATAATTTTACAAAAAACCGCTCTAACGATTTTGATCAAAATACATATTTAAGACAATATAAGCATTTTAAACACGATGACGTAGGTACTTAGTTTTTCTCAGAAAACTCGAATATAGCCGTTTTATGAATATTTCTCAAAAATGACTACCCAAATCCCGACCATTGAGACTACTTTTTTTTAAATAATCAAAAATGGGAATTCGAAATTCATCGCCTACTTGCCTCCTTTTCTAAGAAATTTAAAGTGTTAGTTCGGGCCGGGGTGAAATTTGAAAGTAAGTAATAAAGTGTTGTAGTTAATACGTATGTTCATGTAGTGTGTATTACTTTTTATTTAATTAACAAGGGTTCAGTTACTAAACCTGAGTACATCTTAAGTGGGTATGATTTTAAACGTAAAATTTGCTGAAATGACTCTGAGATTCTGCAAGATTCGCAATAAACGAGAAAGTGTCGTGCGACCCAGTCGTGCACATTTTTTTTATTTTACAATTATACAGTACCGGGTATTTGAGCTTCGGCATAGTCGAAGATAATTGTCTTACTGGTTTTACTTTAGCCTTAGATCAGCTTAAGTGGATAGTTGACCCATGGCGTATATTTCAAAGGGAACAATCAAGAACCCTTAAAGGTCAAAATTAAGCGCAGTACCAAGTTCTTTATATGCTCACTCAGCCCCAACGAATGCAATAATCAACTTGACAACCTATGATTTCATCTGCCTTTTAGTATGCAATGCTTGCATCTCTTTCAAATGGCTAAATCTGCAGCCAATAAGGCGATAACAATAATTCTTCATCAAAGCTTATTTTCAGAAAGCTTTAGCAAATTTATTACTCCATACTTTTTGGATCATCATTTGATGTGGATACATTTCCTTTTCAACTTGTTTCCTTTTCAACTTGTTGCCAAATTGTGTCGCATCTCATCCAAACATTGCAGTTCAGATTGAAAAGGTCAATAGATCGCATTCCATTTGATCACCATCACCAATAACAATTCGAATTGTAATCCATTCAAAATCGAAATGTAGTTCAACCATGACCAAATGCTGAAGACTGTATAGCTCTTTTTCTTCTCTTTTACTGTAGGTAGTGATGATTTACATTGATAAATGCAACTGACTTTTAGCGTTTTGGTTTCAAGTTAAGCAATCGCAATTCAATCGGACTGTTTTACACGTCCAAAGTAAAGTAATTCGATCGATCAGTTTTTTCATGATGCAATGACAATAAAAAAGGTATAATTACTTGAAAATATTGGCTATGGGGTGTGCTGTGTCTTAAATTTGAGGGGTGTCCTTTAGTGGTTGGAAGTATGTACAGAAAATTGTAAGATCTTAGAAATAATTGTTGGATAGTTTAGTGTAGAGCGAATTCACCCTCCACTTTTATGTTTAAGAGGTATCATGTTGCCCCATCCATACTACTATATAAAATGCAACGTCCGTCTGTTCGTCCTTCCATTACTCGAGAACTATTCGTCCGATTTTTCTGATTATTTTTCTGATTTATAGATGTGTGGCCAAATTAGGCCGTAGGGTGGGTGAGAATTGTTGAGGAGTAATGGGGTCGCGGGGAGTAAGGGGGTCTCACGAACTGTCAGCCGTATGAACTTGAAAGTTTGTATGTTGATAGATAAGTCAAAATTTGTACATGCCTCATTCATAGTTTTTCAAAATTCGTCTTATAAGGGTTGAAAAAAGGGAAGCTGGCGGGCGGAGCCGCGGGCGTGGCTAGTCGTTCTTAAATCGTGAGTATAAATGTAGGTATCTATAGGTATACTGCGATTGGTTAATCGTTAATGAATAGCTCAAAGACCGGAACCAACTATAAAACAGAAATCCTGCCCGAAGGAAATAAGCTTCTTTTGTTCGATCCTGATCTCTGAAACGTTTCATACCATAGCCACAGCAATTAACGCTTTTTTTATTCTACTAAATTGACAGCCCGACGACTCCTTTCAAAGTGCAGCAGGGAATGAGACAAAGGGATAGTCTATCTACTGGCGATAAACAATGTACTCACTACCATCGCAGGTGCATCTAAGAGACGTGGAGTCCAACAAAGATCGTTTGTAATTTAAAGACATTTAGACTAAGTCGATGACACCTTCGCGCTAGAAGAAATGTGTCAATCATTTCAAGTGATTGAAGATTTAGTCATCAAGAAAACACAAATAATGGTCCTAGACCGCTCCCACTCCACATAAAGTATATATTATTCATTAATTTTCTATGGCCCTCTTATCCATTAAGTAGGTCGCGGGTGTAGGTTGCTCAAGTGGACCCTCCATAGCTCTCGATTTTCCGCCATCGATTCTAAATCATCAATGAAAATCCCCATACGGGTATAGAGGAGAGATTATGGACTTCACCTAACCATCTTATCCTATGGGTATACCTCGAGGATGCCTGGCAGATGGTACGGAATGTGTATTAGGTATTCAGAAGAACATGCGAATTTTATGGACCCGGTTTAACTAACTCAAGAGATGTCTAGTAGATATCACTTGATGGCGGATTGGACCTAGATGTTAAAGCAGCAGAATAAATAAATATAGCGCTGCCTTTGGGCTTTGTCTGTCACTATAGTTTGGAATTCAAGTCAATTCTCATTTTTTTTTTTTTTTTTTAAATACTTCTCTCGGGAAAGGCGAACCTATAACGCTTCAACAGCGCCCGAGATGTTTGCACTAAGTTGAAACTCTTCGAATACAACGTTAAATCCGAGCCATCTGTAAAGCCTGCAAAGTCTTGGCAAATATTTTGTCGACATTTTGAGTCATACACCATCGTAGACGTCAATCCGTCAAAGGAAGAAATTGTAATTCTTTTATTAACTATTAAGAAAGGTAATATTAAAGTTTGAACTGCTGTTGAGAAGGTAAACGTTGATACCGTTCTGTGTGATGGGGTATTGGCCACTCCATCTATCGATTTCGTACTTGGGCGTTGGTTTCGGCATCTTGTGCGTGAAACTATTATGGGTTCCTACCATGAATACATACTACCCTACAAGGGACATCTATGAAGGAATTAAACCTTCAACACTAGTCAGGCAGAAGTACACTTGAGCAAGACACGAATTCGATTGCTAGCTAAGCTAGACTGGCAGCTTTTCAAAAAATTGTTCTTCTTCTCAGGAGAAGCACAAGCAGCTCAATCTAAACAGACAATCCTAATCTAAGTGGCATACAATTCCGAGATGATGTTGCTGCGTTTTCATCAGTGCTATCTTTTAGATTGCCAATATGTTATCCCTTAATAGTATGGGCCCTTCTATAGTAGAAGTATTCTTACTCGAATGCATTTGGCAAGAACCAGTGAAAACTCTACAAAACCACTTACTCTATGCCAACGCTCCTAATGTTAACTCCATTTTCGATCTAAAATCTTATATAAAAATAATAACCTTTTTGAACCCCCAAGAACTCGCATTAAATTCCAAACTGACCCAGTGATGAATGAGCTTGTAACTGGCAGATGAACCTTACAACTTAATCAATGGTCCATAAATTAATCAGACAGCCACATTCATAACTTACGTTCATAGTATCATCATTAACGTGTAATTGTCAAATTAACACCTCGACTCATTTGCATACAGACTATCCAATCCAATCCACCCAAACGGCCATTAACTCAATGAGCTCTCCTCATTAACGTGCCAAAGAAAAGTTCAATAAATAACGAGCCGCTGGAGATCCCACACCTTACCTTGTCGCGCAGAGATCTCCATGGTCTCAACGACGATGTCTATTCCGCAGCACCCGCACGCTATACCATTATGTGAATCTGCAAGCGCGATGCTCATGCTCGTTCAGCCTCCGATAGAACACGATGACGCTGCAAGGAACATCATGCGGTGGTCATGCCTCTGCTATATTTGTACATTCAGATTGTTAACAATGTGATTTAATGTCATTCCGCCGCCAAATGTTAACATCATGAATGGGCTGCGAAGTTGGTCGTATACTATCGACGAACATGATCTCTCGCAGTGACGCGAACAATCAGGTGGCAGGTCAAATAGTTTGCGCGACCTCTTGCGAAGCGTGATCCAGTTCGAAAGTTTCTTGCACCATGATGATGCCCACCATCACCTATTAACGTCATAAACAAATAATATGCGACCTCTCCGAGCCCAAGTTTATGACGAGTACTTATGCCACGAAACGGAACGTGCACCAAATGACGTGACGCGCGATGATGAGTGCGAAAGTTGAAACGTCTTCTTTGCGCGTCGCGCTTTGGCCGTTTGACCTTCAATCACACGCGCGCGTTCACATGCTAGCCAAGGAATTTCAAAGTAAAAGTCGATCACCATACCAGGTGAACTTGCGTGATGTGTTATGCAACGTGATGCTGTATGAATGAATGGGACGCGAGCGTCTTCTTCATTCAAATGCTGCTTCTGTGAGCCGCGCTTTGTTATGTGCGGCGCGATGGCGATGGCGATGGCGATGGCGGTCTCGGCTTGGAGAGTGATATACGAATGACGATGGCGACGGCGTGATGTTGGTTTAGTGCCCTCTTGGAGTAAATATAAGTTATTGTCTGTTGGCATGAAATGGTTGTATAGCTTCTCTCACATACAAGGCATTTTCGCTGGGAGAGCTCAACTTTTGAGGCGACCATAAAAATCATTGGAATTGGGATTCGAATTGGAAGATTTACAGATACACTTTGGTGAATTATGGCTTTTGGCTAAAATGCGATAGGTTATAGTATGGCGGCGGCTAGGTCCGATGAGTTTGTTCGAAGCTCGATGAATATTAAAAGTCACTGGAGTAATTTAGAGACAAACGGTGTCTAAATAGGAACAGTTTGACCGCGTTTCGAGGTGCAAATTATGTCATGACGGGTAGATACAGTGATAATGGAGATGGGTGCAATTGTGCAGATGTAATTTGGGCTGTAAGGTTGTAGCTTGAAGATGTTTTGATGTAGAGTCACTTAAGAAGGATTGAAGAAGACACGAGCTGGGGTGCAGTGATAATTTCATTATGGGGGCTTTACATTATTATTTGTAAGGGAAATTGTATATCTACAGTTAGACGAAAGTGGTGTAATTTGGCTTTAAGGGATATAGTATTGGAATTTGGTTGATGCAGTTGAAACCGATATGAAACGCTAACAAACATAAATACAATCGATTTTTGTCACCATTGAACGCCACAAGGAGAACAGGAAAAAGTAGTGGAGCAAGTATACATACTTGTCGAGTACCACTTTGAAATTCTGATTCAGTAGACACATGCTTGAATGCTCATTTGCTGTTCTTCGGATGAAGAAAGCTTCGCCTCGATTTTGTGACAAGCTCTTTATCTTGTTACTATTCTAGCTTCCTCAAATTTTTTGTTTGTTGACACTCGGGGCGCAATGCATTTTTGACAGTTGCTTTTGACAACACCAAAGTCGAATACAAGGCTCGACATGACGAAGATCATAAAACAAACACTCAGTCCATCCAGCATTCGAAGTACTAGAGCCTAGTGAGAATTTTCTAAAATTAAAAACACAGTTCATGTCTGAGTTTTATTTAAGAAAAAAGCATACCCAACCACGGTCAAATGTTATTTCCTATCCAAATAAAATATGTCTATGTCGGGTCCTAAAATGTTTATCTATATTTCAGTTCCATATCTCTGTATATCATCTCAAAGCTCTCCTTCTGGCCCTGCTCCCAATGCTGAACTGGTATAATCTGAAACTAAATCACCCATGTGAGGTGAAGAAGCTGTGAGTATTCGCCGTTTACGACTTTCTCAAATGGGCATCTCCACAGTATCTGGTTATAGCCTGAGAATGTTTTCATGCATTCAATCGGGACAAGATTTTTTGGGTCAAAGACTAAGCTGCTTTCATCCTCTCGCAAATAAAGCAATTATTTTCAGTTAAAAATTTTTGTCAAATTGCAAATAGAATTAAAAATTTCCAGGAGTTAGTCTTACTCAACGGGCATCTGAAGACTATCGTCATAAGAAGCACAATAGTTTATAAAGCTGACGAAAGATCTGAGCATTTTAGATTCAAACACGTTTCTTTAATTAACCTTAAAAAAAAACACATCCTAATGGACGAGGGGCTATATTATAACTAGTGGATCCTGCAAACGTTGTTTTGCCTGCTCGTGCATTTTCATTGTCCGTGTCCGTCAATTTTTCTGCGGCCGTATTATTTAACCGATGTGTCCGGACTGATTCTGTACTCCGTGTGATTCGATCGATATTTCCTCAGCCGTGTGCCCACGAATGGTATTGTCTAGAATCTTGAATCTTGATGACTGTCGAAGAATAGTGTTTGAAATGTATTTTTTTTTTATGGGAGGTATCACGTCCTTTTCTCCAATCCCGCCAGTTTTTGTAAAATGCTTCAGTCAGGCAATGTTCAGATATAGTGATTTAAATAACTTTGTTGTAAGGGTGGTGCCATGGTCCGTTTTCCAATCCCACCCACGCGCGGTTGTTTGCTTGGACAATGCACATCAATGTCTACCATTTTACAACTTTAGCTCCCATGGGTGTCTAGAAATAGCTTTTATTTTTTTTATACGGGAGGTACCACGCCCCTTTGTCTAATTTTTATCAGACTGTCACAGAAACACTTTTGGGCCAATAACAAATATTTGACATTAAAGAGAGTGAGGTAAATAAACAAGAGACTTATGTGATATATAATTCCTGACAATCGGTAAAACTATTTATGAAGTTATTCGCATTTCTGACAATAAAAAAATGCTTAGATTACACATCTCAGAATTTTGTCAATGGCATTACAATGGAATATTGTTTGTTCCCCTCGAGACGGTTTTTGGGCTCATGCCAAATTTTTGTTTGGGAAAAATTACCAGAAAATGTTTTTGTTTTCGAATTTGGAAAAAAATATCAGAATTTTGTTTGGAAAATATGCCAGAAATTAGCAAATTATGCCAGACAGATGTTGGAAAAAACACCAGAAAGTAAAATGGGAATTAAGTCGGATAATAAACATAGGCAACTCGTATTCTGACCTAATTTCCAAACTAATTTTGGAAAAAAGGTCAGAAAATGTTATTTATTTGAAATTTATCGAACTTCACTAACTTACGAAAAATCTCGCATTGCGCGCGGTTTTTTCATTATCAGGAAAATAAAAAATGCCAGAAATATTATTTCTGGCATTTTTTCCAAATATGTTTTTTTTTGGGGTTTTTACCATTTTTAGAAATGCAAAAAAACGCCTGAAAAGTTTTTGGAAAAAATACCTAAAATTTCGGAAAGATTGCCAGAAAAGACTGGTATTTCTTCCTAAGGAAAAAGGGCCAGACTTTGTATACAAATTTTTCAGGGATTTTCTTAAAAAAAAAAAAAAAAACTATGGTGTAATTTCCGGGATCCTGTTTTTTACCATCGAATTTTCCATGAGTAAGGTAAATTTCCCACGACTTACGAACACTGACCTCACCCTTCACCAATAAACTTCTCCAGTCGTTGCTCCATCAGTTGCGTTGGTTGAGGTTAGCTGCTATACTCGAGTCCAAATAATGTCAAGCCATCTGCCGTCTACGTCTTCTTTACAAATTCTAAGCCCAAGAGGATCTAAGCTCAAAACAACAAACGATCTCAATAATTATGTTCCCTGCCACCCGCAAATTAAATTATTTTACTACCTATCGCAGAAGTTTCGGTGAATATCGGCCTAAGACCGAACCTTTATGTTAGCCAGTTCAAGCAAAAAGGTGCGAGAGTATTATTTGTCTTTCCAAAGATGCTATTTTCTTACGGTGATTTTTTGAAGACGCGAATGTGAATTGAGAAAGACCTCAATTTTCGTTGCACTATGTATGTAGCAATTAGCAAAATATTGAATCTCATGCGAAGGAGCCTAACCTCCTACTAGTTTTGACATTCCTTAAACTAGTAGAAGATTACGCCTGTCTGGTCTGGAGTCAATCAGAGGTCAAAGCCTCCCTGCTTTCAGTGAATAATTTTTTTTAAAACAGTGGTTTATATAAATGAAAAAAAAAAAAAAAAATAGAGGATTTTGTAATAGTGATTTCCAAACCATTACAAGTAATTGCGGTCATATTGTTGAAGCTACATCTGTCAAATTGGCTGTCATTTAATTAGTCTGTCTTGCTAAATCAACGTGGAGAGGTATAGCTTTCAAAAACATGTGCAAATGATTAAATTGTATTATGAAAGTGGGTCTTCAGTTCGAATTCGTCGATTTTACGGTCACCATCATCGTCCTTCCGAGAGGATGGATGAATGGGTTCATCAGGAAAATAAATTATCGAATTTGGGACATTAGCAATCGACACGAGATCCACCAAATTGCAATGCATCCAGAGACAGTCACTGTGTTGTGTGGATTTTGGACTATCGGCATAATCGGTCCATACTTCTTTGAAAACGACGTTGGCTATTCCATCAACGTCAACGCCGAGCGCTATTAGTTAATGATTAGCAATTTCTTTCGCCCCAATTGGATGATATGGACACCGACGACATGTGGTTTTAACAGGACGGCGCTACGTGCCACACAGCCCATGACACAATGGACATTTTGCACGAACGATTTCCGAACATGATTATCTCATGCGGATGCGATATGAATTGGCCACCGAGGTCCTGCGATTTAATACCTTTAGACTTCTTCTTGTCAAATTACATCTTAAGGTTTTTTCTACTGCGCCACCTCTCGCGAACGTCTGACAAACATCCGAGAGTATGACTATCCTAAAAAAGCTTCTCAATTCAGCCGTTCGGACTCGGCATAAAATTGTAGGTCCCTTCCATTCCTCCCAAAAAATAGAAACTTACACAAACGAATGATTGCGAGAAGCTAGGCCTACGCCTATCGCCTGTTGCGCCACCTATATATTTATTTTATACTTCTTCTTGTGGGGTTTTCTTAATTCATCAGGTCTATGCCAATAAACTACAAACAACCACTGCCCTAAAAGCCAATACAATCAATGCTATTGGTCAAATTCAGCCTGATTTATGCGCCTGAGTTATCGAACATTGGACGTTTCGGATGCGGGTCAACCAGCGGAACCGCGACGGAAATGGAATAGATGGGCCTTCTAAATATATAAAAATAGATGTAATTATAAGACAGGAAACGCTTAATCCTTTATATTCGTTGGACCGCTAACCGATTTGGATGTAATTAAGAGCGAAACCATCTACTTCCGTATGTTATAGTTGAAGTAGTAAATCTTGATAGAGGTCAAATGCATAAGCTCGTATATTTCGTATATTTCGTTTGTCGAATTGTTTTTAATATTTTTATAGATTTTTCAAGGTTATTTTACAAGTATCTATTTATGATAGGAATTCGGTTCAAATTAAAATCTTCATGATGTATATTGGATTAATTATTTTTTCTTTGTGTATCGAGTAGGTACTTTGTACTTTGTGTTTTTTTTTTGGCATAAAATACTTCCTTCTACTCCAAATTGGTTAAACACTGCCTTCATGCTTGAGCAATATGCTTGGAATGCAAGTCTTGAAATAATTCCAAATCCTACACATGTGTGTAGGTAGATATTTCATAAGCTAAAGTACACCACACACTTGTTTCAAGTTTGAGGTCATCACTTCTAATCATAGTCACTGACCAAAATCTATTTGGTAACGAAGCTATCTAGCCATTATAACATTTCCACTTCTAAGTATAGGTATACACCATGCAAAATTGCAATTACAATTACAATCAAAATTGCAAAACACATTTAATAGGATTCATGTTAACCTCGCCGGACAGCTTGAAACCACTCACCACTATTCAATTAAAAAAAAAAAAATACAAAATAATTTTACATGAATCTTCCAGGCGTCACATTTTCTCAGGCCACTCTCTACCCAAAATTGCGACACTTTCAGTTTCATCGTTTCCCAACAGTTCCTCTCGGTGTGATCTGCCTTCATATAGACAAACCGACTAAAGTCCCTGACATCACACAGTTCACACACTCAATTTACAGCTACATACGGTGGTCGTCTTTATTTCAGGTCCAACCGACCGCATAGAATCTGCCACAAATATTCGCCTCTGTTTGCCTCACATTATGTCCCTGATTCCACTTGGGCCAAAGAAGACGGATTGCCTCGCAATGCAAATCATCCGAACTTTAATAGCTTTAATAAAACGAGAAAAATGCATAAAAGCCGCATCATCTTCGCTGCCCGCCACCGGCGGCGGTGGTTGCTGATCCATCACAAGCTAATCAAACAAAGACTGGCCTCAGATTGGGAGATTGCTTGGCTTTGATATTCCATCGTGGAGATACTGCGCGGCGTGCCCCAAAAGGAAAGACGGGACCTGGGGTGTATTGGTCTTTGTTCATACTTACTCGGGTGCTAGTCGCCATTTGACTTGGTGTTGGTGTAGATTCCTGCCCGCAGCTTATAGGCGGACCAAAAGTCAGCCCGAAATTTTGATTTCTTAATTCATTTGACTCGAATATTTCCTAGAGGTATGCGTATTGGTATGTGTAGATCGCACCCGCGGGCTGTGCTGACACCCTGTGTCGTTTAACATCGTCGTTGTTTGCCAACGTTGCCATCGTAATGCATCACTTGGCTGGAATGGGGGTCAGTGAGAGGAAACAGATAATTGAATGGGATGGCTAATTGGGGCTTGTACTGTACAAGCTATATACAAAACTGCATGCAGATTGTTATTGGTAATGAATTGCTGCTGCATTTACTATGTGCTATGAGTCTGGAGTCGTTTGGAAACCTAGTGCGCAGAGATGAAATGTCGCAACGTAAGAGAGGAGGTATAATAGGGAAATGTTGAGGCCTTGGAGACTAGTAAACTATACGCGGAGGCTCATTTTGTTGCCTATCCTTTGGCTGGATAACTTGACATTTGGTATTAATAGGTATTTGCATTTGGTTAGCTAATGAAGCTGGATATTAGTATTTTTTTTGCTGGGAGTCATTCGGAACTATTTTCCTCAAAAGTTACAATCTTTTTGGAAAATGAACCACGATTGGCTTCACCAACGGCGGGTTAAGATGTTGTTCTTTGACTTATTCAAAACTATAACGCCACAAGCTTTGTGGAATATTAGCAATCGTGGTAAAATATCCTGAAAGTCGAAAATGAACACTGGATTTGTTCTGTTGCGTGCTTTGGACAGAATGTCACTATAGATAGATAAAACTATGAGGTTGCTAAGGACGTTATCTACCGGCTCCGCTATGAACTCAGATGAAGAATAATTCTTGCCAATGCCTCTTTCTTTGTGATAAGAAAGCAACTGAGTTGCAAAGCTATTTCTTGTGGATCTTCGAATCCACACCCGAGGGACGGCGCAGTAGAAGAAGACCGCCACTCAGGTGGCCCATGCAAGTGGAAGGAAATTGATGCTATTTTTAATCTGTTTCTAATACACATTTTTGTACATTCATTGGCAGTTATTGCAATCAGAATCAGTCAGTTACTAAACCGGATATTTAACCAAATGGTCCATTCGATCCTATAGATATTTTTGGGTCACGTTTAAGCTTGCCCACCTTCTAGAAAATCTCGTGGATGACTTAAAAAATAAAACTTTTTTTTAAAACATATCTAAAGCCCAAAGATATGAGGTAATTAAAAAAAGCTATACATTTTAACCAATGAATTTTAACTTTTGTGTACTGACATTTCTCGTGCTTTCAAGGGCACGGGCTAATATTTTGTATTTAAACAATTTTTTAATGACTTATCTAATTTTTTTTTTTTTAATTTTTTAAATTTGATTTTTTTTTTTGTTAAAGTAAATATGTTTGTGCAAGCGGAGGTCTGTGCTATCCTAATGGCTGCCGAATATATTGTTAAGAACAGTCGGAGTATCTGCGTCTGTATAGGAATAGTCAAGCTTCGCTTAAGGCCTTGCTCAACCCTGTAATCCGTTTCAAAATATTTCGGGAATGCAAGAACTCTTTGAACTCGATCGCAAGGCTGAACTCTTTGACTCTTGTCTGGGTCCCAGGTCACACTGGTATTGCTGGAAATAAGATATCCGATGAGATAGCTAAGCAAGTCTCAGAGGATAATTTCTCGGGACCAGAACCTGTGCTGGGTGTTCCTGCTGGGGCTTCCATTGGGGATTGGGTTTCAAACGAACACAATTGTTTATGCCAAGGCTCTACAGGAAGCGAGCAGACTAAACGCATTCTCCCGAAAGTCAGTAAGAAGTCTGCGGCATTCCTGCTGTCTCTCAGTAGAAATGACTTCAGTAGAAATGACTTCCCAGGTACTTATGTTATGTCATGAATATACCACTTCCCACTTCGCTTTTGCTAAGCATCTTAGTGTGCTAGTGTGCTTAAGTGATACCACTGTTTGCGACGTTTGTGGAGGGGACGACGATACCTCGGATCATTTCCTTTGTTATTGTCCTGCTTTTGCTCGGATCAGGTGGCAGATTTTTGGCGCTGATGTGGTGAGTGCCGATACTGTAACCTCTTCATCGCTGAAGTACATTCTCGGCTTTCTCTGAAAGTACACTGGATTTGCTTCCTGGTAGTACCTAACCAGATAAAAAAAAATTATTTTTTTGAGCACATTTTTCTTTTTGTGGAGATGTTCCCCGTCATCACCTTACAAAGTAGGACTGTCCTCCACAAAGGAGCAATGACAATTATGGGAGCTAAAGATTTAAATTATAGGAACATAGATGTGCATCAGCGTTGCCGAAGTGGCACGATCGTGCCTTTTGGACACACAAATTTATTTGTGGCACGGTGGCACGCAAAAATTGAAAATGGCACGCTTTCTTCATTCCTCTTACCTTACTCAAATAATTAAAGCTCATTACATTTCATTAACAAAGCCAATTCAATTGAAAACGTATGAACGCAACCATTCTTCTAAATCCCATTATGAATGCATTTATTTCTTTGCAATCAAAAAATATAGATGCGTCTCTGTCAGAGAATATTTATTTTGATTTTCTTTCGTCTTGCGGTAAGGGGGCGTTCAACATTTGCACAAGAAGAGAAATGATAAAATCTATTCTATAACGTGCACATCTCATTCGTTGCAAAAATGCATATCAAACGCTTGTTCGACCCTCCCAGAGGAATTGCAAGAACTAGCCAAGGATATAATAATAGCTTTCTAAAAAAACAGTCCTAAACGACAAAATGAAATGGAAGTTTTTCAAGAATATTTTCAAATAAAGCAAAACAAAGTAATAGAAAATGATTCCCAGTCGTTGGCCGTCTTTTGGGACAGTTGCGAAATGTTTGTTAAAAAATTAACGGTCTTGACTCATTTTTTTAATTGCTGCAACAGAAGAAAGAATGTTAATTCGATATCACAAAATGATATATCTATGCTATGAAACTCAAAATTCTAAGCCAATATTTGATATTTTTTTGGGAATTGAATTCTTAGAATAGCTTTCAGGTGAGTGCTGATGAAAAATCTTTAATCTTAAGCAACTGTCAACATTTTTATAAAAAACGTTCAGAAGAAATCGAAACAAAATTCCATTTAAAAGACGAGGTACTAAACGCTTTTAAGATTTAAGATATATATAGCTATTTATGTTTTGTAAATAATGTAGTATTTATTAAAAATTTGTTACTTTTTCATTATATAAATTATTATTTAACTCAGACTAAAAACAAAAATAAATATTTATTTTTTTTGAATTTGAAAAAAACCTTTACTTTTTTTTCTTTGGACACGCTAAGGGCACGCTCCTCTGAAAAAAGTGACACGCTTTATTTTTTTTCGGCGGCAACGCTGATGTGCATTGTCTCTAGAACTCTAGAACATATTTAATTAATACAATTCTTGGGCACGGGCAAGGCCGGTACAGCTATAGTCTTTCAATTTAATAATCAGTTTTTCCTCTGTAAGTAATCTTCTGAGAAATAACTCGAAGTGTATTAGCCCCAGGAAGCTTAAATTTGAAGCATAAAGCTATTTGCAAAAAAAGATCGTTAGAACCGGTGCAGTCAGTGTGGACTGATGGTCAATATGTTTATTGAGCTGATCATAAACCAGCAATTCGGAATCACTGTCCAACCTGATGGTAACAAGAAAAGAAAAGTAGCAGAGCTTAGGCTTATGAGGCTAACTGTTTTACTAGATCTCTAACCCAGAGATACGGGTTCTATTGGATCGTGGCTATACTAAAGAGGCCACCAAGTACATATCTAATGTTGACTGTTTTGGTGATTGAAATTCGCCTGATAGTAAGGGAATATATGCGGCTTTGTAGCAGAAGTTGTAGGACATCTTTTGACAACTCTGAACTGAATCTTTACACATAACTTTCATTTCAAACCTACCTACCTTAAGAAAGCCTACTTCTTGCCTAACTATTTGACGGCGTTTGATTCTGTTTCTGTCTTAAATGGCTTCATATAAGGTGTCAACAAATTAAGTGAAATATAAATAGATATGTATGTACTTACATCTGTCGTCCTTTCTTCTGTGTGAAGTCCACTAAAGAGTAAAGACCAACAAAAATTCACAAAAATTCCTGGAAAGGAAATTTCATTTCCCTTAAGCAAATTACATCAATTTGGACTGTCGGAAATCTCGCACTTCAAAGGTTGGCCATGGACTCATTCCTTAATTTAGGGCAAAATGAAAGAAAAGCCATTCATAAAAGTTGTAAACAAACATGGAGCAACATCAATTGCGGAAAAACAAACCAATATACAATTTCCTTTATATTTTTTCGAACATTTTATTCGTTCATTATATGAGTTTATTTTGAGTACAAAAGAGAGGGCAATTAAAAATAAAAAAAAAATAATAATAATGATACAGTATTTTTATATTTATATAATATATATTATACACAACAAGATCTGCTCTGCGTTCTGGTCCACAACGCAGAATGCAAAAGCGTATCAAACATCATGAACGACATTGGGTCACTAGCCATACTAATTGATCCTTAAATCTAAACAGAAAATGTCCATAGAGGTGCCGAGGGAATTTTTACAAAACAATTTTGAGGCATTTTCCTCTTATAGGGAGTTTTGTTTCGTCCATGTCCACCAAAATTTCAGCTTTTTTTTTTTATAAAAAATATACAATCCGAGATAACAAAAAAGAAAAGTTAGCTTACGTTATGGTAAATGGCAAAATACTAAATATTACATCTGGGGATTAAAAAAAAAAGTCAATAAATTATAGCACTTATTAATACAAGAGTATTATTTGAGAATTCCATGAACCGCAGCATATTCTAATAGTTATATCCGGTCTGAGGGCTAAACTGTCCGTTTCCACCACCACGACCACCACCACCACCACCGGCACCACCACCAGCACCGCCACCATAGCCGCCGCCGCCACCACCAGCACCTCCGGCTCCAGCACCACCTCCATAACCACCGCCTCCACCACCGCCGCCATTACGTCCGTTGCCACCTCCGCGTCCACCACCAGCACCGCCACCTCCATTGCCGCCATAGCCTCCACCACCTGCACCACCGTAACCGCCAGCCTTGGCACCACCTCCGGCTCCACCATAACCTCCAGCACCGCCTCCAGCTCCGGCACCACCCTGAGCAGCGGCAGTTGCAGCGAGCGCCTTCTGAATTGCTTCCGGAATTGGAGGAGGTGTGGGCAAATGATCACCCTGTGGCTGGAAGCCGTTCTCGTCGGCAACGTATGTCACGGTGATAACCTGTCCATCGGGCGCGGTATACGAATATGAACCCATCACCGATGGAATCTCGTTGTCGGAGCCCTTGTTCTTGACTTCGCCCTGCTCTTGCGCCTTGATACCGTTGGCTGTTTCGTAGCTGAATCGATACGTACCATCGCCGTAGTTCTCGTTCTCGTAGGAAATTATCTCAATCGGTGGTCCCGATGGTCCAGATGGCCCGGTAGCTCCACCACGGCCTCCGCCGCCACCACCACCAAATCCACCGCCTGGGGCGCCACCTCCTGGTCGGCCAGGAGAACCACCACCGCCTCCAAATCCACCCAATCCACCGTTGCCGCCGGAGAATCCAGGCGTCGGAAGTCCGGGACCACCTCCGGCACCAGCCGCACCTGGTGGTGGCAGATAGTTGTTGTCTAGGCGAGCACTGGTGCTCATCGCAATGAGGGTCGCAAATATCACCTGCAAATAGAAACAAAAACAAAATGTCAGTACGACTGTTGGATAGGAAACAAAGAGACGAAGAACAGTTAGAGACGTTTAGTGTCATCTGATTCACGACTTTCAAATGCTTCCACCTCCACGCCGACGAGCCACAACAATTGCTGCTTCTTTATGTCAGGTTAAAGTACTCGACGATAGCATCTCCATTGCACGGCTAATTAGACAGACACCGATCGGTCGACCTACTGCTGCAGTTTAAGATACAGATACTCGTATACAAATGAAACAATGCGCACACCCAAGAGAACCGTATATGCATTTGGGTAGGACCGTCTCCGCACAGCTTGACACTTCAGCTAGGCATGTGCCCTCCGACGACATCCACCTCCGAGCAAAGTGGCCATTGTGGGTCATACGCCGTATCTCACGACTTTTCGTTTTGCGAAACAAGAATCCGTTTAGCAATGCAGATTCTCTCGGCCATGCAAGTCAGAATCTGACATTTGCTACAGGGTGGACGTGGAGTTGGTGGATGATCAGTCAATTGCCGCAAACATGAATTGTTACCTTGCCAGTGCAAGGAAGAAAGTCGAAGTCTGTTTCATTGTTGCAGGCGACATTTAAGCCAAATAAGAAATGTGTGTCCTTAATGTTGACATTTCGAGATGACTTTCCATTGCACAAACGGATCGAACAATGAACACAAAAATCGTGATTTCAGTCGGCTTGGCGTGGCATCCGCCACATATATAGGCTCAGGCGTGTGGTAGATACTTCTTCGAAACAGGTTACATCTACGAGCGAATGCAAATATCTATCCGACCATTCAACCGATGAACCATATCCGCCATGGATGCACTTACTCATTGGGCCATGATGGTACCGCATCGTTCCGTTTATGTTATTTAATATATCACAGTTCATGAATTGCCGAGGGTGAAACGATTTAGCAATAATTCCCGAGAGAGTGAGGGAGACAGCGAAGTGGAATAGTGGTGGCTGGCAGTGCCCCTGGAACAAGTGATGTTACATCTAACCAGAGCGCTGTTGGCTAAATGTGTAACAATAGGTTGGGATTTGGGATTTTGAAATGGCATAGTGCACTAGTTTGCTGCTTCGCTGTCATATCGGCTGTCTGATGCGGTGGGAAACCTACGGGAGGCTGCTGGCGTCGTCGTCTTCTTCATGCGATGTATAAGAGATGCAATATGGTTGGGAACTGATATAATCAGCTAGGGCAATAAAGGTGTTTTTTTTTTTTTTTTTTTTTTTTTTCGTGTGACCAAGTGGGAGTATTTAACTCACGCTATTTGCAGACAATTAGAAGAGTTTCAACAGTAAAAAAAAATAAAAAATTGTAAGCTGGGAACTTAAAGCCCTTGTATGATGGGTTTGTGTGGGAATTGGGTTAGAGTTTTGTGTCCTTTGACGTACGGGTTTTCATTCGACACTATAGTGGAGTTAAAAAGGTGCTTTGTATAGAATTTTCGGCAGCAATTGTATTGTCGTCGGGTTTTTGAGGGGTCCATATAACGCCGGAGGGCTTACAAAAGACGCGTCTGATTCGTTTTTATAGGCAACTTTGCCTTTTAACTAGACTTGCTATAGGAAACAGTAACCTTGAACATGCTGGTATTCGATTTACGTTACCGCCCTTAAATCCTTCCCCCGAATTTGAAAGAAAGATTTAACTAGGAATTTTGGAAATTACAAATGAGTTTCGGCTTTTAGCGATGTTCTTTCGTCGATATGGATCTGACAATAAATCTATCTTTGTATTCCAAGACACTAAGTAAAGACATCTTTTATACCCACAGCTACGTTGACAACTAAACTTTCAGGCTTAAGGACGGCTTGATGAAGGAAAATATCAAACTAATGAAAATTAATCTTTTTAAATGACTTCCATTCCTAGATGATTTTTCTCCTCCAGATACTATATAAATGTAGTACTGCTGGGGGAATATTGTTAATACATTCTTCATTTAGACGGTTCCATGCGTTAACAATGTCATTATAAGGAATCATAAAGCCCTTGATTGAGCACTAGTTTGACATAAAAATCTGTGCTAGTGAGGGTCGAGAAAATTTATATTTTGCTTTGTTTATTGGAAAGTTTTTTGTTATAAGATATGAGTTGGGTATGTTGATTCAATACATACTTTGTTCGATTCTGAATCCTTTGCATAGAACTGTATAGTCTTGGCGTATTGGTGCTTTTCTAGAAATCTGCTGGGGACTTTGGACTGACTTTAAAAATCCTTGGTCTTATGGCATTCGGTGCCAGAGGCCTTATGGCAGTTTATACCTACCGATATAGATCAGTATGTCAGTACTGTAACTATTGGCGTCATTTTCAAGCAAGCAGGGACAGCGGTATGCAAGTAGCTGAATCGCAGTTTTACTGGTAATACAGACCACAACATCAGAATTAGGTAAAAACTTTAGTATAAAAAGATTCAGCAAAAATATCTAATTTGAGAATAAGAAGAAAAAACTACCTTGGAGGTTGCCATTGTTTAGTTCTTAGAGTGGTTGTCACCCGAAAGTTCAAACCAAAACGAGCACTGACTATAGGTTGGAGTAAACCTATAGAAGACCTTTTAAATACGTTATGCAAAATAAATCCAGACTTTATCCAGACGATGAAAAATTAGTACCTTATACGAATATTCAACGAAAAATCGGAATAGAAATAATTTGCGCTATATTTGGAATAAAGTTGAACTAAGATCTGGCGCCCATAAAATATACCTTGCTTTAGCATTGCCAGGAGTAAGATTGTAGTATAGTGTCAAACGTCAAAGTAAAATAAATAATAAAAAAGAAAATAAATTGTGACTTGATCAGCAGCCACAGCAGAGAGCAGCCGTCCATAGGACAAGATGTTAACAGGATATACCACAATTTCCTCATTTTCAATCTTCTGACTATCCAATATATGCGTTTCGGGTTGACTACGTTCATGATTGTAAGCCAAAAAAGGAGAAGTTAGAACTTCATGAAATGGAGATCGGCTTGCCATTGGGGAAATTATTTTTCGGTTTGCAAAATTGAGGCGATTCGATTAACCGTTCAATCGGTTCTTAAAATTCGATATGAATTATTTCAGACTATAATGTCAGACCGATGAAGTGTTGTTGTGTAGCTCTGAGTCTGAGCATTTTGATATCATTTCTTCTCTAGAACATTCGAAAAATACGTCATTTAATAGAGCGCCCACGAGGTATGCGTACACGGGTGTGTTTCCTATGGTAAGCCTCACAAATTTGCCGTAAACGCATTAGGCCTAAAAGGTTTTGAAAGAAATCAATACTACGTCTCCTTCTTTAAGCCTTATTTTCGACGATCGAATGTCGATATGTTGTCTTCTAATTTTCAAAACAAAAGAGTCCGACAACGAACTGGGGTTTGAAAAAATTATTTAAAATCTATCGTTCGCTCTAAACGTGGTTACCATAAACTGCAGGCCATCAGTCGGTAACAGCAAAATAATATAACGTGTTATACCTATTACACAAATTAAAAATTATCGATCTTTTTTTTAAATTCGTCATCAGTTTTGAAAGTACATATCTTCAACAGCGAACTGGGGTAGTATGGCAACACCAATCGTTGTAAGCATAATCTGCAAACTATCAGTTGGTTTCAAATAAATATTAAAAGATTTTTGGTTATCCTCAAAAATAGGCCACTATTATATTTTTAAAGGCTTTTTTTTAACTCTCTAAGCTTTAACAAAACACGTTTTTGAATAGTTACTAAATATTGGACGGCATTGTCCTTTGCCGAGTACTATTATACGTAGTCATTTAAAAAGGACAATCCACCTCCTATTAAAAATTTAATTTCAACAAAAAATCCACAGCACTTTGTCAAACTTCAACCAGCTAACTTCTGTAATTGGCATGACGAACTTGACTATAATACAGTCACACAAAAACCGATCACTTTATAAGGTCAATTAGTAAATTGAACACTTTACTTAGTCAGAAGATTCTAGCACCTGTCCTCATTTGGAAGGCATTTAATTGAACAAACAAAACAAATTCAAACAAAAATGTTCAATGGCAACAACTGTCAATCATTGCCAGACACACTCTAACTTCGTCTAGTTAAATTTATGTCAACACATTCAATTTCACTAAATTTATTTATATCCTGTTTCAACTTACCACTTTCATGTTGAAAGAAATCCTTTTATCCAAACAAGCTCGTTCCACACTATGAGATCACTTAATATCCCTTTGCGGATATAATAATGTAGATAATTTATATATCGAATTTTTTGGCGCGAAACTTTATTTTGAAATCGTGGGTAGTCCGTGTACAGTACCTATAGTGCAGGTTTAGTCCGATCTATTGTTGGAACTAATGTGACGATGCAAATAGAAGTTCTCCGTCTTTTATATATACACCTTTCGAATGGGGGAATAAAAACAGTGTCTGTTAACCCTCTATGAGAAGATGCGACCACAAACAGGCAAACGACAGTTCCACCACCAAAACAGCAACAACAGCAAGAGGGAACAAAATCAACAATCTAATAGTAGGCATACAACTAAATCGCATTTTATACCAATTACAGACATGATGTGGTACTACCAACAACAGCAATAGATGAGAACACCAGAGCGCGCGAAACAAATATTTTTGAATCCTCCGAGCTCCGACCTCAGGCACCAATACTTTGAGCCAAGAGACACCATCAATTGGCAATTGCAAGGCTAGAAATTACAATCCGCTCACTAATGAAACATTTTGGTTGGGGTTACACGTTACACGCTATACACCTCCCTCTATATCCACACTTTGTTTGAAGCTTTGCGCAGCGTTTTGTTGCAGATACTGTGAGAGTGGTAGTTGGTTCTCACACATGTAATTCGAGATGATGCATTTCCACAGCATGTGCAGTTGATGCGATTTCAGCAACATACTATAAGCTGAGTGTTCCCGAGTCATCGTTGTCTGTCTGAGACTGAGATGTCGTCTTCACATATTTCACAGAGATTGTGTATTTTTTTTTTTTTTTTTAATTTCCGATTGAGCATTATGAATGATGATGGATACGAAGATGTGTGCTGGCTGGCAGATGGATACTTAAAAAATTTAATTTGAAATTAAATTACGAGATCAATTGCAGTATATGAGTTCTGCATTCAATCGGGATGCGGTGCGGCATTTCGTAAAAGATACGCGACGGATTCGATGGAATGTGAGGAACGTTACGTGTGGTAACACTTCATTTGCTAAAGTTCAATGCATTTACAATTAATCTCAATTAATTGTCAGGGTGACAGTGTTAATTAGAGATTGGAGTAAAATGATTGATTTGGTGGTACTACGGTAGTAAGTGTAGGTATACACATGAAGACATTCATATCCTTAATAATGTCAGCGGCGTTAATAGCTGGGTAGGGTATTTAATGATTTGTCAAGATTAATAATGCGTTTGGTATGCATAGCAAATGTGAAGTGCATGTGTAAAGTAATTTTAATTTTATATTACATTTGGAAGTAAGGATTATTATGATCCTATTTACCTATAATAAATTTGGAGAATCTTCACACTTATGAATGTGGCTCAGCTTTTGAAGACGTTTCTTACTTTTAGTATCCTACTCAACAGCAACACAAATATTTTTATGAACTAGCAACACAGCCTACAATAATTGACTTAAATATGACGTAAATATCGTATTATTTAAATTTACCAACGAAAATATTATAAATTTTTAGCATACACCGCATCTAACAAAATACATTGCGGTCACCTCATCATCAAATTGATTCTGATGTTGTGTAAGATCCTGCATTATTCTAGCTGTCCCAATATTTCGAGTTGGCACTGATCCAGACTATTACGATGGCAAGCAGTCACGGAGGGAAAGTGAAAACCAGGATATTTGAACGTCGAAGGGATGTATTTGCAAGAGCCCACAAGTGTGTAGTGCATGCAAAATCTAATCTGGGTTACCAAATTCAAGTACCTGTAGAATACCATCAGTGAACACAATGCGATTTGTATCCTATTCCCAAGGAGATACTCCCAGTTCGATGTATAGTGCTGGGCTGGCAAACAAATACCACAAAACTGGTGATGGTGACATACAAGCAGGGTGCTGCAAGGACAATATAAAAAAAAATATCGACTTCTCAGAAAAGTGAAGTAAGAGAACACGATGGGCATCCAGGAGTATTTTTAAAAAAAGTCAAGACAAACAAGCGTTCTATCGAAGCCTTAAAAATTCAATGAGAAAATCTTCTGATAGACTCGCAGTTGGTGTTAAGATCATTGACGGAATCCTTGTCAATGCAACTGCAAGTATATCACAAAGCTTCCTTACTCATCTATAAAGGAGTCGGTATAGCGCATGCATAAACTGTACGATGGCCACGATGACTAACATTAAGATGTCAAAAAAAGTGTAATAAAACAACTTGTACTGTCGGTTTCTAGCTATTTGAACCAGTTTTTCTAGGGTTTCGTTTGATGAATTCAATTTCTATATAGTTTCCACCATCGGAAGTGTCAGTCACCACGCTACAAATGCAGCTGCAACGCAGCTAAGAGCATCATCGATAATGACATAAATACTTCCGGTTTTACCATAACTCGCTGCATGTGGCCCGCAATTGACACTAAAAGGTCTAAGATCCTAACATGTTTTGAAAGAAACCAGATCCTGTATTCGTCGGGGTAATAACCGGACACTGCATCATTGGAAACATGGTCAAAATACCGGGTATCTTTACAAATCATACTTCATCAGAAGTTGCCCGGGATGAAGAGGAAATAGAATCTGCGGAATTCTCCTGTGTCGCTACTCTTTTATAGGAGCACGGTTCTTTGACGTCTTAGAAGATCTAGCACTGATACCTCTACCAGCTTTAAGTTTTGATTAAAGTTTTGTAAGTTGCCTGCCCTATGGTTTCTGGGTAAAAATTGCATATAATGCAAACTGTCCCTCTAACCTACAACCTAACCTATTCCGCACTACTATGTGTCAGAGCGCCGATGTCATCTATACGCCAAACTAGAAAGGCAATGTGTTTCTTATAATTCTTCTTTCATCGTGCTCGCTACTAGAAACAGCTCGTCTTCGGTAAACGTTCGTCCATTTTGTTGTTGCGCGAATAAGGCGTTGGGATAACTGTATTTGTCTCTATAAGCGGAGTCGTACATCACTCTCCCAGTGTATAATTATATAAGTTTCGAAAAATGGTTTCATTTACACTGATGCACACGATGGCTGCGACTTTTGATCACCCAATTCTATAGTGGCTAAATTTTGGGCACCCCCAACTGACCTCGAAATTTGATAATACTTTTTTTTTTAATTTCATAAAAGGTCGGAAAGCAATTCGCACCTAATATTATAAATGCTAAAGTAACTCTCTATCTCTCTCTCATTGTGTGTCTGGTACCTTTTCACAACTAAACCTCTGAACCAATAGTAATGTAATTTTTTGGCAAAGTGATAATCTGGTACCTGAAAAAGGGTATATAGGTGACTTTTAAGACTTAATATTTTAGCACGAGAAAGTAAACAAAATATGTATGTCAGAGACGGAGAAATATTTCAAAAACCTTCTATGTATATGAATTTGTAAATAAGTAGATTTTTAAAATATTATTATTTCTGACCAACTATTTAATTTACTAGCGTGTCGTCAAAATGGCTAATTTTTTTGGATAACAAAATATTTTTTTAATTTTGCAGGAATTTTTTCGCATTTTTCGTGATGATTTCATTTGAACTAAATCCATTATTTTTTTTATTCATGGCCTGGATTTCAAAATTCCATAACCTTAATGACTATACCTGCAGTCTCTCAGTTATTTCGGTTTTACATAACTTTCATCGTGATGCAAGAATCCAAGTTGAATTTCCCTGAAGCTCTATCATACGAAATATTCATTTATACCAGCTTGTTCCATACTAACCTCGAAAAAAGGAGGAAGGAAATAAGAATTCCTTCAAGGGCACTCATATTAATTTTCATCGCACTCGCCACTACACTCACAGAAAAAAATTTTAATATTTACAATTTTCTGCGTAAAATTTACAAATTTTAATTGCAACTATAGTCATTACAAATTTAATAGTAAATTTGGTTTTTTTTTTTTACTATTTTCAATTGAAAAATCTTAAATTTTATGGATAGGTCCCTCAACGCCAACTTGGTTTTTTTTTTGTCTGGAAAGCTTCGATTCTGATGTCACAATGCAGGAAAAGCGGTTCCCCCACACAGAAAAAAATTGTAAAGGCTTTACTTTGGTTTGGTTAATTTACTATTTTAATTGCAATATTTTTTTTTGTTTTACTATTTTAGGCGCCTATTGTGAGTGTCGATAGTTGATCGTTGATCGACAACTGTCGATCGATAGTCAACTTTGATTGCGGATTGCGATTGATATTTGTCGATTTGACAGTCGCTTGTAGTCGATTACAAATGTCTGGTCGATGCTTTCTCATGGAAGTGAAAAAAAATTTGTGCGTACGAATAGCTAAAATCAATGGACGCAATCGACAATATGTCGTGACGATCGCCGATCGACAATCACAATAAGGGCCTTAGTTTTTGTTGAAAATTTGTGTTTTTAAGTTTTTTTTATCGAAGAAAACAAAAAAATTTACAATTGAAATACAGTAAATTTCGCATATTTTTTTCCTATTAAATTGTAATAACTATAGTTACAATTAAAAATGGTACATTTTACATTTTACATTAGAAAATTGTAAATATTACAATTTTTTTCTGTGAGTGCCAGCACGATAAAAAAACATAAAAACACAAATTTTCAACAAAAAATAAAATAGTAAAACTAAAAAAATTCCAATTAAAATAATAAATCAACCAAATTGGCTATTTAAATTGTAAATAGATGGTTTTACAATTCAGATAGTAAAGCCTTTACAATTTTTTTCTGTGAGTGTATAAACAGCTCGCTTCGGTAAAAGTTCATCCATCTGAGCACTCATACTACTCAGTATTAGAAGCCAATGAATAATCTTTCACACAACCAAATGACATATACCTTCTTGCATAATGACCACTCTAATAACCTCAATTTTTTTTTAAAAAGTACCATCCATAACTTGAGTTTTACTTAATTTTTTGAAGGCGAATAAATTCAATTTACAAGCAATTATCGCTTTAGCCAAGTGCCATCACAGTTAACGCATTAACAATCAACGATTTCTATTAGAGTTGGCAGTTAAATTTATCTCCTCACCATCATCTGCTTAATTTGTTGCAATAGGCAATGTCTGGTCGTATATGACCACCACACTTTAGAACTGGCCAACTGTTTGGCGACAGGGACAAGCCTTTCGAAAAAATTCGCATACCTTTCAATTCGTTCTAATTGCAAGTCAGCAACTGAGATCTTAAATTACAATTTCAATACAGTTAATAAGAAAACAAAAATCGCTTGGATATAAGCTTGTCTGAATCGAATGTGACGATGGCCACAAGAAGAAGCAACCTCAACGTCTTCTTTTAGAAATATGAGTTTTTCTTGTGCACATCTGTATGGTTCTTCTGAAATATTCAGTGCGCATCTTTGGCATAGTGAAAGTCGCAAATGGGATTCGGTGCTCAATGTGTCCGGTCCTTGATTTTAATTAATGGGTTGATGATGTCCACAGTACCAGAGTGTGCTGCGATTGGGAAATCGAAATAGAGTTTCATTTTCGAGGCGACCATAAAGAGGCTTCTTTTGAAGAAGCTGAGCATCGACCTGGTTGTTTTTTTGTGGCCAACAATGATTTATTAACTGCCGAGGGAGCGCCATTGAGTTGTTAGCAAATATGCCTATATACCTTTCGAGCAGCAGCTGTCAACCGCCAATGGATGCAACTGGCTGTCAGTTCTGGTGAATTAACAACGATCCGGCAGCGTCACTTAATTCGGTGGAAAAATTAATAAGATTGGAGCTTTGCTTCTACAATTGTTGAGGGGGTGGGCGCCTGGTTGACTGCTTATTACCTAGTATCCTAGGTGCTGTCATTAACGATTTCCATTAGCTATTCAAAGATGAGCGGATAAGTTGCATTGTTGTGTCATCGAGAGTCGCTCGATGATGATGTTGTTGTGGCACTGTCGATGGTGGTGAGGTGATGACCGATGCTCTGTGCCGTCGATGCATGCCGGTAAGCATAATCTGCCATGCCGTTGTGGTTTCCTTACCTTGAACTTGAATCGTGCTATTGCTTGGGGATTTTTCGGTTTGAGACATCTGGGGGAAAACACAAACAGGAACTTTGTAACATGTTTGGGTGGTGCATGATGAAACGATGAGCAGAATATGCAAATGAGTCCGATGACAGTAAAGGAAAATCATTCAATTTATGTTTTACGGTAGTGAAGAGGACTTAGTGTCAGTTATTGTAATTATAATTGGAATTTCTAATTGATTGATCGAATCTTTAAACAAGTATTATTGGCGATGTGAAAATCGTGTGAGATTTAAGGAACTTACATATTTAGGCTTTGGGGAAAGTTACCGAGTAAGTATATTCTCGCACGACCCTCAGCTGTCTACACTTTACAACAAGTGGTAGGAAGGGACCCATTCCGATCATGAAATACGTTCCATAAAGTAGTCTTGACTATAGCTTTGGAAGCTTAGCAGATGTGCCTGTGTAATAAGGATGCTACAAGTATGTTATGAAGTGAACTAGTTTTCCATTTGAATTTCAGTGAATGGAATGTCCACAATGTCCACAACATTTTAATAGAGGTATCAAAACCTGGAAAATAACAAACCTAACAGTCCATAGCCTTAGTCAAGTAAATTCATCAACTCCACAAATATTTGTACCCCCATTTCGATTCAAGGGTGGCCAATTTGCTGATGTTATTATTCTCGGCGACTTCAAAGGCCACAACACTAATTGTCTTCAATATTCGAATAGAAGAAACGAGGCATGGAAACCATATTCTGAAAACTTCGACATTTATTGCAGTCTTACTCGGACTGCGGACTAGCCCACACAGGTTCTAGAAAATTCATCAAATTTCGGGAACACTTCCGATCTGTTTTTCACACCAAAACCAAATAATGAAAATATCCTTTCCTTAGGGAATTCGGATCATGATCTAATATCAGCTATACAGTCTGGATACAGACATCAATAAAACACAGCAAAAGGATAATCATCGGCGAATATGGAACTTAACAGATTTAATTGGCATGTGCTTCGTAACTTCTTTGCATTCTTGTCATGGACTGAGACTGATATGTGTTATGGGATGACTGCCGAAAATACGTGAGCGAAAGCCATCAGTGACATGAGAAGAATGACGGATGGCTATAGCATCAACACCTAAAGGAAAGGCGGATAATTATTTTGGTTCAATATTTTCGGAATACATATTCGACTCTAGATTCTACTCAACGCGATCTGCCATATATTCCGATGGTGGAAGCGTTGACGATGGATGTAAACTTTTGACCAGTCAATCCTTAAAGAGCTGGATTCTAAGAGGCACCCGACGGAATTCCAGCCACTTGCGGCTATAACAGCTGTTTAAGATGTACTCCAGAGGTAAGGTAGACTGAGATACCCATCTCCGAATCCTCTTGCCGCTGGGCCCCTCAATTTTTGCCAGGAATCCGCCATTTTGTTTTCCTATCTGTGTACATCAGTTCCTATCCGTGTAAAAAGATTAGGTGCGAATGTGTTGGTGGAGAGGATTTTTGACGTTTGTCAATACGAATTTCTATGCAACAATACTAGCGCACCTAAACTTTTTGGGAGCGTAAAATTTAGCTTGTAGGCAAATTACTGTAAATAGGTCGAAGATGGGAATCTCAGTCTCTCTTACCTCTGATGTACTCGATTAAGACAAGGTGATACGCTGTCATGTGACTTTTTTAACATCATACTTGAGAAAATTCTACGAAACTCGCAAGCCAACATCAGTGGAACAATTTTCCAAAAGTCTGCGCAATTACTTGCATACACTGACGACGAAATAATTGACAGAACGCAGCGAGCTGTGCATTTGCAAGCATCAGTACAGAGGCGTCAAAATTGAGTTTAGTGGTGAATGAGGGCAAAACAAAGTAGGTACATGCTGTCAACAAGAAGGGACACAACATCGACGGATCGTACTAAATAGGACGATAGACAGCTACAACTTGGAGGTGGTTAGGGACTTATTTGTCTACCTTGGGTTCGCTATAAACTATGATGATGACACCACAGCAGACATTAAACGAAGAGTTACACTTGAAATCAGCTGTTTCTTTGGCCTAAGAAGGCAACTGGACCTTCATCATCCCAGTCCAGCTCTATGGCGCAGAATCATGGACGTTATCAAAGGCAGATGAAGATTTTCTTGGCTGACGGGCTTTGGAGGAGGAGATTTAACAGCGAAGTCTACGACATCGATTTGGTCAGATATGTATCATTCGACTGGCTACAGGATATGTAGAGCGATTGGACGCCAACGCTCCAGCCCGAAGAGTCTTCGATTCTAACCCGGAGGGACAACGCGCGCAGTAGAAGAAGACCTTGCGCGTACAAGTGGAAGGGGACCTCAACCAATTTGGAGTGCACAACTGGAGACGGTTAGCTAAAGATCGAGCTAATTGGAGAGGCTTGTTGGTTGACGCCCAGGTCCGCCCCCTGGACTGTAGCGCCATCTAAGTAATTAAAGTAATTCGACGAAGGCATTTTTCTTCTTGCTGAAATATCACCCACATTCAAGCGATTTCCAAAAATATAAGGTACCTAATGTTTGCCGCAAGACAAGCGATTAATCGACAGGCAGTATGAATTTCAAAGACATCGCTGTACTAAAGACCTATTGAGCTGTGTAACCAACTTGTGGACACGGGCAACAGAGCTGGTACGGCTGGTACATCCCAATCGCTTTTATTAATAAAGTTAAGCTTTAAAGGCAACAGCTCTCAGAATGGATGCAAAATATTCCTTTTGGCAAGTCGATTAAAAATATTTTATTAGACTTAACCTTTTACAGAGCCTAGGTAAGTACCTATCCAATAAGCCAATAGCTGTCATCAAGTCAATATCGGACGAGTTTGACAAGTTCGGCAGAAGGAAAGCTTTCAGTAATTTTTTGAAATTCAAATTGGGATCCGGCAAGGCTGAATTCTTTTACCAATACTATTTCTGTTGGCGAAGCGGAGGTTTACTCAACTAAAAAGCATCATGCATGAATACTCCCTCAATGTTCTGTGGACCTGTTTGGAAAGGGTGACAGTTGTCATTCAAATAAACACGTTTTTGGGTACCTAACCCAACCGCTCGAGTAATGCAGTACTGGACCGTTGTAGTAGAATGTTTTCAAAATGTGACAAGTATTCCATTCACCGATTTTGGATGCGATTGCTTCAAAATGTGGCGAAGCATTAAACTCAATTTAAAAACCAAGCTGATGTGACTCTTTCCGATCGATCTTTACTTCAAACTTCAGATACACCATACACGGTAAGTTTCATTTATCCAGAAATATACTGCAGCTACACGAATGAAACTCACATAAGTCACAATCACAAAATAAGCGTGGGATTAAAAATTAATTTTTCTTTATGACACCAATGACATTTTAAACGTCGTGTCAGGTCAAGTGACAGTGATATTGAATAAGCATTCCTTTTTACGATTAATACGATTTGTTGGCCCATATGGATTGGTGGCTCGATTTTATGACAAATTTTACGACCAAACACAGCTACATTTAATTGTTTTTAACATTTATGGCAAATAGCCATAAAAAAACTCATATGGCATTCATTTGTTGGAATTTTTAGCCTCCGCACTTACCACAGACACTTTAGTGAGTACTAATTGATTTTAATGTGAATGAATGTGTCTAAGAGAAGTCTAAACACAATTTCCCTACTCCGAGTTGACCGCTGGCCTTTCTGTGGATTCATTAACCACATTCGTCACCTCTGTCGTCTTGGGAGGTCAACATTCTGATGGATGGTAGTTTTGATTTGAGTAGGTTTCGCATTTTGACACACTATATCTACTGTACAGTATTTAGACCCATTGGAAATACGTAGATACAAAATGGAAACTCAATTTTCTGTGCAATAGGCGACGCACTGTCGCGTTGTTAATCCCAAACTGATTTTGTTTCTTCTTCTACTGACAGCTACTGACTTGACCAATCAGCTGGTAATTCAGCATCCTCCTGCAACTATGCGTCCAGCCAACATAAATTCATTGTTTGAATAGCTTTTAAAGAATGTGACTTGTAAAAGATATCCCTTCAAATCGACTCACCTAGGTAGATACTGCTCTGCGTCAGCGATATCTCACCAGCGCATGCCATTAGTTTTCGATACCGAAACATCCATCCAATTAGCCATACCTCCCAGAGAGGGCAAGCGGCGCACGACTTCAGCGCGTCCTCCATGCGCCTCGTCTGGCATTATTCGTCACTAATGTACCAGTACCTAAACACGGCCGAGATTATATAATTGTTCTTTATTGGCTTCACGTCGGTCGGTCGGTAGCTTGAAACATATCTCGAAGGGGGGACGAAGACGACTACGACGACGCTATTAATATATGTACGCTGTCACGCCCACCAAGTCCGGAATTCCTGACAGATACTATGTATAGCCGTTTGAAAAACGTCGTGATGTCTTGAGAATACCTAACCGTGATATAGACTCGAAAAGCACACAGCGTTCGAGCATTCCAAGTGCACAATTATCCGTGTTAGCGCGGACAATTATCACGATGCATTCTGCAATCTCTCGCAACGGACCCCCTCCGAGTCCCCTCGCATCTGTAGGTTCTTCCGAAATATGGGGACCCCGAGCACACCAAATGATGAATAATTCAAAAAAATATGCACATCCCGCTGTGCACATCACCTGAATTGCACAGGTGATGTGCATCATTAAATCGACATAACATTCAACATTTATTTTGTGCGCTGCGCCGTACCCGGAGTACGGCAGAAACTTGTATGTTTAGTCAAAGTCATCGAATCATCGAATCATCATCTATAGCCAGCTGGCTCTCGCTTTTGTGAGACACACTCCTCACCGGAGTTCACAACTTCTGGTGGAACAAGCAGCAGGTGACATGTAGCGGGCGTTTACAATCACCCGTCCTACTGACAGTTCTATGGGCTGCCATCACCCCAAAATGTACAAGAGACTTAACAGTCAGCCGTATAGTTGCAGTTCCAAGGAGTTATTTGACATGATTTTGTAATAAAATTCCTGGAACATCAATTGCGCGCGCTCGCGTCGCACAAAAATGTATATCTCCTCCATTGGGGAAGATAATAATTCTTTGACTCATCGCGACTATGGATGGATACTTGCACAGAGCCACGGTGCGGTGATGTGCCTGAGGCATTCTTCTTTGTTGTAACAGATCTGGAGATCATGATAGCACAGCATATGTCAAGCATTTACTGCGACTTGCTCTTCATAGGGACAGTCATACACACACAGTCCGCGATGGGGTAGGGATAATCTTTATTGCACTCAACGAAATTATTAATTTCGAGAGACTTGCAGCTCGAAGCCAATTTGGAGATCGCTGACAGGCCCTGACAATTTTTCCCTTATCTAATGAGGAATACCAGACGAATGGCAGCGGGTGAAGATTAACTTTCTGGTTTAGTGGAGCGCTTGTGATGTACCTGATGAATGGCCTTATCGTGAGGTGGAAATCAGTTGGGAACTGGGGACCAGCAAACAGCAAAGATGTCGACATTCGTTGATGTTTGATGATTTTGCCCGATAGGCATCTCGCCGAATACGGCAAATGTCATACTTGTATGTAATTTGTGTTAAAAGGATATTTGCCCAGGCTCGCGGGAAAAGTGCTTCTCACGGACGCTGTCAAGGGTTATAAAATGCTGCCTTTAAGTATAGTGGAGGAATGCTTTTGAGACGATAAATTATGAGACGGTAGAGAGAGAAAATAAAAGTTACATAAAGTTGGGAGAAGATGAGAGTTTTCACTGCAGCAGCAAGATTCAATTCCAAGAGCTTGGGCAAATCTGGCGTTTTCTAAAGAAGGTTGAGGTGTTTAGAAGTAACTTCGTAAATATTGCTGAAAGCGAGGATGAGGACATTGTTGATGAAAATTTCAAGTATCCTCAGCCCAGAACTTTTTTCAAAATTGATCCCAACTGATGCCTAGAATTTTTTTTTTACCAAGAGTCCAGGATGGGCTCTGAAGCTTGTACAGGAGTCGATGGAGCTGTCACGTATGTTTGTAACTTCTGCAATTAAATTGCATTCCTAAGGAAGAAACGAATTGTCTTCGTAAAATTCAATAGTTTTTTTGTTGATGTGTTTTAAAAGTTATTAAACTATTTTTAATTTTTAATAGTTTCCCAATTATTGTCAATCTTGATCCTCAAAGATAGGTACATATAGGTGCCTATACCGTCTTTTAAGGCAAGATGACCATGGGTAGTAGGCTTGACATTCCTGCTCATTCTCGCAAAATTATCAAAGTGAATCTTATGAAGACTCACCACTTTCCAACCATACCTCTTGAACAACTTTGGGAAATATTTTAAAGTTGCTTCCAAAGTGGGTGCTTGTCGAAACAATGTGCGGTTGTTCACAAGTTTGTGAAGAAAGATCTTGAGATGGGTTTCCTGATTGATAACCGAACATATTCCCGTGTGTGGCTTGTGCTACAATCTACAAAGGAGAATATTACAGCTATTACCAAAAATCTCAGCAGTCGCAGTCTGTCAGTCAGTTTTTCAAAAAGATTTCAGATTATTCGCTTCCAAGGTTCAAAGACTAAGCAATTGAAGCAAAGACCACCCGCTTCGTTATTGCTTCTCTGTTTGGGCTTTAGAGCAGCTCGGTATTGACAAAAATGTTGGTCAAAAAACCATAAGGTGCCGTGAAATTAAGTCGAAGGAAATAAGGTCGAATCTTGATTATTTCCAGTTTGATTGGAAATAATGTCGAATTGCACATTTTTTCGTGGTCGATTTTATTTCCATAGCAAAATGGTAATAAGGTCGAAAAAAGGGAAATTATGTCGAAAATTAAAAAAATTAACCCCATAAGCAGTGAAACATGTTTGGGGGGCATGCTGCCCCACTGCAACCCCCCTGCTTGTTTTTACTGTCAGATTTGGAGTAGGCGTGCTGAAATAATCATTATTGAAGTGATCGTACATTTTTTTTTTTTGTGTTTTTGGAAATACAGTCGAACGAAAAAAATTTTGCTATTCGACATTATTTCCAATCAAAGCTGTGAAAATAAAAACGATTCGACCTTATTTCCTTCGACATTATTTCAGGGCACCAACCATAGTTCCAAATGAGGAGCATTTCTGGCAAAGTAAGCAAGCAACATTTTGGTTTTTGGGGCTCGGAAAATCCACACGCGGTTATAGAGATGCGAATTTGGTGCATCTCTCCGGTTTTTGGAGTGACGGCATTATTGGCCGACAACAATGAAAAAATATTACAGTCAATAGAGAGCGTTACCGAGACGTGATAGCCAATTGTTTATGGCCGGAAATTGAGGATTTGAGCTTAGACAATCTATGGTTCCAGCAATATGGGGCTACGTGCGACATAAGCCATCCAACAATAGATTTATTAAAAACTCAGTTCAATAATCATATAATCCCTCGTTTTAGTGATGTCTAATGTTTTTTGGCCGCCACGAGTCACGTATGCATAATACGTATATACACCTACATACATCAACATGCTAACATAAGCCAGATTTCCATCATTATCTAAACCTGCCCAAATATGGACATAAAACCAAATTCTCTTTTCGCTGATCTTTCGGAGACATCATTACAAAACATGCCCAAATATGGACATACAAATAAATTCTCTTCTCGCTGATCTTTCGGAACCATCATTACAAAACATGCCCAAATATGGACACAACAATAAATTCTCTTCTCGCTGATCTTTCGGAACCATCATTACAAAACATGCCCAAATATGGACACAACAATAAATTCTCTTCTCGCTGATCTTTCGGAGTCGCCATTACGAAACATGCCCAAATATGGACATAACAATAAATTCTCTTCTCGCTTATCTTTCGGAGTCGTCAATGCAAAACATGCCCAAATATGGACACAACAATAAATTCTCTTCTCGCTTATCTTTCGGAGTCGTCAATGCAAAACATGCCCAAATATGGACATAATAATAGATTAATTTGTAGTTAGTTTACAGTTATTTAAGTATATATAGGAACAAATTAGAAGTTAAGTCTTTAGTCATAATTCAACAGTTTAATAAAGACATATTTTATAAATATAAATAAGTGTTAATAAGTGTTTCATTTTAATCTTAAATCGGCCACGAGCATCATTACTCACGGAGCTGATGCGTCGCTGTGATTTGACGCGCACTTAGAAATTTTTAATTCTGACATTTAAATCTCTTGGAAAGAGATTTCCGATTTGCGCTCTCAGTACCTAAGTGAGAAAAAAGACGAACAAAGAAAAAGTAGTTTTCGAATGTAATTTCAACCAAATCATTTTTGAACAAACAATAGTTGTTCTCTCAAGACGACACATTAAAATGTGATTTTCTTCCATAAAAGTGACCATAAAAATGGCTTACTCCTCTGAAGCTCAGAGCTGCTGTTCACGTCCCGAACAAACACCCCAAAAACTACATGACCAATCTTTAAACGACTTTAGGACTTTTGATGGCGCTTCAGTTCTTGGGGAACCAAAACCCTTGTTGAAAGCTCTTAACAGCTATTCCAGTTGTGCAACTAAAAGATTTAGGATCTAATACTATGTATGATTCCACAGAATCATTGGTCTTCAAAGCACCCGAATGACTAATAGTTGGATCTAAATTGGTCATTTACTGCCGTAAATCTTTAGTGAGATCGTAGATAGGTTCACGTTAACGCTGTTCTGGGTTCATGGACTTAGAAGCCTACCAGCCAACTGTAGAGCAGACGAACTATCTAGGGATGGACTCTCGACTAATAAAAGTGAGCCTCATATGCTAATATAAACGGCAAGATCTTTACAGTTGTAATGGATATCACAAAAATACGGGAATTATTACAAAAGTTTTGCAAGAGTATCATGCATAGCTGACTCTGCTGTGTGGCATCTCAGTGAACGTAATTTGGTTTAACTGAATTATTCCGAATGTATCGAATAGCAAACAGCGATTATCGAATAACTACTGCAGCCAATCCTTTTAAAATCCACCCAACAACTCCACATTTACCTTCGCGTGTCGAAGCCAATCCTAGACTTTATGTAATTGAATTGATTTTCACTATAGCAACATCTTCATTATCACTTCTTTAACAGTTCCACCAAGCTAAGCGCAGACAATGCACGCCTCGCTGTCTACAAAACGAAACGTATATCCCTCCAGTGTAACCATATGTCACCAAAGTTCTCCACATTTCCACGATAATCAACGACTCGCATTGACATTAAACCTGTCATCGTAACAAAACTAAGTGTAACCACAGGCTCCACTCACCACCCAGTGTATCTGTATCTGTAGCCTGTACCGGATTACATTTCACTTGAATGCGCCGTGAAACAAAAAGCTGTCTAAAATAATTACTTCCACCGAAGAACAGGATCAGCCAAGTGATTTATTTTTCAAAGGTCATCCGCATGCACTGGTAGTCGCAACTTGGCTAAAGCTTCAAAATAGGGTTTGTCTCTCTCGAATGCAGACAATTTTACGAATCGGATCGCCAAGCCAACCAACCATAGATGACACAGATACTCATGGCAAATATCATCGGCCAAGAGATGTCGTTTTTCTTCAGAAACGGATTTTCCAGAACAACGACGCGTCGCCCCTCAAGGTAACCGCATCATGCATCAGCATCACCGAAAGCGAATCCATTCGATTTGTATACACGCATTCCCAATATAGTCGCGCACATGATTGATTTAGAATTGAATTTAGAAAGACAGATCGCGCAGATTGAGATGCATATAATGAAGGAAACCCTTCACCGACCATCAATTGCCAACTACTCGTACAGACAACAATTAACTGTAATGCCAAATTCCATGGCATATATGATGACACACACAACAATTGGCATGCCATTGCTACCGCCACCACAGCCAGTTCCCAGGAGAAACATACAACATCACATGTCAGTTAACATTTATTAGTTTCGAATGCATATTGGAAAACTCTATAATGGAATGGGAGTAGTTAGCTATTCACTGTCTGTGTGCCGCCCGCCACCGCTATAATTTGAATGCAGAAGCATTTTGGCTGAAAGGCTTATTGGTGTTACAACAGCATGTTACCAAATAACAGCGAACGTCTCTCTCAATCCCATTACCTCAATCACGATTTCATTTAGATTACAAAAATGGTAATAATGTTTCGGACAGCTTCCGGGATGCACTTCATCTGTGTATCTGTATCGAGACTAACTTGTTTTATTTATAGATTTGCCTCAAGTTGTGTGTCTAATTGTCAACCTCAACGATTTACCGATAGGTACTTTGTCTTGAGTTTCGGTGACTTATTGGTGTTGGTTGGTACGGGTAATTTACAGCACAAGAACACATGTGTTGTATATTGTGTGACAATGTAAACAATAAAGCGATAAATTAATGATTGATTTGCCCGAACCATAAATCAGAGACAGAGAGCAAAAAATGTCACTTCAGAAGGTAATCAAGTTTGTTGCTCAACTCTTTTGTTTCGCTATATTAATTTTGTCGACTTGTTTTTGAGGGCAAGTGTGAAGTGTCATCATCCAGGATTGTCCACAAAAAGCTTTGTTTTTGGATGGATATGGGTGATTTTTAGGATATGCTATTTGAAAACTCTTCAAAACAAAATCTGGCCGTAGGAATATTTTTCGTGGTCTAAAAAATCAAAATAAAATAAAAAACAAACCAAGAAATTAACAAGTTTTGTACGGGGGCGGGCGGTGCCTGCCTGTATGCGATACCGTTTTTTGTTACAACAACAATTTTCAATACAATTCGACTACTTTTTACTACAATTAAATACAATTTTAATACAATTAAATTGCAACTCTAATGTAGCATTTTTTTATTTCCTAAAACTATGCAATGTCATTTTGATCAATCGATGGCTTTTATACCAATTACGATCATCTTTGAAAGTTAAACTTTGGCCGATCGCAGACGAAACGGTTCGAGCGGAAATTAAAATCTAAATGGTTTGTTTCATTGCTTTTTTGGTGGCTTATTATAGCTTTCGGCTTTGAGATTGGTAATACAGTCTGTGTCAAAAAATAATACACATTTAAATAAATCTATTAGTCGATTTTCTTGAAACAAAAATTAACGTAAAAATGACTACTACTACTATGCTACGAATATGCTGCAGGCACAGGGGACGACATAATTAAAATTAGGCAACATTATTACACAAATTAAAGAGTGGATGTCTCTTGGAATACTCCTCTCGGGAATTCAGCCAAGAGATGCTTCAGGATTGGTGATAATTTTACACTTTAATTATTTTTTGTAAGCTGTATTGTGAGTTGACGTCCTCGGATGGAAATTATGTCCCTAGAAAACGAGTTCTAAAGTTTGTTTGCCCTGTAGAGTGTAGGTAGGTAAAGGGGTGTTGAGAAAGTGATCTCCTTGCAGTTGTGTAGTGTATCTACTTGCAGTTTCTTTGAAATACTGTATAAATTGTCAGAAGTTTAGTGAATGCTAACATTTTATAAAATGTCAGATTTAATAAAATAAAACTCACTTTATTCGAGGCTATAGAAGCAGGCATATGTCTTTTGTTCAGGATACAACACTACACTGTCTCTCATGTAGGGCGTTCATCTGTCGCATTTATATTTGCAACGAAAAAAGTTCCTCCGAACATCTGCCATGCTTAGGAAAAAGGCCTTTGATTTAGATATAATACTAACGGACCCGGCAAAGGTTCTTCATACATTTTCTTTGTACGTCAATTGTTCTGCTCTGCTGCCATTCTATTTAACCGATGTGTCCGGACTGATTACGCAATCCGTGTTGTACGCCCACCAATATTTACTACTCGAAGAACTGGGTTTCCTCTGCAGTGAACACACCACTACAACAATACAATTCTGATATATACTGAATACCTATTGAGACACAGCGAACAGAATTTTATTTAGTAAAACAGCGTCAATTTCATTATTATTCATGAGCTTATGGTTTTATTGTTTTTGAATTTCTTTTTTTATTGTTCACTGTTTATTATTTGAAATTTTGTGGTACCGAATCGCAGGGCCACCTACTGGGTCCAATTGTGAATATAAACCATCCTTGGACCCACTCAAATACAAACACAAAATTTCATAAAAATCAGTTCAGCCGTTTAGGAGAAGTTCAGTTACAGCGCACGTACAGAAGAATTATATGTTCTTTAGGTTTCAACATTTTTACAATTTATATTTAGTTAAAATCTAGTTAGACTATGGCCAGAGGGGCCGTCAGCCAGATGACAGCTTTGTAAAAATAATTTTATTCTTCAAATTCTTGTTATTATTTCATAAATTTTCAATTGTTTAGCTATAATATAATCATTTTAAAAATTCTCAGATATAATATTCTTTCTATAAATTAATGCTATTTTTATAAAACGAAATAATTTATGCCAGTCTTCTCCATTTAAAATTTCAATGACACGCCCTTGTTCAATATAATTCTGTTGCCATATTTGTCGCCTTATTTCGACCAAGATTGGACATTTAGCGATAAAATGTATTATATTTTCTCTTTCGCCGGTATTATATAAATAAAGATGATTTAAAATTAAGCAAACCAAGAAGTTCAAAGCGATTTCCTGTGGTAAAACTAAGAACAAAAATCACTTTTTTTCATAATCACTAACTAAGTAATATAAATCATTTGTAGAAATTAGAGAGGCACTTTCAATGCTTACGATCTGTTCAGTAGTGGCTAATTTAGATTTAAGGCGTATTTTTTTGGGAAGTGAGTATAACAAAACCAAAAGTGAGTATACCAGTTTTGCATGTAAAAGTAAAAGTGAGCTAGCTATAGATTCCCAAAAAAATACGCCTTTAGTCATTTTTGTCTAGTTTGTAAATTAAAGAAAGAATTAATAAAAATTAATTGAAAAGTAAAAGTGGCTCCTCTTGTTGTTTTCCTTTTTTAAATGTTGTTTTTTTTTTATGTAAGTTCCTGAAAAAAGTATGCAGTCAAATGACCCACAATTAACTCCACTTAAGCATTTTGACAATTAACAATATTTTTGGTGAGTAAGAACAGAAAATATCAAAAAAGACATATCTCTATAACTGTAGGAATTTTCTCTGTTACCTCAAAGCGCGAAACCAACTGGACAGATTTCAATGAAACTTTTTTAAAGTGTTTCTTAATGATGTGAGATGGTTTTAAGCTATGTCGTTCATAGACACTTCCTTTGAAACAGTTTTTAAACAAAATGTATTTTTTTCCTGCCTATTCTTAAATATAGTTATTCAATAGAAAAAAAATACAGGCGGCCGAAACTTGCTTTTGAAACTTAATTATGATAGCTTAAGTACCTAACTATGATTTTTATAGGAAAATAAACTAAAAAACTTATATTTAACGACGCAATCGAATTTGTGGGCACAGCTAGTACATAATAAAACTGTAGGTTACTTTATGTGTTACCTAATAACGTGAAAACTACTGGAAACATTTGAATGAAACTTTTTTGAAAGGTTTCTTAAGGTTCGACAAGGTTATAGGCTATATCGCACATTGCCACGCCCAGTCTTTTAATCCCTTATGACCAAAATGCATTTTTTTGGCTTTGCTGCCTCCAACTTGCCTTAGCCTAAATAATTCTTAATCAATAAAAAAAAAGGGAATTCTTAAGGCAGCCAACACACTCCCTAAAATATCTTAAGTTTTCTGCTTCATTCAGGAGCTAAATTACAGAATCAACATCTGTCACGGTTAAATTAAATTTATTTCATCATACTGAAAAATATCAGCAACTATTGTTCTCAATCGTGGTTTTGTTGTGTGGTGGTTTCAATAGCACAATGCTTTTCTGATGATGACTAAAACGTATGTACCTGGTATTAACTCTTTCAAACGTATGTACCTGGTATTAACTCTTTCATCTGAAATTTCAAATTTTAGCTAGGTTCTATAATTAGGTAATTAAACTCTGCTTATCTTAAATTTCACAGTTAAATTTCACTATATAGCCAGTCCAGATAATCATTCGTTATTTATATATTCAGAAAATCCAGGTATGTATAAACAAATTATAATTTTTTTAACTTTTATTTAAATTATCAGTAGTTTGGATTTTTCTCTCTGTTATTATTTTAAAATTTTGGAAAATCCCCTAAATATAAATATTCTACCTTTTTTGGTACACCGTTTTATTTCATGCGTAACAGGCAATTTTTTAAAAACGTTGCGTTGTAGAGAAATATTCGATATGTGGAAATTCGTTATAAGGAAATTAAGATTATAAAACCCAAAACTATTTTCTAGTTATAAGGTATAAATTAAAAAAAAAAAAAAATAAGGCATCGAATGAATAAGTGCCTGACCAAAAAAATCTCTTCAATCACAGTCACCCGCCGATATCCCGAAATGTACTCTGCGCGGTGGCACATATATAATCGGATTCCACAGTAGGTAGGTATGCCGTTTGACAGAGCGATGTCAATTCCTAAATCAATAATTCAGAAAATAATCCATTATTAGGAAACATCTTTAACCGACATTATACCATTTCAGTGTCATTGGTCAAGATCAAGGTCACAGCCGAACCCGTATAGACCCACTTTCCTCCACACGTACCTACCACATGTAAGTCATTAAATTAACATAATATCGTAAAACAACAGAAAAGTATCTACGTCAGACGTCACATCTATGAAAGTAAAAGTAATCCGTAGTTGGACCGGTTTCCACATTGACTGTGTAACTCTTACTCTCAGTTAGAGATCAACGATCGGTAGTCGCATTTCCTGCTAACGCGCCGTGACCCAGAAATGTTAAAAAAAAACTTGGTCAACGAAATGGAAAGTGCGCTCTGAAGATAGATGCAGATGTTTGCTATGACATTCACCGAATGACGTACACTTGGTGGAATTTATCTCCAAGCGAATATCAATTTATTTTAATTAACAACATTTTTTTAAATCTTACAAACCAGAATAAGTTTTTAGTTATCTGTCGATTATTTTTGCATAACTTTGTCGCCTTATCCGATAACGTAATCCGGCGTTTTGGTGGAAAAATAAATTCTAAGACCGGTTATAATTTTATGAGACTGAGACCCACACCACTGACAGTTATATCGGCAAACTGTTTAATAGTTTGTTATATCATCACAGGGGAAACTATTTTAAAAAATTACAACCACAAAGGTTCAAGGACATTCGTTATGGATAGTGGGCAACTTTGAACAAAGATTTCTCCTCGCTGAAGGACACCTCAAGTGATCATGATGCGATGTTGATTTTTAGGTAATTTTATTTTTATTATTATTTTATTTGTATTTACTACCACTTTTTCCCGTTTGAATATTTTGCGCAAATATTATAAATGCGTCCGTCCGTTAGCAGGGGGATATAATCAGTTTATTTGTCCAGTTTGACAGGTTTCTCTGATGAGGGAGTCTAATATCTCCTGTGTCCGAACTCCTACGTATTTAAAATTTGGAATAAATAAATCCCAAACTGGTTGTTGTTCTTATAATATAAAAAGTGGATGAGCAGGTCTGTAGGCTAATAAATTTATAGCCCGTAATAGAGAGCTTGCAGGGAAGCAGGCTTACTACACATTTTTTTTTTTTTCGATAGGCTTAATGATGTGGATTTAAATAAAGAATTTTGCATGGCGGTTAGATAATGTTCCAAATATAATTCACAAGTCGAACACCTTGGAGTATAAAGTGAAAGCCTTCAATATAGAGAAATATGTTTATAAACGATTCTTATATAGAAGTTATGGAAATGTTTGTTTTTTTTTACATGGGATTGGAACTGTTTACAGAAAATGGTAGACTTTTGAACTTTAGATAAGTGGTAGGTATTTTAACTACACAAATCTCAGACGATGCCTTTAGATTTAGCTTTCTTACAGTCAGATTGTCCGAATTCATTCGTTAACTTTGGAAGGAAAAAACTATCTAAGCCAGACAGCTTGTACGAGATATATTTGTGGAAACCTGTGACTGGTTGATTATGCCTGTGATACTTTAATTTTTGAAGTAGGTAGGTACTTTTTTGACTAAGATCGATTTATTTACATTCAACCTCTAGGATTGGGATAGGGTCGTATAAATATATTCTTCGATGTTTATACAAAACAACTTCAAAAAATGTCTGATTGTAAGATTTTGTATAAACTTTGGTAGGGAAATTGGCTAATTTGTCGTTGCGTTTTATTCATCGCAGACAAATTCTAATTCGTCTGTCAATTCTTTGGGCCATCTGACAGTTGTTTCAAAATAAAATAAAATATCGAAATCAAAAATATACATAATCATAATCAAATTACTTGTTTTGCCAATTTCTATGTCTATTGGCTCTTTTTGACAACCCATACCAACTCCTTCCTTATACCTATTTTGTTGTAAGATAAGAATTTATTTATTATGCAGAAATATCAGCATCTTCTATAACCAGGTAGTGGCAAAGTCAGATCGGGGTTCCACTCTCCGAAAGGTGATCGAGAAGAAAGTATGTCACACGACAAGGTATACCGAAATAAAATATTGACTTTTCCCTCCTGAGAGCCATTCAACCTCTTTACACAGAATCTTCAAGCTGTGTTTCGCTAAATCGGCGGCATAAATGAATTCCTATGACCATTGGCATTGCACTTTGTAGGGAGTACATTTCGTCTCTTCTCATTTTCATAACTCTTATGGGCTGTATACAGAGATGGCAGAGTAGATTACATCAGGTAATCTACTCGATTAACTACGCGTAGTTAATTGGATAAACTACACGTCTGATTTGTTTCATTTACTACCTACATTTTTTACGTGTGCTACCTACACATAAAACGTTAAATTTCAAAAATAATTAAAGAAAAATTAACGATGGAAAACACTGAACGACATAAGAAGAACCAAATTATGTTGCGTAAATGAACTAAATCAAGGAGTTCGAAATTTAGTAAATGAAAAATGCAAATTTAATAATCATGTTTAATTCTTGTCGTTCATTTTGAGAGTAGGTACCTACTCGTATACTGTATGTCGATGAGTGCGAGAACCCCCTCTCTATTGCTGCAGATGATGCTGGAGTTCTCAGTAAACGTATAGCATACTTTGATATATCTGGACGCTGTCTGGATGCCAAACTCCAATAAGTCTTTGGCAGAAATAATTACTTCCGCCACCATTGCCTTCGCCACTATCACCATCACAGCAATTTGATTTGTCAGTTTGGTGGTTGAATTGACATTTCGAACTACATTTTGACGTCTAGCGCTACATCTGCTACATTTAACTACGTTAACTACATTTAACTACATTAACTACCTCATTTATGTAGCAGACGTAACAAATGTAGTAAATCAAAAAAAATCGCATTTCTGCCATCTCTGGCTGTATATGTTGAAGCGAGAATATTACGAATTGGTATAGACCAGGGGTTCCCTAACTGTGCTATCCTAAAGGCGTCGCAAGTTTTATTTGTTCACTGCTGTAAGTCTCCGAACAAAGGAAAAGAATTACGTTGCTCTTTACAAATACGAAGAGCAAGGTTGAAGCCAATTCCAATAGTTACACTGCAGTCGAAGATTAAGAGCGTTTGTGTTTCCCGCATTTCCAGTCAGACTTGCCACTCATATATTTGCCTAGCATTCTAAATTAAATAAGACTTTTTCAATTTGGACAGCCAATTGGTCGGGAGCATTGCCGCGGTCCATGAGAGTGTGCATAGGAGAACCTGAGGCAGTCAATTAATGACCATAGACAAAGCTGTTTGTTTGGTGACTTGACTTCGGAGCGTTTGGAAGAGGACCCCAATTTCGGCCTTAGTCGACCCGTCCTTAGGTATTGAAAAACCCTTTAGTGAATCTTCAGTAAGATTAGCTTCTATTCCCATATCTGTGCTTTTAAGGGCGTCGCAAAAATATTTCAACCTCTAGGGAGTCGCAGTGTGAAAAAGATTGAGAACCGCGAGTATAGATCATTTGCTCTTCGCGAAAGACTTGATATACTTGGGTCCTCCCAGACTGAACTTCAGCGCTCACTAGATATAGATACTTTTGCTACCGTCGCGTCGTGTGGAAGCTGGTTTGCAGGTAATGGCCAATATGCCTGTTGAGCGCCCTTGGCATGTCCTATTAAAACAGATGGATATTTCGGGGTCTTATTAAAAAACGATAGAAGGAGCAATGCTGCATTTTTATGTAGACCTTGTTAAGGTTAATTGTAAATCTGTTACCTGTCTTCTTGAATTTGATGTCGAAGATAGGTCTTTGTGCCTTAAGTCACTGTTTGTTCCAAGTTTTATGTATGAGCTGAGCATGAAATTTCGATAATAACCAAAAGAAAGATTTTGAATATTAGCAGCCATATAAGTTTCCTACATTATATTACTGACTTGAGTCAAAAAAAGTTTAAAAAAAAATCGTATAAGGAACACCATCAGGAGCCACTACTTCTGCTAGCTCCGTTCGCTCTAGGACTAGTTCAGTTTAGACTCATATTCACCTCTCAGATTGTGAATCATGCTATGGAAACTGTGACCTCGTAGGCAGGTTGCACCAGTTCGATCAAGTCCAGCATCACTCATCTACACATTAGGGATTGCTTTTGAGACAATGGCAAAAGATCGAAGGTCTGAAAAGTTCACTTGAGCATCCTGCGACCTTAATAATCAATAGACCGATCATTGAAAACCACGTTTTCTTGTCGCCTCCTACAGCTGGGATATTGGCATAGGCACTGTTGAATGTCGTCATACTTTAATATCACTGCATCCTCATAAGCTTTGGGCAAAATTAGAAAACATTAATTCCAAAGATCAGCAAGGGCACACTAATGCAAATATCTACCCCTTGTCTGCTAAGGTGGTATGATAGATGTCATTTAGACCGACAGAAGACTACGTCCATTGTTTGAAGAGATTTGGCAAAGCTGTTCTTTTCCTCTTCGTCTTTATAATTTAATGATTTTTTTTTTATAACCTATTACCGCATCGATAATTTTTTAAATTATTTAGCAAAATATCTGCATCATAGCATAATAAATCAAAAAATCAACATAAACAAAAGATGCCGACAGGTTTTAATGGAAACAAAAGTCATTGTCGCCAACTTCGAGTGTAAACTGTTATTTCATATAAATACAGTGAAGAGTCATTTAACAATCATAAGTTCATCACCTCAGGTAGAAGACTAACCCACCAAACCAAAATCAAAATGAAATTATTTGTAAGTACAGGTAAAGGGCCACCACAGGATTACTCGCATACTCAAGCCTGATGAGCCTTGAAAAGATAATAATTGGATTACCTATACAACAACTATCATTGTAGGTCGCATTCACTTGCTTGTTGGCTGTTGTTGCCGCTGTTGATGAGGTTACCGTCCTCAAGAATGTAGCTGAAGTTGCTGCCGATAGTTACAATTATGCCTATGAGCTAAGTAATGGAGTTGCAGCCAGTGAATCTGGTAGCTTGACCGGACCGGAAGACACCATTGTAAGTTTGAATGAAAAATTTCCAAAAAAAAAATTCGTTTTTGATTTGGGTCTTTTTGTTTTTTTTAGGTTGCTCATGGTGCATACAAATTTATATCGCCTGAAGGTGAATCCTTCAATGTCGAATACGTCGCTGATGCAGCAGGCTATCAACCCTCCGGCGCTCACATTCCACAAGTTCCAGTTCTGATCCAGAAGGCTCTTGACTACTTGGCCACTGCCAAGCCATACGTCGAAAATTAATAAAGTGGGCAAGACGTGATTTAATGTTAACAATTAAAGTTTTCCGTTGACAATCGCTTAAAGTAAAATAATAAAATTGTTATACAGAAACAAAAATAAAATGTGATTCCAAGTGAAGTTGTGATTTCGTCAGCATCAAGTTAGTGTTTAAAAAAAAAAACGCAAAAATGGCTTCCTTACTAGATCGAAGCCTCTATATCCACACGTGTTCTCAATGGATGTACCTGTTCTATGGATTTGGTAGACTATTTAGCAAACCACAGTTTGCTAGCCAACTCTTTCGTTTTCTCACTTTTCTACAACTAGTAAATTAATCCGGTTTATTTAAAGATTCGATACGTCTTAGTTTCAATTAAGCTCCTACGAGTGTGTAAATGTGTAAATGTACTCTTTGTTTTGTTAGCACTATTTTGCATAATTTTTTTTTTTTTCTAGAAACTATAATATTTGCATAATTGAAACTTGCCTAGTCAAGTAGGCGCTTAATGGTTTTAGCCTTTACGATCTATAACCAAATATTTGATATAAAAGGGGAAAGAAACCCCTGATAGAGTATCACTTCAGTTAGATAATATACAGAAGATCAACCCACTAAATTCAAAATGAAATTCTTCGTAAGTATACTGGCGTTCGAGGAGCAATAACGGAATACTCCAACAACCAACATGAATTACGCTGAAGGATACCTTTGGATTATAATTATCAAATTTACTTTTGTAGGTTGCTTTCGCTTGCTTGTTGGCTATTGCCGCTGCTGTTGAAGAGGTTCCAGTCCTCAAGAATGTTGCCGATGTTGGAGTCGACAGTTATAACTTCGCTTATGAACTTGGTAACGGAGTTGCAGCAAGCGAATCTGGTGCATTGACCGGACCTGAAGAGACCATTGTAAGTTCTGGCAACGATTTTTCTTTGTTCATAATTTGTAATGTTTTTTCTATTTTAAGGTTGCCCATGGTGATTTCAAATTCACTTCCCCCGAAGGTGAATCTTTCAATGTCCAATATGTAGCTGATGCAAATGGTTTCCAACCTACTGGTGCTCATTTGCCAGTCGCCCCCGAAGTACCAGTCCTCATCCAGAGGGCTCTCGAATACTTGGCTGCCCATCCTAATGCCGATAACCAATAAGTTGCTTCATAAGTGATAAATGTACATATAAGTTTAAAATAAAAAAGTTTTGTTGTTTAAAATGTAACAAGGTTGTGTGATTTATTACAAACGATGCTATATTTTTCATATTTGCAATAGGTACCTATCTATTACTCATTTAGGTATTCGAGAAGTAGACAGCTGTACCTGACAGAAACTAAAAAAAATTAAAAAAGCAATCGAAGTTCCGCAATTAGTGGCACGAATCATGGAACGAATCGTTAGAGGAACGATCGGCGTATCGTCTCATATTGATTTCGGTCGGTATTCTGAACTTGGCGTCAACATTTTCCGCTGAACTGTTGGCCCTCTTAAAATACCACCTAAGAGCCAGACGTATAGTCAAAGGATCTAGCGGAATGACTCTTGTCGATGGGCTACTATCTGATACCCAAGAACCATATTTTTAATCAAAGGGAGTCACGAAACAATGTCCGTCATTGGGCCCCTTTCTTCCACCGAATGGTGTCATGAAAATATTTCACCAAATCTGCTATTATTAAGAAAAAAACCAAAGATAAGGTAACTGGACTGGGCAAGAGACAGATAAGAGAAATCAAACACTTTTGCAGAGTATCTATAAGACGTCTTCGAATTTTATGAAGATGACGGCTATCTATCAAGGGATTGAGGTAAGGTGTGAAGAAGATAGACCTATTCAGCCGGTAGCATCTAAAGAACTTGCTAGAGAAATTAAAGAAGGCATAAATATAAAAAAGGCCCCAGGGTTCGATTTAATCACAGGTGAAGTTTTAAAACAATTTCCTCGAAAAGGTTGAAAAAAAACTAGCTCAGATTGTAAATGCTAAATTTAAGTTAGAGTTGAACATGCGATACAGTGAAATGTATTGGCTTATTGGGAGATGTTCATCCCTGTCCAATTACAGTAAGTTATTGCTATACATGCAAGTTCTAAAACCAGTATGGATCTACAGGCTCTATAGTTGTATGCATGCACAATGCCAAACAAATTTGCAAAAAATTCTAGTTTTCCAAAATAAAGTACTAAAGAACATATAGTCACTGCACCTTGGTACATAGGCAACGCTGATCTACATACAGATCTAAACATTGAAATGGTTGCAGAAGAAGTAAAAAAAGTTACCGACAAACGGCGGATTTATCTTTTCAAATTTTAAAAAGAATCAAAAATAGCCGCACATTGAATAACGAACCTGGACCTCCTAGTACAAATTACAGTTTTTTTAAATTTCAGATTTGGAAAAATAAATTAAAATGTTTTCGGTTTTTTTTTTAATTGAATTGAGTTTCTTTAAAACAAAATGGAAATGTGATTTAATTCGTAGTACTATCATATTTAAGCTTGTTATTTTATTAAAAAGGATTTTTTTTTTTTATTTTTGTTTAGTAAAATTTAAAAAAAAACCGTAATTTCACAAAAATCTTTTCGTTTTTGAAGGCTACAGTTTTTTGGTTGAAAATACAGCTTTTTTTTGGGAAATTAAAGTTTTTTTGAAAGAAAAATCTGGCAACATTGTGGAGAGCTGAATAAGTGGAATGAATTTTGTTATAAAACTGGCTCTTCACGCAATCAAATTAGATAATAACGTTCTCTTTCATTATGATCGATAACTGAAACAATGACAGGCTAAGGATAATCATGGAGTTATGACTTCAGTCATACTAAAAGGTGGGCTATCTATAGTGCATTGAACCTTTCAAAGTCAACAACACCTACCTCTAAGCGTTGCCAACCACTTTTGACGAAAAAAATGCCTAACTTTAAAGAAAAAGATGCCTTTTTTTTCTTTAAAAAAAACTTCAAATTGTCAGAAAAAACTGTTAATAGGAACAAAATTCATGACATTTTAGTTTCATAATTAGGTTCAAAGTATTGACCACAAAACAAACATAGTTTTAGTCCTCATATCGCCTTGGTCCTTGATATTATACATTGATTTTTGATGCCCCTATTATGTAATTAAGACAACTCAACTTAGTTGAGTTGAGTTATCTTCAATTCAACTCAACTTTCACACAACCCAAACTAACTAACAATTTATAATTAACCGCTGCCATCTTTGTTGTGTTTTGACAGACAACTTTTCTATCAAGGTTGTGTATGCCAATACGGACAATACCGAATTTTGAATTGCATAAAACCAAGAGACAACTCAACTTTATTTGTAGTTGTCTTACATAACAGGGGTATGAAACAAGGATATTTGTGTGTTTATTTGAACAGCAGATCATATAGAAGTTTTTGTCTTTGTCGACTTTGTGTACAGAATTCCACTTAAAGTTCTTTAAGAATGTTTAAAAAAAATAAAAAGTCAGTATGTTGAATCAAAAAAAAAATGTAAAAAAATATTTGAAATAAAAAAAGATGCCTTTTTGAAGAAAAACAAGCCTTAAAGCCTTAGCTAATGAAATAATGCCTAAAAGGCATGAAAAATCCTTAGTTGGCATCGCTGCCTACCTGATATCCTGTACTTTTCTCTTTCTTCCTCTTTTTTGTAATTCTCTCTTAAATTTTAGTTTTTCTACTTCTTTCTTTTACTTTTTAATCCATTAAAGAGTTCATTATCATCCCCCTTAAGGGCGTGTATCGGTGTGCAAGGTGAAATGCCACCAGTCCGTTCAATTTTAGAAATGTCTACCTCGGCACGTTAATTTGATTTGATTTGGTTTCCGCACTTTTTTACAACTAATAGTAGATAAATTAATCCGGTTAAAGTCGTCACCAATTAGACTGAAAGAAAAACTATCTGTTTGTGAACATTTTTGGTTAAACCCATAGAAATGTATATCCAAATTTAAATTCAATTAAGCTGATGAGTGTGTAAATGTAGGGCCATACTCTTTATTTTGTTAACACTCTTTTCCACTGTTTTTTTTAACTATTTGTATAACTGAAACGAAATCAAAACTTGTCTAGTAGTAGACGCTTACAGGTTTTAGCTTATACAACATTCATAGACGAAACCTAGAATGATAGCCAAATATTTGATATAAAAGGGAAAGAAGCTTCTCAGAGAGCATCACTTCAGTTAGATAACATACAGAAGATCAACCCACTAAATTCAAAATGAAATTCTTCGTAAGTATACCTACTGGCGTTCGAGAAGCAATAACGGAATGCTCAAACAACCGACAACAACCTCAGGCTGAAGGACACTTTTGGATTATAATTATAAACTTTACTTTTTAGGTTGCTTTCGCTTGCTTGTTGGCTATTGCCGCTGCTGTTGAAGAGGTTCCAGTCCTCAAGAATGTTGCCAATGTTGGAATCGATAGTTATAATTTCGGTTATGAACTTGGTAACGGAGTTGCGGCTAGCGAATTTGGTGCATTGACCGGACCTGAACAAAACATTGTAAGTTCTGTGGAGACTCCAGATGATTTTTCTTTGTTCATATTTGTGTAATGTTTTCTATTTTAAGGTTGCTCATGGGGAATACAAATTCACTTCTCCCGAAGGTGAATCTTTCAGTGTCCAATATTTAGCTGATGAAAATGGTTTCCAACCCACCGGTGCTCATTTGCCAGTCGCCCCCGAAGTACCAGTCCTCATCCAGAGGGCTCTCGAATATTTGGCTGCCCATCCTAATGCCGATAACCAATAAGTTTCTTGATAAGTGATAAATGTACATATAAGTTTAAAATAAAAAGTTTGTTGTTTAAAATGTAACAAAGTTGTGTGATTTATTTCTAAAAAAAATTCAGACGATGCTATAATTGTCATATTGATTAAGAATAAGCGAGCCATTCCCAAGTAGCCAGGTATACGACAGAAACAAAAAAAAACGCTGCTAGAGGCACGAACCATGGAACGAGTCGTTAGAGGGAAGATGGGCGTATAATCTCATAGAAGTCAAATAAGTGTAAACAACTCGCAGACCTTTTTGTTAGAAATATCTGGAGTACCGGAAGGTGAGGGTCATTCAGCAGAGGAGATCTTGTCTAAGTAGTAGACTACTTTCAATGCACAGAAATTGATTTCGGCCGGTATTCTTAACTTGGTGTAAACATTTTCTCCTGAGTTAATTTATCGTTGAACTGCTTTTAATCCCCTGCCTGCCGCGCTTATTTTTGGAGATTTTCGAAGCTTTTTGTTGGCCCTCTTAAAATGACAGCATATATAACACAGGCAGCCATATACTAAGTCAAAGGATCTAGCGGAAAGACGCTTGTCGATGGGCCACTATCTGACACCCAAGAACCACACTCAATCGAAGGGAGTCACGGAACAACTCCTGTCATTGAGCCGTATTCTTCCACGGCTTAGTTTTATGGCTTCATGTAGAGTCAATGAGTCATATGCTTGACACCCAGAAACCATGATTAGTCTCTGAGCTTCGTGGAGGCATGCTTCTCAATGGGCCGAATACGGAAAATTTAGTAGGTGACTTTAACTTTTAAGTCATAATTAAAATGACATTTTTGATAGTATTTACGTGGTTTATTGACTCTATTATGCCAATGTAAGTGTTTCTATAGAAACAACTGCATCTTGAAGTCCCTAAAATAAAAAAAGTTTGGTCGCGATCTAAAAAAAATTGTATCTATATGTACGACCCTGTAAGGCATTGCCCGTTTTGATAAAATTTACATTCCTACTCATTGAATGCCTCGTCTGCAATCCCCTATAGCTAAAAAAATAGAAAAATAGTAGACACCCTAGGCCTAGCTTTTCACAACCATTCGTTTGTGTGAGTTTCTATTTTTGGGGTGAATGGAAGGGACCTACAATTTTATGTCGAGTCCGAACGGCTGATTGAGAAGCATTTTCAGGACAGCTATATACTCTCGGATGTTTGTTTGACGTTTGACGTTCGCGAGAGGTGGCCAGTCTAACCACTGAACCACTGCGCCCACTATAGCTAACAAACTTATATTTGTGATGTAACTAGATACTAAAACATAATATAATTAATTCGTAACACTTCACACTTTAAGTTTAAACTGAACATTTCAAAAAAAAAAGTTATTTTGATTTGTGTCTTCTTTTTTTTTAGGTTGGTTCATGGTGCATACAAATTTATATCGCCTGAAGGTGAATGTGTCGCTGATGCTGCTGGCTATTAACCCACCGTCGCTCACATTCCACAGGTGCCAGTTCTCATCCATAAGGCTCTTGACTATACTTGGCCACCTTCAATCCATACGTCGAAAATTAATAAAGTGTGCATGAAGTGATTTAATGTAAGTTTTCCGTTGGCAATCGGTTAAAGGAAAATAATAAAATTTTTATACAGAAATCAAAATAAAATGTGATTCCAAGTGAAGTTGTGATTTCGACTGCATCAAGTTAGAGTTAAAAAAAAAACAGCAATGGAGGCTGCCTTTTTCCTTACTAGATTGCAATTTATCTACACGTGTTCTCAAAGTATGTACCTCTTCTATGGATTTGGTAGACTAACTATTTAGCAATTTAGCAAACTACAGTTTACTAACCAACTCTTTCGTTTTCTCACTTTTGTACAACTGATAAATTAATCCGGTTTATTTAAAGATTCGTGTCGTCACTAATTAGACTGACAAAAATGTATGTATCTATTGGCGAACATTTGTCGTTAAACCCATATAAACATACATCCAAACTTAGATTCAATTAAGCACCTACGAGTGTGTAAATGTAGGGTCTTACCTACTCTTTGTCTTGTTAACACAATTTTGCATATTTTTGTTTTATTCTAGAAACTATATATTTGCATAACTGAAACGAAACCGAAACTTGTCTAGTCAAGTAAACGTTTACAGGTTTTAGCTTATACAACAATCATAGACGAAACCTAGAATGATAGCCAAATATTTGATATAAAAGGGGAAAGAAGCCTCTGATAGAGCATCACTTCAGTTAGATAATATACAGAAGATCAACCCACTAAATTCAAAATGAAATTCTTCGTAAGTATACTGGCGTTCGAGGAGCAATAACGGAATACTCCAACAACCAACATGAATTACGCTGAAGGATACCTTTGGATTATAATTCTCAAATTTACTTTTGTAGGTTGCTTTCGCTTGCTTGTTGGCTATTGCCGCTGCTGTTGAAGAAGTTCCAGTCCTCAAGAATGTTGCCGATGTTGGAGTCGACAGTTATAACTTCGCTTATGAACTTGGTAACGGAGTTGCAGCAAGCGAATCTGGTGCATTGACTGGACCTGAAGAGACCATTGTAAGTTCTGGCAACGATTTTTCTTTGTTCATAATTTGTAATGTTTTTTCTATTTTAAGGTTGCCCATGGTGATTTCAAATTCACTTCCCCCGAAGGTGAATCTTTCAATGTCCAATATGTAGCTGATGCAAATGGTTTCCAACCTACTGGTGCTCATTTGCCAGTCGCCCCCGAAGTACCAGTCCTCATCCAGAGGGCTCTCGAATACTTGGCTGCCCATCCTAATGCCGATAACCAATAAGTTGCTTCATAAGTGATAAATGTACATATAAGTTTAAAATAAAAAGTTTTGTTGTTTAAAATGTAACAAGGTTGTGTAATTTATTTGTCAAAAACTACAAACTATGCTAATAATTGCCATATTTGTAATGCTACCTATCGATTACTCATTTAGGCCTTGGAGAAGCGAGCAGTTCCGAACTAGCCATCAGGTACACGCTAGAAACAAACAAGTGAAGATGGGTGTATCGTTTGGGTAATACTAATGAGTGTAGATTGGTCCGGTTCTAAAACAAAAAAAAGTTATCTTTACAAGGCTTTTAAGGCACTGTCAGTTTTGATGAGATTAATATTCTAGCTCACTGAATGCCTCGTCTGCAATGTCCTAGCTTACAAATTTATATTTGTCATGAAACTAGATACAAACACAAATTAATAATTTCAGAACCTATTTCAACTTTAGTTATACACTAGCGGACGCAGCGAACTTCGTCTTTGAGATAAACTCAAGAGTGATAATAAAACACAGATAGTAGTTCAAATTTCAATGTGATTTATTTGAATGGAATCGAAATCAGTGGAGACCGATGTGATAAACAATGTTTTTCGATTTGTTTTCCGGCGCAAAAACAAACAACGAACACGGTTTGCCAACACGCGAACAGGCAACGTACAGCTGACCGTGCGAAAAACAGGGAAATTCGAGATTAATCCCACAGACTTCCAAAGATTGGTCTTGCGATTATTACTGATTGTCATCGCAAAAGCCAATCGAACGGGGAACTGAATCCGCTTGAATTGGAATGGAAGATCAGTTGGAATAATCGGAATTCGTGGGATACGGACTTCCTCTCCTCTGAATTTGCCCTTGATGATCATCTCTTGAATCACATATTACTCATCAGTTTCTTAACGGACAACCGCGTAGCATTGCACAATATCGGATGATTCAGATTCCACAACATCGATCCCACCTTCAGCTGTAAATTATGGGGTGGAGTTCCTGGCAGATCAAGCGAGTTCAAAAATTCCGTCGGATAGTTGGTCGCTTCATCCTCGTCGGTCACGCTGTCAACGGATTTCTACGAATGCAGTTCTCCAGCGATTTGACTTTGAATAATGAAATTCAAGCTATCGACGCACGTCCTTATTCTTCGCTGCTAGTATTGCCCGTTCTCTAATCTCACTAAAATTTAAAGCAAATGTAGTACGTTAGCCAACAAAATGTAGCATTTTTAAACAAAATGTAGTACCATATGTTTTTTTTTATTGATTGATTGTGAAGCTTTAATAGAGCTTAGTACCTATACTTATTGGCAAGAGTTTGCATGCAGCCGCTGAACATAAATGTAGGTTGTGGCTACTGCATCCTTTTGAAAATAGATTTAGGCAGATATTGGACAGTTTATCACTCACCCCGCTAAGGTGTCCCCCCATTACTAAGGCATTATCAGAGCAAAAACCAATTGCATTTAAAATATCGATATTTATGTCTTTGCATTCACACAGGATTGATTGAAAAATTTCTTCGGAATTGCTTTCCTTGAGCTGCTGAAATCCAATACATCTATCTTTTACAGCACACTCATCAAAGTATCTAGTTAGTATCACTAGGCAGATTTCGGCTGACACATCAGTAATCTCATAAACTCATTTTACTAGTTTATGAGATTTGTTTGGCTTTATGTAATTTGGCAAACGCACCAATTCAAGTTTTGACAAGGGAAATTGGTTTTGTCCGACAACATTTCAGACTTCGACCGAACTCACTGTCATTGCACACATTCTTTATTAATGCCGGATTGAATTAATTTGCCTTAATATGGCAGAGTTGATACAGTACTACATTATGCAAACAATTTCAGAACGCAGAACAGTATAATCCTGTTTTTATTTGTTATGTTTCTAAAAATTCAGAATCCGAATCCGATCCATATTTGCAATTGCTTGCAGGTGCAGCCCAAGAAAAACAATCAACAATAACAAACATATTTTAATTGACGATCAGCTGTCTGAATTCTTCTGATAGACGGAGACAAACACTCATGTCACACGTAAATGGAAGCATTCAGCCGAAGAATTACATAAACTTTAGAATGATGCAAAGTTTCTAAGTATATCTATTTATTTAGTTATAAAAGCAAAAGTGGGAAAAATTACAAAAGAACAGTTTTTCGTAAAAAAGTAAAATGTTTAAGCGGAGCTTAAGAAATGTAGTACTTTAGGTAACGATGTAGTATGTAGCACAGTGTTGAAAAATCAAGCAAATATGTAGCACAGTACTACATATGTAGTACAAGTGGTAACGCTGGTCCTACCCAACACTATAATCTAATAGAGATTTTTATAGACGGGGAACAGCAGCAGGTTAACTTCTCCGCGCAAAATGCACGCAAAACGTCTTTTATCACAATTATCCGAAATTATCCAAGCTTCACAACGAATTTTCCACCTTTACAACGTCCAAAATCATCAAATCATGCGATAAAATGCAAAATTCCGTTGAAAAAAATTATTAAAATTTTTCGCGTTTCTCGGAGTTTTCCACTAAGAGTTTTCTATTTTGCCATTCGAAAAGCCATTCCGGAACAATTGCACACAAAATTCCATACAAAAAATCAATTTTCGCTTTTTCCAATTTTCCGACTTTTCTGGAGGGCTTTCCCAAAATTTTCTTTTGTAAAAACCTTCTCCTGGCAATTACGAACAACTGAAAAAAATATTGAGCCAAATCGGCTCAGCCGTTCTCAGTTTTCGATTTTTCCAATTTCCCGACTTTTCCGGAGGGTTTTCCCAACATATGAGATGTGTTTGAGGAGAAATACCTTTTGTGAGATTTGATGGCATGGTGAATATTTTTTGTTGTGCATCTCGCCCTCGGTCGATGTCATGGATAATGGAGGGGAGGGTTGTGCTCTGGCCTCTCTCTCCACGATCATCGCATTGTTTCGTATTCGTTGTATCGTGTTCGTGTATGCATTTTTGTTGCACGTGTGCTCTCTCTGTTCATTTGTATTATTACGAGTTGGGTGGGGCCGATGATTTTGCAATGAAATAATCTTGCTCGCATTTTTACGGGGTAGGTCAATAAAGGTTAGTTTTCGAAGATCCAAGTAGGCATAGGTCGATACTGACGAGTGACGACGACCGATAGGGAACAATACCTTAACTATGCATGCATATTATTATGAACTAACATACGGAACCTTCGGTGCGCGAGTGACACTTGCACTTGGCGGGTTTTTTTTATTTTTTCTTAACTGATCGTAGTTTGTTTTTTTTTTTTAAGAAAATGAAATATTGGAAATTCGGGAGATTTCCTAGAGTTTTCGGGAGACCGGGAGATTAGTAAAAAAAACCGGGAGACTCCCGGAATATCGGGAGAACTGGCAACCCTACATGTAGCCATTGGCACCATACACTAACGTCATGCGAATTTGCCGCTACGTGGACAGAGCTTCGTTTGTTTATATGCCAGTTGCAAGAAAACTGCAAGGAAACTGCAAGGAAACTGCAAGGAAGCTGAAAGCAAGCGTACAACAAGCTGCAAATTTCTCGACCAACCAATCTTGAGTACCTACAATGCTCATATCTGGTTACACTTAATTACACCTAATAGATCGAATTCAGAAGCGTGCGGCTGATAGAAATATAGCGGAATTGAACAGCTCGAATACCGTGGAAATGTTTCTAAATAGCTAACAGCAAATAGCTCCTTCAACAATAATTATCTCGCAACACTCATCATCATCACCACCATCACACATCCAATACGCATCAGTTCACCCTTCGTATACTATCAACGTGCTGTAAAATAATTAGATTCCTCGCCTCAACATGTGTGCGAATAAACACACCTAATGTTGAGTACTAGCTAGTAAATTATAAAAAAAAAACTTGCCTTGCGATGAAAATGGGTTGACAAATTTTTTTCTTAAATATTTGTGCATTTTTAAATCACAAGAATAACTTGTTAGCTAGGAGAGAACTACAAAGAATGTTAATTTCTTTTTTGCATTATTATTATTTATAGTTGCTACTTGTTTCTATAACCCGAATGATTACTGCTTAAAGTTGAATGTATGCTCTTAAGTCTGAAGAGCTAAAAAATATGCTAATCAAAATCGAGATCAAATTAAATATGTTAACTGGTTTATTTAGGAACTAGAATCATCTCCGAATTCTCGAATGCAAGCTGACAATTTCATATAAATAGCGTGACGATTCACTTTCCAATTATAAGTTGATCACTTTAGTAAGAAGAACAACCCACCAAACCCAAATCAACATGAAATTCTTCGTAAGTAAAATTCAAACGCAAATTAAGGATCAGCCGAGGGATACTCTCATCAGCGAGCTTAATACATGGGAACTGAAAACTGAATTTGGATTAAAACACTTGTGCTTGTACTTGTAGGTTGCATTCGCTTGCCTTTTGGCTGTTGCCGCTGCCATCGATGAGGTCGCAGTCCTCAAGAACGTAGCTGAAGTTGGAGTCGATAGCTACAACTACGCCTATGAACTTGCTAACGGAGTATCTGCCAGCGAATCTGGATCATTGACCGGACCTGAAGAATCCATTGTAAGTTTTACGACAGCATTCCAGAAATACCTACTCTCTTTACTGACTTTGGTTTTGTCTTGATCTAAGGTTGCTCATGGAGGATACAAATGGACTTCCCCCGAAGGCGAATCCTTCAACGTTGAATATGTCGCTGATGCTGCTGGCGGTTACCAACCCACTGGTGCTCACATTCCACAAGTACCAATCCTCATCCAGAAGGCACTTGACTACTTGCTCGCCCATCCATACACCGAGAAGGCATAAAGTGATCATGACCCGACCCGAGTCAGATAATGTTATAAATAAAAGTTTCTTGTTGAATAATTGAATATTTGGATTTTTTCTTATGGTAATATAGGTATACAACATATCTAATTTGTTCGGAATGGATTCTCTTACCTGATAGTCTGGTTATTCAGATTTGTATTAGAAAAATATGAGATGTGAGTAAGCAATGAAAAACATTTTTATTTCATTTTGAAATTAATTATTTATAAGGAAATCAAACATTATACTCATACATGCTGTATAGATGCCAGCACAGGTTTTACAAAAAAAAAAAATTATTAAAAATAATATACCATTTTAAAAGCAATGAATTTTGAGAGATGGACAAAATTTTGAAGCAACAAGTACCTCCGGAGCAGTGTTGGGAAATTCGTGGGAAATTTACCTTTTCGTGGGAATTTTGAGGGTAAAAAACCATCATAAACCATGGGAAAAAGGCAAACAAGTTCGGCTCCAGTGCAATTATGTGGGAAATTTGGCTGATAACATTTTTAGATAGTTAGGAAAACACAAACGTTTCAAGTCACAAAGAATTCCACCTTTGCGTTGACCTGTACGTTGTTGAGTCAGTCAGGACAAACTCCTTTTTTCAAGTTGGTTTGGGTTTCGCATATAGGACAAGACAACTTTGGAACTCACTCACTGCGATAATCTCAAATAGAATGTTTGGTTGTAGCCTATCATAGAAAAGATCTATATTCATTGTCCACTTCAATAATAAGGTGCAACGCCCTGAGATACGCAAGAGTTTACATTTTACTTTGTTTTAAAACTATATTTAAAATTATTCGTTGCATACTTTTTGGATACATTATGCAATATTTAAAAACAAAAAAAGGAAAAGAGTAAAATCACTCAATATCGAGTATTTTTGAATTGTACTAAAAGTTTAATAGCTTTTCCACACAAGTGGTTATTGTAATATTTTTAGAAGAATTGGTTTTTTAATCTTAACGAGACATTTGGAAAATAAACGCTGTTGGTTATCAAAGATCGGTGTTTACGTTTGGTGCAAATAGAGTGAAATCGTCTATATACTTCTGGGGTTTCCAGCACTATAAAGATATACATTTTCTCTACCTATTTTCACCTTTACCTTCTATTTCAAGTTTTATTATTTCTTTCGTACTTCTGGTACTGCAAACCCCCTCTCACTTTTGTTTCCCACCCATAGATACAGAAGAACCTGACAATTGTGGATAAACAAGTGCGGTGATTAGAACTGCTGGGAAATTTGGAAATCTTCACGTATATATTCATATCAATTTCAACACCAGATAACATAACAAATTATCTCTTCTTAGCATTTTTGTTTTTTTATGAAAAATGCCTCATGCCTCATTCATGCCTCATGCGTTAAACGCAATTGCGGGCATATGGCCTTTTCGGTCGTTTTGATGATGTTATCTATCAGAATTTTCGAGTCCATCTCCCCAATAACGCGGGGAATATAGGCTCCCAAGCCCTGAATAGTTTCGGAAGTGTGACTTTACATATAGCCTTACAAGAAGTAATTGAATGGCGTCAACTTGCAAGATCTTTTACTGAACCTTTTTGCGATATATTGTTATAATTCAATTGAGCCCTTAGAAATTCAAGGGTATCGTGGGCAATATGTTAACGACATACACCAAAAGATCGCTACTTCGAAAAGTTTATATTGTTGAAGCGCATTTGGATCAAGGACTTATATATAAATTTTCGAGAGATATTCGAACCAGACCACCATTATCGGGTCTCTTTTCGTCTCCCTACCACTAGATATATCCCTTACCCAGAGAGACCCTCTGAATTTCTCCAGAGTTCTTCCCTGAGTTCGATTCCTAGTGTTAACGCTAGCATCTGTTTATGTGAGATAGTGGCCTATTTCACCAACTTACAAATTTGTATTTACAAATATTTTTTCACAAAATCTGTAGAAAAACTACAATTTTGCTTTAAGAATAATTGTGGTGAAACAGAATTCGTCTCTTTTTCTAACAAAATTGTCAAAAAATTATTGTGAATACAAATTTGTAAGTTGGTGAAATAGGCCACTGGTTTATCCAGTGGGTCTCGACCCAATGTTGTTCCAAGATCCTCATTCTTCTGCCAGCCAAAGCTGGACATTGACACAATATATGTGCCGCTGTCTCAGATTCCTCCAGGCATAGCCTACAAGTATCATCCTCTCTAAGGCCCATGTTCCTTAAATGATACCCGAAGTTACCATGACCTGTAGTTAACGCCGCCACCCATTTCAATGTTCCTCGACTCAGGCTTAGAACATTTCTCTGAGTTTAGCTAGTCGGCCATTGTATTGCCATTTTAATAGCTTGTCTACATTGTTCCACGGTTTTTCACCTTCTCAAGTGTTCTGCCGTGATCCATTTGTGAATCAGCTGTTCTACCATTCCTCTACCAATTGAAGAGAATGGTTCTGGTCCCAGCAACTTTTCCGACAATGTAGCCTGAACCTTTACCCTCCAATTTGATACCCTTTCATTTATCTTGCTACTGCACAGGGTCACATCAATCACTTCCTTTCGCCTCACATCCACGAAGGTTGGCTCTGTTCCCCTGTTTAAGATAGCTAGATCCTTGCTTGTTATACAAATTCGAATATGCTTTTTGGGAGTCCTCTAATCTTTCCTCTAAAAATCCAAGGCTCCTGTATCAGGGCTATGTCAAACGAATCCTCGTCAAAACATTTAGTCATCATCGCTGACGCTGCTTTGCTGTGATGAAGGTTCAATTGAATCACCCTAAGCTTTTCCCACCTCCCGCCCGACTTGTGTTGACCCCATATCCATGGTCTCTATCACTTCGTCGCCCTACCGGGTGGCTTTCCCTGTTGATTCTTTTCCGATGATCCTTGGAACTTCACGAATGCTACGTCCAACCCGCAAAAGAGTCTATCTCCTGCTTGTCTAACCAGCTTCGCTTCCTCCCTCGGACACCAGATCGTCAGCTTGGTTCCACCAATTTTTCCGTCCTCATACCTTCTTACATGAGTGACCCTCCATTTAGAAGTGTCCTTCACACAGGAATTCTGATCAAGGACTTAGTTACAAGCTAAATTGCGGAATGAGGCAAATACACAAGATACTTATGTGACTTAAATAAATATACCCTTAAACATAGCGAAGATGGGCCACCTTAAATAAACGAAACCAAAACCGAGAATATAATACGGAAGGATAGGAAATCCTTGTCCCTGTCGCAGGTGCAAAACTCTGCGGTACCATTATGAAGAAAATACACTTAACGCAAGAAGAACTCTGTAGAGACTGCGGTGATAAGGGAGCTCTTGAGGATACAACCCACTTCCTATTTCACAGCCCAGGTCTCCAACATACCAAGTATAAATTCCTAAGGAGTCACTTCTTCAACGACCTAGACGAGCTTTCCAGCACATCAATAGACAAGATAATGAACTTCGTAAAATCAACAAGATGGTTTGTTACCAACACTCCTCCGGAGCAGTATTATGTTACTTAAGGCCTTAGGAGAGATGGAAAGGGGGAAGATTCCGATTTTAAAAGTTCTTTCAGCATTGTAATGGTGGCACTATGGGTTACCTACTTAAGATTGGATGGGAGAGGGTTAAAGATAGCTATTTCTGAAACTCCTCGGCCTTTAAAATTTCGCATGCATAGTTCATACTTCTTACCGCAAATCAATAACTTGAGATCGTAATCCTTATCCCAAAACGTTTCCATAAGAAATAACAAAAAAGGAAAGAGACTTTGGAAATTCTATTCAATATCATTGTTTATTGAAATTCTTGCCATTTTCATTTCCCGCTTTTCCATTCTCAAAGGGAAGCCATACGCGAGTGAGAGAATTACTAGTATAATCAATTATATCATCACCTAATTTATGGTAATACATACATAATTAAGAACTCTATTCATTTGTTGCCCGTCTATAAGAAAGTATCTGTAATCTTTGATTGCGGCAACATTTTATTGCAGGCGATACAAAGCGCATGAAAAGCAACAAATATTGCCTCGTGTATATCAATCGGATGACATGATAGCTATAAATTGCTGGCAATACTCTTGCTTCAATGTGCTTTTAAACATGCACTATTGCTGTGTATTGCCAGCGGTAAATATTGCCGCTATCAGCAACATTTTTCGATTGACCGATATTGAGTTGCTTTAAGGACCTCTAATTTAATTCAACTTCTAACACCATTCGTTTATATGTGTACTTCATTTTCGAAACAAATATCCGGGTCAAGGATTGAATGTCATTTCCGAACGGCTGAGAAGGCTGATGCCCTCAGAAGTTTGTAAAACGTTGGCGACTTTAGTAGTCCACCACACTAACCACTGCGGAATGTGTACGAGAATATATAAAACAACTTCATATTTCAGTAACAAAAAATTGTATATCATGTGTATGTACCCATGAAAACTAATAATTTATTTATTCAACAACAAACGTTCATATTTTAACATTAAATGTCTTTCAAAACATTTCCACTTTATGACTTCTCGACGTATGGGTGAGCGAGCAAGTAGTCAAGAGCCTTCTGGATGAGGATTGGGGTTTCGGGGGCGACTGGCAAATGGGCACCAGTTGGTTGGTAACCACCGGCATCAGCGACGTATTCAACGTTGAAAGATTCGCCTTCGGGGGAAACCCATTTGTAACCTCCATGAGCCTGAATGGTCTCTTCAGGTCCGGTCAATGCACCAGCTTCGTTGGCTGCTACTCCGTTAGCAAGTTCATAGGCGTAGTTGTAGCTATCAACTCCAACTTCAGCTACGTTCTTGAGGACTGCGACCTCATCGATGGCAGCAGCAACAGCCAAAAGGCAAGCGAAAGCAACCTACGAAAGTACAAAATTGTAATCCAAATCTGTTCCAAGTTTCGATAGTCGTTGATGAGGCGGTATTCCTCGACGATCCTTTAAGATATACTTACGAAGAATTTCATGTTGAATTTGGTGGGTGGTTCTTCTAAGTGATGTGATCAACTTATAATTGGAAAGTGGATCTGCGCGCTATTTATATCAGACGTCCGCTTTCATTCGATATTCCGTTAAAATATTCTAGTTTCTACATAAACCAGTTGCAAGATTTGCTTGTCTAAATGCAGAAATACTCAATTCGTTTTAGTAGACTGAGAATATTCGCCAGAATGCTAATTATTCAATCAATATTCAAACGTGTTACTAAAATGGAATTTGACTATAATAGGAGTGATATTTAAGTGATTTATGCTGAAACGTTTTTCAGACCTATTTATAAATGGACTTGAAATTTTAACTGGTAGCTGATGCAGTTAATTGAAAACCACGTTGAATATCTCAATATGATGTGGGAAATGTTTTTGACATTCAGGTGCCCTACATTTACCATAAGCACTTAATATTACAATCATATTATTTTAAACAACCAGTTTTACCCGCCTGGCTTTGCCCGTGCGAACGAAATTGTAGGTTTTGGTTAAATATGTTATTTTCTATCAGAACAATGCACACCAATGTTCCACATTTAAAACGTTAGCTCCTACGTGTGTCGAGAAATAACATTTGCAGTTAATTTTTTTAATTTGGGAAGTTCGATCCCGCCCATATTCTATTAAAAGCCAATAAACATCTATTTACCAAATTACAAGCTTAAAGCTACCATAAATGTGAAGATATAGTTTAATTTTAAGATTTGGGTATTCAGCGCCATCTATCGGAAAAGTTCATAATAGATAATTGTGTAAGTTTCAGTTTAATCGACCGACTATTTAGTCATTTTAGCATAAAAAAGGGGTAAATCTCGGAATGAGAGATAATAAGCTGAATTTTTGTACATACCTACCTTAATTTTGGTGTTCTAAATGTTCTCTCAAAAGTCTCATAAAATCTCGTATCTGCGTCGTAAGTTATTCAAGGTCAAAGGTCAACAAAATCTGTTTTTCGCGATTATCTCAGTTTCTATTGCTCCAATGATGTTAACATGTATACTACAAAATTGTAGAGCATAAAATTTGCAATAAATTTCATAATAACCATTTTTTCATGCGCTCAACCGTTTTTGAGATAGAGGGCGGTAACGACGCAGACGCGAGATTTTATGAGACTTTTGAGAGAACATTTAGAACACCAAAATTGTATAAACAAAAATGCAGCTTATTATCTCTCATTCCGAGGTTAAACGCTAAAATGACTGGACTATTTTGGAAGTATTGGGAAAAGCGTGTTGGTATTATTTTTTGTTTGACAAAACTTTACAGAAACACCTTTGAACTAATCACAAATCTGTTGAAATCTGTTTGAATCTGTTTGAAAGCTCAATCGGACCTTTGGTTTTCTAGTTACGCAGGATGAATTTGTATAATAAAGACTTTAGTTATTTATCAGCAAAATGAAGGCTGCCTATTTGACAAGAATTCTGTGTAAGTTTTGATGTTTTTATAATAAAGGCTGTCGGAATTAACAAGTGTTTTTTGGGCTCTTGAAAATGATGCCAGCTTTTCTGTACAAAAGTTTGTGTTTTTTTCCTAGGAAGAAATGCCAGACTTTTCTGGCTATCTTTCCGAAGTTCTCATGTTGCAAAAAGAGCATGTTTTGGCAATATTTCCAACGAATTCTTCCTAATAATAAGCCTCTCTAGTCTCTACTGGTATGAATCTGTTGAAATCTCACAGAGGAAGAGGAGAAGAAAACCCGAGAGAACGTCATCGCTCAGTTGGCGCAAGTGGTAGTCACTTGGTCAATTGACAAAATCGAAATACAAATTCATTTTCTGACAGGGGAAAGCAAATGTCTTCCCAAGTGTATTATATACGGAGAATTGACTGTCAGAATTCAAACTTTTCAAACAATCACTTAAAAGGAGTCTGATGATGAATTAGTGGTGTAGTTCGAAATAGTAGCTATCATTACTACCAAAGTGACTGTGTCTACGAGTTGTTGTTAATGTTATTCTTTCAATCAATCAATTCATAGACTAAATGATTTTGATTGATAAATTTTAAATAAATAACATTTCCTGGGCCAAAATCACAGACATCTTTAGCAAAAACTATTTGGATCGTTTTTATTTTAAGTGAGATGGCCTCTGATCTTTTTTCCAAAATTAGTTTGAGATTTATTTATTTGAGATTTATTTGAGATTTATTTTCCAAACAAAATTCTGTTATTTTCTCCAAATTTAGAAATCAAAAAGATTTTCTGGCATTTAAAAAAAAATTCTTTCTTGGGCCCTATTTCATAAAAATTGACAATTGCGACAAGTGACAATTTGTAAACTGACAACTCAACAATTGTCAAATTACTGATTCATAATAATAATTTACAACTTTGTAGAATTATCAAAAAATAATCGACAATAATTGTATAATTTTGGTTTCATAAAAAAATTGTTTCATGACAATGAATTGTCAGGAATTTTTCGAGAATTGTCATGAGTTTTCTGACAAATTTGTGGCAATTTTTTTATGGGACAGACATGCGACATGCGTTTGAGTTTCGGTCAAATATTGATAGTGAAGTGACAAGTAGTAAGATTTAAAATACTAATTTATATTATTTCTTCAAACCAAAGTGAGGAAGAATCTCAAATCGAATTTCGTGTAGGACGCAATAATAATTTTACTGCATTTCATGTCGGGAAAACAACACCGAAGTATATTATTTTGTTTAAAAATTGGTAAACATCTAGAGCATAACGCAAAAAGTATTTACTCGCTTGATGCTAGGACCCACGACAAATTTGTCAAAATATCTATAACTATGAAGAAATTGTCAGGCGAAATTGTGAAAAAATGACTGATAAAATAGTCATGACAAATTTTTATTTGTATTTAACTGACAATTATTGCACCTGTCAATATTTTATGAAATTAAAATTTGTCAGACAAGTGCGGCAAATTTGTAGAATTGTCAATGTTTAAGAAATAGGGCCATGCAGCCGATTTCTAAAAGAAAAGGAGAATGCTGCTGCCATTTTTGGTTTGGTTTATAAAATAGCTTAATAATTTGAATGAAAATTACTTTCAAAAACCGATTCATCTACGTATTTTTAAGCTATGCTCTTGAGGAAGTAGGTATACTCTCTGCGTGAAAGCGGCAGCTTGCCCGCTGAGTGTTAAACATAAATAATTCTGCCTCTATGCGTCGAAGTGGTACTTAATTGAGAATCTCTGGAACTTTGGTACAACAGACTTTTAAATTTGATTTTAAGATGTTCCTAATATACAGTTAGCGACAAAAGTGAGTGAGCACCGATGCTCTTTTGAATTTTCTTTGGGGTCTTGAAACAGGTCTAAAAAACGAATAATCTGTAAAATTTGACAACGAACGAAACATATTTCATTTCTACGGCAATACTTAACGCTCGTATCTATCCTCTTTTTTAGGGGATTATCCCTTTTTTCGAAGTCAAAGGAACTATCCCCTGAAAATTTCCAAAATCCCTTTTTAATCCTATAAACTCCTCTTTTCACTATAGCAGATTTCTGGTGGAAATATTCAAACATCTGAAAGCCGAAAATAGTGAGTGCAACGCTATGTTGGTGGAATGAATACATTTTGTGCTTGCTGCGAACAACATCATCGGTGAAACGACAACGAGTTCTTTTCTGGGCTACATGAAATTTGGCCCCAATGAAAAATGGTCCCAAACTGAACCTGAAAAATCACCCCAAAAATGTACATGAAAGGCAACAACAACAAAAAATTGCGTAAAATTCTGCGAATAGGGGTGACAATTCATATTTTGGGGCTTTTTTCATTTTTCAGTTTGGGATAAAATTTCATTATGAAATAAGGCCCCAAAAGAACGAAAACGTATGGTGGGGCATGCTGCCCTCAATGCGACCCCCTGCTTGGGTTTACTGTCAGATTTGGGGCCTTATTTCATCGCAGTGGGGCCTTATTTCATTATGAAAAACAGCCCCAATTTTGGGGTGATTTTTCATTCTTAGTCTGGTGCCATTTTTCATTGGGGCCAAATTTCATGTAGCCTCTTTTCTGCGGTGACCAAGCCTTTTGGACCAATGGAAAAACTCGATTGCAAATCAAAACGTTAAATGCAATTCTCACAGTAAAATATGTACCTAATATTCAGTACTCAACTCATGCATTGAATTCTACAAATTTCTGAAAACGAAGCCTGAATTGCTTCGTTCAATCGCTGCAGAAGACAAATATAAGAAGAAAACCAAAAGTGGAGAAACTATTGCTATCGAAAACGATTCAGATGCGAATGACGACGACGGCGATGATGGCACGTTGGTTGTTTATTAAACACATATGTAATTTAAATGTATTATAAATAATTTTAATGTAATTTACATTAATTTTTGTATTTATTTGATACTATTCTTGAATTTCATCAATTTCAGTGCGAAAACAAGTTAAAAATGTATCCCCTATATATCCTCTTTTTTAAATTGCGATATCCCTTGAAATCTCCAAATTTCGGGCATTTATGCCCTTTTCTGTCCGCAAAAAGATACGAGCGTTAGCAATACTACAAAAATACTTTAAAGTTATTTAAAAAAAATGTTTTTAAACTCCAAAGACATTAAAAACATAATTGGTGTTCACTTACTTTTGACGCACAGTGAGCGTAAGTTTCAGTGGATATAAAAAATTTTAGATCTTCATTAATCAGAGCGTCATATGAAAAGTGCTTCTTAGTCTTGATCTATTTCGTATCAGAAAGACTTCTCATTTCCGGATGTCTTCTTCGCAGTGCTTCAGCAAAGAGAGGTCTCTGTACCTACTATACATTATATCTGCTGCATACAGCGTCTGACTTTGTGATGTGACCCGGTTTTTTATTTCCAATCCAAATGATTTGCCTCAGCAGAATGTACCTAATATTTCCACAATACATTGTATGCATTATACACTTACACACTTATAATGCCAGTTAAATCAATTTGTGAATGGCAACCCTAGTAACCATCAATCTTAACTGGCATCAGCCACTTACAAATATGTTTTATCAAATAAAATTACACACTTCTCCATCAGTCATTAACTCCTCCCGCGCCATCGCATCATCTGCGCCGGCAGAGCTCTATCGCCACACTTGCCATCTAAACGGAATGTACACTCACTTAACGCCGGAGGGGCCAGTTTCGCCGCGGCCAACATGAATGTGGCATCAGCTTTACATTCGTTCAACGATATCCATTCCATATCCACCCGGTCATGATAGACTAAAGGTAATCAAGTGCTCTTTAGGCCACAAATGAGACATTACACTGCACACCACAACCGCCCGTCAGCTGTGGCGAGAAAGAGAGGATGTAACCATCCGTCAGCCAGGAACCATAATTACAATGAGCATCAACCTGTTCACTGAGACTGGAGATCACAGAAGTCAAGCATAACAATAACGACTCCACTGAACCCTAATGTGATCGTGAATGTGGCTTCAATTTCATTCAGAACTTGAGAGTGATTTACCATCTTTGGCAACGAATTCCAATGGAGCAACCTATTGTTCTAACTTCTTCAATTGCCAGTTACCGGTGATGATCACATGCAAATGTACGAGTACACGAAGGATAGCTAGTGTTCATTGAAAAATAATTCGAAGACCGTCATCGGTCACCGCTTAAATGATATTTTTGTGTCTTTACCTGCTCGTGACAAATAATGGCCTCTGCGTTCGATCGTAAACGTCTTTAGACATTTTTATAGGTCAAGTTTGACGTTGGTTTTGTGGCTGCGCTGGCCTAGTTATATGCGGTTAGCAACGGGAAATGTTAGTCCTTTTGCAGACAAACCAAAGAAAGCTAAACGAACTCGTTGCCACTTTCGATTGAAGTCACCAGTGAGTATGCAAATTTCAACTTCAGACAAAAAGTTCAAGATGCAAATATGTCGATTATTTCATAATCTTCGGATGTAGAATCAGCCACGATCTTCGTGATGTAGCAAAACAAGTCAAACTGGACCAATGGCTACGAGAGTGGCTCTATGCTGGGCGTTTGTAATTTTTGCTTTAAACGGATGTTAACATGAATGTTATTCTATATCAGCTTATTGATTGTAATTGCTGTAACACACAAAACCGCACTTGCAGGCGATTAGTACCTACCCTTCGGTACCTAATGATGTACGAAAATAAAAAAATAAAAAACCTGTCTTGTCTAGTCAACTAAACGTTGACAGGTTTCTTCCGATAGTGAGTAAAACAAGAATCATTGCCAAAATCTATCTCAAATTTATATAAAATGGGCAGGGATCCACTTTCCAATCATCACTTCAGTTTGATAACACAGAAGATCACCCCACAAAACTTAAAATGAAATTCTTCGTAAGTATATGATCGAAAGGAGCATTCAAGGAATACTCGTACCCTAAACTAACATTTGGATTATACTAACTAACGTTTTGTTTTGCAGGTTGCTTTCGCTTGCCTTTTGGCTGTTGCCGCTGCCATCGATGAGGTCGCAGTCCTCAAGAACGTAGCTGAGGTTGGAGTTGATAGCTACAACTACGCCTATGAACTTGCTAACGGAGTAGCAGCCAACGAAGCTGGTGCATTGACCGGACCTGAAGAGACCATTCAGGCTCATGGAGGTTACAAATGGGTTTCCCCCGAAGGCGAATCTTTCAACGTTGAATACGTCGCTGATGCCGGTGGTTACCAACCAACTGGTGCCCATTTGCCAGTCGCCCCCGAAACCCCAATCCTCATCCAGAAGGCTCTTGACTACTTGCTCGCTCACCCATACGTCGAGAAGTCGTAAAGTGGAAAAGCTATAACTGTTGTAAATAAACGATTTTTGTTAAATTAATAATAATTGGCTGTTAAAATAAAAAGAAAATTTCTAGTGAATCGTACAGTTTTACCATATCTAGTGTAGATTCCTTAAGGCTTATGGCGTGCTAGCTGCTTGATTGGCTAAGTGGATGTCATCTAGATTGATTCCAGATTAATTAGTTAAAATTAATTAAATTAATTAAATTAAATTAGTTAATTAAAAGCATAATTTCGCTAGGAAGCCACTATAGTCTTTATACACGTTCTGGTTAAGAGGTTCTTTGTTTTAGCACTCTCGTTAGTAGGTCAAATTTTTCTTGAAATGACGCAATTAGTGAGAACCGCAATTTTATAGGGATAGAAAAAAAAAAATAAAAAAAAAAAATATTGAGGCAAGTAGCGGCAAGAAGAATGCGAGTTGGCTGTCTCATTAGTCAGAAAACAGCGTCTATACCTTGTCTCTGTCCAACCAGGACCACAGCTTCCCTGCACTTGACCTATGCTTGATGTACCTATATAAATATGGTCGATTGGTCGAATCGAAAACGTCTAGCAATCCAATATTTATTTTTAAAATTAAAGCTGCCTTGACCCGAGCGGTCAAGTTTTTTTTTTGTTTTTTTTTGCTCCAGAAAAAAAAATTTTTTTTTCATTTCAGACTCTACTGTATATATCTGTGAAAATGTAACGCACAAAGGTTCAGTAAATTTTGTCAAGCTAAATTTTGACAGATCGATCTGTTGTGGGTTTGTGTTGCGGAATAAAAAGAGGATGAGGATGAAAGTGCAAAATTTGAGATAACATAAAATTCGTTGGAACTAACAAGGAAAAAAACAAAGCACAACGAAAATTAAATCCTTTTAAGCGTTGTTGATTTTTTTAGGAAGCTATTTTCAAAGAACAGCTGTTTTTTGTGACTCTATGTCATATTAGGATCTGCGTACTTATACATACTTAGCTTAACGTTCTAATTGGCTCCATTGCAAAATCGGCTCAGGTTTCGATTATGAACACTAAGCGAATTTATTTTTTGCTTAAATCGACTTATTCTAAAATGTACTGCAAAACAATTTTTCTGCGGAAATTTTTTTATATATATTTTTTTTATATTTAAAGTTTTTAATTTTGTTTGAGGTTTCTAAGCAAAATAGTTTTTTTTTTTTATTTTTTTTTTTTTAAATTGACTTATTATAAGATGTACTGTAAAATAATTTTTCGGCGGAAACTTTATTTTCCATTAATTTTTTTAATTTTAAAGTTTTCAATTTCCACAGAAAAGTGCATGTATTTTTATTGACTGAAAATATTATACCTATACTGCTAAATACCCCAGAGTAAATATAATTAAACTTTAGCTCCAGGCGCCTGCCAGATAGTTGCTGACATACATTTAGCGGAGCGACGAAGTCGCGTGAGCGGCTAAACCCTGCGAAAAAAGGGTTAAAATCCTGTTAGCGAGCGAAGCCAACCCATACTCTAAATACACCAGACTTTCTTACAGGCGCCTATCTGCCAGTTTTTGGTATAGACTTATTGAGCTATGTAATGAGTCACATAAACATGGTATGATTAAAAAAAAATAAATAAATAAAAATTATTAAAATTTAGACAAAAAAAAAATTCATTTCCTCAAGAAAAAAATATTATATTTATGCTTTTTAGGCCATTTTAAGCCCGGAAAAAAATAATAATAAATCAGTGTTTATAATGGAAACCCGCCCCACAAAATCTAACTAAAACTGTAGGTATATTGACCAGCTTTCGTCCTCAATATCTACTAAATTTGCTATGTACGTTGGCCTACAATTTTGGCTATTTTATTTTTATTATTCGCTGTTTGAAAAAAAAAAAACAATACATTCACGAAATGAAATGAATAGATCACGTAATACACCCCTATCGTGGAATCCGTCGGAATTGAGTTTCACTTCACTTACTCGATTCCCTTTCACTTTCTATTGATATCGTGAAATCCGCCGGACGTCTCCTTATCCTAACCTTATGTTTTTGGAAAAGGTAGTTTCTCTGAAAACGGCTGTCTTTTATTTTTGTCAATCCAAATTTATGCAGCTGCGTTCGTCATAAGAAAAAAGTTTCTTTTAAAAGTTATTTAAATAAAAAATAAAGTGTTTAATTTAATAATGGATAAGAGAAAGAACGAAATAAGCGGTGTTCTCAGAGATGAATACGAGACAGGTTAGAAGGAGAAGTGAATGATTTCATGGAACTTCCGGTTTTTAATGTGTTTTTTGAAAGATTATTTGCTGATTTTAATAAAGTTCAATATTGCGTATCAGATGTGAAATTTTCGCATTCTAGGGGAACTTAATTCCAAATCTTACTATTGGCATCCCTTGTAGGCTAATTTAACTGAAAAAGGGCCATTTTGTGTTAAAGCAATACAAGTTTTAAATATTACTGCAGGTACTTTTTTTTAATTTTTTTGTTTTTTATCTTTTTTTTATTACGCTGGGAGGTGGTAATCTTCATTAAACGAAACTACACACAGTAAGAGTGTAGTGATTTTTACCCACTAACCCCTTCTCCCTTCTTCCTGTTCCATGCGGTATCGTCAGTTTGTCGCCATAGCTCAAAAACATCTAGCGTTTTCATTTACTTTCGGTTTCAAAGGTTTCGGATAGTTATAGCTGACAGATAAAGTCTCGGATAGTTTATCAGCCGGTTCAAGTGGCTGTTAAAGTCTCTATCCGGAGGATAAACAAAATATTTATTTGAAGTGGCTGAAAAAATATACTTTCAGAGCATTCTTTCGTTAACGGGCGTAGACGGCAATCCAGACTAACATGGATTTCTTTGAGTTTTAAGAAGACGAATTTGAAGAAGACGAATTTGAAGGATTATACTACACGGCCCCGTATAGGAGCAGAGTATCTCGCCCAAGGCCAAATTATTTTGAAACCCGCTAGACCATGAAGATTTCAGAATTTGATTCCGGTTTACGGAAACGGCAGAAAACGCCTGTGGAAGGAAAATTTTATTCGCTTTTTTCCTAAACATTCCTACCACGAAGGACCTGTCACCTCGCCGTTGCGTCCTTTTCTGGACGTTGGTGGTGTGGAGGCTTAAGTTGTAATGATTCAACAGGCTATGCTGTCGGTGGCTTTAGTCGCCAGTATAGGGTCACCCATGAAAGACATGCTGTTTTGATGAAGAACGAAAAATTTTAATTAGAGTGATCGACAAGCCTGGAGAGCTTAGGTATCTAGGTATCCTACTTCCCCATTCTTTTCCTACTCCTATCCACAAATCACTTCTCACTATTTCTTATCCTAAACCCCTTTCCCCTGATGCGTTGGACGAAGGCGGCATACGACCCGTGCCGATAGTCAGCCTGTTGGGGGAGTTTAAAGGATAGCTCAGCCGCAAACAAAGTATCGGGATGCCTGCTTCAGTTCCTCTGTTAGAATACTTTTTTGGATTTTTGCTGCTTCAATTTTTTCTTTAGTTAATTTATAAAAGTTTTTTTTAGACCTAAGACAACAAAAAATATTAGAAAATTAGAAAACACGAAACAAAAAAAATACAAAACAAATGACATGTGTATCGAAAAAAACTTTAGTGTCTGATAAATTTTTCCGCAAGTTAGTTTATCAGAGACTTTGACGATGAAACAGAAAAAAAATATCAATAGCTTTTATCTGGTGGAAAGCGTTATGTGTCGGCTAACTATCCGAAACTTTATCCGGAACCCTTGAAACTGGCCCTTAGTATTATTGTATCAATAAATCGATAAATTCTATATATTTTGTTTTTTTACAGAGAATCTTGACTTTAACCGCTTCCTGCACAATAAATTATGCAAAATATAAGTTAATGCAGCCATTCTTGACCTACAACAACCAGCAATAGCACCGCACATTAACCCGAACGTTATGCACTTAATATTTAAAGAATCATCAGCAGTCAGCACTTTCAAACTGTTGACCTACTTTAAGTTTATTTGTAAGGTAGAGATAGAATCGAGTAATAAAATTATGATAAGTTCTTTTATTAATTTATACAGCTAAAATAGGAATAAACAAATATATTGGGAGCTGAGAAAAAATAACCGGCCAAATGCGAGTACCGAAGGTTCCGTACTTGGCCAGAGTTGATGTCTTCAAAAGTCGGTTGTTCTTTGATTTGATAGACCTAGGTATAAAATAAACAGTTGTTTGTATAAAGGAAAATATTTTTTTCAATAAATGACTAATTACTCCCAAACCAGTCAATTTATCGCTATTGGTATTTGTCGTTTAACTAGAGGTTATACCTGATGTTGTGTGCAAAATTCAGCCTTCTGCGTACCTAAATTAGTTCTTGAGATAGACCTAGGTACAAAATTTGCTTAGTTGATTCAGACAGACATCGTAGCGAAAGCAATAAGGTTCCTCCATATGGAAACGGAACTTTAAAAAGTAGTTGTTCATGTCAGACCAACCTCATTTCTTGAATAAAGTTCCGCTAGAATGCTAGAATGCCATTGAGATCTGCGCCGTTTTAAACTCCAAAAGGGGAATCAAAGGCGCCAAATAAAAAAACTTTCTCTGATAGTCAGGCGGCTTTACAAGCTTTATCGTCCAACACAATGGATACTAAAACAGTAAAGTGCAGCTACGATGCCTTGTAAGTTGCAAGCCTTATCCAAACGCAACAATGTCAAACTTGGATGGGTACCTGGCCATCAAGATATTGGGGGAAACGAATCAGCGGACCAACCAGCTAGGGCTAAACATTATTGGAGGGTCAATTGGGCTACTGCTTTAAGTGCAATTAATGATTGGGAACAGCAACTTCGCTTAAACCATCCGGGTTTAAGACAACCCAAAACACTAATTAAACCTCACTTCTACAAGGAAATCCTCAACCTGAATAAGGAAAGTATCAGAAAGCTGGTGGGCTTTCTCACAGAGCATTGTGTCATGAAAAAACCCCTACCGGGTAGCCGGACACGCTACAAGCCCGCGCGTCATTTTTACGGGTAATAACAGCCGCAGCAACACGTAAACGCGGACCAGCTGCGGGCCCACGCGGGAAAAAAACGCAAGTGTGCACCGGATTTAAGTAAATCACAAAATAAGCTTTAACGAAATATACGACTAAACGAAAAAATTTCTCAATTTCTTCGAACTATGTATGTATAACCGATTTTTTTCGTAGCTTTAAAAATTACGTACATATACGATTATTTAAAGAAGGAAACTTACGTTGGAACCATTTTTCGAATTTTGAATAAGGAGGGAAAATCTATTTACTATCCAACAAAAACCACAATTGAAAAAAATATTTTTTAAATCTAAAATCAATATCGATCTCGTTTCTTATCCTGAAAAACCCTACAATTAAAAACGCTTATTCAGTAGATAGGTACAGCTATCCTTTTTTCCTGAGTGGTAGAGAAATATTGAACGCATCTTAAAAGGGATATATCGCGGGCGTTTTTCAATGATACTACGTTTGTTATGGAAAAACCTGGATCGCACACAATATCAACCTATAGTTAACCATAACCATGATGCCGAAGTGGAAAACGATATCTGAGCAGTCATTCCAATATTGTAAGTATGAACAAATCTGAAAAACCTTCAAATGTAGCAGTTCTCAAAATGCGAAGTATTAACTTTTAAAAATTAGCTTTTATTTATAACAAAAAATGACTTAGGAATCGTCCACTTTACGACTTCTCGACGTATGGGTGAGCGAGCAAGTAGTCAAGAGCCTTCTGGATGAGGATTGGGGTTTCGGGGGCGACTGGCAAATGGGCACCAGTTGGTTGGTAACCACCGGCATCAGCGACGTATTCAACGTTGAAAGATTCGCCTTCGGGGGAAACCCATTTGTAACCTCCATGAGCCTGAATGGTCTCTTCAGGTCCGGTCAATGCACCAGCTTCGTTGGCTGCTACTCCGTTAGCAAGTTCATAGGCGTAGTTGTAGCTATCAACTCCAACTTCAGCTACGTTCTTGAGGACTGCGACCTCATCGATGGCAGCGGCAACAGCCAAAAGGCAAGCGAAAGCAACCTGCAAAACAAAACGTTAGTTAGTATAATCCAAATGTTAGTTTAGGGTACGAGTATTCCTTGAATGCTCCTTTCGATCATATACTTACGAAGAATTTCATTTTAAGTTTTGTGGGGTGATCTTCTGTGTTATCAAACTGAAGTGATGATTGGAAAGTGGATCTCTGCCCATTTTATATAAATTTGAAATATCCATTCTAGATGCAACAACGATTTGACAACGATTCCTGTTTTATTGACTATCGGAAGAAACCTGTCAACGTTTAGTTGACTAGACGAGTTTTAATTTTAACCCATTGTCAGAACAACTATGAATAGATTATCTACTGATTGGTTTAACTGCAATGAAGGAACAAAGCTGCATATATAACTCTATTTGGTGTTTACATTTCTATAGAAAATAAAAATACTGCTGAGAAGTTGAACGCATAATTATTGTTCTAAGAATTTAATCAGAGGGCGCCATTATGGTCAACTATGTAATTATTTTAAATCAATTTTCCTTCACACTATTTTGATAAAATCTTAGCTTGGTTGTGAAAATGTCAAATTTTGCAAACCAGAAACCTTATGGATAACCTGTACTGTATCTACTTGAGCGATTCCGTTATGTTCCGTATACCATTCCCACCCATGGAATCCTGACGTTAGTTGAATTGATTAGATAATCAAAATTATTCACGAAGAAACCAAATTAAATATTCAGCTCAAATGAACAAAAAAGTAATTAAAACGAAATATTCCGGTTTGAGATTCTGTCTTCTGTGCTATAAACTATATGAAGTTTTAAAGTCCTATTGACGTATGCTGATACATAACCAGCGACGGCGACGGGACTAACCAGAATCAAGTGGCATTTTCATAAATGGACTTCAAATGACTCGTCTTTTGGCAAGATGTTGACAGGTTTTAAGTATTTGCAGCTATTTAATATAAATAGAGTATGCATTCACCCAACAGTTATAAGTTGATCACATCACTTAGAAGAACCACCCATCAAATTCAACATGAAATTCTTCGTAAGTTAGAAGCACCAGGATCACCAGGGACTTGGATTAAAATTTTGTATTTTCGTAGGTTGCTTTCGCTTGCCTTTTGGCTGTTGCTGCTGCCATCGATGAGGTCGCAGTCCTCAAGAACGTAGCTGAAGTTGGAGTTGATAGCTACAACTACGCCTATGAACTTGCTAACGGAGTAGCAGCCAACGAAGCTGGTGCATTGACCGGACCTGAAGAGACCATTCAGGCTCATGGAGGTTACAAATGGGTTTCCCCCGAAGGCGAATCTTTCAACGTTGAATACGTCGCTGATGCCGGTGGTTACCAACCAACTGGTGCCCATTTGCCAGTCGCCCCCGAAACTCCAATCCTCATCCAGAAGGCTCTTGACTACTTGCTCGCTCACCCATACGTCGAGAAGTCGTAAAGTGGACGTTTCCTAAGTCGTCTGTTGTTTTAAATAAAACGTTATTGTTAAAAAAAAATTCTATACTGTCTTTCTTTCTGATTATTCAATAATGGGTAACCTTTGCTTGGAAATAACAAGGAAAATCCGCCGATTTAAGGACCAATTGATTGTTGATGGCAATTTTTTTAATTCCACTCATGCGACGGGCTACATTTGATTTTCAATAATCTCTTGTCGCACTTTGACTACCAACTTGTCGACAAGTACCTACTCTCATCGCACTTTCAAGAATAACCCACTTGAAGAAGTAAGTGCCGAAGATTCCTTCCCACTTATACACATTCCGTTAGCTATAAATGTCACTTTAATCACTTTTACTTTCTGCGACTAAAAAGAAAAGAAAATCAATTCTTGTTTAATAAGTGATATTTATTTATTTAAATTGAACTCGACAACCAAGTGACATTTTGGAGCGCCTCCGAAACAGGCACTACACCATGGTAATAATTTAATAATTTATTCACAAAAATTTTATTTGCATAAGCTAATGAGCATATTCGAGCATTGTTGGCTCGCCCGTATAGTTGCTTTGTCCTCCCGAAAACTAGTATTTTTATATACTACGAATTATTGTATTAACTTGAAGCCTGTCGACAGGTTTTGCCTCAATAGCCGCAGTGAAACTGTAGTAATTACCGTCAAAATTTCAAGCCCCTGATGACAGTTGTTGTTGATATAAAAAGCTTGAGGATGCACTTTGTCATCATCACTTCGGTTAGATAACAGAAGCTTGTACCAACGAAATCAACATGAAATTGCTTGTAAGTATAGCTAGACGACACACTTTGACACCTAAGCCTAAATATTTTCTATTTTAGATCACTTTCGCTTGTTTATTCGCTGTTACAGTTGCCGTCGATGAGGTTTCGGTGCTTCGTAATGATCTTGAAGTCACAGGTGAGGGCTACAAGTACGCCTATGAACTTGACAATGGAATTTTGGCTAATGAAGAAGGTACCTTGAAGGATCATGTTGCAATTGTAAGTCGGACAATTTAATAAGTATCTACTCCAAATCCAATATCTGTTTGTATTTTCCAGTCGGCTCATGGTCAATTCAAATTCACCTCTCCCGAAGGTCAGCTTTTCAATATCGAATATATCGCTGATGAGAACGGTTTCCAACCGTCCGGTCTTCATTTGCCAGTCGGACCTGAGATTCCAATTCTTATCCAAAAGTCGCTTGACTACTTGGCCACCGCTAAGCCATATGTCGAGAAGGAAACCATTAAAAAGGCAGTAAAAGTGTAACGATAGTGAATAGTAATAAAAAAAGTGTTAATGGAAAATATGGCGGGAACTCTGTTTATGTCTCTTTTGCAAATAGTATTAGAAGACGAATAAAGCGGTCGAGTTTTTTTAGTGTATGGCGTTTGACATTAGGCCTGTTTCAATTCTTCTGTACGTGTGTTGTAACCGAACTCCTTCTAAACGGCTGGACAGATTTTGATGAAATTTTGTGTGTGTGTTTGAGTGGGTCCAAGGATGGTTTAGATTCACAATTGTTGAAAATTGGACAAAAGGGCGTGGCACCTCCCATACGAAAAAAAAACAAAAAAATCTTATATCTTGAAAACTACCGAACTGATTGAATTCAAATTTTAGAAAATATTTATTATTGGCCCAAAGGTGTTTGATGAAAATTAGACAATGGGGCGTGGTACCTAACGTATAAAAAAATAAATGCTATTTCTCGACACCCAAGTTGTAAAATTGTAGACATTGATGTGCATTGTCCAAACAAACAACCCCGCGAAGTGTGGGTGGGATTGGAAAACGGGCCATGGCACCTCCCTTACAATAAAGTTATTTAAATCACGATATCTGAACATTGCCTGATTGAAGCATTTTACAAAACCTGGCGGGATTGCACAAAAGAGCATGACACCTCTCATAACAAAAAAAAATACATTTCAAACGCTATTCTTCGACAGTCATGGGAAAAAATATGACTAGAGAATACAATTCGCGGGCACAGGGAAATATCGGTCGAAGCACTTGGGTAAGTGTATAGTTTAAAATTATATGCACGCTGCAGCGTCATTCATTTCCATCGAGCGGGTACTATACAGGAGAACCTTGCAAACCAAAAATCGAGAGATACAAAAAAAGCAATTTAATGTCTATTTCAATTGGGCTTTTACCGTTTTGCTCTCAGATTTCAGATTTTTCTTGCCCCAATGTAACATGAAATGATATTACTTTTTTTGCATTTGTGTTGGTATTTTATTTGACAGTCATCTGTTTTTTTTTTTTTGTTTTTTATTGGAATTTGTGTTTACTAATGTCTCTTGTTTTGGGATTGGTGAAAGTATGTGTGAATCTCGCTTGAATCGAGATTCGCAAAAGTGATCTGAATCTGAAAAAAAGGGCTTTTTTCTTGCCCAATGGAAATCGACATAAAACGCTTTGTCACAAATGTCTTTTCTGAACTCTGCCTACTTTACTTTACTTTATTTGATTGGCCACATTCAAGAATATACCTACTAATCGTAAGTCGACTTGAATTGTCTGGACTCAAATTTACCTGAGCGCAAAAACTAACTTGAATTGCCGGTATGACATTTCTTGACAATTGTATTTTTTTTCTCAAGGGGTTCACTGGTGATCTACATTCTACGTCAGGACTGCAATCAAAATGTAAAACTGCGTTCTCCCATGCTCTCCGATGACTCAATACAAATGTCAAGACTGTTGTTGGTGTTAGCACAAATAGAAATAAAATTAGTAGTAAGTCGAGAAATTTCTTGACTTGATTTGTCGCGGACATAAACTTCAACAGAGAAAACTGTTCACCTAATGAAAACTCTGCAACATGAAGTTAGAGAGATGTCAGACTTACTAAACTAGATTCTTGAACACAAACAAACAACTAACGGCTGATTTCTTCACATGAGTACTATTACCCGGTCTAGCACTAGCTAGACCAGGTACTAGCTCTGATACTCGGTATCAACAATAAGTTAGTAGATACTTGTGTATTTCTTCACATCACTAGTACCGGAGCTAAATTCATCAACCGTACTACCGACTAATACGTCTAATACGTCTGGTCTAGTACCCATTTCAGCCTATGAAATGTTATAACGGTGACATTTTTATTGCTCATTGTGCGTCAAACATTTTGCGGGATATTTGCATATGTCGATTTTGCGAAAATCAGAATAATTCGCAGTGTATGGAGTCGCCAAAATCGCGTGTGTTCGAGTACCCAGAGTCACCGATTAATATTATGTCTTCCAAACTCGCCGGCCTCAAATCGCGCGCGTACATTCGAGTGACGGAAAATTTTATAATCGTGTACAGATCCAGCCCATCGTCGATTGCACCGATTGTCCGGGAAAACTGTGCAAAGCGATAAAATACAGCAGCGGCCGCTTCCCCTTCTGCCAATTTTGCTGGCATTTAAACGTCTGACAATTAATATCTGAGACAATTCAGCAGTTCCGATTCACCATAGAATTATAGGTCCCTTCCATTCGCCTCAAACAAATAAAATTGGTTGCGAAAAGCTAGGCCTACGGTTCTGCTGTACCAACTGTTTATTTATATATATTTACCAGGTCCTACTATTAATTAATTTATTATAGGTCCTAGTTTTAATGCGGGATTGTCGAAGGATGCTCACTCATGTGTCGAAAGCCTAATACCAATTGCCTATGACTGGCGCTAATTACAGACAGACATACGGATATGGCTAAATCGGTTCTGAATTTTATTCTGATTCTTAATATGTATACTTAATGGCAAAAGTGAATATATACCTCCCTGAGGAGGCTATAAAAAAGAATAAACTTAATTAAAACGAAAACGTACGACGTATTTACTTTTTTCTCAAAAATAGGCAAGAGCTGAAGTAATGAAATCGACCTAATTCAGGTACTAACGACGTTAGACTGCCGGTCCAGCTAATACCGAGTACTAACTAATACTCGGTACCAAATTCAGCTTAGTACTGCGTGAAGAAATGTCTTGATACAATGATACCTATTTGAGTATCAACTTTTGGTCTAATACCGGTACTACTAACGTACTTTGTGAAGAAATCGGCTGTAAATAAGTCAACTGCCTACTTATTGAAGAATTCTAACAGAGGAGCTGGAGCAGGTATCCGGATACTTCGTTTGCGCGGCTGAGCTATTTTTTAAACTGGGCCCCCAATCAGGCTGACTATCGGCACGGGTGACCAGGCCACCCGTCGCGTTTTCGGCCGTTTTGGTAATCCGGAATCGAGTTTTCTGAAATATTCATCGTCGAGTGTTTCAAAATAATTTGGCCTTGGGCGAAATACTCTGTTCTTACGGGCCACGTGGGAACAGAAATATGATTGTAATATTCTTCAAATTTGTCTTCTAAAAACGCAAACAAATCCATGTTAGAACACTTGTGACTGCTGTCTACGCTCGTCAAAGAAAGAATGTTCTGAAACTCAAACTTGTTTATCATCCGGATAAAGGATTTAACAGCCACTTGAACCGGCTGATACTCTCTCTATACGAGACTATATCTGTCAGATAGTATTATCCGAAACCTTAGAAACCAAAAGTTGAAGTTTATAGCTGACAGATAAGTTCCGGATAGTCTATCAGCTAGTCTCGAAACGCGCCCTTAAGATTTAAATTCTAACAGCCTTATTTATAGACTTTATACACTCTTTAAAATAACTCTAAATGTAAAAACCTTATTTATAAAAATTATAATCAGTTGTATAGAGGCAGCATAAGATGAAAAATATATACTTATACAATGCCTAACTATATACAGTTGTTTAGAAGCATTATAGCGAATTCTAATAAATAAGGCTGTAAATCTGCAACTTAATCGAAGTCGGTGTCGAAGACCAGTCACCAGTGCCTTATGGCAAAAGATGGTCAGATACGTGTTGCGGATGTTTGCAAAAATGAAGGTGTTTAGCGAAGACCGGCATCTAAGATCTCTTGATTAGTTCGGATTGTTAGAACGATCAGAGTGAGACCGTTCATTTGATAAAGACTTGTATATTTTTTTAAAAATAGCTCCTACTATTGAAAGCATTAATGTATCTAATTATGAACAACATTCACACAGCCATATAGAACAAAGGCAAAAACCCCAAAACCAATTTGCAAGCCTATCACAAAATGCGTGTAGGTATACACCACAGCTCGTATCTTAGAGCATCTTATTTTATGCGCTTGTCAAGCTTTAATATTATTATTTCGCCGCCTTCTCTAATCGCAAAACACCGTCACATCCATTTATCACAAACGTGAGTGGCATTCCCTATTACATCCCAATCCAAACCCCAAACAAAACAAAAACAAAAAAAAATCAAAACACTAAACTCACACAGCCATTGGCGGCTCATCAGCATCCCTATATGCGAATACACTAAATTATACACAGAGATTGCGCGCCGTTGATGTCGCTTTCTCAGTGTCGGAACCTTTCTCATATTCGCGCAACACATTGCTGGGAGATACCAATCGAGCAATTCCCAGAGCTTAACCTTGAGCGGATAGTTCCCCTCGAAATGTCTGCCTTTTTCCAGTACCGCAAGGTGCAATGCCTGCCAAACTGCCTTCCTATACCTAGTTATTTGTCAAATTTGACCCACCGACTCTGCTCCTCCTCCACCCAGCCACCGATCAAAGTGAGGAATAAAAAGAACCCAACAAAAGCAAGCTATTACATCATTGGCACTCACTCTATACAGTCTATACGTGCACACTAATTTTACTTCATATAAAGGTGACTGACACCTGAATCGGAATCTGAATCTGGCCCGCCTGCCATGGTAATAGATTCATAGCCAACATGCTCATTGAATTTTATTATCTACAAATGTCACATGAGACTGGTGCACGAGAATTCTCTGATTTACATGCGCTGCAGATGCGCGGGGTGGTCTATTGGTAATGAGTGTGTTCCATACGCTATACACTCATTCTCATCATAGGTAAGGTATTTCCGTTTCCGACGAATATGTATCTAGGTGCATGCGCGAATTGCAGAAGGCCATGCGAGTGTGATCATTTTCATGACACAACTGCCACAACTGCCACAACTTTGCGAGTTTAACTTCAATTTCCATTCAGACTTAGAATTAAGTAAGCATTTGCATTACAGTTATGGGAATAACTGCGAGTGCGAGATGCAGTTTAAAATTGCATTTTTTTACCGAAAGATGGCGGTGTTTATATAACACCTAGCGGTACAGAGAAATAAATTATTGTTTTCTGTGCAATTTTTAAAATTGTCAGAAATTTTTACAGTCCGCAGCTACCGCTAATTATCTGAATAAATGTTTAATTAAAGTTAATGATGTGACTACACTTACGAAGGGAATAGTTAATTGGGGGTAAAAGTTCACAAGTTAGCTTACGCTGAATGTGATCACAAAAGCCTTTAATAAATTAGCTTCCATGGAAAGTGTCATTTAATAATTGAACAAGTCGTCACCAGAGGATATTTTATGAGGGGCATGTGAGATAAATCGTCGGCTTCGATGATAGATGAAGTCCTTTCATTTACTTTGCGAATTCTGGGAACAAAATTATTTCGCATACCTAATTGGAGATGCAGGTTTAATTTATTACCCCGACCTTAATCAAAGATACAGGTAAATCACATTTTTGTGCACAACGTTTTGACAGGATTTCAAGGCGGTGGTGCTAATTTTTTTGATTTATAGGATGACTGCCATGGATCAGTGTTGGATGATTAGTATAGGTACGCGCAATAAATAACTTAATATAGTCTTTCATTGAAATATACAATTTAATTGAGGTATGCAGTTATTGCTGTATAGCCTTTTTGTATCCCAAGGCAGATGGATGGATGTAATAATATGTGTAATAAATTTATAGAATGGCCTGCAATAATGTTGAACCTTGGAGAGGGTATATGATTAGGCCAGATAGTTGGGCTCTTTTTAGCCGTAATTGAGCTTCCATTGAACTTGGCTTTTTGACATACATATATCCCATTGCTACTAGGGTGTCCCATAATTTGATTTTTGCGCCATTTAATAGTACAGTGATGCCAACGCAGAAAAATATAACAATGTGACAGCTGACAGTTGAAAGACTTGAAACTTCATACTTACATAGTTCAATTGACTCAAGAACTGAAGACTATAGGTACTGATCATGCAGCGCGCCGAAGAGAGATGCTATTTTTTCGAACATCTTTAGTGATGAAGCTCATTTTCATTTTGAAGGCTTTGTTAATCGTAAAAATTGTCGCATTTGGGGTTCAGAAAACGCACGAGTTATTATTGAGAAACAAATGCATCCACGATCCACAACGCGTGACTGTTTGGTGCGGATTTTGGGCTGGAGGCTGGAGTAACAATTAATGGTGTTCGTTATCGTGACATGATAACCCAGTTTTTAGTGCCTAAATTATAGGATATGGATGTGACCAACATGTGGTTTCAACAAGACGGTGACACATTCCATACAGCCAGAGAAACAATTCAATTACTGCATGAGTCATTTCCTAATCGTGTATAATTGGCCGTTTTTGCGATCAGAATTGGCCATCCAGATCTTGCGATTAAACGCTATTGGACTTTTTTCTTTGGAGTTTTTTGAAAATGAAATATCATTGCATAGGAAGTCTATATTAGTAGTCAAAGTTTTAGTTCATAATTTCATAATTTTTTTTAAATATGTTTGCTTGCTAACTAAACTTGCTTGCCCAACTTTTTGAAGTGCCGCCATTGTTAATGACCATTTGGGCTCTTTTATCGTTTTTTCAACCGTTTTGGCGAGATCTCCAGGCGATTTTTATCGATTCTCGTGCTCTAATCGGATATTCTTTTTCAGAGTGGCTTGATTTCAAAGATTTTAAGTCTGGGACAGTCAAATTGGTCGATCTTACATACAACATACTTGACACGCCCAATAGATGTCTCTAGCATTATATGGAGAAATCCAAGATGGTTGTCATTTTGTTTCAATTATTTTTCGCTTGGAACCACGAGCGCTAGTTATGCGTTGGTATTTTTTTCTGGGCAGAAATTGTATGGCACTAGTAGTCCATCCAACGTCCGTCTATTCGCCTCTCCATAATCCGAGAACCATTGGTCCGATTCTCATGATTTTTTTTCTCATTTAGATATAGATGTCTGGCCAAATTAGGCCGTAGAGTGTGTGAGAATTGTTAAGGAGTAAGGGGGGTCTCACGAACCGTTAGCCGTATGAACTTGAAAGTTTGTATGTTGATAGATAAGTCAAAATTATTACACGCCTCATTCATCGTTTTCCAAAATTCGTCCTATAAAGGTTAAAAAAAGGGATGAAAACATTTCTATTTCGATCTTACTATGCTCAACTTGCCAGTATACTCCTCACACGAAAAAAGAGGACAAAATTTACAATCTTTTTGCACATTTTAACACTTTTTACATTGTTGAATAATTGTTACTCGCACGACGACGGTTAGGTATATTCTTTGAACTTATAATGCTATCAGTACCTAATAGGATATAGAAATTTTAACCTGATTTGGTATGGAAAACATTTTCTAAATTTCAGTTTTCAGGTTATGTAAAGGTTATTGTTTCAGTCGTACACTGTTTCTCCTCCCTAATCATTTAATTAGAACTCTAAAAATATCTCATTAAGTGACTGCACGAACAAACCAAACAAAACCCATACCCCATACTGTCGAAGTTGACCTATAAACCTCGGTACTCACTTAAAAACAATTATTAAGCAGATTCCAAAGCTCTATATCTTAGACTTGTGTTGTGTTTTTATATAGGTAGTTTCACCGAGCGTTATCTGACTGATTTATCTAAACGATCTCGAAAGATTATTTGAAATTATTTCCAATAGTCAGCCAAAAAGTATAGACTCTTTCGCATGACAACTTGTTTTAAAATTAATTAATAACAAGTCCGTAGTTTTTGGTAGGTACTTAATCCCCTCCTCTTCCAATCTCGTCACAAGACCACATTAATATAAATATACAACAATCGTGGAGTAGCATGAGGCAGCACCCAATAAATGATTACTTGTCGGACAGGTTAGATCGAATCGAAAAACTAACTTCTAAATGTCAAAACAATTATCGGCATATAGAAGAGCAATAATTTTAACGATGTGATGCGATGTGCCCGAGGAAAGTAGTAAATTAAACTTTTTTTTAATAAAAAAAATAAAATTATTTTTGTTTTCCGCTGGCGAAGATGTTTAGTTTGACAAATATTTCAAGCAACTACATGGAAAGCTGCTAATTTGTTATCGAAAGGATGGAACTCTAAGACACGAATTCTTACAAAAACTTTGACTGGACTTTGACATTAAAAACTAGATGGCAATATAGATACTTACTTACTTAGGTGGTTCTACAACAGTCCGGCTTGGATTCGCTTCTTCAGTTATCTTTGGCTAACTGCCTTCAGTTGAGCACTCCAAGTTGGTTTAGGAATGAAGAACCTTTCCAATAATTGTGGGCGCCACCTAAGGCGAGATCTTGGTCCATTGCGTTGTCCCAAAGGGTTGCAGTCGAAGACTCTTTGGACCGGAGTGCTGGTGTCCAAACTGCGATGAGGAGGGCCTTATTCTGAGTTTCCTTTGTTTTTGACAATGCTTTATTACTCAATTGCCTTCTTAGACAGGCCAAAGAAATGGCGTAATTCTTCACTTGATTTCAGAGGTAATGCCATTTTCAGAGTTTAAAGCGGTATTAAACGAATCGTTCGAATCGTTGATGTTGTGCTTACCTTTTTTTTGACAGCATAATAAGAGCCTCCGTTCACGACTAGACCCATTCTTGTTGCTTCCGTCATAATATTTGAAAACGCGCCCGGGGCATCTTGCTGAGTTCAGCAAAGTCAATGTTATCATATTATTTATGAAGGGTTTTAGGCTTTCACACAATATGGCCAGATAGGACTTATTATCCGATGTTAAGGAGACTGTTATCTGTGTAGTTGGTGCAACTAATTTCTTCTGACCAAATTTTGGCGATGAGTTGGTCTGTGGGGAGCGGGTCGAAATTCTGCTTTTCAAAATTCTGTTTTTTTCTGTTCTGTCTTACAAAATTCTGCTTTTCAAAATTCTTTTTTTTTTTTTTTTTTTTCAATTTACGAATTTAAAGAAAACAAATATTTTTCAACTTTGTCAACAAATTGCAATATATTTCATATAAAGAAGGTACACAGGTGGGTACCAGGAACACACAAAAAAAAACCAAAAAATGACAAATTATTTCATAATTGCAATATAATTTTTACATTTATTTAATTTTTCACAAAAAGAAAAGATTTGGAAAATGTTAAAAAGCGCGCGCTTTTTTTTTATTTGCAGTATTATTTTGTAAAGCAGAATTTTGAAAAGCAGAAATTTGAAAAAAAGAATTTTGAAAAAAGAATTTTGACCTCGCCATAATTTCGACTCCAACCTGGTATATGCTCTCCACCACGTGTAGTCTCCAGTTGCCTTAAATAGCTCACCTGATAGGGCGTCTGGTCCAAACGCCTTGTCGGATTTGAGTTTAGATATTGCTATCCTCACTTCGATTTGATCGGGTGGACGGATTTTCGGCGTTAAGAAAGACTCTATTACAAGGTTGCCTTGCTCATCGCTACATGGTAATGCGTTGTTTCCTTGACACGTTCTTAATGCCTAATGAAAAGCCGATATTTTTCTCTCTTCTTTTGCTCAAACTCTGAGAGCCGCTCGCTTCATTATTTGCAATATACAGTGGTGCTTTGTAAGCGAGTTTGCTGCGTGGGCTTGCCGGCACTCTTCATCAAAACAAGGGTTTCATTAGGGTGTTCGGGTGAAACCTAACGCATCAGTTGCTGATGGCCTCTTGTCATCGATACCATTAGTCTTCGCCACTTGATGAATGCTGCAGTGAGCTTCTATAGATAGGTTGAGGATTACGCGATATCCAAAAGTTCTGGCAGTTTATATGTGATTGCAACCCTTCAACGTCAAATCTCTTTACATTATTTCTCCGTTGTTGTGGAAGCTGAGATTATGCGTATTCGTATACTTTGGCTATAGCAAGGCAATGTTGGCATGAGCTACTCTGTCATATTTATAGAGGTAAGGTCAGTAGCATTTTTAATACCTACAATTGTGAAACTGAGAACGTGATGGTCAGCCGTCGCTATCCTACAGAAGGTAACTGACATCGGAATATTCCGCCTCTTTCGTCCAGCAAAGGACCTGGCCCGCCGGAAAACAACCTGTTACGCAACAGAGACCAGCTTCGGATATGGATGGATGATCCAAATACTGACGACCCAGCGAAAGAATTCAGGACAACGAACATCGAATATGCACACTGAAAGTCTGGACCTTAAAAGACCGCGTGCAGCCGTGCAACTAATAAAGACCCTGGACAGGTAAAGTACAAAGCTGATAACAACGGCAAATGCTGCATGGGGCAAGATTACCGTCTATTTTGGATGTGAAATTGAAATGATATATGGTCAAGTTGATCGTTTTCAAGCGCGTCTAGCAAGAAATATCGTCTATTATATGCGCTCACATTTCCAGGTCCCAGTTTATGATGGTTTATAGAGCAACAAATAAATTGTAAATCAGCCCTTGGAAACCCTCTGTCTGAGTCAATACTTCTCTAAATGCAGAATTTATTTCGAGAGGACTAAACATTGCTTGCAAAAAAGAAGACCCTATGGTTATCCATTCCAGACTTGACTCGAGGAATTATTCCGAAACACTAAAATGGTGGTCATTTTCTGCCATTAAATCGTGAAACTGTGCTTTTATGTAAATATAGAATTAAAAAAAAAAGGCCTTTGTAAGGCACAAAATTAATTCACTCGTTGTGAAAGTTGGGTTTCACAATTACAAGTCGAGGCTAAGTTCAATAAATCCTTGAACAGAATAGATGTCATTTTACCAAGTTCCCAATTATGAATCATCTATTTGAATGCAAATCAGTTTCCTAAACCACCCATAAGTGCATATGTAACACTCCTGACTAACCACAATCTCACTCCCCATTCCGCCCACTCTCCGCACAATTGTCATCCACATGCATACATTTTAAAGGCATTCCACATCCAACCACAGGCAGTTGTGTGAATTGTTTATGACATGTTAACGACATGCAAACACCCGTAACAAATGTTAAGCCTCCCAATTACACTCATATCGATGTCAACAGTCAAGACGTAACCGAGATGAAATTTGCAGAACGCGTCATTACAATCAAATTACTCGGAATAGTTTCATTTAAAATGATGCAACAACCATTATTAATCGATTTTATTGAAATTATTCCAACGATACGCAGTTACACCCCAAACAAAAAAAAAACAAAAGAGTTGGTGTGCAAACTTGAAATGCAAACAGACGATTTCCCCACTAAACTTCTGCATTACACAAGAGGTTACATTGCGCGCGTTTTAATTTATTCAAGAATACTGACACTTAACTAATTACAACTGCGATCCAACAGAATCAAATTGGAAATCACACAAAAAAAACGACACGAACAGAAAATCCCATTAAGAAAAGTGCACGCGAGATGAACACGAAAAATTTATCAGAGGTGAACAAGCTTCTCCCTCCTCGCTGCCGCACCACAGCCCCTCGTCCTTTGTCTAATTTTTCATATTTTTCTTCTAATGATAGGTACACAACGGAGCCATGGTACACACCTCAACTGATTTATTTGAACTGATTAGTCGCACAGTGGTACCATACTCTCTGATCTAACTAACACTTCTGGCGTACAGCAGTACTGTAGATTCCGATTACAGGTGGAGAAGACACAATGAGCCATTAATACCGAGGAGAATTATACCCGTACAAGTGCAAGCATACAAGCTCCGGGTTAGCATAACCATGGCGACTTTTAACATCATTCAACGCCGCCGTGAAGAATAATCCGTCGTCGATCATCAAGTGGGCCATCATCAATTGTTAGCAGTTAGCACATGGCCCATCCGTTATGGCAAAGCTCATAACAACTAGCTTTTATCTGAGCAAAAAGACCCAGTGGTGGTTCATTCGACCAACTGACCATCTCCATGGGTTGGCGCGAGATAGAGTTGTGGATCGTGGAGATCTCATGTTCCACAAACGTGTAACTCTATGTTACTGTGGCCTGTGTAATGAAAGACATTCTTCTATACACGCACACACATCGAGCCGGTGCGGCGGCGGCGGTAGCGCGCGAGAGACAAAATGTCGCATCCTCCTTCTTCCACTGCGGCGGCAACATAGACATAGGGTCTCTTGATGGCTTTATGCTGTGCGCCGCCACTCGTATGTGTGTGGTTATAGCGCACCTCTGAAGAGATCATTTTTTCGGTATAAATAATCCCGAGTGTAACCACAAAGGGTACAGTTCCAATTGTTAAGAGCTCAAGTGATCCTCATAAGGAGCCAAAGTCGCAGTCTATACTATTTCTAAATCTAAACATGAAGTTGTTCGTAAGTGGATACAAAAACCGCGCCTTACCCACAAGGATAACACATCCAATAACTCCGTTTCACAGATCTTCGTACTCATCGCCGTGATCGCGCTGGTTAGTGCCGCACCACAAGGCCCCACGGAACCGATACCCATTATACGACAGGAGCAGGAGGTCAACTTTGACGGATCCTACAAGTACGCCTATGAGACCGGCAATGGAATAGCCGCCGAAGAGCAAGGATTTTTGAAAAATGCCGGAAATCCAGAAACCGAAGCACAGGTAGGTGTGGTTCGAATGCTTGGCATACTTTGACTGACCTTTCCACGAACACGTTATGTGGCATCCATTATGGTCCAATGGATGTCACCTTGCCACCACATAGATGCAGACCGCCTTTGTGGCCCTGTGGTTACTTTTCTTTCTTCTGTCTACATTTGCGGTGAGAATTACACAACAACCTCCAAATTGCAATTACATTTGGCTTGGATTAGCATTTTGTGGAGCTACATAGTTGATATTTAACCACGACCTCAACGGAATGACTGTTTGAATTGTTAAAGTGGCCAAATTGGCTAGCCAACCAGTGTGCTTCTTATGCGATAATCTGGATGTAATTGACGTGGAATTCAATTGGAGGAGTGGATGTGCACTCCAATTTGAATGAAATCAAATCACTTGGAATGCGCACTTGATGTATAGCTAATCGAATTATCTATCTTTCAATAGGTTGCACAAGGACAGTACTCATACACGGCTCCAGATGGGCAACTAATTCGTGTGGTCTATACCGCCGACGAGAATGGATTCCAAGCGCAGGGTGACCATTTGCCTACACCACCACCAATTCCACCAGCAATCCAGAGGGCTTTGGAATACTTGGCCATAGCACCACCCCAACCAGAACAAGGTTCGAATGCCATAAGAAGAGGTTAAAAACGAGGGATATAAATATTTGTTTAAATTAATTTATCCATGTCCCCCAAACAAACACTCACACACACACACACTTATATGTGATTTTTCATTCATATGCGCACACATATTTGTTGATTTTGTAAATATTATATTATTTAAACGATGTCAGCCAGAGAAAGAGAAAACACTTTCGAACGAATACTCATTAAAGTAGATAATAAGACGAAAATTAAAATAAAAATAACCGACTATTTTTTACAAAAAATTAACATTGCTTTTAGATTTTTCATTTGCCCAGCTAGCGTTGTTAAATTTAAGTTAATTCAGATGTATCGACATTTCAAAAAAAAACAATAACTTTTTCGGAAATGCCCTTCAATTGGGACTCGTAATGTTCTAAGAGTGCGCAGTATGGTAATGTAAAGTTACATTACGTGTAGTTTAGGGCCACAAGTTTGGCAATAGAAAAAAGCTTAAGATCTAACACACTAACCACAGATCTACTGTGGCTACTACTAAAAAAGAAGTGTCCTGCCTATTAAGAAAAGTGCACGCGAGATGAACACGAAAAATGTATCAGAGGTGAACAAGCTGTTCCCTCCTCCCTGCCGCACCACAGCCCCACAGTGGTACCATACTCTCTGATCTAACTAACGACTATCCCGTGGCTGCAGGCAATATATACATAGGTTGTCTGAAACTGGGATTCATTCCAGACAGCTGGAAAAAAATGAGAGTTGTCTTCATCCCCAAAGCTGGGAAACCCAGTCACTCCACAGCGAAAGATTATAGACCAATAAGTCTCTCTTCCTTTCTTTTGAAAACACTAGAAAGACTATTGGACGTAAAGATAAGGAACAATCTAGAGACTAATGGCTCCCTATGTGGTGCACAACACGCATACATATGTGAAAGGCAGATCTGTGGAAACAGCACTACATGAGGTCACCAGAACCATCGAGAAGTCCTTAAACCTAAAAGAAATTACGTCAGCCTTTCTAGACATAGAAGGTGCTTTTAACAACCTAAATCCAGAAACCATTACATCCTCACTTGAGGAGCTTGGTATGGACTACTACCTGATTAACTGGGATAAAACAAATGCCTAACAGCAGAATCATTAACAACAGTCTTGGAGACAGTACCATTGACAGATCGGTTAATAGAGGGACGCCACAAGGTGGTGTATTATCTCCCCTCCTATGGAACATCTCAATAAACAAACTTCTCAAATCACTCGTCAACAAGGGTATCAAGGTGGTTGCCTAGCCTACGCAGATGACATAGTTGTCCTAATTTCAGGAAAATATCTTCCCACAATTAGTGAAGTCATGGGAATCTGCGTTATCAGAGCTTTTTAGGTAGACGGAGAACAACGGTCTATCGGTTAACCCTAACAAGACTGAACTCATCCTGTTCACCAGAAGATATAGGATACCAAAATGGGAACCACCAAAATTGAGAGGCATTCGTCTTAATCTCTCACCCGAAGCCAAATACGTGGGTATCGTGTTCAACTCCAAATTAAACTGGAATCGGAATACGGAGGAAAGAATGAAGAAGGGACTAAATGCTTTTTACGCCTGCACGAAGGCTTTCGGGAAGAAATGGGGCTTACAACCGAACATAGTGCACTCTGGATGTACACCGCGATCGTAAGACCAATTTTGACCTATGGCTCGGTTGAATGGTGGGAGGCTGTTAACATACTAAATCCTACCTCAAGAGCCTGAACAAGGTATAAAGAATTGCTTGCATAGGTATAACGGGTTCACTAAAATCTACACCACAACTGGGTCTAGAAACGTTGCTGAACCTACAACCCATCGAGCTATATACTAAGAACGTGGCAGCTAAAGGTGCTCTCAACTACGAGAGAACAAAATTTGGAAGCCCGAGTCATTCGGCCTCATGCCACTCACAGACTACAAGAAACCGAGGTATGACTTTGACAAAAATTTTACAGTCTGTATACCGGACAGGAAGGACTGGCTCTCCCCGAGCACTGTCATAAAAGTTATACCCATCTTCACAGATGGCTCAAAGACGGAGAATGGAACAGGAGCAGGAGTCTTCTCAGAAGAATTAAACATCAGTCATTCATACCGACTGGGCTGGCAGACCATTGGAGCGTTTTCCAGGCGGAGATCTACGCGGTTAAGAAAGCAGCGCAAACTGTCTTAGCGAGGGAACTACCAGCAATGGAAATCACCTTCTGCGTGGACAGCCAAGCATCACTTAAAGCGATTAACTACAAACTGGTAAACTCCAAATCAGTAAGCTAGTGCCTCTCGGCACAGTAATGCTGCGCTGGGTTCCTGGACATGCTGGAGTAGAAGGGAACGAGGCAGCAGATAAACTGGCCAGATGCGGCTCTGAAATGGACGTACAGAGAAGTACTACCAGCTTTCAATGCAGCTAAGGGTCTCATTGACAATGTCACATTAATCTTGGCTAAGGAACGATGGAACAACACTTCCGGTTGTACCATAACTCGTAGCTTGTGCCCCGCAATCGATACAAAAAGGTCAAAGATACTAAAATCTTTTGATAGAAACCAAATCCGAGTGCTCGTCGGGGTAATAACCGGACAGTGCACAATTGGGAACATGGACAAAAGACTAGGTATCTTCACAAATGACTTCTGCAGAAGTTGCAGAGATGAAGAGGAAGTAGAATCTGTGGAACATCTCCTGTGTCACTACCCAGCCCTCCAAGAACGCTGCTAGTCTTGTAGAAGATCTAGCAACGATACCTTAGGACTTGAGGGTAGGCAAAAGGTGGTATATTGGGAAACCAAAAAGTGGTAGAAAGTGGTAGATTTTTAAAACATACCATAAATGCTGCTATCATGCTATCATTACTCAAAATAGGACGAATTATTTTTTGCAAGCATTCAGAAAAAATTTCCTTGAGCTCTATAAACGTCACCTCGCAAAGCATCACTGATTTTTTTTTTTTCAAAGTTCAGTACCAATACCAATTTTCCAGTGCACAAAAATCTAAAATTATTCAATCACTCGGATTCTATTGTGTGGATGATGGAAAATCAGTCTAATAGTGCGTGGGTATTTGTTATTTTTTCCCATCTGAAAAAGTGGTAGATTTAGATTTATGGGTGGTAGAATTTTGGGTTGAGTAAAAAGTGGTAGAAATACCACTTAAAAGGTAGAAGTCCCATCACTGGTTGGCGAGATATAGAGTTGTGGATCTTGTAAATCTTATGTTCCACAAACGTGTGACTCTATGTTGCTGTGGCCTTTGTAAGATATTCTTCTACACGCACACACATCGAGCACGTGCGGCGGTGGTGCGCGAGAAGCAAAGGGTAGTATGCAAAAAAATGAGGACGATCTCAAAGTCAGAGCTGACGAGCCTGAACTCACATGTGGTGCAAACCGGAACTCGGACTCAGTTTCAGTTCAGTTGATATTAAACAGTAAATTGAGTTACTTTAAACAATTTTTAGTTAAATAAGTAAATTTAAATTTTGCTCGAAAAATCACAATTACCACGTGTTCGTTTTGCTATCCCATATGGGCTTACAAAAAAAATTATCTGGGCCAGCTCTTTCTATATAAAACCTTAGAACTCATCATTGAAATTTGGAAAATTTTGGAAAGTCGGTTATAGCTATCCGTAAAATGCAACCGGAAAAAAATTGTTTTGCTTTTTTGGAGCACTTAAACTTAATCGTTGAACTCAAAAAAAATTAGGCAATGTAGCATCTTGTCCTATGCCGCCTGCTCTCTGCCGATCAAGTCACAATTTTAATTTTTTATTTTTATTATTTATTTTACTGACATTTTAGACTACTAGTTGTCAGGATATTACTATTAGGCAATTGAAGTATCCTGGCAACTAGTAGTCTATTTTAGTGACATTTTAGACTACTAGTTGCCAGGATACTACAATTAGGCAATTGATCTGTAAATTTTCTAGAAAACGAATTTATTATTTTTTCGGTAGGTAAAACTTTTCCTGTTCAACTTAGCAGTCAATTCCACAACATTTTCCACTGAAATCCTATTCCCTACCATGCCATGGTTAAATGGTTCAGTTTTGTTCTGTTTCGTGTTTTACGGATACATTTTACTGATAACGACGCCTAACTCAGAACAATAAAAAAACACCAGAACTAAGTATGTAGCTACTTGTATACACAAACAAAAACAAATTCACAAACAAAAGATTCGCGAATAAAAACGTTTTTCAAATATGCAGGTTAACATAAAAATTTTAAAATTGTAGGTATATTTTCGGCAAATGCTTTGTTTGTTTGTTTTAGTTTTTTATTTGATTAATTTTCTAATATCAGATGTCATTTATGACCCAATCGATAGTATTTTTCGTTAACTTTTGAAGCAATGATAGCTTGCGAGCACAGTTTTATCGGGGATAAATCATAATCCGCGATAATTATCCGGTTCTAACGTTTGAATGAAAATATTTTGCTAAGATTGGAATAGGATAGCAAAAAAATCACCAAGAAGGAAGAAGATTGATTCAGTGCTTAAAATTATAGGTAGGTACCTACATTAAAAACCAATTTGGTGAAGACATAAAAATGGCGAATATGAGTTTTACAAATAGTGGTAAACAAAACTGGAAAAGAAATATGTATTACAATTAGGAAAAATAGTTGCTAATTTTAATACATAAAAACTCCATATAATTTTACGTATTCTATTTATTTAACAAAAGTTTAACAAATTATATAGACGACAAATGAAAAGGAATAAATGATTTCTCTTTTCAAATATCCACTTAGTTTTTTTAATGAAAAATGAATTATGTAGATACCAAAAAATAAGCTTGTAATAAAATCTGGATTCTACGTGTAATTAATGCAGAAAAAAAATGGTTTCCTTCATTTTGCAATTAAGTGCATTCGTTGGAGCACAACCGTGTGTTTTAGGGTTTTCAGTTAGTAATTTTACACCTTTTCCACTAAAACGTCGAAAATCTTCACTAACTTGACTCCTTCTATTTGTATAAATTTGACGTCGAAAATCTTCACTAACTTGACTCCTTCTATTTATATAAATTTGATTTGTAACAAAATTTGGCTAAAATTTGGTCATCTTGACTATTTTATATGAACTGCGTAAGAGAAATACCATGCTTAACTATTTTTGAGATCGAACTCGTGCCATCAATCGTTTTGTTATCTTTTTGCATATCAAAACGAGTTCCGTCTCACATCGTGGTTTCAATTTTAGATCGAACTCAGCACTTTGAGGTCGAGCTCACAACATGAGATTTAACTCGGTCGGTGTATTGTTTTTTTGCATACCATGCTTAGAAAGATCTCAGAAAAGCGAGTAAACAGGTTGAACTTATATTTTTGCATACAACCCAAAATGTCGCTCGTATGTGTGTGGTTATAGCGCACCTCTGAAGAGATCATTTTTTCGGTATAAATAATTCCGAGTGTAACCACAAAGGGTACAGTTCCAATTGTTAAGAGCTCAAGTGATCCTCATAAGGAGCCAACGTCGCAGTCTATACTATTTCTAAATCTAAACATGAAGTTGTTCGTAAGTGGATACAAAAACCGCGCCTTACCCACAAGGATAACACATCCAATAACTCCGTTTCACAGATCTACGTACTCATCGCCGTGATCGCGCTGGTTAGTGCCGCACCACAAGGCCCGACGGAACCGATACCCATTATACGACAGGAGGCGGAGGTCAACGTGGACGGATCCTACAGCTACGCCTATGAGACCGGCAATGGAATAGCCGCCGAAGAGCAAGGATTTTTGAAAAATGCCGGAAATCCAGAAACCGAAGCACAGGTAGGTGTGGTTCGAATGCTTGGCATACTTTGACTGACCTTTCCACGAACACGTTATGTGGCATCCATTATGGTCCAATGGATGTCACCTTGCCACCACATAGATGCAGACCGCCTTTGTGGCCCTGTGGTTACTTTTCTTTCTTCTGTCTACATTTGCGGTGAGAATTACACAACAACCTCCAAATTGCAATTACATTTGGCTTGGATTAGCATTTTGTGGAGCTACACAGTTGATATTTAACGACGACCTCAACGGAATGACTGTTTGAATTGTTAAAGTGGCCAAGTGGAGGAGTTGATGTGCACTCGAATTTGAATGAAATCAAATCACTTGAAATGCGCACTTAATGTAGCTAATCGAATTATGTATCTTTCAATAGGTTGCACAAGGACAGAACTCATACACGGCTCCAGATGGACAAATAATTAGTTTGGTCTATACCGCCGACGAGAATGGATTCCAACCGCAGGGTGACCATTTGCCTACTCCACCACCAATTCCATCAGCAATCCAGAGGTCTTTGGCATATTTGGCCACAGCACCACCCCAACCAGAACAATAAGAAGATGTTATAAATATTTTATTAAATTAATTTATTTTTTTTACAAAAAATTAACATTGCATTTAGATATTTCATTTGCCCAGCTAGCATGGCTAAATTTATATGTTAATTCAAATGTATCGACCTTTTAGAAAAAAAAACTTCTTCGAAAATGCCCTTCAATTGGGACTCGTAATGATCTAAGAGGGCGCAGTATGATTTGTGTGCAGTGGCACATACAACTCCTTTGTAAGGTTTCATTACGTGTAATTTAGGACCAGAAGTTTGGAAATGGAAAAGAGCTGTGGCTACTACTAAAAAAGAAGTGTCCAGCCACAACCATTATTGTGCATAGCACAATATGCATGCGATGAACAACTAGATCAGGAAGTTAAAAAAAAAAAAATATAGTTCGCGCAACAGGCTTGTAAGCATCCTAGGGCTAGCTTCTCACAACCATTCGTTTTGTGGTGTACAGTTATTTTTTATTTTTGGGACGAATGGAAGGGACCTACAATTTTATGCCGAGTCCGAACGGCTGAATGAAAAACTTTTTTCAGGGACAGTTATTCTCTCGGATGGGTTGTCAGACGTTCGCGAGAGGTGGCGCAGTGGAAAAAACTTTAAGATGTAATTTGTGTTTTTTCCATGGATCGAACCTGGGAGTGGGACTCCTCGCACAGTAGTCCAGCACACTGACCACTGAGCCACTGCGCCCACAGGAAGTTGGCATGCATAATTAGCTTTTCAAGTTTCTCAGCAGAATTTTCTTAAATAAAGCGAACTTTTTCTTAAGATTCATATGGATGGAAGAAAGTGTACGCTGTTTTTAATGTTTCCTTGAAAGGATTTGTCCAGATTTATTATAAAATAAAAATAGGACAATAAAACGGCTTAAGTTCATATATATTTACTTCTGCTCAGGAATTGTATTGAGTAGATAATATTCTTGTCTATCTGGGCAATGCATGGCAATGTTCCAAATTTTACAAACTTTGGTTCCCATGAAGAATACCGTTTGCAATTTTTTTTTTGTTTGAATGGGAGTCCCTTTGTTTAATTTTGATCAATCTTCGTAGGAAAACTTCCGGGCCAATACCAAAAATTGTCTGAAAATGTAAGCACAATCAGTTCGGTTTCCGAGATAAAAGATTTTGAAGTTTTTTTTTCATTTGAGGTGCCACGTCCATTTTGCCGACTACCTGGGCAACTCTTCTAAAGTTTTTCACCGCGAAAACCTCTCTCGATAAAAAATCAATCAAATAGTTTATTTTTAAACGTGTTTGTGTTCCATAGGAGTAGGAGGGTTGGCATGGACGAAAAATGTACGTTTAGATTACAAGCAATAAAATGTGGGCCTTATCAATATAGAGCTATTTGTGATCTGGCAAAACTTAGTCAGCTGTACAAATACTCTGCTAAATACCTTGCAAGAGAATAAATGTTCAGAACTTAATGAGGTTGTCCAAAGTAAGGCCCATTATCTGCAGAGAGTGACTAGATATGTGGTCGATAAAACGTTTTAAAAAAATAAAACCTGGTGCCCATAATCGGTATGAATGCCACTACTGCTCATATCCAACGGACACCACATGAATAATAATTGAACATCGTCCAGCAAACGTAATGTGGGCAGTAGCATGTTTTATAAGTTGTGGGAGTTCATTCACATAAATTGTAAATAATATGGGACCGAAAATAGAACCTTGTGGTACCCCAATTGTACCTATAGCCTATAACCCGATTCCTACCGAGTCACTCTTTAAAAGTTTCAGTTTCAGCAACAGAACAATGTTTACTAAAAAACGAGCAACATAAAACCCACGGGATACACTTAATAAAATCTCGTACAATTTGTTGTTGCAAAATTATTCGTCATTTTGGGTGTTATATCCCTTCCAGGGCTCGTTTTTTATGACAAGCAGTAAAGCCCAAAATTATAAGTGGAAATGCATAAACAGTGGAATAAGTATATGGGGTAGAAAGCTGCCCCCTGCAACCCCCGCTGCACTTTAATATTACCATACGTAGGTATTAAAGCGAAAATTCTTTTTGGGCTTTATTTCCATCTTGTTGTTTATTTTTGTGCGTTATGCATTTTTTTGGGGTTATTTCCAAATAGATTTGCTGTCGATGTGTTATTTCCTTGGGCATTATTGCCTAACGTCACATTTTTATTATCGCTCAAATGAAAAACTAAAATAGTGACGATGCCAAAATTTGCAATCAATAAGAAAATACCATGCTATCCAATCGTGCACGTTATTTAGATTCTACAACACTTTTATATTGTTGTCTGTAAGTTGTGTAAGAGTAGGTATGGCTACCCAGGTAGGACAAATAGTCTCCCCACAAAAATAAGTAGTGCTCAGGTATTAACAATTTAAGACATGAACACAACAAAAGCACCAGACTGGTAATTCTGTCATTCGGAAAATATCCACTCAACATCAAGACAATTTATTCCCTGTTTCGTGAAACGAGTCACTCCATTACTCCCGAATTGTGTAACAAAAATTTGTTGATAGCTCAAAACAATTTTATAGTTTCTCATGCATAAGTGCTCTACCAAAGACCTGTTAGACACTATGCAAATTACCTCCGAGAAAGTAAAAAAAAATGACTGTCTAAGCATCCCATCGCCTAATATTTAGTATAAATCTTACACAAGAATGAATGACGTTTATGGACGAAACGCTGACTACACTTTAATATGAGAACAACAGCCTCAAGTTGGTCATAAAAGAAAAACCTCAAATAATTAAAGTTTTACGACACAAACAAACCTTCCATTGTTCACTGAGGCGCTTTGCTAACACTAACACAAGAACCGAACGACACGACGGAAACTTCATGAAATCAGTTCTCAAAGGATGTCACTGCCGATATGTGTGTCTCAAATGTCAACAGGCTGATGCTGATGCATGCATCCAGGTTATTTTTGTAACCTTGAATTAGGTATGTCAAGCGCTCCGGATCTAAGCAGTCCCAGATCTTTGCCTGCCAACCTTTCAATGTAACGATTTAATTTACATACTCGTAATAAATATTCTCTCTTGTGATTCTTTCACTGGCGAGGAGATGATTATGGGTGCAGCCCACTTATTGGAGTTCCATTGCTCCGCTTAGAACATAACCATGATGAGTATGGTGCAAAGTATATACCCATCCACGCTGACATTTAGATACAAATTCTATAATTTTATCCAATGGATTTCAATTATAGTTACAGACCTACAACACTGCGACTGCATGACGCAAGATATCCACTTCATCGAGATTTTCGATGTAATTGCTGGGGGAAAAGTAACAAATTTTACAATTCACACATTTTATCTAATAAATTCATCCTACCACCAACACACGTGTGTTGCAAATAACTTTTCAATTCAAAGGTTAACCGGAGATGATGGTTTTTGGCTGTCCGACAGGTTCGCATTTGCGAAATTCTATAAATTTTGCAACTCGAACGCTTGTACATGCTTCGCCGGAGGCGTGAAGATCATTTGTCATATCGATTTGCAGCTTGAGCGGATTAAGATTTAATTTCAGTGATTGCAATGGAAACACACTCATCGATTTAGTTAGGCATATCTTTGAAGTAGGTACCTAATTTGTAAATTGCCTGCTATGACAAATTGGTGTGTTATTAGCGGTAATTTGTATGACACCTGTCATACGTACTACGTAACCTCTCAGTATGAGTATGTAGAGGCAGTTTGAAAACTGGTCGACGGGGGTGGTACCTACAACATAAATGGCTAGTGGCTAACTCCTTTTAAGTTATAGTACGGTGATCTTTCTGAACTATGCGTAACGCTGCAGAAATCAAACTTTTTCTTTCTAATATTTTAACAGACTGTTCGAAGCGCCTCCAATGTCTGCTCAATTTGTTGGCTCTGAAATACACCTTAACGCCTTTTTGAGTCATATAAGACAATTATTAAGTACAAATACAGGTCTTATAATTTCTTACGTGTCCTACAATTCTTATAGCAAATTTTTGGTTACCTAGTATTTGATCCTTGATACGACCAAACAAAAAAACGCAAGATCAAAATTTTTGGAATATTTCTTAATCTAGTTAAGCCGGAAATGTGTAAGAACAATTTCTCAAGCCTTTTCTTCTAATTAGATCTTGTCTTACTTACCTACTTACTTAAGGTGACGCTACAGGCCAGGGTGGACCTGTTTCGCGCTGACAATCTCCGACCGTCTCCAAATTGTAGTGTGGACAGAGTTGAGATTGAGAGCCTCGTGCGTTCGAACTAAATGTGTTGCATTCAAAATTAAAATTGTTGCGTATGTAGATCTAATGTAGTGTACACAACCAGCTCAAGTTGCGTGTTGCTCTACTTTTTGAATTTTTCGTTGGCGTGAGTACCGAGTTAATTACAAGTTCGACGAAATATAAGTGAGGAAAGTGAGAGAAGCTCTCGTCGTGTCGTCCATAACTCTCGATCCCCAAAGTGTAGAGAAAATAAGTAGGACCTGATCCAACCCTCTGATCCTGGTCAAGGTTGTCATATGTGGCGATTTATCGCCAAACAGGCGATTTGAAATTTCATTTGGTGACACGAAAATCGGTTTGGCGACACACCCCAAAAAAGGCGATATTTTTAGATTTTGGCGATTTAAATTGTTTAACCAAAATCCTCATTTTTTTCTTTTTTATAATTTTCACTGAAACCCTACATTGTGTGATGACTGTGACGAAATATTAAATTTGTAACGAATGAAGACAACTTTAAAGCTAGGAAAGATATTGATTTAGGGTCGGATTTTGAAAGAATCGCGATAGAAAACAGTGCGGTAGCACAGATCACGTGAATGAAGTTAAGAAGCAGGTTAACGATTTAATTCTTGTTTTACTAAGAGAAATGCGAAAAAGATTGCCTGACTGGCAACACACCTTTTGTTTCTTTGGGATTTTTTTCACAAGGCGTGTTTAAGCCAACTGCGACCCTGTTTTAAAAGTCTGCTTGTAAGCTTGATTCCAACCAAAAGCTTACAACTTACTGAGGCTCAGTGGGAAAAATTAATTTCTGTCAATTGGTCAAATGAATTTCATCTAGAAAGTGTACCCGAAGACGTTTTGAAGTTTTGGAACAAGGTGTACAAAATGACAAATTCCGTAGGACAGCCATAGTTCCAGGAGCTTGGGGAATTTGCATTAAGTTTTTTTGCGTAAAAATTACTAGTTGCACGAATTCATTTTTTTTTATGGATTTTCGAGAGTGGAAAATTTTGAAATTTGGCGATTTTTTGGCGTTTTATATTTTACGTTTTGCGATTCCTGTTTTTAAAACCTGACAACCCTGAATTCCTGGTCTTAATGTTAGAGCACATAATATAATCTGGCAGCACCCGACTGTGTTTTACGCCTCTCTTTATGTCTAGATGATATTATGACTAATTGCATGAATGGTTGCATTTGCATGTGGAGTGGTGAGTGCAACTCACTCTCTTTCACAAGAATATTGAGTGGAAATCTGTGAGAGCTCGGATCATCAGTCGATCTAGAGGAGCCGTCGCGAGCTATCGATGCGCCACAGAATTCGTGCGGTAATTCATTTTTAGAGAGTTGTTTGTTATTCTCTATTATATATTAGGATGCTTAGTTGATGGAGGAGGGACTCGATCGAATGGATTCTCCAAATCTACAAGGCGTAATATGAACAGATGAGTGCCATACTCTCAAGCCTTCTAAAGTAACATTCTCATCAGAGTGAGAAGTTGTATAAGTTGTAGGTACCTACTCAGCGTTGCCGCATACATTTTTTTTCGTAACACCTTTGACACAAAAATGAGTCATTTTGGGCTATTACATTCCACTACAGCAAAAATAGATAAAAGTTAGCGAAACTTTTGTGAATTTAATGACAACAAACCTTAAAAAAATGTAATATTTAGACAGATGAACTTATATACTGACTTTTAAGTTATTAACAAATGTTGATGTTTAAATGTAAATTCTGCAAGTAAATGCAAATGTTGCCTTGTGAACTTATAAGAAATAGTTTTTTATTTCGAATATTTAATTATTTTACTATACAAAAATCAATGTACCTTATGAGTTATGATATGTTTTCCTGCCACAGTGCCATTTTAATAAAAATGTGACATAAGTGCACGATCATGCCATATTGGCAACGCTGTTTTACTTCTACCGGTACAAAAACCACAATGTTCATCCCCTAACCTTGACTCGACCTGTCCACAGAAGTTCCTTTTAGAAACTTTTTTTTTGATAAGGCAGATAGACTCCGCGCGCCGTTTAACAATCGTCAGATGTTCCGCTGCATTGCCAGGTCATTTTAATGACAAATGAGAGCCATTGTACTGCATCTTAATTTCTGGCCCGGCTCTATCCACTCCGGCAGTTTTATGAGCATTTATATTGATTTGATCGCAAAAATGACTTTGTCTACCGTGCGATTAAAGTCACCCATCAGGATATGATAATCTTTCCACTGGACCTTTTTCAAGGGCTGCATCAACTTGGTATGAGAAAGTATACTTCGACTCCAGATTTTGTGCATAAACCTGACTTTGATTTTTGAAACTTAAGCTTTAAGATCGCAAATCTCTTTCCAAGTGTGAACCTATAAGCTCTCCGAGATAGATGTTAGTTCTACACTTGAATTATACCTGTTACAGCCTCCCCAAAGTATTTCTAGATTTTTGCTGTAAGGTTTTTTTAAATATTTCTATCACAAGTCGATGACGGAATATACAGAATTTGAAACAAAACCTTTCGCTGTTGGTCCGGCTTTTGCAATATTCTGGCCAAAGCTTCAGTGATATTTCACAGGCTATTAGTGTTTTCTATACCTATCGTTGGGTCTCATTCGAATCTTATATTACAGAGTGATGGCTTGATGGACTGAAGTGCCCGATTTTAATCTGTTGCAAACCCTCTCTTTGCAGTTCGTCAGCCATCTCATTGTCAGCTTCATTCATGTGTTCACTCAAAATAGTTTTATTTTATTATGTTCATAAAGAAAACCGTGCATGGACACTTGAAAAACGGTACCAAATTGTCTAAATCTACTTTTGCAAGTTAGTCGCCGATTTACGCAGCTTTTACAAGACATTCTTATGGAACCCACAATCGTCAATCTTAACTAACCAACCGTCGAACTGCAACAAAGGTTTCAATACTCTTGATGCTATATGAAAAAAGATCTAAAAGTATTCATTCGTCGTAGGTTTTGGGGCTCTCCGTATCCACTATGTGGACATAGGTCTTCATTTACACTCGATCCAGTTGGTATAGAAATTAAAGCCCAAAGCCAATCATATTTCTTCGATTGGATTCAGGAACACTTAAAAGTTGACGCGCTTTTGGCGAACTTATTTTACAGACAAACGTATTTTTAAATGTATCTACTTTAATCCTAAAGCTACAGCTTAGTACGCTGCTCTAGCTAAATTTTAGCTCCCATACAAAATTCTCTCCAAAATCTAGCTGAGCTAAATTTAAGCGAATCCATTTAAGGTCCCGACCCATAGAATCCGTCGCATCCGTTGCGGCAACGTATTCGACTGATAGGTTGATAAAATACACAGTAGATTATGGAAGGTGAAGGCAACGCACGTGCCGGATGCGACGGATAAAGTTGGTTTACTTTCTGCTTTTCTGTCAGTCGCAACCGTTGACAGTTGGCACAGCGTGAGAGGAAGCACTTTCATTGGTGGAAATATTGAGATAAAGAGAGAAACCGTCAAATGCTGCTGAAAACAACGTATGCTGTCAACGTATGCGACGGATTCTATGGGACTATTCGTTCCGTCGAATACGTCACGACGCATTCGACTCGGCCTTTAGCCGAGCGATACGCTGCTTCAGCTAAAAAATCAAACTTACATTTCAGACTGTACTGGATGTATCTGTCACAATTTAGCGCGCCCATTAATGGGTCGGCACATTTTTTCAAGCTAAATTTTGACAGACCTGTTGGTTTCTTTTTCTATTGTGATTTTGCGTTACCGAAAAGTAAATAAGGAAGCCGCAAAAATGTTAGCTGCTCTCCAGTTTTTTCACCAAACATTTGCTAAATTTTGACATAGAGTGCGTCGTGGATACAAGTGTCACAGAAAATAGCTATTCGTTGAAAATAACTTCTTTCAAAAATTCATTACAACGAAAAAGTAACGCAAAAGTGCTGTCCTTTCTTTTTTCCTTTTGAAAGGATTCCTCATCGAGGTATTCATTGGAAAAATTATTTCTTATTTACTTCCCGCAAGGCCGCAACACAAAAAAAATAAATAAATAAATAAATAGGTGGCGCAACAGGCGGTAGACACCCTAGGCCTAGCTTCTCGCAACCATTCGTTTTGTGTGAGTTTCTATTTTTGGGACGAATGGAAGGGACCTACTATTTTATGCCGAGTCCGAACGGCTGAATTGAGAAGCTTTTTCAGGACAGTCATACAATCGGATGTTTGTCAGACGTTCGCGAGAGGTGGCGCAGTAGAAAAAAACCTTAAGATGTAATTTGTGTTTTTCCGGGGATCGAACCTGGGATCCCTCGCGCAGTAGTCCAGCACACTAACCACTGCGCTACTGCGCCCACAAAAAACACAACGAAAAAAAAAACAACAGATCTGTCAAAATTTTGCTTGAGAAAATGTGCCGAACTAATTAATGGGAGCTCTAAATTTTGACAAATGTATGAAGTACAGACTGAAATGAAAATTTGATTTTTCAGCTGAAGCACCGTACCGCGCTAAATGGACTCGCTTAAATTTAGCTCAGCAAAATAAGCTTAAGTGGAGAAAACTTTTTAAGCAAACGCCTAAAATATGAAATAATGTCCAATTGATTCGTGACCCTATTTATAGGACTTGGTAAACCTCTTATACCCGGATCTGGTGAGAATTCTAAGTGCGACTCGTAGAAAGAAACTGCAATCACAGCCGGTTCAAAGCCTGTCTTAGACCAGAACACAAATACAACCCATTCAAACGACGCACTTCCACTGTGAATACCATTTCTAAGTAATTAAAAGTTTTTTGTTTTGTGACTGCAATTAAGATGCACCCCCACATTGATCGTTATCTGCTATCAATTGGACTATCGATTAATAACATTGATGGGTCATCATTGCTAAAATCAAGGTGTGTGTGCGCAAATTTATTTCATCGTCAGTCAAGCACACTCAGTCGGAGATAATAATTATTGCCACATTGACATTATGGAATTGCACATAAATATGAAAATACAGCGATTGCCTCCGTTTAGATGAAGCGGCTGATGCAGGTTAGTATTTCATATTTTCCGTCTGAAAGAACAGGGTGACATGTTCACCTAATCCGCTCATTCGGTGAGATGCAAGTTGACTGCTGCTGCACCATCCTGTGCACCTGGCCATCAATCTAAATCTAAAGATGTCGTTTGCTTACGCAGTGAAAATGCATAAAGTATCCGTAATAATTGGTCAACTTGCCAGCTTGGAGGTGATTTTATAGCCTTATAAAAGACCCCAGTCGGCGAGACGCCTAACGCATAACGCTGCAACAAGTGCTACAGAAATGAAGACGACTTTGGTAAGTGGTGGATGTGGTTTGTATCCTTTGCAATGTGTATAAGCAATTTCGTTGTAGATACTTCTGATTGGACTGGTCTGCATTTTGTCCGCAAATGGCCAAAACGATGGAAGATATCGGCCAATTTTTCCAGTTACTACCAGAAGACGGCCGAGTATCGGCGATGGACGTTATACATCGCAGCGAGTTGTAGGTGATGGCCGCTATCGTCCGTCAGGTGATGGACGATACAATCCCGCCAGTGATGGTAGATATATTCCGGGGGATGATGGTAAATACGTGCATGTTGATGTCCCAGGAGGAGCATACTCTGGCGATGCTGGTCGATATGTTGGCACTAAAGATGCTGGTGGGCCTGGTGGAAAGTACACCCCCGAATCTACAAGAGGTCCAATTATCACAACCACAAGGAGACCAACTGTCACTACGCTCACCACAAGAGCGTTCAAACCAACAGCGCAAGGTAAAGGAACAGGTGAAGGAGGCGGTGGATGGAGAATTATTCGAGACGAAAACACTGTAGATGCTGATGGATACCAATATCTGTGAGTGATCTTGACTAAAATTTACGATATAGTGCGGACATGAACCACTTTTTGAAATTGTCCGCAAAATTAATGACATACTTTTAATAATTAATACAGTTAATTGTTGTCTGTACGAATAGTTGTTGTTGTCGCAACAAAAAAAAGTATCTCGAGCTACAAATTATTAAAATTTGATTCCATGTACAAAAATCAGGGCCAGTTTTTTTTTATTCAAACTCGAAAAATTCCTCAAAACATCAAAATTCCAAGAAATTTGTACCGTATGCCTGCCTGTATGCAACTAATAACGTCGGCATTGACGGATTTTTCGCGAATAAGAGATACTTTTTGTTACAACAACAATTTTCACTACAATTCGACTACTTTTTAATACAATTCAATACAATTCTAATACCATTTTAATACTATTGGAATAACAATTTAATTGCAACTTTAATTTAGCAACTCTAGTTGTTAAAATTCGTTGCATACTACTCTCCGGTGTAGTAATACTCTCGAAAGGTATTAGAACTGTATCGAATTGTAGTAAAAAGTAGTCGAATTATGCCGACGTTATTAGTTATTAGTTGCATACAGACAGGCGCTGCCTCCCGTACAAAACTTGTTAATTTCCTTGGAATTGATTTTTGAAGAGTTTTCAAATTTAATGCGGCTAAACATTTGATGAAATTCAATTCTCTTTTCAGTTATGAAACAGAAAATGGTATTCTAGCCGAGGAGCAAGGACGCGTCCAACCGCTCGACGATGGGGACGAAGGACTTCGTTCGACAGGATTCTTTGAATACACCGGCGATGATGGACTATTATATCGTGTCGATTATGTCGCTGATAATAATGGTTTTGTACCCCGAGCGGAACATATTGCCCCAGTCCCGCCGCATGTGGTCAAGTTGTTGGCTTATTTGGCTGCAAACGCACCAAACCGACGGAGGTAAGATAGTGAAATAAGAATAAAAATAAAGAAAAGAACGAAGAACCCTCGAAGAAGATACTCATACCTAAGCGAACGTTTTTATATTCTGTATTATGGCCACAATAAATTGCTGTTTTTGGTAATAAACGAGTGAGTACTTCAGTGTGTCTAGTTTTATTAATGCGATCGAAACGTGATAGGGTTTGGGAATCTCTTCTGACTTGGCTAGACGAATAGTTTTTGGTTTGACATGCCGAAAACATGACAATATGCAAAGTGTCGCGGTGGACAGTGTATCTACGCGAAAGAAAATGAACTTGGGTCATTGGCTTAGGGTTAATAGCATTATAAATGCGATAATTTATTGTGTCGATTTTTTAATCAGATTCAGATAAGCCTGAGAAAGCTTAACAAGACTTTTTTTTTTGTTCAAATTTTTGGTAGGTATGCAAATTTGTGGGTAGCGTGAAACCCAATGGCAGTAAGACAGATTTGTGGTGAAACAGCTGAAGATAGCTATATATAAGATAGGCTCATGAATGTAGAACCTTCATTTGGAAGGAGATGGAGAGACTGAAAGTCATAATAATGAAGCCGAGTTTTTTTTTTATAGTAGATTTCCTTGAGTTACGGTCTCCTCTATATATAGTAGTAATACAAAATGTTTTTTTTTTTAATGTTTAAAAATCTTATATGTCTCGAAAACCACCCTAACGATTGAGCTCAAATTTTGAGAAAATCTTTGTTATTGACCTAAAAGTGTTCAAAAATCGTATACATATCTCCACCACCGAAACGATTGAGCTAACACTTTCAGGCATTCTTAGGTATTGGCCTGGGAGTTTTCCTGTGAAGATTGGTAGAATGGAAGGAAGGGGGAGTAAATTCATTTGAATTACCAAAGAGTTTCATTTAATCACCAAACGAAATTTAAACTATACACACCCAGCTAACATTTCAGCTTCGGTTAAGTCTAACCGCAGACCCTTTTCAGTTTCTATAAAGTTTTCAAAACTCTACGTCTCGACCATTTGCAATTATCCTGGTTGGCATGTTAACAAGTAATCACTTTATACTTGCATTAGCTTCTAATAAGCTTCGGTAACATCAAGCTAAACTACTGTAGAGCTTCTGTTATGACATTTTCATTCAATTGCGCAAGCTATAGCCTCAATAACAAGCAAGTGCCAAACTACTAAAACAATGACGCCGCTTTTATAATCAGCTAGAGTCCCAACTGCCCCTCTTTTGTATACTAGCTGTACTCATTTTATGTTTGAACGATTCCAGATGAAGTGAAAGTCAAAAAGTGATATGAAAAAATTGTGCTAAAATGTATCTACTGAAATTCTGAAATGAAATTACATTAAATAATTTTTGTGATTAAATAGGCGTATTTTTTTGAGAATCTATAGCTAGCTCACTTTTACTTTTACTTGCAAAACTGTTATACTCACTTTTGGTTTTGCATGTAAAATTAAAAGTGAGCTAGCTATAGATTAACGCCTTATGTTAATTTTTATAGCCGACATTCATGTAGGTACCTATTGTATATACGTAACATCTACCAGACTTGATCCTACAAATATGGAGGCAATCTCTCTGATGGAAGACTATACTTAACTTATAGTTAATAGTATCTAGTGTCAGAAATTATAATTTTCTGCTTCGGTTTCCCTTCTTAAACATGTCCTACCACGGACGCCACTGCATAAAAGAAAACACAAAAAGTTGCACCTTCGGATAAGTTTCAGAGGTAGCCAGCTACACTTCTACGCTGGCGCTGGCGATGGTATAGTCAATACAATAATACAAACTGCATTTTTTTATTAGCTCTCTAAATATTTGTATCTCTTCTCTAAAGCTTTACTAACCAAATAGTTCACTCTTAACCGAACCCTTAGATAAAGCTTGCAACAAATTCGTATATAGAAGTTGTTTACAGGTTAAGTGAGAGAACTTCGAAAGAACCACTTCATTGAAGGTTAATGCAAGCTGAAACTCCGCCTATTTTTCAATTTTCAATAGTATATAGTATTTCAATTATACATACGGAAATTTATTGGAAACCGAATGTCCATTACCCACTCTATATAAATTCCTGCTCGTATTTCTGATCGATTTCTAAAGGAAGCAGTTACAGAAGTCAAGACTTCGATAGAGAGTGTTTTTCTTCTGGAAGCTTTATCGACAACTTATAGTTATAGAAGCCAAAGCCTTCAATTTTCAAACATTTTGACATAAAGGAATCTGCAATGTTAGTTGGGCAATGTGACCAATATTGCCGTTTTCAATAAACTGGAAGGTTAATTGGGATCCATAATCGGTTATGAAGAGTTACAAAGAAATCAATTTTAGATGGTGCGAAATATAAAAGGATATAAAAGTCAAACTGCAATCTAATATCGGTCGCAAAAACTAATTTTTTTGATAACTGTTTTTTCACGGCTTGAATACAAATTAATTTATCGAAAGCAACTCATAGTTAAGGTGCCGTCACAACAAGCAATGAAAGTGATTGCAGCAATCATTCCGAGAAATCGAATTTTGAAATTTCCTGCAATTGATTGCAGAGAGCAGTCACACCATGCAAGCAATATGATTGCTGCGAGCGACTTTTTCCGTACACGCAATCACTTTCTGCAATCACTTGCTGCAATCATTTTCGGGTCGTCACAACAGGCAATCGAAATCGATTGCTGAAAGTGATTGCAGCAATGAAAATGATTGCAGCAATCGCTTTTTGCAAATAATTTGCGACTGTGAGGGAGTTCAGTTTCATTTCATATTTCATCGAAAATTGACGCAAAAAAAAAATAATAAAATGGATAATATTGCATTTGAAGAAGAAGCTGCATATTTGGAAGCGAGGCAGCTAATTATAGTGGAGATAGCAGCACGAATATTTCAGCATGTGAGGCAACAAAATAGAGCTCATCGAAGAGCAATTTGGACGCGACCGTTTTGGGACCGTGGTGCGGAAAATCCCTACTACGTTAAACTTATGAGAGATTTGCGGGCAGAGGGAGACGAATTTTTCAGAAACTTTGCACACGTTTCAGATGATCAATTCAATTTTTTGTGTGAGAAAGTGCGACCGTTGATCCAAAAACAAAACACACGATGGCGTGTGCCCATCAGCGTAGAGGAAAGACTAGCGGTGACACTGAAACACCTTGCACATGGTGATAATTATAACACACTGTCTCAAGTGTTTCGCATTTCTCGGCCAGCAATTACTAAAATCGTTCCGGAGGTTTGCAGCGCTTTATATAAAACATTGGCACCAGAATATTTGCGAGTGAGTATTTTTATTATTATTATTTTTATATACAGAATAGGGACAACAGTAATGAGCACAATGCAAAATTAAAAACATATATTGCGAGAACATTGCTTGGGGCTATTGACCATCCTGCTGGTCCATTTGATATTGCTGCGAAAACCCTTGAGGGATTGCTTGGGGTGGAAGAGGTCCTTGGGTTGTCGACCAATTCTGGCTGAATTCAGGAATGGGCGATTGTGTTCTGTAGAAGATTCTCAGCCAAGTCCAGTCTGTCTGATTCGGCCATTGAATCGGCCAAAACTAGTTGGATGCGCCCTTTAGCGCGTTTGACTATATTTTCGTGGCGAATATTGTTCAGCACGCTCACAAGCTCCATCCCAAATTTTTCGTTCGGACCTTTTGTTTTATTGATACTTTCTCGCGATTTCGAGAGCTCCTCATAGAGAGGAGCTAATACTGATGCCAGGTCATCGTCTCCTCGCTTATGACGTTTCGACGTTTGTGGCGCGGAAAGGCATTTCACCGCGGAAATTGTAGATGTCGACTGATTTGAATCTGCATTTTCTTCGTCATCGTTCCTTTTATCCTCGACTGCATCTTCGAAGCATAACTGAAATAATTTTGTTTGATAATTATTTAATTGCAGACACCGTCAACGGAAGAAGAATGGAAAAAAATTGCAGATGATTTCGACACGAAATGGAATTTCCCGAATTGTGTGGGTGCGCTAGACGGCAAACACGTTGTGTGCAAAGCGCCTGCGAATACGGGTAGTGCTTTCTATAACTACAAAGGGACGTTCAGTGTGGTTTTGATGGCTCTGGTGGATGCCAATTACAAATTCATCTACGTCAACATTGGAGCAAAAGGATCCGGATCCGACGGCGGAATTTTTTCGAGCTGCAAATTGAGTACAGCATTGGAAACAAATGCATTGAATTTACCGCCAGATCGAGCGTTACCCGGTCGCACAATGCCAGTGCCATTTTGCATTGTTGCGGACGAGGCATTTGCTGCATCGAACCGAATTATGAAGCCGATTGGAAAACGAAATTTGGGCGGTCTTGAACGTGTGTACAATTATCGACTATCCCGCGCACGCCGCATCGTTGAAAATGCATTTGGTATCGCATCTGCTCGCTGGCGGTGTCTCCGAAAGGCAATGGAACACAATCCGGACACGATCAACAAAATCGTATCCGCCGTGTGCGTGCTTCACAATTTCTGTGTAGGCCAAAGAAGGGAATACGCAACACAAATAGCTGACAGGGACAGCGAAGGTGAAATAACACTGGGCCAATGGCGGAATGAAGAACAAATGATGCCTCTGCAATCTAGTCGGGCAACGGCCGTCACAAGTGCCATTCGAGACGAGTATATTAATTACTTCACTTCAGAGCGTGGGGAATTGGCTTGGCAATACACAGTTCGCTGAATTCACTCAAACATTGTCAACACTGCACGTTTCATTTTAATAAACATATAAAATATATATAAAAATAAGTTGTACTGTATATTAATGTTCTCACTGAATCTGTATCGCCGGAAGTTGTTGTTTCTCCGGCCATAAAAAGCATCGCGTTGTAGAACTCCCACTTTGGTTGGTGTACTGCTCCACTTCCGCTCTTCGTTTTTCTTTTATGTGTTTGCATAAAAACGGTGCGCAAGTTGCGAAGTTTGTCCTTAACGTCGTCCGCGGAAACACCAATTGCCGCACCGATCTCTTCATATGCCGCTTTTTTGACATGTTTGTTCATGTACTTGGGGTCGCTCTTTTTCCACACGCACGGTTTTCTTTCTACTTCTGTGATCAGTTTAGACAAATTTTCACTCGTCCACACACACTATTTGAAACAAATGATAAACACATATAGATAAATATGTACATGTGAAAAAACTAAATATGTACATACCTTTTCATTTGCCATTCCAACTATTTTTAATAGCAAAGCTCGCACCACGTTACAAAGAAAACAAACAGAGGAGAATGAAGCGAATTGTCATACCGATTTACAAAGAAATCGACATAACACACAATGCAATATGTTTTGTTTACAACCAAGTAGTTCGAAAATCACGCGAACTATCTCCCAAACATATGAACTAAATCCCACTGCATATTTGGTGGGACTCATTTGGCTAGTGGGAGTTAGTTCCAGTTAGTTAGTAGTTAGTTAGTTCGAAAAACAGCGTTTGATTGCACGCAATCGAAAATATTGCAGATGTAGAACGTGCAATCGGCAATCGATTGCCGCAATTGATTTGAAGTAATTTGATTGCAAGCAATCGCTTGCACGAACTAGTCACACCATGCAATCGTTTCTCCTGCAATCGATTGCTCGCAATCATTTTTACTTGCTGCAATCACTTGCGGCAATCACTTTTCAGGTCGTCACACCGTGCAATATTTAATTGCAGCAATCATTTTAATTGCTGCGAGCACTTTCATTGCATGGTGTGACGGCACCTTTATAGTGAAAATTTCGTGCGACTCAGTTGTGTAGATTATTATAATCCAATGGAAAGTGCTGCCAAGTCACACAAAAATCGGTTTTCCATTTTCTCAACAAATTTTCCTAATGTTTTTTAATAGTTTTTAAAATTCTTTCATCGGCAAATCAGGCTTTAATGGCGCACCAATATAATTGGAGATAAAGTGTTATTGGAAATGTGTTTTTGAGAAACTGAGTTACAAAGATAGTTTGCCCATCAGTTTAAAAAAACGATGTCATTGCGATTCTTTGTCTATGTCTAACTTGTATGTTCGCCGTACCTACGGCCCTCATATTATGTATATTGATTTAGGACGTGTGTCAATTGGGCTAAATAATTATCCCCGGATAATTTTCTGACACGTATGAAAGTGTTAAAAGAGAAGTCCACCAATAACTCCAATCTTAAAACAGAGATTTATCGAATTTTACGCTATTAATTAAATGAAATTCAATGTTTTATTTCCTCTTCAACATTCTAGCAAAACTCAAGCAAAAGAAAACGTCAAAGAATTAGCCTATAGGATCATTTATTAGGCCTGTTCCTTTACTTTTGTAGTAAAATGGAAAAGACTGTCAAAATGGCAGTATGGTGGGAATGAAGTCATTCTCAAACAGAAAAACTTACGAAAACGTTAGGAAACGCTTTTGTAGTAACTATGCAAAATGACAAATGCATTTTGTTTTTCCATAAATTGCATGCGAGTATAAATCCAAGTAAGTGGAAGACTTTGTACAGACTGAACTACAAGCATTCGAGAAGAGAAAAAAACTCAATTAATTTCCCGCCTTCTGATACCATTTTCATACCAATCTGTTTGTCATATCGCAGGAAATCAAAAGACAAATGCAAATAGTCGTTACACGCGTGTCAAATCAAATTTCAAATCATCTGTCAATTTTCAGGCGACTGACAGTTGTTTCAATTCTTATGCCCAAAACACATGTGCAGAAATTCTGAATGCTTCACTGCATGCAGTACTGCAGATGAAACACATGTGCAGAATTCAATTTGCAGCGGTTGCTGGCAATGAGGGGAAAAATATGTGAGTGAGACAAAGACGACAAATAATTCCCGTCTCTCTTTTCCTCGTATGCATCAGTAGCTGAATTTAAAAATTCGATGCTGCCAAGTCTACTTAATTTAATTCACTGCGTTGCTATGCAGTGGATTTAGAAATAGAGACATGCAGTGCTGCGGTGGCTGCTGAATTTACATTTGTCTCACCACATAAGAACATGTGTATTCTAATCCTGCTGCGCAGTGAATTCTGCACGTGTGTTTTGGGCATTACTCAAAGAAATTTGTTGAGTAGGTAAAAACTAGTAAGATTCTCAGTGGAGGGGTCGTAACGTTCGTAATATCTTGCTCTCTCTAAGCCGCTCTCTTTTACGAATTTTTCGAGTTAAGGAACGAAATTTAGTAAAAATGCGTAAAAATTCGTAGGTAAGATAAGATAAGTAAAGGAACATACCTTTATCTTGCTCCCGGAGCAGGAGAATTTTTTGACAGCTGAAAATTCGTTTTCGACATGTCCTTATGCCTTGTCTTTGTGTGACGTCTGTCATATAATACCCAAAGGTCAAGCTTTTGCTTATAGCTGTTGTGTTTTGTGTAATTTTGATTTGAATATAACATTTTTCAATGAAACATTATTGTTGCTGCTATCTGCTTTCCAATCGTGTTGGAATTTTTTTGTATCTATGCAAAGGAAAAAACGAAAGCGTATATGGACTATCTTTATATATTTGCGGAATTCTATTCATTTTTCTACATTTTGTTTGCCAGCTGGTGTTATTTTTAAGCAAAACATGAATTACACGTCAAAACACAATGATGCCAAATCCGGTAATTTTTTTTTTTTTTTTTTGTGTTGTGCTGGCAAAGGCAATGGCAAAGTCTTTTGCAGTGGATTTAGAAATAGAGAGAACTTACAGTACTGCGACGCATGCTGAATTTACATTGTGTCCTCTCCCATTTAAACGTGTGTGTTCTATTTCCACTGCATGAAAAATTCTGCACATGTGTTTTGGGCATTAGAAGAATCATTTCGTTAAGTTTTGCCATGGTGATGAAATAGACATCTCCGAGACTAGTCTTCTATACGCCAGAGTTGTAGATCTGTCGAAGAATCTGTGATACATTATAGGTAGGTACATTTCTATATACATTTTGGTGAAATGTCTTTTTCTGTAATCGTGCAGGATCTGCATATACCTAGACAAGTGCATGAAATATTTCACTTATTTACTGACAATCTTTCAAAATATTCTACCTGAATGGTCCTTCATTAATCGTAGCGTAGTAGGCAAGTTGCGATATAAAATTATATCGCATACAGAAAGAGAAAACAACTAGAGTATTGCCGAATCTCTGAATCAAAAGAAGCCAAAATTTACATCAAACAAATGATAGCAACAAAGTCCTCAGAGGTCCATTTTCACGTGCTGATTGCATTTTTAAGAAGTACCACACCCCACACCTACCAAGCAGCAAAATATGAATATATGAATTATGTAATAGCCATAAACGTTCCTGGTGAATCTCAAAACTTGCGTTTTGTGGACTACATTTTGAAATGGGTGAGTGCTTAAGAATTCTTCAATATGTATCCTTAATTATTCTATGAATACTATATTAATGATTTCCTTGAAAATGCGCAGTCAAAATTTGTTTCAAGATAAATACATTTTGATCCTATGTTAAATGTTTCCAAAGTTCGAGTAGGTAAATGGCCATTTTGGTCAATTGCACAAACCACTTCCAAAAGCAAACAAAAAAAATTTTATTTTATTTTTAATATTCAAGTTACATCTACGAGTATCTAGTGTTGAGTCTACTTAACTTTCGTTGAGTTATTTATAATGAAATCAAGGACCCTTTCAAGTGACTGGTGGACATGTTTTCCCTTTAACAAGAAAGAATAATTTTGTTCACTTCATAAAACCCCTTCAGTCAACTCACCTTTGGAAAGATTCCATTCTCATTGGCCACATAGTCCACCTGATAGACAACTCCATCATCCCCTTTGTACTGGTAGAAACCATTAACTCGAACAGCCGAAAGTTTGTCAGCCACCATGGCAAGCTTTCCGAACTCCTCGGCAAGAACTTTATTCTCGGTTTCGTACAAATAGCTGTAACGGGTTTTCCCGTCCTTGCTCCATTGGAACTGAATAATCCTAAAACCATCCGCCTTGTATTGATAGTCCTGCGCATATCTATCTGGATCCCATTCCTGAGGAACGTAATTAGGAACTGAAGGCGAGGGTCTATATTGCGACGTAGCGTATGGTGCAGTTTCTTCGTACGAATCCGGAACTTCCCAACTACCCGCCTGTCCCTGCTGTTGTTGCCAATACCTCGATCGATTGTCGGGTATATATTTTGATCCTCGATCACCATACCCACCATCATACGGCACTGGCATATGTCGATACTTTCCTCTATCGTCCGGCATATACCATCCAGATCCGCCAAACAGCTGTGGATTGTATCGTCCTGTCCGAACAAACGTCCTCGGGACCTCTTCAATTTCCTGGGAATCCACCAGTCTGGCAACTAGAACAATCTAAAAAAAATCCAATTATTGCAACAAATTTTCATTCCTGTCAAGCACTTACCATAAGAATTAACATTTTATAGGCGTCTATCAGCAACCAGCGCTGTAGCGGCATCGGCAGTTTCAAAGAAATGCATCAAATGTTGCAAACGTGTTGGTCTCTAGTACCTACTAACTTAACACCTCAGTAGCTGACGATCAAATGAAGCGATTTCAGATGCAGTTGCAGGTTTAAATTAAGATATTATCTGAGGCTATATGGGAAATTGAATATCTTATAAAAAAAAATTGTCGTATCCCATGCAGATGACAAATGTGTCAATCGATCGATTCGACGATAATGAACTTGCAAGTTAATTGACTTAGAAAACTCGCCCGAGCAAGCAGGTTAACCTGGCTAACTTGTTGCGGGAAATTCTATTGGAATTTTTGTCGATAATTCGAGGTTAAGATAAGGAAATGCAGATGTTGTGTAAGGCTATATTCACAGCGTGTTCTTGGTAGTTACGCATAACTTAACGTAAACAACAACTACTTGTCTTATAGTGTCTTAGACTTAGTCACAGTGGTGAATTTTTTATGAACAATTGCTGTAAATAAATTTGGGGCGTAGCAGGATGCATTATTATTGAAGTAATCATTACTATCGATTGGCTGGCTATTCTTGGCATGTGATTGGTACCTATACCTACTGGTATTTCAAAGGTACTTAATTTAAAACGAGTTTTAAGATATTCTTGAAAATGCGTTCAGAACTTTTTGAAAAGCTAGAAATATGACATCTCTCAATAAGAATAATCACAACCATTATTTTTAAATCATTTTTAACATTACAATATACGAGTACCTACTTCATTATTTTCTGGGTTAGATACTTAAATTTTTGGCGGGAAAATGTTTTTCAAAAACGGATATTTTGTCGATTCTTTATGTTGTATTATGTTTTTTGCGACATTCAAAATTATTTGTCATTAAATTCGCTTTTGTGAATAGTCTAGCAAGCATCAACGTCATTTTTAACTCATACACGATCGTTTTGAGTAACCAAACAGCTTATATTCGAAAAACCTGAAACTACAGAATAACTCATCCAAAGTTCGCTTCTAATCGTATATGATGACTTCCCATTAAAGATATTCACCCCTTTGTCGTTTGTCGTATACGACTCATGTTTCGTGTCGTTGTAAAACGATGTTGAGATGTTTTTTTTTATCTTTGTTGACAATTTTATTTCCTTTTCTATGTGTTCGCCATCATTTCAATTCATTTGTCTCAAAAAAGTTGAAAACACCGACTAAAAGATGAAGTGAAATACGAGTCGTTTACCACAAACGCCAAAGAGAATAGGGGTCAATAATAATAGAGTTTAAGGCGTTTAGCGCAATTGACGCTAGTGGTAGGAAGTTTGTAGTTTTCCCAATTGTTTGAATGGCAAAGTGAAACCGATACCATGGCAAACCTGATAACATGACAAATTATGGCTTAAAAAACTATTTTATGTGGCAGAAAATTCCATGTTCATATTGCATTGCAACTGCAACTGGCAACGATGAGTCTAGAACATTTTGCGAGCTCTAAAACACTAAAACCCCTCGCTTCTGCCCATTTTATTTGCCACATTGCCTGTAAAATTTTTCGTAAAAAGTCGACTAAATTTTAGCAAGCCTGGCTTAGTATAATGTGAAAAGACCTATAATAAGTCCGATGATTAAAGGTTCCAAACGTTTGTAACAAATACTGTTCGTCAGAGAGAATCTACAAGGTTATCACCCTGTGTTCTTTTGCTGTAATTTTTTTATGAATAAAAAAGTTGGTTCTGCTTTTGAATTATATTTATTTGATGTCTTTATGAACTCTTTATTTATTTTTTTCTATGAAGTAGAGAAAATGATATTGGCTAAGTGAACGCGCCGCCAGAATTGAAGGCCGACCATTCGGGCCCTATATGGCATTTCCCATCACTCTAGACTTGCCAGAACTTCCGCTGACAATTACTCGCATTCTTGATGGGTATTCTCAAGAGTATGAGGCTTGCCGACATAGACTGGAGACTTCAAAAAAATACCCACAAAACGTTTAAATCAGGCTCATCGAACATGATGATTTTCGATGAAAAGTTGTCTACCTTGTGGTCGAAATTCAGGATAGCTTGAGCGTAGGTTACACGTGCTTGGCATTCAACAGCTAAATTCTTTCAGTCTTGCACCAAATTTCTCTGTAAAGACCGCTGATTGATGCTCAAATGCGTAACACGTCGCCTGGTCGAAGCTCAGGGGTACTGTGCGACATCTTCACATCTTCACATCTTCAGTTGGACGACCGGGGAATCTGCGCCGAAATTCACGTATTAGAAATCCCCGACGAATTATTCCGCACAAAAAAATCGAAACAATTACTCCGCGTTCTCTAGGAGTATAGCTATTCATGTCTTGTTGTTGTGTATTTCGCATATATTTACTTCACAAATGTCAAAGTATAATACTGACATTTGCCGCCATTTGCAAAAATTATAGCATCTTCCGATAGGGTGATAATAATAAGGGTATTCACTTAAACGCGTAAAAGCCTCATAAACTGCGTAAACTGCAGAAATTTACCACCACGTAAATCAACTGTCAGATTTTGTATGGAGAATAGTTTACGCAGACCTCATAATTTTCTGCGACGATTTATGCTGGATTTACATTACCATAACTTTTTTATGGAGATCTGTGGTCTCACTCTTACAGATCATTAGCCTTGACTGTAGGAATCGGATCTCTCTCTCTCTCTCTCTGAAGTCATGCAAAATTGCGTGGTGTGGTGATGTAAATTCACCATTAGGCTCGGAAATCAACCGCGGAAAGTTACGCAAATCAGAAATGTCAAACTTTGACAGACGTATGAATTGTTTGTTTGATTCCAGATTTACAGTCCATTTAGGCGATTTACGCAATGGCATTTCGGAGGGGTATTCTCGTAAAGCATCGCAGAAATTTATACATTTACGAGCTGCATAAATTTATCAGATTAAGTAAATACCCTTAATGACTTTTGCGACACCTTGTATAATTTTTGATCCGCTTAAAAAATGTGTAAAGGAGGTATTTTTGAGTGGTTAATCACAAATAACATTTCTGCTGTACCTAAGCCCGCACTGTATAACAAGACTTCCATCACAGTAAAATCACGCCATCATTAGACGAAATTGAGGTACATAGATAGATATTGCGTAATACTGCATATCTCTGTATCCCCAATTTCTCTTGGGGAAAACCTGAGTAGTCGACTACTGGTGGCAGTTGCAAATTTTTCCAATTTGGTGTACCAGGCAATATTTCCATATACCTACTCTTACTATTGACATTGGAGACGATCCAACCGGTTCCCGAAGTATTTTTGGAGGTCATATCACATATTGGGGTATTTACCTGCGTAACCAGTCCGGCAGTGTCCAGTACAACACCATTGGTGGACCTGCTCTCGTGCGAGTTTACTCTTCTGAATCCCGCTGTTTGCTTTAGTCCACCCGATTCCTTCCCTGATCACGGACCATGCTTGCGGTTGGCCCCGTTCATATACATGGCCTTTGTAGGCCTGCTTTCTGTCCGTTAGAAGCCCACTTGTCGTTGGCCTCATTTAGAACCTGGCTGCTGTATTTATTAGAATCACTATTGGAATAAATCTCTTATTCAAAGTTTTCTGTTCTTCTGGAAAGACCCCAAATCCATTGAGTTATAAGTCAGCCTTAGGAGAAAAACATGTCGGAACATGAGGAAGTCTACTCCCTATCTATTGCCTCTGACAATCCATCACTAAGGAAGGAGACTGCGGTGCATGGCAGAAATGCGTGGTTGAATCAATCCGTTTTTCTCCTTGCCCAAAAGTTAGTGGAGGGAATATCTACTGGAAACGGATGGAGGGTAATTGTAGCAGTCTGGCCCCCTTTTATTTTCTTTGGCAATCCGTCCGCGAGACAAAGACTGTTGCTGAGCCGAAGAGCTTGATTGAAACTATCCTACTGCTTGATGGTAACGAATAAAGGGATATAGTTTGTCCTTCAGGGAGAGCAAAGACGAAGGATGACCGAAACAGTCTAGCCCTCCGCCTATTCCCTCTGACGAGATGTTCAAAGTGTCGAAATGAGGTTGACAGTTGACTTATGTATAGTCAGCTCCTACAGGTGGCGGTTAGTCTTGGGCGACGTCGAAGGAGTGACCGAATAACTCTAACCCCCCTGCTGGTAGCCTCTGACAGTCCGCTTTTAAAAGGGTGTTAAGCTGTAACAGATCGACGTGTCAAGGTGTGGTTGACCGATGTATTCAGCTCCTCCCCGAAGCCCTAACGTTGGAAAGTTGTGTTTATTCATTAGTCTGCTAAAATGCAAACAAATGCTTTTTCATAAAATTCGTCCTCATAATCAAAACAACCAGCACAAACAAACCGGCTCTTCTCCAATCCAAATAGACCACTTTCTAAAAGCCACACTTCGAATTCAGTATACCAACCCCGCTCCCGTCGAACAGGGTTGACTATTATGCAATTATAGGTCAAAGAGGTAGAGCTTGAACAAAATGACCCACTAATTAAATTTCTTAAAACTAGCTCATACATGATAAAAAAAATATTAAATTACCTGTTTAGTTAAAAATGTGACTCACGGCTGTCGATCTCTAAATGAAAAATAAAATCAATTTGTTAGCATTGTTTAAAAAGAGCAGTCAATAAATTTTAAAAATTAACTAAAAACTGGTAGTAACCAGCTTCTAATCTTCCATTCTTTTCTGGTTTTCCACAACTAGCCGAGCACGACTCAAACCACCTAATAAAGGACACAAATCACAAAAGCTGATAGCCACTCCAATAAACCAATTGTTTTTAGATGAGAGTCGAATACCTGGCGCCGCCGCCGCCGGCCGTAGCTGCAAATTGGTTTAATTATTTAAAAATTATTCCAAAAGATACAAATATCTAATTGAAGTTTGTTGTTGACAAACGAGTAATAATGTGATCGGCTTACGAGATATATCGACCATCAATTCACTAAATAAACAATGCCGTTGACGTGTCGGACAATAATGCTCGACTAACTGAAATAATTTAGAATTCTTATTGGCAACACTAGTTCGAATTCTTTATAGTGTACCGAGTTATGTAAATCTTAAGGCAATTCGAGCTCTGAATTCTTTTTGGCTATATTTCACAAAACTGTCACCCTCAATGGGACAGCATTTATGAGTTTATTTAATCGCCTATAGCAAATGGTGAAATTAATTGACTACAGTTTTGCATCCCGGAAAAGGTTTATAATAATTGCGAACGCACATGCTGAGAGGCTCAATAAAATCATATATATTTTTTTCGTTAATGGATAAATTTTATGTTTATTACAACGAATTATTTCAAAAATATATAGGTAGGTATACCTACATAAAGGTAAGTCACAGTAGGTATAGGCTTTAATGTGCTGCATTCCGCTTGTACAGCTACAACGGATTAGTTTGCTTTTTGCCCGCATAGCTGCATAAATTCCTGCTTAATGTGAAGACGTATCTTCTGTTTGTATCTTTTCTACTTTGTATAGGTACGAAAGATGGGACTAATTTATATATTTGTTTCCGATCACATAAACCGGTCCAACTGTTTTACCCTGATCACATAAACATTTTCGATGAGAGTAGTAGGTGGATTAATATACGTATACAGTGATCTGTTACTTCCGATGTTGTTGGTGTGTGGTGAGGTAGTATAAACTATAAACATTAAATTATGCTGCTTTTGGGGAATACCTAAACCGGTGTATCTACATACACTAGATTATGTTATGATTCAATGGGAAGGTTCAAAGTACCCTTATGATTTCATTTCGTTTCAGTATGATTTTGTTTTTATTTTAGTTGATTAGTTTAAATTAAACTATTTACACAAAATATGTTATTAAAATTACGAGAAAGAGTTTGTGTTAAACATACTTATATAAATGTATACCTTAACCTTTTACTATTTTCAAGAATAATGCCAAATCTTCAAAAATGTTTATAAATTCAATGGAAAACAAGAAGTAATTCTTGTAGGAAGGTATTATGCCCAAAACACACGTGCAGAATTCACTGCGCAGCAGGATTAGAATACACATGTTCTTATGTGGTGATACAAATATTAATTCTGCACCCACCGCAGCACTGCAACATGTCTCTATTTCTAAATCCACTAGCAACGCAGTGAATTAAATTAAATAGACTTGGCAGCATCGAATTTTTAAATTCAGCTACTGATGCACACGAGGAAAAAAGAGACGGGAATTATTTGTCGTCTGTGTTTCACTCACGTATTTTTCCCCGCATTGACAGCAACCGCTGCAAATTGAATTCTGCACATCTGTCTCATCTGCAGTACTGCTTGCAGTGAAACATTCAGAATTTCTGCACATGTTTTTTGGGCATTACGGAGATTGCCAGTCCAATTATAAATACTTCTATAAGGCTCTGAATATCCCATGACAGATTGGTCCTACGTGCCGCAATTTGGAAGAGCCAGATGTAAGATTTAACAGATCCCATAAATCGACAGAAATAAGTAGAAAACTCTTTGGAAAGTTTCCAATTCTGAACCAATTGCTGGCAAAATTCTTAAGCCTTGCTCTGATCTGAGGAATTGACGAAAATGAGAATAGTTTTGACGAATTCAAGCAACTGATAATCGTAACTCAAAACCAACCCGTAGTCTCTAAATGACATACGTAAAGCTTCGGGACCGGCCTTAATCCACATAACGAAAACATCACACCGTCTAGACTTCTAGAGTGATGTCCGAAAATCATGGTGCTGGGCCACACATGCCTTCCCCAACTAGATTACACGTAAAATTCCTTCTCTTTTCTACTCACTCAAAATCGACCTGTCTTGCCCGACACGACTTTCATTGGAAGGCATGTGTGACCCAGCTAAGGCCCTAGCTATAGCCATCATTGAAATGCATCAGTGGAACAAATCAGTGGAATGGTGGTTTCATATTTTTGACAAGTCGGTTATAGCAAACATTGAAAAATTCCTGTCAGTGGAAGTACCTGTCAGTGAATTTCCAACAAACAAGTCTAGGTTGTGAGGTTAGAGTTGATCATTGAAAGCAAAACTGACAGCTGAGAATAGAATGAAAATCGTGAAACGATTGGGTTCCAAATTAGAAAAACGAGAATCAGCTATTTATTGAAATCGATTTCGATCAGTGAAATAATAAAATTGGATTTAAAGAAAAGTTTTAATCAGAATTAAGTCACAATCACATTCAGGAAAATCTTGAAAAAGTTAGAAAAGTGAAAAAAACTAATCAAAACACACGCATATTTATGCGACATCTATCCCGCAGAGTTTTCCCTAAAAGCTTTTTCTTGACACTTGGAAGATGTCAAGAAATATGGCAGGCTAATTTTTTTTTATTTCTCATAAGTGTCAAATGATTTTGTTGAAATACGTGAAAATTTATTTTCTAAAATGTTTTGTCCTACAAGGACGTATAACTTCTTAATTCCGAACAGGTCCGCCTTCTTGTTAACTTCATTCTCGGCTAGTTTGGTCGGAAGGTGAGCGGCAGTTAAGTAGCGTCCAAAGTGAAGTTCAACAGCTTCTGGCAGACGCCCTTCCTGTAACAGTTGAGCAGCGTGTTTTGTGTGTTTACACTTATGTCTACAGCGGATTTGTAGTCGCCTAGTTTCAAATAAGCTTCAACAGCTGCTGCTGCCAGAAGTCGCCAAAGCCTCGAATGTGGAGTATCCTCAATGAACAGTTTTGCGTCTTCAATTCCAACATGTGTAGGAATGTAACTTGTAATTACTAGGTCCTCGAAAGAACATATGTATCCCGAACAAGCTATGGGCTCTTCAGCGTCATTTCCTCGGAACACATACATGCAGGTCTTAAATGTTTCGTCAATGTGAAACCGTTTCCTTTCTCCCTTTCACTCCTTGAATATTAGTGGAACTCTACAGTGCCGAATGCCGGTAACAGTTTGGTGTATCTAGAACTACCTTTGGAGTGTGATACTCCTAGAGTAGGACTTCTTCATTTGAAGCAATGACCAAATACGTAGAATTAATTGCGATGTAGTTCGGCCTCTTGTCAAGGAGCAATGTGTACCTACAATTCACAGTGGTTCCAATTGAATTGCACAACAAAAGCTGATAAGATAACACTTCTCAATGCCCTTCCGCTCAACTCCCATTAGCGCAATATCACGAATACTATTAGGATTTGCATTCAAAATTCAATTCAAACACTCAATTGACACAGTGCTCACTGCTTTCTTTAGGCCTAGCTTCTCGCAACCATTCGTTTTGTGTAAGTTTCTATTTTTGGAACGAATGGAAGGGACCTACAATTTTATGCCGAGTCCGAACGGCTGAATTGAAAAGCTTTTTCAGGACAGTCATACTCTCGGATGTTTGTCAGACGTTCGCGAGAGGTGGCGCAGTAGAAAAAACCTTTAGATGTACTTTGTGTTTTTCCCGGGGATCGAACCTGGGATCCATCGCACATTAGTCCAGCGCACTAACCACTGCGCTACTGCACCCACTTTTTACATTATTATTTTCTATTTCGGAATTTCTAATGCTCACTAGCTTTTTTTGTCAGAATTATTCCATAAAAGACCATACTGTCTCGAACAAATATGTCGCACACAATTCATATAATTCAATTTAATTCAATTTGAAAATATGTTGTCAAAACATTCTCCATCGCTGAATTGTCTTTCACAATCGATGATTTAGTCTATAAAATGTTCCTTGTGTATGAAAAATCCTTGTTTTCTTGATTCGGCATCAAGGGACGAAGCCATAACATGAATAGTCTTCATCCTTTACTTTATCGTCAGCATTATTAAGAACAACCGTCAATTTACACGTCTTTTAAATGGCTTTTAAATTTGACCGAATTTCGATTTATCTATAAATGCCAAATTTGATATGGCAACTTAAAACATCTACGCCTTATTGAGTTTCAGCAGATTACAAACTATTGGTACGTAAATTATTTAGAAAATTCTACTCTCGGTCTTGTTTTTATTATTTCACACTTTAACCAATTATACTTGGTAACAAGAATGTTAACACTCATGATTCAAATGAATATTATCACTTGCAATATTTCTGCTTTGTCAGGTATAAAAGGTAACGATGTTTTGCAATAAACTGGCAACAGATTTATGTCCATCCTTGATAAAGTTGCTGTCGATATTTACAATCACCCTTACTCCCGTTGGCGTTTGTCGTATAAAAACGATATTCAAATTTTTTTTCGAACTTTTGTTAACGATTTTGCTTCTTTTTCTATTGTGTTCACTGTAATTTGAAATCGTTCGTCTCGAATAAGTTGCAAACACTGACTTAAAACCGAAATGAAAAATTATGCGTTTACGACAAACACCAACGGGAATAATGCTGGGTTTCCACTTGTCGATTTGAAATCGACAATTGACGTATTTTTATACCAATTAAAAAATTGGCAAGTGGAACTAGCGAAAAATTGCTTGCCAATGAACTGACAAACAGGGTTTGCCAATAACTGACAAAGAATTTGATTGACAAGTGGAAAAATCTGAATTGTCATACAAAATGTCATTTTGTCTATAATTGACAATGAAAATTAATTGGCATCAAGTTCATAAGTTTGTCGGTCAACTGAAAAACGATTTTTTACCAATAATTGACATAAGTGGAAATGAACTGACGGTGGTGTCGTTCAATGACATAAACGCGAGAGATGTCAAACTTTGTCAATCAACCGACCGACATGTGGAAACCCACCTTAAAGGGTGAATGTATTTCATACGAATTCTATTGCTGACGTTACTTCTATTGTCAATTTGTGTTGATATTTTTCTCTCTTTAAGTCGGCTCTCACATTGAGGCAACAATCAATAAGCAACGGGCAATAGGAAACACGCAAAATTATCGCTCACAATTATTTTACTTTGAATTAAATTAGAGGTCTCACATCAAAGCTACTAAATATCGTTCGAACGAAAAATGTTGCTGATTGTTTATTGGCAGTTGCTATAGCAACTATAGTTGCTTATTGCTTGTTGCTTCAATCTGAGAGCCGCCTAAGGCTGCTCTCATACTCAGGCAATAAGCCATAAACAACAACTGGCAATATTATTTTACACTCAATTAAATTAGAGTTCTCACGTCAAAGCAACTCAATATCGGTAAAATGTTGCTAATTGCGGCAATATTTTATCGCTGGCAATACACATCGCATGTTAAAAAGCAACAAAAAATATTGCTTCGTAGTATAGCCATTAGTGACACGCCGCTAGACGTTTGTGCATAACTAAGTTTTATTAATTTTTGAAAAATATGTTGGACAATTCAGTTTTTAGTACAAAGTTCGTAGAAATAGGGCAAAAACCTCCCTGACAGGCAGAAATTTCTAGTGTTGCTTCAATGTGAGAATAGGTTAAAATAAGTTTGCGTATTGCTTACTGAGAATTGCAAGTTCCGTATTGCCATTTCCCTCAGTGTGAGAACTGCCTACATTGTCTTTTCGAAGATTCGCCAGTCTTTGTTCGTTAATCTGTTGACCGGATTTAGGTAGGCTGGGCGGCCGATAATTGTAGAACACGTCACCTATAATTTTAAAAATTGTTGGACCACTTAATTATTTGGGCAATCGAACTAACTAATACCTACCTATGATTTTGGCATCTGTGAACTTAACAAAAATGATATTCCCAGTTTTTAAAAACATTATACGTTATGTAAAACGAGTATGGGAACTGGACGTCATGTCATAATGGAGTTGCTAACTTTTAAAGTATAATAATAAGGGTATAATTCTACATACCATTAGCCATGTTAGCCATGTCTGTCTGTTGTTGAAAACACGATAGAATCCAAAAAATCGACCTAGTCGAATGAAATTTTGTGAGAGGAAGACCGTCGGTCGTCAGGTTGATATTGAAAATGGGCTATTTCGGTGTAGAAGTTCTGAAACCTAGTCTTATTGAAATATATTTTCATAAAGCGTGATCCATTTCAGTTAACAATTATGTAATACATTTCCATTTTATTTTTATACAAGTTCAATACTGATATCCCAAGGTTTTCACTTCTGTAAAGGAAACATGAATATAATTTTAACGGTTCTTGAAAAGCAATGACACTATACGAACATAAATGGCTAGGCCTCGTTGCAAAATTAATAACGACACCATAACTATATTCCATCGCGCACCCCCAAACATCTTTGTCTTTGCACACAAAAGAAAGTTCTTTCCGGGTAAATATTTTTAAGTCTCATAAAATCTATTTCAAAAATGTAATTTGCCAAATACCTACCCAACCCACTTGTCAAAGTAAACTTCTCACGAAGCCACATCAATATACCAGCTGTCACTACATCAGTCGCAACCGTTACTTGTCACATAAATCTTTTTGACTTCAAATGCATCATGTATTTGAAAACAAGCTCTCATCGATGACGTGATGCTCAATTGACTCTGAATCGTGCAGATGCCATAAAGTAACCAAATAATTCTAAGTAAATAACTAAAGATATACATCTTGTGCTTCGTAGCTAAATTTACCGGTTCGATATCAATAAAATTCTTCGATACATTCCAATCTAATCCATTTATCAAGTCTCTTTCGCTTTCCCCGCAATGTTATGACTCAAAAATCCATCTGATGAACTCACTTAGCACCTCGCCGACGAAATGGCCTTGAAGAACCTTGAAAATAACTGCAAATCCCATTTATATGTATTATATCGCGATCGAGACCGCATTTTAACCCAATAAACTTCAGTTCTTCAACTTCTAGCCAAACTGGTGAATTTAAAACAGGTTAAAAACGGAACCACTCAATTATGCTAATTTCACTGGAACGATTTTTATTAGAACATTAAACATATAGAAATAGATGCTGTCGAAGTTCAAGGCGGCCGGCTGGTTGGTGTTGCGGTTGCCTCCTTGAAACTGTTCAGACTGTGTCAAATTTCACACACGTTGAGGTTAAAATTCAATTCAAATTGAAGTTCGTTTTCAGTTTTATTTTCTTTCGTTCAATATTTAACTACAACTCCTTATATAAAAAAAAAATAATAATTACAAAATAGGATGAGACTTCTTTTTTCATAAATAATTACAATAACATTATACAATAAAATCAATAAAATTAAAATTATTCAATGAGTGGCTAAGAATGGGCTTAAGGTGTGTATGAGGGTGTGTGATTTAAGAATACTTTGGAATGGCTTGGGGATTTCGCGCGCTATCTGATTCGACAGAGTCTTGCGATTCCAGTGGTGATGACGACGTATGATGGTGACCTTTCTCTCGGTGCTGGCTGTCATGAAGTCTGAATTACTCTCTGTGCGGGCACCACGCTTAAGCGGTTGCATACTCAAAGTTTTCTTGGTTTGATAAGTCTTCGGGCACCTGGTAGGGCGGTAGGAATACATTATCCTGCTCTGAAGCTTGTGGTTCTTGAGTTTCATAGGCCGACTGATCGATGGGCTGATCCTGTTGAGGTTGTTCCTCTTGCTGCTGTTCGAGTTGGGGTTGCTCTTGGATCTGCTCAAGTGGCTGATCCTGCTGGGGTTGGTCGTTTTGTTGTTCCTGTGCTGGAGCTTCGTAAGGGGCCACAGTCTGTGACTCATACACCTGGGTTTGTGGTTGATCGGACTGCACATTGGCACTGCCTATGCCGGTTGGCAGGGCGCCATATTTATTTTCAGCGTTATATTGTAAGAACCTGGGCTGAGGGCCTGCAGATGGGACTGGTGCGATCGGTTGTGGTTGGGCGGCACTGATTGGACGATCGATGGTTGGCATATTCTGGCGTCTGACGGGGTCTGCTTTGTGAGTGTACTCTCCGGTCTGGTGAGAGCCATGGATTTCCTTCTTCTTTGCGGTGTATTCGAGGGCACGCTTGATTGCATCTGGAATTGGTGGTGGAGTTGGGATGTGTTCACCCTCGGGAATGAATCCACGATGGTCGCTCTTGTAGTTGACGCGATATTGCTCGCCATCATCACCGGTGTACTCATAGAATCCAGCTGCAGCAGTGCCAGCGTCCTTGCTCAGATGGGCTTTCTCCTCGCCATAAATGCCGTTCTCAGTGTGGTATCTATACAGAAAGGATATCTTGTAAAAATTCAGGATATAGGGTAAAAAAGAAAACTTACAAGAAGTCGTATTTATGCTTTTTCTTCTCCTCCTCTTGACGAAGGATTCGCCATCCACCTTCCTCGTAGTAATTGAATAGACGCGGCCTTACAGTAGTCGTTGTTGTGGTCGTGGTACGTTTAGTCGTCGGCCTTGGAGTGGTGGTAGTCTGCATAATGAAATTTTTTAAATAGTAATATCTGGCGCCTTCGATCTCACTTTGGATACATGGATAGTTCGTTTTTTTTTTATGTTGTATGATCTAGATACAAAGATTCATGCATGTGTCGTGCATAGATACAAATGGATAACGTGCATGCGTTGGTTGCTTTTTTATGTGTGCGTGTGTGTTTTTTTTTATACAAAATGGAAATGATTTTGGAATCATTCTTCAAGCGAATTGATGGATACAGTAATGTTCTACAATAAAATATATATATCGCATAGTCGAGGGTGCATATCATTGGGGTCGTTGCTCTTGTGATGATGGAATATGTACACGTATTATGATTGAGTTTCAATCGGAGTTTCCTCTCGATCGATATTTTCGATGGAACTTTCAGAAACTGCATCAGAAACTGCATCAGAAACTTCGTCAGAAAGTGCGTCAGAACTACTGTCTACGACACAGGCTTTCGACTGTTTATCCAAACCCACGGGATCGTGATCAGGAAAGCCGTATTCGAGGGGTATGGCAGGTATTTTAAAATCGGCGTTACTTACTGTGTATTTGCTACCACTGGAAAACAAACAAGCAAAACAAAATCAGTATCTATTCGGTTGTGGACTGTGTTTTGATCAAACTTACTCATAGACTCCACTTTCGTCGTGGCGATAGGGATTCAAGAGTCCTGCATATGGACCGTAACCCCCACCATATGGATTGTGAATGTGTACGTACTGTCCAAGCTCACGACTGTCATGAACATGGACATACGGTTGCACCATATGAATATAGCGACCTAAACGAAATAAAAGCCATTAGCGGACATTCAAGGAAGTTAGTTCGAAAGAGTTATAATATTACAAAGGTAGTAGTAGGAGTTAAATATCGGGTCACAAATACAATTATCTACAAACCAAATACCAATACTACAGTTTTAATTTGTAAGGGAATCCTTTTACTACTTTGTTACTCATATTTTTTGGTTACAGACATCCCAGCTAGCTAAACAAAATCTAGTATGTTAAAGTGTTAGCACGCTACGTTTAAGCTTTACAGACGACGACTTGTCCTCAAACGCGTTTCGCAAAACGTTAACAATTTAGATACCTTCATTTCGCTTCACTGGTCTATAGCTGCCATCGTCGTAATTTGATTTTGAAACTTGATACTTGCCATGTGCTGGTTCTGTTTGTGTGTTAGCTGCTCTTCCGCTGCATGTTGTCAAGGTGGTTAACTGGAAAACAAAAGAAATTATTCTTCATATCAAATCGTGTTCTTAACTCAAGGACACTCCGATGCGACGCTAACGTAACATTTACATTTGTACTTTCACCCACATTTTTATGTGTATCTATAAACCACAGTTTGCATTTTAGAAAAAATATCTCCACTCAGTTAAGTCATCTTATTGACAAAAAAGGAAGTTAACAAAAAAAATGCAAGAAACCAGCAGTAAAAATTAAATGCTAAAGATCACAACTAAATAAATTTCTTTCCACGCATGTAGGCGTCGAGGTAGAGGTTAAAAATGTATATAATATACTTTTTTTTACTGTCCATCTCTCCGCGCACTCATTAAATTTTATATCTCAATTCCATGGCGTCCATATGGGAAAAACTCGTCCGCGATCCAGAGCATAAATCAGCATCTTACATGATTCTTGTTTTTTTTTTTTCGTTAACACTACTCTTCGTTAGAAAAATATTACGAAATGTTACGTATACGCACTCGAGTTGGGTACATAGATAGACACTACTCACCGCTAGGCATACGGAGAAGATCACTACTATCGGATTCATTTTGCTACTAATAAATTAATTTTCTTTAATTCACTTGGAAATATCGTTCACTATTTTTGTTATCTTTTTTATTAGTGTTTGATTGTATGGTCTTGAGTTTAAATATTGCACACCGTGTTCCACTTGGTTTTTGTTATTGTATCCTTGTTGTGTTGATTTGATTTAGCCGCTAATAATTTGTTGTATCCTTACTGCTTGACCACTGGTACAGGAATGTTAATCATTTGCTCTTGCAAGGCAGATTTAAATAGTCTGCCGGCTGAGTGAGTAAGATCGTTCAGAGTTCTTGGTGTGACGATGTGAATGTCGATATGCAGGTGACGAAAGATGAACCCTAGTGTGTGATGATATTTTTTTTTTTTTTTTTGTTTTTATTTGGAAGTGGTAGCGATAAAAGAATATATATTTTTTTTTCTGGTTTTTGTTTTGGTTTTTGTTTAGTCTTATCGCGCTGTGACCGTTGTGACGTGCACCACTTTTGTGTGTCGTTTTTGAACTTGACTTTAATATAATTAATAATTTTATTAGTGCGCGGTTTTTGTTTTCGTTTTCGTTTTTTTTTTATAATTTTGATTGGGGATTCTTGGGTGGCGCGTAGACTTTAAAAACCTTGATGAGTGGTTATTTTTTATTTTTTTTTTTTTTTTTGTGGAGATTCCCTTATGAATCGTATTCTACGAAAGCGGATGTGTGTCTATCTATATAGACTCAATTGAAAGTGAAACGGGAGCATTTGTGACGTTCTTAGAAAATTCGCAGTTGGCCTTTGGTGGTTTGTTTTTGTGGAAGATTTGTCGTTGGTGATAAATTTATAGATTGGAATTGAATATTGAGGGCGAATTTAGAACTTTGACAAATGCCATAGATTGTGGAGAATAATTTAGGAACTAGTTCGTCTGCGTAAGATTACGCTTTACGAATATAAGTGTAGATTTCCTCTTTATAAGAAACGTGAACTCTTTGAAGAGACACGGATCAAGTCGTAAAAATTGATTATAACAGTTTCGTTGTGTTACCTTCGGCTGTAAAGTTACAACTAACAACAATGTTATACTCAGAATTATACCTAGTAGCCCTCTACTAGCCAGTATCTTGGGCAGCGTTGTTATTATGATCTTAATTACCTATCTTATTTTCAAAGATATTGAGGTGATCTCCAGATGAGATGTTCAATAAATTTTAATGCATTTTTTAAGATTTGTAGAATTTTAATAAAATTAGTTAAGATATTAGCTTTCAAATAGAAATTGAATTAAAAAAAAACCCACTTTGAATAAATTTTTCCATTCTTAATATTTTTGGAATTGAAGAAAGACACCAATTTTCTCAGATTGCTCATTACCAGTTTTGTTCAGATTGCTCATTAATCTGGGGCCAGATTATGTAAGACGAAAACGATCGAACGTTTTCGTTTCGACAAAAGCAGTCTCTGTCTATTGCCACAGGTATGATAGAGACAGGTTTAGTAAAAACGAAAGCGGTTTTCGTTTCGTTTTTTACAGAATCCCACCCCTGTTGAAATTGGCGATTCTGAACCTTTTAAATAATTTTGTGTTTTTTTTTTTTCTAATTCTGCAGAGTCCCTATTATGTTTTATGTTATGTGCAGTTGAATATTTTTGAAATATCTACATTTCACAATTCGGTTTCAATATCGTTTAATCATTTAATTCCAATAAAGCTAACTAAATTAGAAACGACTAAGGCTTGAACATTTTACCTAGTACTAGTACAGTAGAACTTACTTAACGAGCTTTGCACACCCTCCGGTTGCAAAATAATTGAAAACAATTTCGAAGTATAATATTGACTTCTAAAAGTGGTTTCTTTCAAATGTCGCGATAAACAAAATATACATGTGCGAAAGTACTTTTCTTAACATTTTTTAAAGGCACCCTTTAATGGGATTACAGCTCTCCTGAACTAAAAATATTAATACTTCGACTTATCTGTCTTTTTGACTTAACGGCAGTTTAACTATCATCAGATTGTTTCAAATATCGAAATCGGAGAAAGATGTTGATAAAAATCGGTCCGTATTCAAAATAGGATAGGTACCATATCTCGAAAACGGTTTAACGATTTTTATGAAATTTTGAATTAAAATATAGGGTTTCAACTCAGTTTTCAAAAATTGTAGATTCAATACAAATTTAAAAAACAGAGCTTATCTAAAATACATTCAAAAACGCTGCACAGGTACACCTAGTTTTTGACTAGGAAATAGGGTGAATTTTGAAAATTTATTTATGTTTATGTATAACTGGCATTTAAGATGAATTAAGATATGAAATCGAAAGTTGTAAGATCTAGAAAAAAATCATTATAACAACACTGATCTCGGGGCCGTTTTAGCGTTACAGGGTCGCATTCACACTCAATTTTTGACAATTCCATTTTCCTACGCCTAGTTACTTTTACAAAATCGATCACTAAGCGCGACTGTTTTCGGTCCATGTGCATGGAACTTATATTCAGATTCATACATTTTGGAAGTTGTTTAGCAAAACACTACTCACAAATTACGCGATAATTAAACCCATAGATATATGTAGATGTCTAAAAAAAATCAATGGATAACTCTATAATTCTATTTCGTAAACAAAAAATGACATGAACAGTCTTTCACCCTTTAACTCTCAGTTTTTATTAATTAAAGGCTTTTACTTAACTTCATGAAAAATGTAGATTCAAATCCTGCAAGCCAAATTTTAGCCACTTCCTCTAAAACTTAGAACTTTTATGTGTCTTGGTTTGTGAAGACAATGCAATATTTAGAAGCAATTTTTGGATTTTGACTTCCCCTGCATAAGGGAGGCTTTTTCATAACACATGAACCATTATCCGTATTAACTTGAAACTTTGTATGTCAATAGATAAGTCACCTAATTAATCATTTTTCAAAATTCGTCCTATAAGGGTTGAAAAAATGGGGTGCACTGCACACTTTTCTATTTCGACCTTACTGCCCTCATCTTGCTATTATACTCATAAAACTACGCAGGTCAACTCAAGAAATCCTTTTAATTGTTAGGCAATACTTCACCGAGTATTTTGAGCTAACATTCATCTTTCTGGTCCATCCAGAGGGTGAAACATAATAAATTGAAAATAGATCTTATTTGGCCAAGTGCGAAAAAATTGTGTTCTCGGTTGCAGTTGTGCTTAGGGGTTTTTTTTATATTGCCTTTTAAAAATAAAATTTTTACTCGCACGACGGGCATTCTCATGCTCATGAATGGTGTAGTTGAATTCTATGTAGGGAATACGTACATTATAAGGAGTTTGTGATATGTAAGTAGGTATGCACAATCGTACATACATATATTTGAGATCTGAAAGTGTATAAAAACAATCAAATCAAACCTGTCGCGAATTTTCATTTATTTGGAATACATATTATGTCCATTGAATTAGGACTTTGAAATTTTGCATGCTGGCTCAGTTTTGATGACAATACAATAAAATAATAGTAAAAAAAACAGCTTGTAAATATGTAGATATAAAACTGCACTAAAAAGCAAAAAAATTAAAAAAATTTAACTTCTAACTCGTGTGGACGATGCGACGAAATTAACTTTGTTCTAAAAGGAATTTGCAATCCAAAAATATTCAGGCTAATAAATCCCACTTTCTTAATAAATTCGATGGTAATGTCGGACGAAGATTTTCTAAAATCCTTCTTCTGATACCACAAAAAGCTGGATGTTAACAAGAGTTTAGCTGTCTTTAAAATCAGTTGTCATTCGAAAGAGTCTGCTAGTTTAATTTTTTTCGATTTGATAGTTGTAAGAATGATATCCTAGTCGATTTTTAAAATCATCTGGAGTGCATAATGACTCTGTTATCCTGCCTTAGGCCGGTGTAGTTCCTCCAATATAAGATGCACTTTTCGTACTTAACTAGAAGTGCTAGATAAGGATAAAGGTTGTGAACCAATTCTGACATTTTTCTTCAAATCCCAAATCCCCATTATATATTGGTTATGTTCCTCTATAGTGCTACGCTGATTCTGAGTGTAAAATGCACCGGTCCAAAAGATATGCAAAGCTTCTGACAAAATATAAACAATCATGTTTCTACTTCGAACCAGATTGTGGATAGATTCAGTACCAAACCGCTAAATTTTAAATATAATTGACGATCAATCTCGGACTGATGGCAATTGGCAATTGTTAAGTAGGTAGTAAATATTTTTTTTTTTGCAAATTCCTTCATAAACAAGTTCTTTTACAAAATATTTTATTGAGATCCGTAAATATAGAGGAATATTGTGTAGGTCATTGTTTCAATAGCTCTGGATGGTTTCAGGTAGATAAATATCGAATGTATCTGAACACGTTTGTGCGATGTTGAAATTGATGTCACCCGAAATGAATTTTTTGTTTGTTTTATATGTGCACACGACATATGGTAGGATAGGTTAAGCTGCTGGTAGGTAAGCATAAAGAGTATCGATGTTAACTGTAGCTGATTTTCGTCGTGTATCTATAACTGTGGAGAAAGTGTTGTGTTTAATTCTGAATGCGGACTTTCTGTTCTGCCTGTCAGCATATTTCTTGGTATTCAGAGGTTTTAGAACTGACCAAACTTCTCACAAGTCTATAATAGCTTCCCAAACCGCAGTTAAACTTGTTTCTTTTTTTTAAATCGAATGATTTATTTAATGTTTATTTTTGTCAACACTTTTCTGCGGTACCTTAAGTGTGAAATAACCTTTTGAGCGCATGTTGTGATTAAGGTTTAATTCCTCACTCACAAATCAATTAGTCATCCAACTGTCCTATGTCTAGCCTATTCCACCCGAAAACAAAAAATATTCTTCGCGCGGTTTTTATTCGGATGTCTTAAATATTTGTGTAAAAAATAAAATTAATTGCTACAACCCAATTGTATTCATTTGGAACAGCAAATTTTGCGTATAGGTACCCATTGTGGTCCATTTAATTTATGTAGGCAAAAAAAAGGCATTCTTATTTGGTCCGTGACCTCTCGGCTAAAAGCAATTCGTTGTATTAAGGTCCTCAAATGTTCGTTACTAAAACAAACCCTGATTTTGAATTTTACAGTGATGTGTCCCTCAGAGGCAAACTTTAGAGAAATTCCACAACAGCATCTATATTACTTAGAAAAATGTATGAACCATAAAAAAGTAGGTACATAAAATGTCATCATAACTATTGACAATTAAATGGTAGATGGGGCATTTTTGACCTTGTTCCGAACTGCAACCAAATGACAAGATAATGACAATTTTTTTTTTACTCATGTTAGCTCTAATTTAGAAACTTGACGATCTTATGACTTTTTTTAACAAATAAGCTTGCAATGACAAGACACTTAAATTGTAACACTTATAGCCTTAAGTTATAAATCTGCAAATCACTAGCTCATATTTGAATATTTGTTTGAGTGGTCACTATGTATAAAATAATAAAAGATTGCCTGTCAGTTTATGGTGTCATTATTGGGACATATGCTCGATGACAAATCAGACCATGGAATGCAAACGTTTTTTGTTTGCAGATACTGTAAATTCGTTGGCATAAACCAATTAAACCTTTAAATAAAAATCATCACATTTATTAGATATGGTAGCGATGCTTCCGCTTATTATTAAGATTTACGTGAGATTTTAATGTCTGAATGCCAAATTTAGTTGATGGGTCTATAAAAGATGTCTAAAATGTGATTTTCGAGAACACTCGTAAATTTTGCTTACGAAAATTTAATCTAAATCCATAATTGATTCCATGGAGTGTTGATCGTAAAATGTGATTGTATTTGGAACTAAAGGCCGTTAAATGTAAATGTATACACATGATCATGATTAAATCAACACACAGTATATTTTTTTAATATTACAGCTAGTCGCGGGAAATGTCATTTCGTTCTGTTTTTTATCGTACATAGCACGAGGTGCTATGCCAGGCACCTTTTTGACAATTTGTTTGAAAATGTAGTCAGTATAACGACGACAGGAAGTGAACCATGCACCTACACAAAAATAAGAAAGACGATCCAAATTTTAATGCTCAAACAGAAATATGTCAATATTGAAGTATAAACCTGAAAAATTAGGATGCATTGGCTTAGGGGTTAGTATGCTGCACAAGCGATGGGCTTCCAGCTCAACCATTTGGAAATCTGGAATGTGAGAAGCTAAGTTTGAGCTCCTATATGGGTCTGATCTTTATTTCTTTTTCTACTGAGCCTATATCTATGCATTTACGTCCATATATTGAAATGTGAGCTGATAGTTGTATAAAAATCCATTAGAACGGATGTGGCTCTGTGTTATTGGATATCAGGCAATTTTGAACTATAAAATTGAGCTGCATCTTTAGGAGCATATCTGTATTTGAGGCACAGTATGTCATGTAATCATGTAACTTTTCACACCATTTTCGACGAAGCTATATGCATTCTAAACTGGCAAGTCAAAGCTACAAAGTTTCAAGTTTGAGAACAGCTTCCAGTTCAGTCTGCACAAATATAATAAAAACTGCCGATACTCGAAAAGAATCTCATTCAAAAAATTACTCTTTATTGCCGCCGTAAAAATGTTAAAACAATAAAGTGGTCATTTTCGTATCTAACCTGCCCCATATTTTGGCACTTGTATGAGTATAAGGAGGTAGGTCAATGACGGACATACAATGGCTCACTTCGAGCTGCAAGTTGGGTCCATTGTGCTTATTTTGGATATTTAGAAATCGAAAAATTAAAAATAGTTGATGCAACAGTCGTGTTGTAGCCGTTGTAGACACCCTAGGCCTAGCTTCTCACAACCATTCGTTAGTGAAGGTTTTAATTTTGGGACGAATGGAAGGGACCTACAATTTTATCCGAACGGCTGAATTTAGACGCTTTTCCAGGACAATTATACTCTCGGATGTTTGCCAGACGTTCGCGAGAGTTAGCACAGAGGAAAAAACCTCAACTTGTAAATTTAGGGATCCACTTTTTGAAAAAAGTGCCTACTCGTATTTTGTATATTTTTGTATATATTTTGTCTTTTTTTAATTACATGAATTTTAGAATCCTTAAAGCACCACATGGTGTAGATTTTCAAATTCATCAAACAAGTAACCACCAAAGGGCTACTTCATAGCTGTAGCTTTTAATTGATGGGCAGTTACGTAGTAGCTGACGGATAGATACAGTAGTCTTTGTCCATGTATGCCAAACCTTTGATAACGCTGAGTACACTCGCACAGAAGATTTACAATAGATCCATGAGCATGAGTGGTGGCATCATTGCACCATTTTTTCTTCGAAAATGATGCTGGGAATAACGTTTCGGTCAACGGTGGGCATTACAGAGCCATATGTTGACGGACTTTTTTTTACTGAAATTGAAGACATGGATTTGGACGCCTCTGGTTCATGCAGGATGGCGCGCCATGACACACAGCCCATGCCACAACCGATCTTTTGCGCACCAAATTCCCAAATCGTGTTATCCGCCGTCTGGGCGATATCAATTGCCCGCCTACTTTTTTTTTGTGTGGAACCGTGAAGGACCGATATTATGCCAAGAATCCGGAAACGATTCAAGCACATAAGGCCAATATCATCCAAGCAATTTGTGTGCTACAACCCGAGACCATCAACAAGGTCTTGGAAAATTGGAGTGACAGAATGCGCTACTGCGAAGCCAACCGAGGCAGCCACTTGAACGACGCGACACGCACGTTGTGTTCCATAATTAATGAGAATGTTTGCTCTTACTAATAAAGCCATAATACATGGACAAAGTTTAATGTTGTTAATTTTATTGCATTTTTAAAAATAAACTCGTATTTGGCCCACCCTTGCTCTATTTTTGCAGCACCGCGGGTCGATAACTCTAAGTCGCATTAGAAGTGATTCAAACCTATTTTAAAGTGTTTCAAAGGAACATATGTCTTAATCGTTCAATACCGCGAGTTTTCGTTGAAGGTCTGCAATCTACTTCCACCAGTATGAAGCCTATAGATAGTTTCCTGTCAAGGACTCGATATCGTTTTATAGCTTGTTCTTGCCATTACGAGTTTAAACTTTTATGTTTTACATTTTAATCCGGTCATTTACTATGCTATCCTATTACGAATCAATAAATTGCTTTACTTCTCATAAAACAATACCCACAAAACCCGTCTGTGCTCAAGCAAGGCAATAAAATGAAATCGTAATCTTAGAATAACATGTACCTATGCCACTTTGTCTATTTCAAACTAATTTCAAAACAATCGACTTGAGATCATTTAGAACCGTAAACGAGAAGACCTCTAACTCCAAATACTCGAGTATCTACTCTACTTTTAGCTTACAACTGCCATATGCCAGAAACTGGTCCATTTAAATGGCGGTATTTTTTTGTGAATTTCAGATTCCATCTGGATTAATCGATCTTCACTATGATACCCGGAGCTCTGTGACTCACTATAGCCTGAGTCTCCATAATGTAACTACATGTCGCACTTAAGAAGAAGGAAGTTCTCGCTGTCGTTCTTTGTTGTCACTGTCGTGCACACACGCGCACACAATGCAGCGTCGGAAAGTCATTAAATGTGCCTCTTCATGTCGTGTTTCTTCATCAATTTGCTGCAACAAATTTTCGACATGGATGCGCGGTTTTCTTGTACCTTGTGACTTGTTGATGATGTTGGCCTCGTGTCAAATTATGGTGGGGGTTATGTTTCGACAAAACCGTGACTTCCGGGTGCGGTTTTTTATTTCTTCTCGTATCCTTTGGGTATCTGCTATAACTGAAATTGATTTTTATCATCTTGCGAGGAAACACATCAATTAAACGTTCTAATGAGAATCAGCTTTCATTCCAGATTAGGTGTTGCAAAATTTTTATGAGGAACGACACTTTGAAATCGTGGGCTTTCACTATATAAGAAAGCCAAGGTTACATTCCGTTCGAACAACCTTTAAGAATATAATTTCGGTAGAAATTAATTTAGAATTAGATCATTTAGCGCTTTATATGCGGTGTTCCGATAGTATTGTGATCAATTTGCAGAGTTTCGAACGCGCGAGCCAAGCTGCATGTCCATGTAGAGCAACTGATTTGAATTAGTATTCGGGTCTAAAGGAAACACGTTAGCTGACAGCATTTATTGAAGAAAACCAGTTTTTTTTTGTCTCCGTTTGTTCTGTTTATGAAGTGAACTGATTGATTGGCCGTGTGGATTGCCATTTCAAACGCCTTATAATCTGGGTGAACGTAACACCAAAATTGAAGATGATAACGGGAGGGAAAACGAACAGAGTTCATGACTTGAACTCAATTTGGGGGAAAAAAATTGCCATAAATGGACCACGAAAGCTTATCAATTTTAAATTGTTTTGTAGTTTAAGTGGTACCGGCCACAGTAAATGTTTTTTTTTTTTTTTTTTGAAGATTTGTCGCAGCAGTGGTTGTGTGGGATTAATTTGTGTGTCGCCAAAAGAATTGTCATGTCTATAGACAAAAACCACAGGAGATGCAGCATCAACTTAAATTTAGTTTGCCTGTTCTAACGCACATTTGTGTTTTGGCTTACGAGCGACCATTAGCTCATTTAACTTGAATTGTGTAACAAATCGCATTGACGTAGGTGATGATGATGATGATGATGATGATGATGATGATGATGACTTATCTTAGCAATTTTAGACAGGGCGATGATTTGAGGCCCATTTAACTTTAGCTTCCAAGAGAATTTTGTTTTATCTTTATTAGTTTTTGTAACCAAATTTCAGATACAATAAATAGAGCTGGAATGAGCTCCTTTAAAAAATGATGGAACCTGTATTTTTATACTTTGGTATTTCCTTGCATGTGTTACTTTTTTTGAATTATATCTGAAGTGTGCGAATTTTTTCTTTGTATTCAATTCAGATTCGGGTTACTGAAATACATCGTCGGCTTGTATCAAAAACTGTCAATGACCTCTCGCCAAGTATTTGAAAGTATGTAATAAGTTGGTAATTTTAATAGCGTTTTAAACAAAAGAGTGTCTGAGTTGCAACTTCTCTTCATATCATGGTGTGAAAATTGCAAAAGGACAATTAGAAAAAAAAACTAATTTAAGAAGAAAGTGAGCTTTCGGTGAAAAAGGTTATTAGTTAGTTGTGTATACCACTGAGATTTGGGGAGCTATTCCTTTACTGGCTGCTCATGTTCATCTTCTAAAAATGAATTGCTGTTCGTTAGTCTCACTAAAACTCGAGAACGGGTGGACCGATTTGGCTAACTTTGGTCTTGAATTATTTGTGGAAGTCCAGAGAAGGTTTAAAAGGTGAGAAATTGGACAAAGGGGCGTGGCACCTCCCATAACATTCAAAATCTTATATCTCGAAAACCACTGAATCGATTGAGTTCAAATTTACATACAATCTTAGATATCGGCACAGAAGTATTCCAGTGAAGATTGATCAAAATTGGACAAAGGGACGTGGCACCGCCTAAACAAAAAATATCGTTAAAACCGCCGAATCGATTGAGTTGAAACTTGCAGACAATTTTAGGTATTGGCTTAGGAGTGTTGCTGTAAGATTGGTCAAAATTGGACAAAAGGGCGTAGCACCGCCCGCCCATACAAAAAACATCTTCTATTGGGTGAAACTCGATGACGTTATAACTCGATAACCGCTAAGCCCATTTTCATGATTCATTTTTTTTTGTTTTATTCGTATTGCTGTATTTCAGGTTTACGCAGAAAGAAAATTCCAGAAAATTTGTCGATTTTTCTCATTTTTCGCATTTTACGAAAGAACATTATTATCTAAGAAGATAGAAGAAGAAGAAGAAAAAGAAGAAGGTGTTTCTGTGAAAGTTTGATCAACATTTTATAAAACCTGGCGGGACTGGACAAAAGGCCGTGACACCTCTCATAACAAAAAAATACATTTCAAACGTTATCCTTCGACAGTCACGGTAAAAAATTTGTCTAGACAATACAATTCGTGGGCACAAGTCCGAGGAAATATTGGTCGAAGCACACGGAGTACAGAATCAGTCTGGATCTGGACACATCGGTTAAATAAAAATGAAATGAAAATGTCCGAGCAGGCAAAACAAAGTTTGCCGGGTCCGCTAGTGTTATAGGTATATCTTTACTAACGATGTCTAGTGGAAGTAAGTTAAGCATGGTTTGTAGAGCGGCTGTTGGAGATGTCCTCAGTGCGCCCTTGATGCACAAGCATGCTACGCGCTGAATCTTCTCTAAGACCTTTAGATTGGAACTTTTGTCCAAGGCCGGCCACCACACAAATATGCCGTATAGAATAATCGGTCTTATAACCGCAGTACAAGGCAAATGCACTATATTGGGTTGAATGCCCCACTTGGAGCCGACAGCCTTTTTACAGGAGTATAAAGCCACTAGGAATTTCCTAGCGCATTCGGCAATATTTTCTCTTCATAAAAGCTTACTCTCTAGCCTCACACCCAAATATTTAGCGTTGCTAGCGAACTTAAGTGGAGTGCCATTGAGCTTGGCGGGAGGGCCAAAGGGGAGCTTAACCTTCCTGGTGAATAAGAGTAACTCCGTTTTCGTCGGTTTGACGCTAAGACCACAACTATCGGTCCCAGGAGACTAGTTAACGCAAAGCAGGAAGTCGGAAAGCGTTTTGAAGATAATGTTAAAAAGAATATTAATTACTGCTCTAGACCCACTTAATGAACTGAATTGCTTCATTTTCCACTTAGTGGTATGCGAGTTAAAAACGAAAGGACTTCAAGCGTATCTTTACAAATTTTTAAAAATGGTATACGTATCAATATTCAAAACCCATTACCTAAGTAGTTCATAAATTAATTACAAGTGAAGAAATCACAAAAAATTCGTTTGCTCTGGAAAATGACAGACAGATACGAAACCATTTCAAATGTATGACTATACAACAGTAGATGCTTGATATAGTGAACAAATAAGAGAATTAGTTACACTGCTCGTCATAAGATTAGAAGCACTTATTTTCGAAAAGTAAAATCGATATTTCTTCCGTTACATGATGGATTAGAAAAAAAAAATGGTAAATGAGAGACTAATTTGTTAACAACAAAATATGAAAAGTGTGAGTAGGAGAGATTTAGCTAACGGAACTTTGAAGACAAATTGCGTAAAGAATATGCGCAAATAAATTGGGTCATTAGATTAGAAGCAGTGAACAAATCAAGGTTGTTTGTGAAGTGAGTAAAATTTTTTTTCGGTTTAAACGGTGCATTTTATAAAGTAATTTTTTTTGATAGAGTGTTTATTAAAATGGGGAAGAAAAAATGCTTAACAGTGGAGGAAAGGGCAAGAATAGATTTGTATTGCTCTGAAGGTCTTTCATGCCGTGCTATAGCCCGAAAAATAGATCGAAGTGATCATTGTGTAAGTAATTATTTAAAAAACCCTTTGTCTTACTCAAAAAATTATAAAGGGAACACTTCTTCCGCCTTAACACTTCGCGAAACACGAAATATCCATAGAATAGCGTCAAATTCAGCTTTATCGGCAGCTAAAATCAGGGAAAAAGCTAATGTTAAGGCCAGCTTATCCACAGTTACCCGCACAATTCACCGTTGTAAACACTTAAAGCGCCTGAAACTTAAAAAAAAACCACCACTTAATGACGCAAGGAAGAAGCAACGCTTGTGTTTCGCGAAAGACCATATGAGCTGGGATGTGCAAAATGGAATGGGCACAAATGATTGGCGGAAGGTTATTTTTTCCGACGAAAAAAAATTTAACCTAGATGGGCCGGATGGTTATAATTATTATTTCCATGACCTGAGGAAAGAGGAGCGGTTTTTGAACCGTCACCATAGCAGAGAAGGAGGCGTTATGGTCTGGGGTTCAATTTCATTTTATGGCGCTATAGACTTGGTAGTCCAAGATACCAAAATGACTGGAAACAACTACAAAGCCTTGCTGGAATCAGTATTCCCCTAAATTGATGAGCTTTTTGGACCAATTTCATGGATTTTTCAGCAGGACAACGCCCCCATACACACAGCTCGAGTAGTAAAATCCTTCATTGCGAGCCGAAACGTCCACTTGCTGCCTTGGCCACCGTATTCCCCAGACCTTAACATAATAGAAAATGTGTGGGGATGGCTTACACGTAAGGTATATGAGGGAGGGAAGCAGTACGATGACAAGGAAGCGCTAATTCATGCTATTAAATTGGCCTGGAGTGAGATTTCACTGGATTACTTGGAATCACTGTATAAATCCTTAAAAGATAGAATTTTTGAAGTTATTTTAAAGGCTGGTGGCAGCACACATTATTAAAAATCTAATAAAAGCTAATATGAATTACAAAATTCAAATAACTGCATTTTATTTTCATTTATTTGATGTGCTTCTAATCTAATGACCCAATTTATTTGCGCATATTCTTTACGCAATTTGCAATTTGTCTTCAAAGTTCCGTTAGCTAAATCTCTCCTACTCACACTTTTCATATTTTGTTGTTAACAAATTAGTCTCTCATTTACCATTTTTTTTTTCTAATCCATCATGTAACGGAAGAAATATCGATTTTACTTTTCGAAAATAAGTGCTTCTAATCTTATGACGAGCAGTGTATCTTTACTAGGTGGTTCACTATTTCGAGCGGGAAGCAAAGCTATCCAATAAGTTGAATTTGATTGAAAATTATTTTTTTTTTGTAATTTATAAATAGATATATAAGTTAACAAATAAATGACGAAATCGGTTTTTTTTTCTAAACCATTTCATAGAATCTAGATAAATTCAGATTCTTTCTATGTTGTTCCAAGAGTTATTTATACAGCCTCTTTTCCACATCAAGAAGCTCAGATGTCATCGACGTTTTTTTCATTTTCCAGGACCGGGCCACAATAAGACTGACACTGCTGAAACTGAATAGATGTGATATTCACGCTTATTCTGAGATTCTATCGAATCGAATATTCCTCGAATTCAAAACTTTCACTCGAATGAACTTCTCGCATTCTAAATTTCGAGGGAAAGAAGTTCATTATCGAATGATTTCATTGGATGAATCGAAGGGAACGGTAGTGCCCCAGCCAAGTTCTATAGTAAAGACACACATCCTTTTTACAGGAACAAACTCTGTTTGTTCGATCCCCCTCTAACTTCGGAACCAATTACGGTTATAACTTCAAACTTATAACATTTACCAAGTTCATTAAAAAGGTCCAACTCATCAAATTCCATCTCTGTGGTCCATTAGTGGTTCTCAACAAAAATTAGTGGACTTCAAAAATCACAAAAACCGTAACTGACTCACTCACACACTCACTCATTTAGGTGCTGATCAGCCATCCTAGAATCGTGAAATTTGGCAGAATATTAGATCCTGTGGTGGGAAATCGACAAATTCAGATTTTCCATTCAGAGGGCGTGGTGTACGCCCACTTTTTAAAATCAGTTATTATTATTTGGGCCACTTCCGATTGCCGTATAGAGTGTTGAAATTTGGTAGAACGGTAGCCGGTAGCTGCAGTGTACAGAAAGGAAAAATATCAAAAACAAAAATTTTTCATTTAAGGGGCCTGGAGTCTTCCCAATTAAAATATGAAAAGAAATCTACTGCTGAATGAAATTTGAGTAAATGAAAAAAAGTGACGGTATAGTTAGTGTCGGTTTACATTTTAAAAATCGAAGACGTTTAAACGTTGTTTGTGAAATCTAATAAAAAAAAATTCGCAAAAATTAGCGAAATCACACCAAAACCATAAATGTAAAAAAAGAGCCAAGTTATTTTATATAGAAAAAAATTAAGTGTAACTAGTCCAGCCACGAAAAGTAATGAGATCTTAATGTACAGTGGGCGGCATAAGTATTTTGACGAAGTTAAAGTTAATTCTGTTCATGTTTACTTCATGAAAATGTTGGCATCAATGGAAAGGTCATTTAAATTCCGTTTGAATGATACAAAACTTTCCTTAACCCATTAAGTACGCATTTAAAAATTTTAGAATTTAGAATTTTTGAAAAAGTCTACTTTTTTGACTTTTTTGCTTGGTCTCAAAAAGAAATGTTTTGATGCAAAAAGTTTCTTCAAACAATTCTAATAATGGCGCAAACATTTTTGTTCAAAAATCTCTTCGCTAATATTTTTTTTTATTTTTTGAAAATTGCGAAAAATTATACAAATTTTTTCATACAAATTTTTCTGAGATCATCCCATTCAAAAAATCATAAAAAATATTAGCGAACTTTTTTACAGTCACTATTAGAATTGTTTGGGGAAACTTTTTGCATCAAAACATTTTTTTTTTGGACCGAGGAAAAAAGACAAAAAAGTAGACTTTTACAAAAGTTTTAAATTTTCAATGGGTACTTAATGGGTTAAGGAAAGTTTTTTATCATTCAAACGGAATTTAAACAACCTTTCCACTGATGCCAAAATTTACATGAAGTAAGTTCAAATTATGAGCAGAATTAACTTTAGTTTTGTCAAAATACTTATGCCGGCCACTGTACGCCAAGTACTTAGCTTAAGAAGGTTCAATGCTAAACAATTGGTAGGTCCACTGGTCAAATTTTCAAATAATGAAATGAAATTATAAACGAAAAACTTGCCAAGTAAATCTACCAGTTTCGGTAGTGCCAAATCCAAATTTAAAATACATGCTATGAGACCTGCATAGTGAATAGTGTCGTCATCGCAGACTCCTATTTTCTAAGCTAATACCTGACTAAACTAACTTATTTGTCAACCTTTGACATATAGCGTTAAGTCTCGGCAAAAATTATTCATTGTTCTACAGACCGACTGTCACCTTAAAACGTTTGCCCCCAAATCTTACGTCATGTCAGATTAAGTTCAATGATTTCAAGCTGAAAACCCATATCCATTTCCCTCTTTTGGAATTGTTCAATAAACTTGCACTAATAGCATCAAATTCAAACCCGGAGTTGACAGTACATACATCCGATTGAAATTCCCCAAACATTTTTTGGGAATAACCCAGCATTACGTATTGCTTCAAGGATTTCACCTGAGTATGCCAATAACATCGATTTGGAATTTATTTTGTTAATTGTGTCTCGGTATTGTTTTCAAAAAAATAAAAAAAAAATGCTCAATAAAAAAGAGCCTTACATCCCACACCAGCGATAAACGAGTTGTCACCTTAACTCGCTCGATATGGATTATAGGGGAAACTTTCATCATCTGCCGCTTCACACATGCGAGAGGAGAGACAGCCAGATCTTATATTAGCAACAAAAAGAATTATTTCTGTGGGTCAGAAACCTTTTACCTTTTAAGTTTACACGTACAAGCAAAGGTCAAGGTTATATCAGTTCTTCTGGAACATACAAATCGAAAGCCAGTGTCCTGGTAAACTCGTTACGCTTTTATTGCCGTTTAATTAGTGCACTCTTGTTTGGGCAATCACCCCCCAAAAATCTGGTGAAAATGATACGATTGTCAGGCGTGCATGGACCTTTTTGTTTCCATTTGTTTCACTGGAATTAAGCTGCTTAATTGGCTTACGGCTTAACATAGGATGTAGCGTTAAGTGTAATTTTTCTGTTGGCACCTTTCCATGGCGTATGCGGAATTCGGAAGACGTAAATCGGTTTTACACCCAGAGTAGGTGTTTAAGTGCTTTGTCAGATATCTGTTGGTGCGATTTAAGCTTCGGAGTAGACCGGAAGCTATAATCGAAGGCTGTTCGCGCATTGTACATATTAAATGAAAAATGTATACACCGAAACGGAAATATTAAGTGGCTATAAAATTATTTATCCGATCATGTCAGGCTAAAAGCGGAAAATTTCTTAAGTTCACAATTTGTGGGTGTTATTATCAGAGAAAAGAGTTATGGGCAATTTTATTTGCAATCCAATGGAAGCGAGATAACCATTTAACATATGCCATGAAAGGAAGACGGCGGTCATTTTGTCCTGCACCCTAGTCACATGAAGGTTGATGTCAGACTTGTAGTAATTGTTTTAAGTTCGTACGGAAATGACGATATTTTTTACCATTTTGACGGTACCATCTGTATGTAGGTAATGGGGATACCTATTGGTTCCATGGGAGTTACAAGTCAATCGTCAGTCTTTCAGGCAATTTTATATGCAAAACTTCGTCATTCTCCCGGCTCTGGTCATTGTGTGCAGTATTGCGCAAGAATCTAAGTTTTCTAATATAAGCTGGCTGGCATTGGTCTTCGAATCAAATTTTTTTTATTAGTGCTCGTCTGGTGAAATTTAGTTCATCAGAGGCGATATCTCTACCTGTGCTGTCATTTGTCGCCTTCAAAAGTTGTTCGCGGGCAGTTCTGTGGTCACACAAAACATGCAATTATTAGTTTTGTATGCCTCTACTGTCTAATGCATCTGATGCCAGTTGTTCGATAGCACGTGGCCGAATTCACTGGCTAGTTTTTTCTGTAAGGTTTTATCTAAGAGGCATAAGAGCAATCGGTCATCAAGTTTTGTTGCTTTGCTCCTCACCCCAAATATTTCTTTACGGCAGTATGCAGAGACGCATTTACATTTAGGCGCTCCGAAGAGTGGATAATACATAGAACGTTTAATTGGCTACATGAGTTCTGAAGTTTACCCACTTAGGCTTGCGCTGATCCGATTGTTCAGCTCGACATTTAAAGTCAAAGTCGAAATACGTTCATTATTAATTGGCCACTATGTAGGAAGGACATGTCAGTGACTTTGGCAAGAAACAAGTCTAGGTTTTGAGGTGAGAGTTGATCATTGAAAGCAAAACTGACAGATGAGAATAGAAAGAGAATGGAGCGCATCAGTGCAACGATTGGCATTGGGTTCCAAATTAGAGAAACGAAAATCAGTTGTTCATTGAAATCGATTTCAATCAGTAAAATTATGAAAGTGGATTTAAAGAAATGTTTTAATCAGAATTAAGTAATTTCGTTTGTAAAAAAAAATTCCATAATTGATTAGCTTTATTTTGATACCAATTAAAGCCAATATTTTTTGATTAATCGTCTTAAAATCGGAAATCAAAATTTTCAATGATGCCCAAGTGGCAGGTGGCATCGCTAAAACCTATATGTAAATAAAAAATGTAGATGAACGCATCAAAGCGGAATGGCGCCGACGTGTTATTTTTCAGGTCTGATGCCACTTGTCTCGAACAAATTTAATTTTCGACTGCCAAGAGAGTGGTGACGACATGGATTTTGGCATTGTAATCGCGTATTTTTGTTAACCTGGAAACTAAAAATATTCGAGACGACCAAGAACTCAACATAGGTATCACGACATTTGGTCACCAGGCCACTGCCACACCACTTTGGTGCGCGCCTTATCCTAAGGCACCAAGTGACAAAGAACAGAAACAGGAATATAAACAGAATCCCATATATTTGCAACAGAAACAGAACTAGGAACAGAATATTTTTTTTTGCAGCAACAGAATTTAGCGATAGAAAAATGGCTGTTTGATGACAGAACGTAAACAAGTCTATATCTGTTTCTGTTTCTGTTTCTGTTTCTGTTTCTGTTTCTGTTTCTGTTTCTGTTTCTGTTTCTGTTTCTGTTTCTGTTTCTGTTTCTGTTTCTGTTTCTGTTTCTGTTTCTGTTTCTGTTTCTGTTTCTGTTTCTGTTTCTGTTTCTGTTTCTGTTTCTGTTTCTGTTTCTGTTTCTGTTTCTGTTTCTGTTTCTGTTTCTGTTTCTGTTTCTGTTTCTGTTTCTGTTTCTGTTTCTGTTTCTGTTTCTGTTTCTGTTTCTGTTTCTGTTTCTGTTTCTGTTTCTGTTTCTGTTTCTGTTTCTGTTTCTGTTTCTGTTTCTGTTTCTGTTTCTGTTTCTGTTTCTGTTTCTGTTTCTGTTTCTGTTTCTGTTTCTGTTTCTGTTTCTGTTTCTGTTTCTGTTTCTGTTTCTGTTTCTGTTTCTGTTTCTGTTTCTGTTTCTGTTTCTGTTTCTGTTTCTGTTTCTGTTTCTGTTTCTGTTTCTGTTTCTGTTTCTGTTTCTGTTTCTGTTTCTGTTTCTGTTTCTGTTTCTGTTTCTGTTTCTGTTTCTGTTTCTGTTTCTGTTTCTGTTTCTGTTTCTGTTTCTGTTTCTGTTTCTGTTTCTGTTTCTGTTTCTGTTTCTGTTTCTGTTTCTGTTTCTGTTTCTGTTTCTGTTTCTGTTTCTGTTTCTGTTTCTGTTTCTGTTTCTATTGGAACTTGCCAGACCGACACTTAGGTAACTGCTCCATTTTCTACATAATAAATACTGTAAAAACGTACGAAATATATGAGTTAATTCCTGACTTTATTTCAATTCAAAAAAGATATGTACAAGTACATTATCTATGAATAGGTTCCACTGCAATGCAAATGTATCTTAACTGCGAATTGTGGTATCCGTGTATCCGCTTTAATTGATGTCAATTCTTTTAATTTCATGCAATAACGAACAAAAAAGCATAAAACGTTGAATATCTTCAAGGCAATGCCATATGACGACGGTCGACGAAATTATACGCAATTAAATTAGAGTTTACAAGAGACTCGTCATCGTGACCACAATTAATGGACAGTTTTAAGAATCGTTTTGATTTTTTGGCGTCACAAAAATCGTCGCCAGCTGTAAGAAGAGCAAATCAGACATTATTCAAAAGATCGGAATGTAGCATCAAAATGAGAATGGTAAACAAATTAGTTAGAGCTACTAACATTCGATCGGATTCTTTTTATAATTTGGTTAAGGGAAAGCCCGTAATACAAGTTAGTATCTGATTCGTTTTCCAATTAAAATACCTGATACATCCAGATAATATTTTGAAATTAAAAATTCATAAATTTCATGATTTTGCTAAATTTTATTGGTACTTCACTTTCGATTAGTCACAATAAAATATAACCACAATAGAGAGGTGAATGACATTCATTTGATCGTCTCATTGATGAATAGATTTGGATGTATGTATGTCGAATTGTGAAATATGAATAATTGCTTAAGATGTCTCAAAATGAGTGTATATTGCTAATCCTAACAATATACTAACTACTAAGCGATAATTAATTTATCCTGTTTTATTTTATTTCAAAGTAATGTCACTAATATCTTGTTTTTGACCAGTGATTTGAAATGAACTGCTGAAATTCCTGATCTCAAGTATCCAGTTGGGCTTTTGTATTTTTTTTTTTAAACAATTGCATTTATTAGCTTTACACCTAATTTTTTTGTCGTTTTTTTTTTTACTGAGATGAATGCACTGTTTTGTATTTATTGATTTCTTTTTGTTGATGAATTTGTTTTTATTGTTATTTTTTGTGATTGTACTATAACAATAATTTGATGGGTTAGCAGACAAGTTTTTGGACGTGTGTTATTAATCGTTATAAGCTTGTAATTTAGTAACGTATACAAATGAATAATTGTAGGGAATTATTTTTATTTCTGACTAAGAAAGTTGAACATGTCAAAAGTGACTTTACCGACATTTCAATCTTCGCGGAGAGTTAATTACTATATTAGTTGAAACATTCAGTTTATAGGTGTTGGCAGCAATGTCAAGACATTCATTTACTTTAGTCAATGATGCAATCAAGTTTAAGTCGGCTGTTATATGTAATGATTTAGATTTTAGAGTAAAGAAAAAGTATAATTGAATTACTTCAAAAAAAGAGAAAATTGTTTTTAAAGTTTTACCTTTCAAAATAATTTGATACCGAATTTTCCAAATTTATAAGTCAAACTAGCTGAATATCCCTCATGGCTGGTTTTATTAAATTTGATTATTAAATATAAAATATTTGACAAATTGCAAATACATTCTTGAATTTAGATAAAAGACTGCAAGTGATAGTCGATAACGGAAAATGGAGAGTTATGGAGGGTCCACTTGAGCAACCTACGCTGAATAAATAAATGATTACAAATATGGCATATAATAAAAATGTTAATTCATATTTTGAAAGAAAGCGATTGGACATTTCAAAAATTTGAATGAATAAATAAAATTGTATCTTGAAAGAAAGATATAATTCGTTTCTCTTTTAATGTCATTAGCGGATGCGGTGTATTGCTGTCCCCCGCCGCCGTTTGAGCCTGCACAGCTCGGATAACAAGCAATGACTCTAACCACTACACCATTGCAATCTCCTGATAGACATATTCCATCCCTAATGGCTATACCTAGAAGATTCAAAAGTCTCATGGCTAAGCACTCAAGATGCTCGTTAAGAAGAGATTTTAAAAAAATCGTCCTTTAAGGAAAAACTTTTTTCCTTACATTGCTTCATTCAAATTTTAGATTGTGTGATGGCTTTCCTTTGTAATTTTATGACGAAATAAAAATCTATCTATCTATCTATCTAAATTGCATTATATTCATAATTCTAAACCAATACAATAAAAGCTTGAAACTGTTTTTAGGAAATACTTTACCGAGTATTTTAGGCTATCATTCATCATTCTGCTCTGTCCAGAGGCTGAGCATAGTGTTGCTCAGCCTATTCAAAAGAGATATTTTTTGATAAAATAGGATAAAATTAAAAATCAAATAATTTCCAATTACTGATCTGCGTTGGGGTAGTGGGTGCACATTGAAAGTATTATTGATACACACGTTTTACGTTACATTCTATTTTCTATGGTGTGTGGCCATGATGCGGCTTTGCGTTCACTCCCAATTCGATGTTTTTATCATTCTGTAGGCTGGGAGCGCGGGTAGCATTGGAAATGGCTATACCGGTTGCGGCGACGCCGACTATTTGTATGATGTAGATTTTGCGTTGCAGAGGCATGGACTGTTTCAAAAGCGAATGAGGTTACTCTTGGTTGCTTTGAGAGGAAAATTCTTCTAGTAATTTTCGGTACCGTCTGCATAAACGGTGAATGGAGGAGGAAATACAACGACGAACTGTACGGCCTGTAGAGCGACATCGACCTAGCCAGAAGAGTGAAGGTACAACGACTGCGGTGGCTGGGTCATGTAGATCTTCGAATCCACACCCGAGGGACGGCGCAGTAAAGGAAGACCGCGACTCAGGTGGCGCACGCAAGTGGAAAGGGATCTTAACCAACTTAGCGTGCGAAACTGGAGACAGCTGGCCAACGATCGTGCTGGCTGGAGACGCTTGTTGGTTGAGGTCCAGGTCCACCTCGGACAGTAGCGCCACCTTAAGTAAGTAAGTAAGATTTTGGCGTTACTGTTTTTGTTGTTTGGTGGTGATGGAGGGGGGGCGGCAGCAGCAGTGTCGAATTCAAGAGGCATAAAGTTGACTTCGCTGAAATGAGGGAGTCAATTCGAGTACAGTTCCGGGTCCAAAAGGGTTCAACTTTTCAAACAAGACTCTCCGAATTCTCCAAAACCTACCTGGACCCTCGCAATATAGTTAAGTAGGTCATGCTGATAAATGAATTTCCCCAAATTGACCGAAGCGAAGTTCCAGGTAGGTCTTGGAGAATTCGGAGAGTCGGTCTACTGAACTAATACGTATTGTTAAATGTTTAAATTTGCAGATGCAAATCTTACTGACTGCTTGTCTTCCTAACTGCTTCCGGACAAAAAAATATGGCTCCAGGACCTTACCAGATAAGTCACAATAGGTTCCTTTAAAAGAGGGAGCAGTGGCAGACCCCCATGATGCTCTCTCGACCAGTAATCTAATCTAATCTAAATTGTTATAATTTTCTAGTAGTCCGGAAATATGTCCCCAGGAATAGAGTGCTAGAGTTATCTGTTCCTGTAGCAGAAGGAATTTTGGACAAGTCTAATAGTAACTAATGGTAACTAATAGACCGTTCAGCGCATTTTCTCCCCTACTACTCAGATACACAGCTTCGGCCACTGGCTTAAAAGTCATTGGACAAGTGTAGCCTATACAGCACTCAGGATTCTCTAAATCATTTTCATTTATTGGGGGAATACGAATTGTTTTACACTCAAGAAGGTCAAATTCAGAATTGATATCGCATAAATATCGAATTGGAAATAAAATATCATTCCCAACCATGAATGGAGGACTCAGCGTTTAATAACCCGAACAGAATGTAATTTCGTGACAATCTTACAATCTCAAAACTTATTAAAAATAATTTAACTCCCAGTCCACAATGCGCAAAGCAGACAGAGTTCAAAGTATTCAAAAGCAACTGGAAATTCCCTTAGTGGGACAAGTGGATTACTTACTAACAGCTCATATCCTGTTTAAAAGAACAATAACCTATAACCTCCCGAATCAAATAACTAAGACAAGCTCATTTGACTTTTGGGTCACCCTCGATTCGTTGAATTTGAGTTATTTTATTGCCACTGTGTCAACGTGCTAAGATGATTATAAGTAACAACTGTCAATTGGCTTGATCAAAGCTCTAAGCGATGACACAATAATTAACAGGAATTTGATTAAATTGCACATCGTTTCAAAGGTTGATGTGATCTGATCAATCAATTAGTTTCCTGACATCAATTTGATGCACACTTGGTGGTCCTTTTGAAAGTGGCGAGTATGAACTTTTTTAAAATGATTAAATGTCATTCCTTTAACGCCATCATTGCAAGTGTCAAATCTTGCTTTTTTTTAATGCAATCTCAACATGGCAGTGGGCGTACAATGGTGTCATAATCTGAACAATTTAAGCCAGTAGATTAACAAAAATTGATTCACTCATCAACACCTGTCATGACGAATAATTTTTATAAAGTTCAATGTCTATATCGGAATGCTCATCGACCTTTCAATCCTAATCATGACTGTGTGTGAATTAAAAGGGAGCGTACAACTGAACAATTATCTGGGTGAGGTATTTAATATGTTAAGAGGAATGTTCAGATTTGATACAACAGACAAAAAGAACACACTATCGCAAGGCATAATGTTGTATTTGAAATTTGTTTCCTTTATTTAAACCACAAAAATACATTTTATCTATGGTATAGACATAGACACCTATTTGTGCGATTAATTAAGCTAAATTCGTTGAAGATTGGCATCCAACTAATTGGCAACCCACGCGTCTTTTTCTACACAAAATGTTGGCAACGCTATACTAATAAGTAATGACAAACTGTTGTCACTCTGACGTCTATATAAATTAATAGTCTTTACCACTCATCTAAGATTAACCTCTAATTGAACAGCACTTGTATTTATATTGTCGGGACATTCAAAGTTGTTTGTAACCTTTACAGACGACAGTTCAAGATGGTTAGAGGTGTACTATATCCTGAGGCACAAAAGCGATGTATTCGACGCAGAGAGAGGCAGGCAGACTATGGGATATTTTTAAACAACGGAATCGAATATTCCAATATAGAGTTTGACAAATGTCTATCTGAATAGAAGGCTGATGGTTCCTGGTTCCACGTACGTCGTACTCCACCACAAAATATAAAACATGACGAGGTGTTTGTTGCTGCTGTCTATTTTAACTAGGTAAGGTCGTTTAGCAAAGGCATTTGACTCAATAGAACATGACAAAATATGGACAGCTTCATCAAGGAATTCATAAAGTATAGACTAAACACTAAGAAATATGTACAAAAACCAACACAGGATAAATAAAAACAGAGAGAATAGGACGAGAGTTCAAATAAAAAGAGGAGTACGTCAAGGTGATCCAATGTCACCACCATTTATTTTGTGCTGTTAACGAAGAGATATTTAAACAACTTAACTGGAGGCGATTTGGAATAAATCTATAAGGATAAACAATTAAACAATTTGAGATTTGCTGACGATGTCGTGCTGATATCACAAAAATCTGACAACATTCAGACAATGATATCAATCAGATAGCTTCACTTTGTGAAAACTATGGACTGTACATTAACCAATCTAAAACGAAAATAATGACCAACTCTGTTTGAAATAACATTACACTTAAAGACATACACATTAATTATGTTTAAGACTATATTTACTTTGGACAACCGAAATTATTTAAAAATCAAGAAGAAAAGGAAATAGATAGACGAATAATAAATGCATGGCGACAATTCTGGTACTCAACATGAAACTTATAGCAAAGACACAAGAAAATATATAATGGACTTAGCAATTCTGCCAGTTTTGACATAATGGACTTCAAAATACCAGACTTAACATCGAATCTAATCGACAAATTATGAATTTGTCAAACAAAAATGGTGAGAAGACTTCATAATATAAGATTAACCCCCAGTTTCACTGTAGACGTTTAAACTACACGTTTAGTATAAACTACACGTTTATTTTAAACTTGAGTTTAACAATTAATTCGGTTTCACAGTTTCGTCTAAACCAATACATACTACCGTTTAAACCTCAAATCACTTGACACTGTGACATTTCAATTTCAAAGCTGCGTTTTTGTTAGCATGTTCAAATTAAAAACTGAAAAACACGAACAATGTTCGTTTGTGTACGCTTCAAAAACTCGAAAAGTTTTGTTCCGATTCAGCTCAAACCTTTGAAATTGGACCGAGATGGTTATTCTGAAGTTTGGTCAAAATTAGACAAGTGTGTCACCGTCTATATGAAAATTATCAAACTCTTATATCTCGAAAACCACCGAATCGACAAGTTCAAAATTACAGACAATCATAGGTATTGCCACGGGAGTATTCCTGTGAATATCGGAAAAATTAAGCAAAGGGGCGTGGCGCATATTGCAAAATCTATTTTTCGATAATAATGGAAGCCAAGTTTTTAAAAATTTGTAACATTGGTAGGTATTCATTATCCTGATAGACAAGACAATACGTTTTTTTTATTTTTCTATTTTGCACTACGAAGTGTGCAGGGGGTTCACTGGTTATAATAATAACTTATTTGATGTCCTTTTCGATTAAGAGATGATGTCGGCAGGGTTTTGTAAAATAGACCGCTTTCATCGTCATTGAAAATGTCTTTGGGTGCATAGTTTTTAATTAAATTTGAGGGAACATCTGTTTGAAAATCTTCGGCACCTCCTATAGCAGCAGAGGAGCCTTGCATGACCTGTCAATATGGCAATTGATTTATGACAAAGTGTCTTTGATTTTATTAAAGCTGTAAGTACAAAAAGTTGTGCTTTTTTGTGTGTGTTCATTTAACCGGGAGATTTTGTATGAAGTTTTACGAGAAGCTTTACTTTTAGTAGCGCAATTAACCGGGTAACGCATTTAACCGGGTAACGCATTTAAACGGGAAAAGTTAGGCACATTTATTATGGAATGCTTTATTTGTCCAGTTTTCGGCTGAATTAAACGAGGAACGCAATTAAGCGAGGGTCACTTATCCTTATCGAGGATCACAGTAATACAAAGAGTGCAGAACGTAGAAATATGAAAATAGACAGACATCATCGATGTAATAAAATGGACGAAACAACTTAAATGGAGCTAAAAAATTCATATTATCATTCAAATTTAAGATAATAAAAATGGACAAAACTTTTTATGGAAAACTTGAAATGGGCACCACAAACATGAAAAGTGGAACATAAATAAAAAAATCAAATCAAACTTAAACACAAAAAAAACATATTTTGCAATTTTTTTTAAAAATAGTAACATTTTTGAGAATAAGGTGGGTTTTTAAGGTACCCTTATTTGAAGCTAAAAACTTGATACGCGTCTGAGGAAAATGAAATAGCAAACAAAAATTCGTTTATTCGGTCCTTAATGCACGGACTGCACGACTTCTTCTCTGCACTCCTCTCTGTTAGTAGTTGAGCATTTCAGGCCAAATTTTTACCATATATAATAATAAATCTACAATTTCCGCACTTCATTTGATGACTTTTCAGCCCGCTGACAAAAAAACAGCTGTCAACAAATTTCCAAGTTATTAAAATTAGAAAGATCTTAAAGCTATAAAAGAAGAAGGGATTAGACAGATGCAAATGAATCTTTTTTTTTTGTAGCTTTGGGTAGAGAAAATAACCGAGCTCAGTGGCAGCTGGCAAAATACCCACATGTAAAGGGTGTCCCATAATTCACGCAAAATGTAATTTTGATAGAAAATACAGATTTTTAATTAAAAAGCTTAAATGTTTTATTGATTCATAGAGTATACCGATTGGGGTTATGTATGGATAAATGGCCGCTACGGCTTTGCTGGCAAGTACGTACTCTTTTATTGCAGTTTTTTTTCTTACGCATAAATGTGATTAAATTTGATTAATACACCTCCCAATTTCGTCTTTCAAGGCGTAGGTGGTCGTGGGCTTGTTTGCATAGACCTTTGACTTCAAAAAACCCCAAAGAAAATAATCCAATGGCGTTAAATCGCAATATCTGGGTGGACAATTCTGATCGCAAAAACGGCCGATTCAGCTTCTCAATTCAGCCGTTCGGAATCGGCATAAAATTGTAGGTCCCTTCCATTCGTCCCAAAAATAGAAACTCACACAAACGAATGGTTGCGAGAAGCTAGGCCTAGGGTTTCTACCGCCTGTTGCGCCACCTATTTATTTTTTTTTTAAACTGGGTTATCATGTTACTATAACGAACACCATTAATTGTTACTACCTGACCAGCCGAATTTTCGAAGAAGAATGATTCGATAATGCCTCCAGCCCAAAATCCGCACCAAACAGCCACGCGTTGCAGATGCATTTGTTTCTCAACAATTACTCGTAGCTTTTCTGAACCCCAAATGCGACAATTTTGGCGATTAACGAAACCATCAATCGTGCTTCATCACTTTGTTCGAAAGTTGCGCACTGCCTTACTGACAAAATATTGCTCAGCAATAAAAATGCGTTGTTCTTTCGTAAAGCGCTCCATTTTTACTAACCCCGCTCCATTTTTACTAACTGTCAGCTTTCACATTGTTATCTTTTTTTCCGTTGGCATCACTGTACTATTAAATAGAGCAAAATTCAAAATTTGGGTGAATTGTCCCATACACCCTTGGCCCAGGCGTGTCCATTTCGTCCATGAATTCATGTTCATATTAAGATAACTAAAACACTAAAAAAAGGATCAGTAATAAATTCTGACATTAGCTGTCATTTGAAATGTTGAAGTTTCAGTGGAAACGCTAATGTCGTTTTCTATTGGTCGTCCAGAACCGTCCGGAAGCAGTTCGATTGACACTCAACTGACAGTTCTTCTACGGAAAAGAAGAGAAATTTGCTTCTGGATTTGAATTCAGAATGGCGGACGACCTGGACGACCAACCGAAAACGACATAAATTGGATTTCGAAATTTGTTTCTGCGTACCTAATGCTGAGTTTAGGTGCGGTATAAACGTTATGTATTTGATAAAAATTAAAAATTAAGTAAACAAAATACAAACTAATTGCTTTATTATTAGTTCGTATTTTTTATGTCTTAAAAAACATTAACAAAATAGCAGCGAATCATGTGATTATTTTTGACTAATTTGTCTTTATATTCTGTTGTTGAGTGGTTCCTTAATCTCTCCAAAACTAGTGAAAAGGAAACATCATAAGTATCCTGGCAACAGTAGTGTCAAAAAAAAAAATAAAATAGAATATAAAATTGTGACTTGATCGGCAGACACATCAGAGAGCAGGCGTCATAGGATAGAACTTTACAAGCAGCAAGAAAGGTTACCAACAAGTTTCGAACAAAACCCGACTACAAACAACTCCGATCAAGCAAGGAGTCAATGTGCCCAAAGTCAGCACGAGTTCAATTACACAAAAACGAAAACAAATTCAAAATCTACACTTAATTTAAAAAAAAAGTCGCAGATTAATCGAAAATGCAAATGCCCCCTAATCGCGTTCTAAATACTTTGTTGTTCAAACCACAACAAACGTTTATTTAGTTCCACACATTCTCACCAACCGACGTTAATCGTTTTTATGAAAATTCATTATACTACATCACCTATTCAAAATGTCACAATAAATTTTTGCACACAATACCGTGATTCTCAACAAAAGTCAGAAATTTCTAAAATATTGCAATCACTTGTTATGTATGTTCTTTGCAATGCAATCAACTTGACGAAAAAAAAAATGCACGTATTTAATTTAGTAAAAACAATAACTGTAACAACTGAGTTAATAAATTTTACTTGCACAATCACCAACTATAAGTAACAAACTGTGTGCAATTGAGGATGTGTCATATAAAATGCTAAGAATCCACGTCTATGTGTTCTATGGGAAGAGCAACCCCAAGGTCGACATGTATCATCTACAACTAGCAGTACACAACTATTGCATGCGCCATCCAGATCTTCTAACTGAAATTAAGGAAATAAAAAAGTGATTTATCTTGTGCGCCGATGTCGGACATTTCAACTCCTTGTTATCACGCACATCTCTAAGGCGGCTAGTGTGACTTTTATTCCCATAACCACCACCCAGCAAGATGTGCCTAAATTAAAAAAGAAAAGTATCCGTCGTCTTAGGTATTCACTAAGGAATGCTGGTACAATTAAAAGAAACAACTGGTGTGGTGTTTGGTGTATTGTATTGTACAGCATTACTCCGCTTGACATTTTATAATATTATATTTACATTCAGCTAAGAGATCTGGTCTAAACAACAATCGCGATGACAGTGACAACTGACAGTACAGCGCGACGACGACGACGATCGTGTTATTGACTTCTGCAGAAACCTGTCTTGGCATTAATTTGATTTGATTCGAATGCAAATCGAACCAACGTCATAGAGATGCTATTTTATTAGACGTTCAATGTCTCGACATATTTTTGATTTGTTTGCATAGAAGAGGCAAACAAATTTTCAGATCCCACACACCTCATGTTGACTCATAACAGTATAATTTAGCTAACCTAAGTTTTGCTTTAAATTGTACTAAATATTAAATTTAAAGAAACTTCGTATTTTGAGATTCTGAAAGAAGTTAGCTGTTGTTAAGAATTTTGTTGAATTTTTTATTACCCACAACTGCGCTTGTCAATGAGGTTATGAACTTTCGAGTTCCAGACAACCATTAAATTAAACAAAGGAACTGAGCCGTTACGGGTTGTTGTATATTTTATAATGATTTTATTATTTTCGGTATATTTTTTACTAAAAATGTGCCAATTTTAATAATACTCCAGACACCAGACGAATTTGTGTATATAACCTGAAAATTTATTTGAAAAACGTTTTGGGCCAGTTTCAAGACTAGCTGATAAAGTCTCGGATAGACTATCCGGAACTTATTTGTTAGCTAAATTTCAACTTTTGGTTTCAAAGGTTTCGGATAGTGATATCTGACAGATATAGTCTCGGATAGACTATCAGCCGGTTCAACTGGCTGTTAAATCCTATATCCGGAAGATAAACAAAATATTTATTTGAAGTGGCTGGAAAAAATATAGTTTCAGGGCATTTTTTTGTTGACGAGCGTGGATTGCCGCGTAGGAATAGAGTATTTCGCCGAACGCGACTTTAAAAGGACAATTTTATTCACTTTTTCTCCTAAACCTTCCTACCACGAAGGGGTTGTCACCTTGCCGTTGCGTCCTTTTCTGGACGTTAGTGGTGTGGAGGTGGCTGTTGGCGGCTTTAGTCGCCACTAGGGTCACCCATGACAGATAGGAACTACACAGAACTCTTAGTGAGAGTGCTCGATAAGACTCTTCCCCTCCCCTCTTCTCCTACTTCTATCCACAAATCATTATTCTCTCTATTTCTTATCCTAACCTATACCCCTTTCCCCTATGCTGGACGAAGGTGTCATACGACCCGTGCTGATAATCAGCCTGGTTGGGGGCCCAGTTTAAAGAATAGCTCAGACACAAACGGAGTATCCGGATACCTGCTCCAGCTCCTCCGTTAGAGGTTTTTGGGTTTTTGGTGCTTAAATTTTTCTTCAGTTAATTTTTCAAATGTCTTTTTTCTTTTGGTTTACCTAAAACAACAAAAAATATTAGAAAACACGAATAAAAAAAAATACAAAACAAATGACATGTGTATCGAAACAAACGTAGCGGCTGATAAATTTTTCCGCAAGTTATCAGAGACTTTGACGATGAAACAGAAAAAAAATATCAGCAAATTTTATCTGGTGGAAAGCGTTATGTGTCGGCTAACTATCCGAAACCTCTGAAACTGGCCCTTAGCATCATTAAAAAACATTTTTAAACTTTACCTTAAATATTTTGTAGGTTTGAGATTACTCCGTTGTATTCCTGATGTGAACCGTAGAGATCGTAGATATTAGAAACACCAGAATACGTGAGGAACTCAATCTTGAGCAACTACTTCTTCATGCTTCGGTGGTTTGGTCATGTTAAACGCATAACCTCTACCAGGATCCCAAGACGTGCTATGGAATCCGTACCATCAGGCAGGCGTCTGGTCTATAGGTAGACCAAGGATAAGATGGTTAGATCAAATTGATAATCTCTCCTCTACCCGTATGGGAATTGCCCTTCATGACTTGGGGTTGATGGCGGAGAATCGAGAGCTATGGAGAGCTATAATGGATAATTGGGCCATAGAAAATGAATGAATATTGTAGATCAAAAATAGATAATTTAATATGGAAAATTTAGCCTGGACACTGAAATGCTTTTTATCTTTATTAACGTTTTTTTTTTTCTCTAATAGATCTTTCGGAATTTTCAATATGTATGCTATGCCATTTGCAAAAACTCATTAATAGATATATTTTTAATCGTATATCTTTCTTAAATATATTATAAAGAAATGACCAACTCCTATATTTTAAGGGAAGCTGGCTAAATCGAGCTTCATCAGATACTCGCCAATGATGTAAAGGGGGCCATCCGTTGGGTAGTTTTTGAAAGTGTTATGAAAGACTAGATCGTTATTTTTTTTATTTTTCTAAAATTTCATAAACAAATTAGAAATAATAATGCTAGGTTTCAACTTGTAGTTTTGAAATTGCCAATTGACGTATTTTTTTGTCAATTAGAAAATTGGCAAGTGGAATCAACGAAAACCTGCTCGTCTTTAAGATAGACTAACACCGCTTGTCAATAACTGACAAAGAATTCACTGAAAAAATTAAAATGGCTGAATTGTCAAACAAAATGTCACTTCGTGTTTAATTGACAGTGAAAATTAGTTAATTGTTTATCAACGAATAGTCACATTTCGATATACAAATTAAGCCAATCTTTTTAATGGCTTTACCCTTTTTCCCATGAATGTGTCTTTTTTTGATGAATGATGTTTTCACCCTTTGCAAAAAAAAATCAAAGTCAGTTCTATTCATTTCATTATATGCATTTTGCGTATTTTGCAAATTTGAAAAAAGAAAATGTTATTTGTTTTATATGCCTACTTACATTCTGTACAAATATATCTTTGTTCACGTGTCGCCTTAATTCACAATTGACAATGAGATGAGGGATGACAATTCCAAATTGTCAGTGCTAGTAGAAATAGCATAGAAATAGAATAGATCAGTGACTTAGGGCCGTTCGCTAACGATTTAAGTTCTACTTAAATTCTTATGGGCCACTTTTTGTATGGCATAAACTGTCACATAAGGGGTTATGTGGAACTTAAATTCTTATGTGCAGCAAACGGTCCTTAAACGATAGCTGTCAAACTTTATCAATTAAATGACATGTGGAAACCCACCTTAAGGCATTTTAAACTTCAGGTATAGGTGTATAGAATACATTTTTCCATCAGAGAAGAGGCACATTTATGTTGGTTTAATAGCAGAAAACTTTATTCATAAACTTTTTTTAAAGTTAATTTCCATTTAATCAAGTGTCAAAAAATTAAAATCCGAAATAGGCATTCTGGAGCAAATTAACTCTGAATTAAATTGTTCATTTACTCAAATCATTAAAAAAAAAAAAATAGGGGCGCAACAGGCGGTAGACACCCTAGGCCTAGCTTCTCGCAACCATTCGTTTCTGAGAGTTTCTATTTTAGGGACGAATGGAAGGGACCTACAATTTAATGCCGATTCCGAACGGCTTAATTGAGAAGCTTTTTCACGACAGTCATACTCTCGGATGTTTGTCAGACGAACCTGGGATCCCTCGCACAGTAGTCCAGCACACTAATCACTGCGCTACTGCGCCCTCGACTCAAATCATGGCATATAATAATTATTATGTTATTATTTCATTACGAAATATCGTTATATAATAATTGATTTGTGCATTAGCATTAGCACAACAAAAATCAGTGTTTTCCAAATCTAAATAACAAATTTCCGTCAAAAAAAAATCTCATGACAACTTCGTAATACAATTTGCTGAAATCATAATGGCGTTCTTATCTCATGCACACAATATTCCAGAGAAAAATGTCCGAATTTTTAGGCTTATTGTCTTAATTCATTGATTAGCTGGTATACGAGCAAAAATTCTTTATGAATGAACATTTTTGAAGTCTTAATTAAATGACAGAGTTTGACGTGAGTTAGCTGAGACACTGACAATTAACATATTAAAGGAATATAATGAATAAGTCTGAGAAAGTTGAAATTTTTGTATTTTGCAAACATTTCTTCCGTTTCATCATTTTACAAAAACTGACCAATAGAAACTATTTAAATAAAATATTTCAAAGGGGTAAACTTTTGTTCTCTATTTTATGAACATGTCTAATTCAACTTTAGGCAACTACGTTCTAAAGCGCATGGTTTTTAAAGCATGCTTTGAAAATTAGGTGGGAAACAAAATATTTTGTACCTTTTCCAAAACATTTTTTTTCTTGCACTGCGAATTCGAAAAGACAATTGGCATCGCTGTTCGCATTTCAACTGATTTCCTCAGCGCCTAATTGACGCACAATGAATTTTGTTTTGCTTGCGCAAGTGATCTTTAATTTTAAATTATATTATATAGTTTGAGGCTATTTGATTTTCAGCTAATAAAGCTTTTGTCATTCTATCGTTGATTTCAACCGCACGAAAATTTTATTAGTGCGTGCTGCGATGATGCAATTACGGCTTGAACTTCTGACGTTCGGAGATATTAATGCCAGGAGACGGATTAGCTTTCGGTCGTGTTAAGTTTTGGTACAATAATAATTGTACAAGCGATACTTTCGCAAACGAAATTTGCATTTTGTATGCACCTTTAGTTCAGTGAAACTTGGAATGGACTTCTAAATTCGTTGACGGTTAATAATTTAATTTCGTAGTTAAATATGGTGATGTAATCAATCAGAATGCAATTAAAAAATAACTTTATAAAGCAAACGAGTACAAAAAACACCAACATCCCAACCAACAAAAGAAGTAACAATGTTGGAAGCTATTTACAAAAAAGCCTGTGAAGAAAGAAGCAATAATTATAACTCAGTGAAAAGCGGCGTTTTTAGAGGCATTTTAAGAGGCTTTTTTGTGACGTTATTAGTACAGTTTTTTGTGGCGATTTTAGTGGCGCTTTTAGAGGCGTTTTTTGTGACGTTTTTTAAGGCGTTTTTAGAAGTGTTTTGTGTGGTGATTTTAGTGGTGTTTTTAGAGTCGTTTTTCAGACGATTTTGAAAGCGTTTTTTGATGCGTTTATTGTGGTGTTTTTAGAAGTGATTTTTGTGGGGTTTTTAGAGTCGATTTTAGAGGCGTTCATTGTGGCATTTTTAGAAGCGTTTTTGGAGGCAGTTTTGTGCCGTTCTTAGAGACGTTTTAAGAGACTTTTGTGGCGTTTTTAAAACCGTTTTTTTGTGGCGTTTTTAGAGGCGTTTTCTGTGGCGTTTTTTGTGACGTTTTTGAAAGCGTTTTTAGAAGTGTTTTGTGTGGTGTTTTTAGAGTCGTTTTCCAGACGATTTTGAAAGCGTTTTTTGATGCGTTTATTGTTGTGTTTTTAGAGGTGATTTTTGTGGGGTTTTTAGAGTCGATTTTAGAGGCGTTCATTGTGGCATTTTTAGAAGCGTTTTTGGAGGCAGTTTTGTGCCGTTCTTAGAGACGTTTTAAGAGACTTTTTTGTGGCGTTTTTAGTACCGTTTTTTTGTGGCAATTTTAGTGGCGTTTTTAGAGGCGTTTTCTGTGGCATTTTTAGTGGCGTTTTTGAGACGTTCTTTAAACCGTTTATTGTGGATTTTAGTGACGTTTTTAGAGGTGGTTTAAAGACGTGTTTTATGACGTTTTTAGAGGCGTTATCTGTAGCGCTGGCGGCAAAGTGACATTTAATTTTGATTATTGTATGTTATTTTCTGACAATTTTAAGATTGGACGTATAAACATAGTTATTTAAAAATGTTTACAAAAAAAAGTGGAGGTTTATTTGTTTGTTTTTTTTTTTATATTAATTTTAGACTTTGGATAGATATATAGCTATTTCAATCTACCGGTTAGTGTTTCTCTAAATTAACAAATTTCAAAGAAAATGATATGTGCTTACGAATTTTTATAAAGGGTCCGCCATCTAACGTTTTTTTTTTTTTGCAACTAGTGCTTATTTCGCGAATGGTAACACTTAGCTCATGTCTGATTTGACAGATAATTAGTTTTATCCTTCCGCTGAACGAATATGGTTGTGTATACGCTTGAACAACGCTGGGAAATATTGCGACATTACTTTGAAAATCATGGTAATGTTGCAGAATGTGTGCGAAAATTGCGTACGGATTTTGGAAGAAGAGAAGCACCGTCAGCTCCGTATGTTCGTTATCTTGTGAAAAAAGTGAAAGAAACTGGCATCCTCATCGATAAACCAAAGCGTGAAAAGCCAAAAACAGTGCGTACACCTGAGAAAATTGCTGCTGTGGCAGAAAGTGTGCGTGAAGCGCCACCAACATCAATTCACCATCGTTCTCAACAATTGAACATTTGGGAGACATCATTGAGACGAATTTTGCATAAAGACCTTGGTATGACGCCATACAAAGTCCAATTGGTTCAGGAGTTGAAGCCAACTGACCATCCAATGCGTTTTCGCTTCGCTAAGTGGGCCTGCGATCGAAGATCGCATTATCAGCCGCAGAGCTGATGTCGTTTGGCCACCGCGGAGCTGCGATTTGACACCGTTGGACTATTATTTGTGGGATGCCGTAAAAGATAAGTGTTACGCCGACATGCCAGAGACAATTGACGCTTTAAAGGACAATATTCGTGAAGCCATTGGTGAAATACAGCTGCACACAATCGATAATGTGCTTAAAAATTGGACCGATCGTGTAGGCTACTGCATGGCCAGCCGAGGCAGCCATTTGAATGAAATTATTTTCCATTATTAACCGGAAGGATTGTACTTTCAAATAAAAAAAGAAATTTGAGAAAATATTCAGTAGTTTTTTTTTTATAGCATTTTCAAAAAAAAAAAAAAGTTATTTGGCGGACCCTTACCTGCCTTGTCCATGTTTTGAAAAATTAGTTTTTTTCGCGAACCTTGAGTTTTTGAATTGGTTTTTCTTTTATATATGGGATGTGCAAGTAAGTTCATGATATCTGCGCTACTTTAGATTTATTGGTGAGTTTAAGGTGGATTCACAATAGTCAGTTAACTTTATGGTGTGTTCAGTACATATAAATGTATGTCTGGATATTAAATATAATTTTTCCCAACTGGGATACACTCGTAGGGTTGCTGCATGATCTATTTGATTATTTTAATTTTTTACTAATAATATTATTGCGTGCCCAGGATGCCGATTTTTTAATGATTTATAATATTTAGCAATTTAAAGAATTGTCAAATTTTAAAGAGGAGGTATAGACGTAGAGCACTTCTAAAGCTATAAACTTGCAAGTGACCGAAGTGACACACATGATATCCTTTTTATCATCACTTAGTCGGTGGGTATAATTTATACTATATTCTAAGTCGGCTAAATAGAAATTAAAACATCCGCCCTTAAAGCATCAAATCCATTTACGTCACATTATCTTAGAACTCCACATGATGTCTTTATCGCATACATATTCAATCAATTTGAAAGTAACGACAGCTCACCTCGTTAACTAATCTGGAAATAAATCTTCTCGTGTGTCAAACACTCAAACCCTTAACAACCGAAAAGTATCTCTCACTCAGTTATCAAAGAAAACCATACGAAATGTCAAAGCAAACATCATGATCATCACTAATATTAATCGGCTTTTAAATTGCCACATTATATGCCACTATTCGATTAGTGTATGCTAATGATGAATGTTTATGCTAATTTTTGCCCCCCCGCAGTTTCCGAAAAAGATAATTTACATTCCCAAAGAAGATGACGGTTTCCTCATTTGGAATTTTCAATTGTCATCAAATTCACCTAATAAGAATATTAATACGTTGAGATCCAACGTGGGAAAAATAATTCAATGTGATGCGAAGCCCTGCTCGAGTTTCATGAGATTTTTTTTATTAACTTCACACCAATAATCGTAAAAAAGTTAATTGAAAAAAATAGATAAAACGCTGTTCCAATAGGTTTTCGAATTTATTTAGTGTTAATTTAAAAAAGAATACTATAAAATGAGTTGAGATAGGGGTTACTTCCTGGTCGACGACCTATACTAGTACCGGATGATTGTTGAAGCTGGGGCAGGACTTTTGATAAATCTCTCAGCACCTACACCGGCATCTGTAACAAAAAATGTATGAAGGCTTTTAAAATGTGTCTTTGTTAAGGAATAGCACTCGACTGGACTTACATGAAAGTTGAGGATGGAAACCATTTTCGTCGGCTGTATATTCAACCAAAACTTGAAGTCCTTCAGGCGATGTGTACGTGTAGGAACCCTCCACATTTTCAGCTGTTTCGCCGAACCTCACTTGCTTGGGAATACCACGTTCTTGTCCCCGAATTCCATTCTCAGTCTCATAGACGTACTCATAGGCTCCATTCTGACGTGCGTCATGGTTGTGACTGATAATCCTTGCTTGGTCTGCTGGTATAGCTGTGTTCACTGGTATCCGAAAAGCGCGACGGAAATAGTTCTGCTGATAGTTTCTATCAAAGATGTTTCTGTTGTAGAATCCTTGTCTTGTGAGGTGTTTGGCTAGGAAAGGGTTGCGTGGTGGTGATGGGAACGGGCTTGATATCCTTTGAGCGCCAACCAACGCAATAATTGCCAAAACACAGCACTATTGGGAAATCGAAATACTATTTTAGCCATACAGGAAGGTGTGGTTGTGGTCAATCCTTACCAATTTGAACATCTTAACTGATTGAGGTTGTAACTAGAACTGGTGACTTAGTCCGACCACCAAAAAGGTTTATATATGACAATCGTATTCGCGGAGATATGTCCAAAAATTATGCCTAATTCAACCAAATGAATGAACTGAATTGAGTGAAATATAACACAGAGCTCTCCATCTCCCAGCATGATGGCTAATCAGTTGAGAGTTGACACGGAAGAGAAAACTAGTTTAGTCGGAGAGAATTTTCACAAGCAAACGTACGTCAACATGGTCTGTAATTGTATACACGATGGTCTTTGGTTATGTCCAAATATGTTGACGCAGGTGCATAAAATAACCATTAACAGCTTGATGGGACATAAAACCATTGTAGAATTATAATTTTAATTTTTTCATTAATATCTTGGGAAGAAATCTATGTTTATGTAGATCGAACCCGTGAACTTGAACCTACTTCGTATTGGAGCACGTGAGGGAATTTTAAATTCATTGAGTCTCCATCTGTTTTTGCATCCTTTTATACCCAATATTTAAAAATTAGTATCATTTATCATTTTAATTCATTTGAAATTTGAATGAAGACAATGGCCACAGCACTAAGCTGTAGATAGAATTTTCGATAATGCTTTTCATTAAGGGGCGCGTTTTTAAAACCACTTCTTACAACCATTCGTATTCGAATGAGTTGTATTTTAGACTCTAGTGAGATTGAGTTTAGCACCGTAGCCGAAATAATATACATACCTAGCATATAGACTTTTCGAATCAAGTACTAACCAGTGGTCTGTAAAAAAAGATCAAGTTGAAAATTTATTTTCAAGACAGTTGTCAAATTGGCAGCAGACACTATAATTAGGGCCCTATTTTATAAATATTGACAGGTGACAATTCTGCTTATTTGTAATTTTTGTCTGGAAAATTTTTATTTCAGAAAATATTGACAAGAATTGACGCAATTGTCAGTTAAATACAACTACAAATCTGTCACAATTATTTTGGCATTATCAGATTATGGAAATAGTTTTTATTTTGACATACTTTGTCGTGGGATTTAGAATCATAGCATCAAAAGATTCCTTCTTGTGGTAGGTTCACCAATTTTTTAACAAAACATATTTCGCTACTCTTTTCCCGACATGAAATTTCTTATTAAATTACTAATGCAATAAAATCATTATTTATGTTTCCTGAATTTTTAATTTCCATCTGCTATTTGCAATAGGATTCAATAGCTATTTTGAAGGAGCTTGAAGGATCTTTGAAGATGTAGACCTAAAAAAAAGCCGCTTGTTTGACCAGTTTCATTAAATTTTTAGTGGCTTTTTTAATGGAAATAGGATGTGTACCTTAAAAACAAGCTCCTGGCTGAACCCTCCCTTAAATTGATTGCATTTGAGATTCTCTATCACTTCGACTTGAACTATATTTATCATTTTAAATTGTACTTGTCATTTCACTATCAACACTTAACCGAAACTCAATCGCCTGTCAGAATTGTTAATTATATACTTACAACATTTTAAATTCAATTTTTTTTTTTTCTGTCCCAGTTCTCAAATCTTCCGTTTTATAGTCCAACATTCTGATGACATATTTTTATTGCAGAGTTCAGAGTTGTGAGTTTCAAAACCCTCAGCCTTGAAGTATTAGAGAAAAGACTGAGTGCTTGATAATCGGAATATCAAAAACAACATTACCACCAACGAACATTATAACGAGTGATTCAGCGGTAGTATCAAGAATAAAGGGCTCTCCATTAATGCGGAGAACAAGATCTAATAATCTTTACCCGGAAATGGTGGAAATGGATTTTCAGCCCTTAACACTTTTTGGATCTGAATAAGCAAGGAGCAAGAAAGTTTAATATCTGAGAGTATATAAATATAAACTTAACTGACTTGGAAGCACCACGTTGAAGGAAAGACCCGGAAGGTGTTCTATATCCAGTGCAATTAAGGGTCTGCTCAAACGGGGGAGGGAAATGAATACATGGCGATGGCGGTATACCGTTTCTCGTGCGTAATTCGCTCCCGCTTTCGCATTTTTGTGTTGGTTTGAGTAGACCATGGACAAAGGTGGGACTCTCGTCGAAGTCAACATAATGGAGGTATACGGTGATAACTAGACCCATTATCACCTACACTTGTCGGCTGTATGGTACCTAGATAGGTTAGAGGTGCATTAGGTAGTATAACACCAACCTGCGCATTAAAAGTGCTCCTGTTATCTATAGGACACTGTATTTTCGGATATCATTTAAGAAAGATGGGCCGTAAATAGATGCGGTCTGAAACCAAGTCTCGATGAAGCTGAAACAGTGGCACAAATACTGAATCAATGTCCTGCACTGACTGGCAGAAGAATGAAAATCTTTGTACTCTAACAAAGGTCAGAAATAACACCAAAAACTCTTATTGTTTTTAATGTCAGTTCAACCTTCCTTAAAGTACTACTTGCAAGGGTTTGAAGGAATTATATGTTGGGAAAGAAAATAAGTTCAAATATCGTACCAGTAAGTGAGCGTGTATTAGTAAGACTAAGAGTTCATTTATTTCCTTCGATATCCATTGTTCTGCCATGTCGACTCTCGACAGCTACTCTGGAAGTTTGAGAGCTAGTCTCCGATAGTGATAAAAACATGTGTCCACTTGCGAGTGACTTTCAAAAGGTTCAAATGTCGAGAGTAAAGGTGCCTGTCCATTTGAGAGTACTTTCACTAGTAAACTCTCGAGAGTTACTCTCGGGTGGCTGTCCATTTGAGAGTAATAATTTCGAGATTTTAATCTCGCGAGTTCTTCGATAACATTTTGAGAGTAGATTCCCTGAGAGTACTCACATAACCGTGTCGACTTGATATTTATTTTACTAGTTAAAATGTATTCTAACTATGTTCCAACCAGCGTGAAGGGAAGCCATACCAGTACGTGAGTATGTGTATTGGTAATGCTATGAGTTGATTTATTTCCTCCGATATCCATTGTTCTGCCATGTCGACTCTCGACAGCTACTCGCTAAATACGAACCATGTTGGAATTTTGAGAGCTAATCTCCGATAGTGATCAAAACATGTGTCCACTTGCGAGTGACTTTCAAAAGGCTCGAATCTCGAGAGTAAAAAGTTAAATCTCCGCGAACTACTCTCAAGACTATGTCCACTTGCGAGTTTGCTATCGAGAGCTGCTTGAGAGCTGCTCGCAGCATTTTTACTCTCAAATGGACAGGCACCTTAAGAAGCGAGCTCTCCGCGAACTACTCTCAAGCAAGACTGTGTCCATGTCCACTCAGTGTTGCCAGCACGGGCTATTTATCGCCAATTAGGCTACTCGGATTTTTCACTCGCTCCATGAAATTTCGATTTGGGATTTATTCAAATTTGGGCTATTTCATTTTAAAATTCGGCTATTTTTAGGCTCCTTAGAAATTTATTAAAAAAAGTCATGCATCATGAAAAAAATATAATGATTTTTTCATTGCGAACGTGTAGAACTGAAACTTTTTAAAAATGTAATTGTGAATGAGTCACCTCCAGTTTCGATATTGTTTTAACCACACACTCTCACTTCTGAGTAATAAAATTAGCTCACAAAACTTATGCATGAATATGAAAACTCATTATTTGTCCAAGTATATGTCCCCTTCCAGCAAAATGTTTTTTTTTTGTATAACATGTACAACATTATAGATTTATTTAATGTTAACATTTATGCAAATTTGACTTCAGAAACAACCGAAGAATCAGCCTCCACAATGGAAGAAATTTTGGAGGAAACTTGCGATTTTTAATTGAGTTTTTTGCGTTTATTAACTGATTACTTTCACCAAATGTTAATCTTATATTTTTTTATTATTTTTTATTTATTATTTTTAGTCTGTCCTACTCTTTTATTTAAAACGTTAGGTTGTTGTTGTTTCTATGTTGATTAAAACCATAATGCGCAATTTTCACGAAGAGGCTGATATTTTAATTGTTTTTTGGCATTTTTATTGGAATTATTTTATGTTTTGTTAACATATCACATAAATATATATTTTTTGTTTTTATTACTTTAATTTCCAATTACGAGTTCGTATATAAATGGAATGAAGAAACTAATAGTTATTTTTTGTTAATTTTGAATTCAATCAATTTAATCAAAATAAATGTGTGTAAACAATTAAACAAATAGGTGCGCATTTTTATTCCTCATATTCGTGTTGGGCTATTTTTGGCTACAAGATTTTTAAAGTTGTTCTCCATACCCCATAGAAAAGCTGGCAACACTGTGTCCACCTGCGAGTTTGCTTTCGAGAGCTGCTTGAGAGCTACTCGCACCATTTTTACTCTCAAATGGACACCCACCTTTACATATTTTCAACTCACGATATTTTACGATCTCAAAATATTGATTCTTGATTTACGAAATTAAAAGCTCTTTCTGTCAAAATTCACTATATCTTCGCAATAAGATCATTCCTAGGATTATATTTATTTGCAATTACGGACGGCGCCATATGTTCTGTCAAAAGAATGCAGCGATTGACATATTTTTAAAGCAATATTAACCTCTTATAAATACATGCAGCATATATTTCAATAAAAAAAATATGCAACCGTATACAAATCTGTACTCAACCATCAGACATCTTAATTTAGTTTCTATTGCCCACCATCAACAAATCAAATAAGCCACGCCTACACAAACTTTCTGCTTTAAAAAAAAAACTTGTTAGCAGCATTAGAACGTGCGAACATAAACGCCATCTTTTGTTAAAAACTAACGAGGGAGGTGTTAACTGTCACCAAAATAAATTATTTTATTTTGTTTAAATTAGATTCGGCCACAAAGTCTCGTTTTCATGTTTATGCAAATTAAAAATAAACAAACAAAAAGCTACTCATGTTTCGTTTAGCAAGATATCTTTCGAGCCACATAAATAAAATTAAAAATACAATTAAATATACATAAATGTTGAATCTATATTATCTTTAAGCAAAACGTATTCCCACAGAGTAAAATATTTTGTGTAAATGAAAATATGCAGTGATGACCTGTCGTAAATTTCAAACTCTGCTGGTGATCACAAAAAATACTAATTGGTATGATGCCATAATTGGAGACTTGGGGTTTTTACTGTCTTTAAAAATCCGTTACTGTCAAAATATAGACAGGAAATACGGAGGCGTTTTCTTTGTGGTCGCATCTTTGGTAAATTAGGAAAACTTCTATTAGTTTTATTTAAATAAATGTATCCATTCAATTTGCCAAAAGCTATAACTGATTTGTAATTGACGGGTAGTATTAAATTTAATACTTTTTTTGGATTCTTTGAGGCTTATATAGTATTAATTAGAATGTTTTTTTTAACTTTCGTGAACTTTAAATCAAAAACAGCCTAGCTATGTACAAATTTCGTATTATATTTACAACTATTGTCAGCTTCGTTAAATGTAAGCTTGAGTAAATTGGTCTATCAAGGGACGGATATCACCATAACCTTATATATTATATAGCCTTCCGCATGGACAATAGCTGAAAATGACATCACATCAGAAATCAAGCGAAGAATTACACTTGCCAACCGCTGTTACTTTGGCCTAAGAAGGCAATTGATTAGTGACTTTATCGAGGAGACTCTATACATATAAGACCCTCATCATCCCAGTTTTATGGCGCAGAATCATGGACGTTATCAATGACGGATGAAGATCTCCTTGGTCGCTTCGAACGCAAAATTCTTCGAGTGATTTTCGGTCCCGTTTGCGTTGACGGGCTCTGGAGGAGGAGATTTAACGACGAACTCTACGAGCTGTATAGCCACATCGACCTGGTCAGAAAAGTACATATCAGTCGTCTAAGATGGCTAGCACATGTAGAGCGAATGAACACCAACGCTCCGACCCGAAGTCTTCAATTCCAACTCGGAGGGACAACGCAGTAGACGAATACCTCGCCTTAGGTGGCGCGCATAAGTGGAATGGGACCTCAACCAACTTGGAGTTTGCAACTGGAGGCGGTTAGCCAAAGATCGTGCTAACTGGAGAGGCGTGTTGGTTGGGGCCCAGGTCCACCTCGGACTGTAGCGCCATCTAAATAAGTAAGTAAGCATGGACATGGACCAAAGTATTACCTCCTATAGCACAATGGGGTTGTGCATCGGATACAATTATTATCATGTACATGAACCAATGTACACATATATGTTATTAATTTGATTATTTGTCAAAACACTTTCTTGAAAATATGTCATTGCAAATGCCCCAAACGTTAGCAATGTAAATCCGATTACTAAATGAGAAATATTCAGTAATAGGTCAATGGTTTAAATAAAATAGAACACCATGTACACAAACCTTTTATTTTCTATTCACCTATTAAGTGGGTTTTTATTTTTGCTACCAGTTTTTTTATAAAATGCTAAATAAGAAAAATCGTTGGTTTACGGCGCCTTCGTCCCTCGGTTTTATCTGTAACGAACAATTTAAATTTAGTAGATAAGCCATTTTTTATTCTTAACTCCTCTGGCAGATAGTGCTATCCTATTTTTAATTCTGTAATTTACTTACTGATTAATAAATAATAATAATAATAATAGTAATATTTTTATGTCATCGTGTTGCATGCAATTTCACCCATCAATGACAAAAATACCAATAGGATGAAGTCTCAAAAAATGTCCAGAAAAATTTCATTATTTTTAACAAACAACAACTATATTACGTTTCGAACTTAGAGTACCTAACAACTAAAGGATCGCCAAGACACAATTTTAAGACAAATTCCAATTGCATCTGACACCATCGCATCGATACTCAGCTGGTTTTATGGCAAATGGTCAACGTGTTCCTAACCATGCGCTGCTACTAGGCGACGACCTTCACATTTCAAGCATCTTCATCACTGGTTTTTGTTTCACGTTTGCTGGGTTTATTGTTGTTGTTGTTGTTACCTACTGCCATATTAAATGCGGTAATTACAAAAAATCCACGATGCAATTGCGTGAAAAAAACCTGCATGGTAACCTATGACTATTGAGAGTCGTCGGTCGGTCGGCCGGGGCTGTATGATGCTTGATATTGAAGATCCGACCTAGACAGCTAATAAATGTCTTTGCTAACACAGTCTTTGCTTTGGCTTGTGGTTTTTATGCTATTTTGGTACCAAAAGATCATAATCATCATCCACAACAACAAATGTGCTACTGAACAATCAATTGGATCGTGATTTGACGAATTGGTCTTGGTGTTTTATTAGTCTGGTTAATTTGTGAGATTGAATGTATTTTATGATTTACGCCTATTTAAAATTTTAAACGTAGTTTTAATCTTCGCTCATCAATCTAAGAAAAAAAAAATAGCGCCACTGTGATTAAGTTAATTGGGAGCTCTACAGCTTAGCACTAAATTAACTACGATTGTCGGTTAGCTAATTGGGTAAATAACTCTGCTCGGAGTTACGATTTTTGGTGACAGATTGGAGTTCGAGATTTAAGATTATATTAGGCGTATTTTTTTTATTTTGAGAATCTATAGCTAGCTCACTTTTACTTTTACATGTAAAACCAAAAGTGAGTATAGCAGTTTTACATGTTTTTCTACTGCGCCATCTCTTGGAAAAATCTGATAAAACTTTGAAAATATAAATGTTCTAAAAAAGCTTGTTAATTCAGTCATTATGGGACTCGGCATTGTCACTCGGTCATACAGCGTCTAGCGGATTTCGGCGGAACCCTAATCACAGGATAAGTCACTCCATTAACTGTCAAATCGTATGAAAATTTGTGTTTCGAAAAATAAAAACATTTAATTTAATAAGTAGAGACTGTTATTTACCAAAGTTAGTAGTGAATTTAAGAAAAGGAATATTAAAAAGTAAATCTATACCAAAAAATAGCTATAAAAACCAAAAAATAAATAGATTTTGATTCTTTTAAATATGTTGCGATCAAATAAATGTAATTGTACCTTTCCCTCGTGAAAACAAATTGTAAAAAATACGTGATAATTGAAATTAAATATGTTGAAGTTAATATTTTCTATGTTGAATAGATTTTGTGGTCAAGTGCAAGAACGATGGCAGAAGAAACTATACATTAAAAACTGGGGAACTCTGTGGAGTTAAATATTGCATATCGTACAGGAATCCAAATAATGTACATCTATGCACCGAATTCCCAAAAAAGTTCATAATGATCGGAACAATCCAAATTTTCTTATTTGTAGCCGCCACTTGAAAAAGAACAAATTTTAACTCCTCTTTCACAAGGTTATCTTCTTATATTATTTCCTTTTGGACTAAGCATTCTCAACTAAAAACCTGCCGCAATCTTGTATTGCGTGTGGAGAAAATTAAATCCAAATATGAGTTATATTAAATCCTAAAGGGCAACAGATAACACGATAAAAAAATTGTTCTATAATTGGTAACTTCGAGTGCTTTGTTAACAATTTTTTAAGGCATGATTTTATTCACATCTCTTAGTTTTTCACAAATATTTTACTTGTTTTATATACTTTGACATTTTGTAGAGGCATTCTGATATCAAATTTGTTAATGTCTATACAATAAATTTAAAATAGAATGTTTTGCGCGCGCTTCCAATTTATAATTTCAGTAGGAACTTCTGTGATGAAATCAACTGTCACAAATCTTATCCTGTGATTTCGGGTACGTAAAAATCTTGGTAGGTGGCGTGGAAATCAATTTACCGAGTCACAATTAATTTGAAGATTATTATTGAAATTAGAATACTATTTTTTTTTGAAATAGGCATGCAAATAAAATTCACACAATCGACTGTTGTGCGAAACTAAGACTTGGGTTGCTATGACATTTTGCGCCAACTACCTATTTATTTATTTATTTTAGTCTTAACAAGTAAAAGTGTTATCATTGGCCTGGCCGATGCATTGATAGATACCCTCCACTGCATAAGTCATGCAAAATATTTGCCTATACTGTACAGGTACACGCATGTGTCTAATATTAGTTTTGTATGGGAGGTACCAGAACTACTTGACCGACATAGAAAATGTTCAGTACCAACCTGACGGTAAAAATAAATCATCTCACAAAATTTCATTCGCCTAGGTCGATTCGTTTGGACGCTATCGTGTTTTCAACAGACAGAGAGACAAATGGGTCTAATAGTGGTTTTGTATGGGAGGTACCAGAACTACTTAACCGACAAAGTCCATTTTCAATACCAACCTGACGACGGTAAAAATAAATCATCTCACAAAATTTCATTCGCCTAGGGAGATTCGTTTGGACGCTATCGTGTTTTCAACAGACAGACGGACATGGCTAAATCGATTCAGAATGTGATCCTGATTCAGAATATATATACTTTATAGGGTCTTCTTGGCGTTACAAATGTAATGACAAAGTGAATATACCTTCCTGTGGAGGGTATAAAAATGAAAATATCGGTGGCGTATGTGGAACATATTTTTGTACCTTGCAAAACTTACTTAAACATGTTTACGTCGTAGAAAGTAAGAAAGAAAGACAAAACTGTAGATAAAAAGCATTGTCTAGCTATGTATATTTGAGTCATCCTTATAACAAGTTTCCTTGAACCAAACATATTCACATAGAAATAAATCAAATTCGCTGCGGCTTAGTCAATTTTATTTACAAGAGCAACATATTTTTTACGGGGATGGAAAACCATCTATAGGCACCTTTGACCACTTTATAAACGAGTAGTAGTGTGCAATTGTTACTTACTAAACCTAAGCATTCTAGTTCAAAACCTTACCGTAAAGGGAACCTTTTACACGGCTGATGCCCTTATCTGCCTTTGATTCAATCTTCTTTGACTTATTTCACTACAATGAGATCGGCTTATATACGGAATACCAATGTACTTACCGGATTTCACTTGAGCTCTGATTTTAGCATCAGTGCTATAACATTCCTTATATTCGTTTTACTTTGAGGTACTTTGCATATGTTTCCGTTCTTCGTTGCACCCCGGACAAGCTGGGCTTTCCGAAGAGTCGTCAAGTTTAAGCGATGAAGGATGATAATGGATTTAATACATCTTGGCCTTCTACATTATTAGGCAACATATACGAAAATTCTTTGAAAACTTTCAGCGAGATAAAAATATGCCTTCCAAAAGCTTAGTTTGTCATCTTTAGGAGTTTTTTTCTGTTACCTTAAAGTGCGAAAACTACTCGACAAATTTCAATGAAACTTTGTTTTAATGTTTCTTAAGACTGTGAGATGGTTTTAAGCTAATCGTTCATAATTACGTCCTCTGAACAGTTTTTAACCAAAAAAAAAAAAGTGTTTCCTGCCTATTCTCAAATATACCTACTTTACTTATTCAATAAAAAAAAACACTCAAGGGTTGTTCTTGATCGTGGTTCTGCTTTGTAGTGGTGGATCCACGTTTACGTTGTGCATGTAATATAATCAACAGGGACGAAATACGCAGATTGCTTTAGAAATGAAATGAGACAACTGGATATGTGGTGGTTTGAAACATAATTGCATAAGTCCAAGACGTTTCACTTGTCGCCAAGTCCTTGATTAAATATAACCTAATATGAAATGCAGTTTTATTAATACTTTTTCAGCGTGATTTTTTTTTTTCGATGGTAGTCCTGACAAGGACTTGGTGACAAGTGAAACGTCTTGGACTTATATATTTTAAAATACAAATTAAATGGTTGCATAAATTATTCCAAATTGGCATTTTAGCAATATTTTGACTTCGTCTGGCAAGCCCTTGGCGACATGCATAAAGTCTTGGACCTTCATACTTGTAAAAAATACCTTTTAGGAAAATTTGTTGCGGTTGCATTAATTATTCAAAATTGAACTTTTGAACGCACTTCCATCGCGTCTGGCAGGGCTTTGGCGACACCTAAAACGTCTTGGATACATGTATTTTTCCTGTTTTGAATTATAACGCATTTTTAATATGCAATTAATATGCCAGACGGGCATATTTGAAATCTTGGGCATCAGACCAACAACGTATTTATGTATAAAATTCATCCGGTTGCCTTTCACGCCCAAAATTTACTGCGGGCTCTTAGACGTTCGCGTTCGATTTCTCTATAATTTACGACTGGATTTTTATTTATTTATCTGAGTGCCAAGAATGTACTGGAATTTAGTTTTTTAAAGTTGTACCTATGAGTTAAATCAGGGGTTCCCTAACTGTCGCAAGTTTTATTTTTTCACTGCTGTAAGACTCCGAACAAAGGAAAGGCATGATGTTTCTCTTTACGAATACCAAGAGCAAGGACGAAACGAAATCCAATAGTTATACTGCAGTCGAAGATCAAGCGCGTTTGTGTTTCCGCATTTCCAGTCAGACTTGCTTCGTGGCTGGCACTCGTATACCCAGCACTCAAAATTAAATAAGGGTTTTTCAATTGAGACGAATCATTGCCAGCCAGAGTTGTCGGGAGCATTGCCGCGGTCTATGAGAATGTACATAGGAGAACCCGAGGCAGTCATTTCCTCGCCGTGCACAAGAAATCGGCCTTACGCAGATTTCAAATTGGCGAATTTTCCATCGGAACTTGGGCTTATGCCCTTACAAAATCCAACTAATCCATAGGAGCTCAAAGTTAATGACCGTTGACAAAGCTGTCTGTTCGCTGACTTGGTTTCGGAGCGTTTGGAGAAGTAATCTAATTTCGGCCGAAAAATCGTCTTTAGCGACGGATAGCATTTTTAGATGAATGCGGGTTAACAAGAAAAATTGCCATAAATATGGGACGACGATATTGCAAAAACCCTTTAGTGAATCTTCAGTAATATCAGCTCTTTTCACACATACATATCTATCTGTACTTTTAGAAGGGCGTCGCAAAAATATGTCAACCTCTCTAGAAAGTCGCAGTATGAAAAAGATTGGAAACCCCTGAGTTAAATGATTTTTACATACATACATATACATATAGCAAACTTGACACGTTTTGTTCATAATATTTAAATCTACTGTCAAGAAGGTACACATGTTTTCCAAGAGCTTATAGTAATCCCTGACATTAAGAATATTAAACTAAACATTTCTATTATATAATTTTCTAAGAAAGTTGCATTTAAATGCTTAACTCATTTTTATTGGACCACATGCCGGCCATACGATTTTATATATACATAGGTACACATTTTCCGACATATGACATTCATCACAATCTTAAGTGCATAAAGCACAATCAAGTACAGATACACTCACCAGCTATACTGATGCAATCAAACCTACAATTGATAGGTGTTATGTTCATCGCTTGACATTACACCCAAGAACAGGTCTTAGATTAATTACAATTCAGGTCCAACTGACTACGATCCTAATTGCTGCTCAAGCCAAACACGGCCATGATTGGTTTGGTCTGAGTGTTGGCTAGTATAATGGATGGCAGCCGCCAAGATATCCATGCCAAAAGAACTTATACGCTACATAGTATGACAGAATGTTATTTCATGAAAGAAAGATGACACCAAAAGGCTAGCACTATAGCACCCTCCAGCCCCCACAATGGTACTGGTATATAAACGGTGCAGAGGCTCACATCATCATCGCTGGCGCACCATCGTCATGATCGCATGCCAATGGGGCGCATACCTATATATTGATTCTGGTCTATTACAAAACTGGTTAAGTCTCTCTTTCTGCAAGTGACATTTGATCTGTGGCCTTTACGAGACACGGTGCGCGGTGGTGGCTTTATGGCATAAGAGGCACATGCTGTTGATGATGGTGCTGCTGCCGCCGGTGCCGCTGTTGATGTGCTTCCATTCAATAATTCGTAGCTTATAATTGCATACTCTTAGCGCAGTTGGAAGTGTTCAAATGGATAAGATCCGCCAAAGGAAGGAAGGAAGAATGGAACCCATTTAAATGGCGAATTCTTAGATATGCGCAGCGCCACGACGACAACAATGGGAAGGTGTGCGATTGATTGTTTATAGAGTAATGCGACATCTTGCTCGCGGCATTGTTCTATGATGACCTTCACATACTCTTCTCTGTTTATGGTAAACTATTTAAATAAATCTTTGGATGCGAATGGGAGCTGCAAGTCTTTCGCAATTCACTGGGTTAGATGTGTGACTAAAATTCAAAGGTTGATATGCTTCATTTGATGGTTGGATTTGGGGCCAGGAGAGAGAAATATCAAGGCTCTTAAAATGATTTACCCCTAAAGTTTCCAAATTCAAATAAGGCTATAGTTAAATTTCATGATTTTCTCCGTGACTAAAGTCGCCGGGATTTGACAAAAATACTAAAAATGTAAGAGATCAGCGAACCGCATATGAAAGGCAGACTTTGGAAATTTGTATGTACTATCCACATTGTCATAACCAATGGGGAAGGTAAGTCCGACCAATTTCAAAGAAAGCAAGAGCCTTATTGGCTCCATTAAGAGTTTAAAAGCCTGAGTCTTATTATATCATGCAATGCTTTATTTACAAAGGGTTTATACTGTATAGCCTATTCATTACGAGGGGTGTATATATGTATAATGCTGAAGTGAACCCTTCACGAGTTCTCGATTTTTAAGGGCAAGCCGCATAAAGGAAGAGAGATGTCTTACTTGAGCTTACCATCTAATCCTGGGTCTATATAGAGAACGCACGAATTATCACCTTTTGAAAACCAAGTTCGGGACAAAGATTCAACGTGAGAAAACCACCGAAGTATTGATCACTCCGTCCGAAGAAGTAGCTGCTCAAAATTGAGCAACTTGTATCCACGATGTTATTCCTTCTATATAGCTTAACGCGCTGGGTCTGCCTGCATCTGTGGTTGGGTCATCCATCGATATTTGGGTTTCTCGCAAACACGAGCGTCGGTGGCGTGATTGTGCTGGGTGCAGACAGGCCAAGCGACTGCTTCCGGACATCTGCAAAAGGTCCGCGTCCTTTCTTCTGTCTCTCAGGAGAATCGACTGTAGACTGCTTGTGGGCGTCCTTTCGGGCCACCAAGATTTCGCCAAACACTTAAATGTATTGGGCTTGAGCGACACCACCATCTGTCCTGCTTGTGGAGAGGACGATGATACGGCGGAACACTTCCTCTGTAGTTGTCCTGCCTTTGCTCGCATCAGGTGGCGGATTTTTGGGGCTGACGTGGTGTGTGCCGAACATCTAAGCTCTTCATCACTGAAGCTCCTTCTTATCTTTCTTCGAAAGACGGGAAAACTAAGTACAGCAATGTAAGGTGTCTGTTTGGCAGTACAATGGACCAGTAGTTGTGTCTGAGTGCTCCATCGGATAGTAACAACCTCCGACAAAAAAAAAAAAAAGCATACAAACACCTCAGCTCTAGTCTAAAGTAGATCTTCCAAGCTTAAGCTCTAATATCTTAAAGCTGTCTCAAATCTACACTTCAATCTACTCCGCTTGCCAGCCTGGACTTGAAAGTATCCCCACTCCCACCTCAAAAGTCGATCATTACTTACTTACTTAGGATGTGGCGCAAAAATCCGCGGAACTGGGCCTCAACCAACAAGCGTCAGCACAATCTTTAGCCAGCTGTCTCTAGTTTCGCATCCTAAGTTGGTTAAGGTCCCTTTCCACCTCCACCTGAGCCACAGTCTTCCTCTACTGCATGGATTTGAAGATCTTCCGGGCGGGAGCAATCGCGTCCATTAGCTTTACATGACCGAACCACCTTTACTCTTCTGGTCGATGTCGCTGTAGATCCCGTACAGTTCGTCGTTGTATCTCCTCCTCAATTCACCGTCTACAGACCGGACCAAAAATGACTCGAAGAATTTTCCTCTCAAAACAACCAAGAGTGACTTTATCCGCTTTTGATAGAGTCCATGCCTCTGCACCATAGAGAAGGACTGTGATTATTGGGGTCTTATAAAGGGTCACTTTAGTTGTTCGAGAGAGGGCTTTGCTACTAAATTTTTGGACTTTCTTAGCCCAAAGAAACAGCGATTGGCAAAAGTTATTCTTCGTTTAATCTCAGCGCTGGTTTCATTGCCTGAGTACATTGCGGACCCTAGGTAGACAAAGTCCCTAAGCACCTCAAAGTTTTATATGTCTATAGTGACATTCTGTCCGAGGCGTCGTTGTTGGGTGTCCTTTCTTGTTGACAGCATATACTTTCTCTTGCCCTCATTGACCGCCAAACCCATCTTCGCCGCCTCCGTCTCAATACTCACGAACGCGCCAGTGACATCACGCTGCGTTCTGTCGATTATGTCGATGTCGTCGGCTTAGGCGAGTAGGTGGACGGATTTTTAAAAGATTGTGCCTTTGATGTTTGTCTAAATCCCTTTTTGACATCGAAGGTCTCGGTGAGTTCTTCACCGACTTTGATGTAGCAGAGTGCATTTCCCATCGTCATCCTGTGCAAACAGACGAGTCCGGCAGGGATGCAAAAACTAGACATTGCTCTGTATAGCTCTTCCCTATAAATGCTGTCATAGTCTGCCTTAAAATCGCTGAAAAGGTGGTAGGTATCGATTTGAAGTTCCTGGGTTCTTTTCAAGATCTGTCGAAATGTGAATATTAGGTCGATGGTGGACTTTTCTGTCATAAAGCCACACTGATAGGGACCGATCAGGTTGTTGATGAAAGGCTTCACGGCAGATAAGATATTGTAGGCGATCTTATAAGAAGAATGAGTTGGAGCAGTTCAAAGGGTCTCTTTTCTTCAGGATCCTCCTATCAGCTTGGCGGAATATGTAGACCAGCAAGCGATCGTAAACTAAAAACTAATAGTTCTTAAAATTAAAGTTTTCGACAATTTCGCACTTGGAAAATTTAAGGAATATTCGAATCGAAGGCAATATTTTAAAATATAAACAATTTTATGCTCTAAGCTAGATTAAGAACCCGTACTCCATAGAGCTACATCAACCGAATACCTGTTGCCAAGCTTGTCAGATAAAATAATTCAATGAATTCATCTCTCCAATTAATAAATGCAAATTCCTGTTAATAGTATTATTTATCTATTCAGATCTTTAAGTTGGCAGCTGGGAAGAGAACTCGATACACCTACATCTACATCAGTGTAAATGCTCAATTAACCTCATTAAAAGAGCACGTCTCCAAGGCCGTTGCAACCAAATGACTGGAGTATGTGATTTATTAAAACCGGGAAGAGAACCGCACTCGGCACTGGAGCTGCGCAAAGACACTCATCTCTCAAGCCAACTTAGGTATACCAAGCCGACATCAATGCTAATGTGCCACGTGTCTGTATCTAATGCGCACACTGCAGAGACACTCACCTGGTGTCCCATGCACCAGTTATACTTCGGATTAAGTTGCGCACTTCACCTTCTGGCGAGCAGTCTATACTGACTGATTTACTGATTTATCTGGTTTAGCCTCCCAGCCAACTATTGCTCCGCTATAATCAATGCGATGATGGTGTATATAGTGAGTTCTCATTTAGGCCACCTTGACCATGGTGACGATGGTGATCACTGAAGAGCAATGTTTGAGTTCTTTCATCAGAATATCACTTTTGTGATTTATGTCGACAAGAAGTGTCTCGGACAAAAGCTTCCGCAATCATTTTAAGGCAGCACCGGCAACCTAATGAAATTAACGAAGTGTGATATTTTATCCATCGCTGAGGGTAGCCATGCCACTACTACAGCCGGCACACCTTTGTTGTCCGAAGCTACACGCCACACGGAGGCAGCATCAAATAGCTTGTGATATTTTACGACATTTTATTTTGACATATTCGATAGACGCAGTCCTCCTCTTGGCCTAACACTAACACGATTTAGCCGGTGTAGTGCTGGTGCCTCAGGCAAGGCACTGATTTTCGGTTTTGTTGGACTCGCTTTACGTAATCCTCTCGGTGCAAGTCGGTAAATATGTGCACTGCAGTTGCGAATGAGGTTACCGATGTTGTTGACCATAACATTAGCAATAAAACCAAATTTGATCTTTGGTTGGCGCTTTGGTATTCAGATGTGCTTATCGCCCAATCGAGTAGAATAAGTGTGTAAAGTTAATCTTCCTTTTTTTTTATTAATTTTCCGATGGAATGCTTTTTTATTCTCTTCAAATAAGACGTAATTTTTTAACGACTTCATGTGGGAGCTGTGGTTTTAGATTCTAAGAGGATTATCTGTCATAAAAAAGTTGTCCCATCTTCGGATTACTAGTCGTCATTCCAAATAGACGCACGGACTTTATGGGATTAAGTTAGTTAAAATGACCACAATGACGTTGTGGCCATTTAATTTGTTGTTGATTAGAAGGATATACTTTGTGTAAGGGAGATGCTGATGCATTCCAAGGCGGTTAGAACTTTAAAACGGATGTCACATAACTGGATGCTGTCAACGGAACCATTAGGCGTCAACTAAGGCTCTTTTAAAGTAGAAGATATATCCGAAAATGTCCCTTTGTGGTTTCAGGGTTGCTTTGGACTAGTGAAGAGATTTATTATACCCTCCACAGGAAGGTATATTCACTTTGTCATTACATTTGCAACGCCAAGAAGGATTCACCGGAGACCCTATAAAGTATATTATATATTCTGAATCAGGATCACATTCTAAATCGATTTAGCCATGTCCGTCTGTCTATCTGTCTGTCTGTCTGTCTGTCTGTCTGTCTGTCTGTCTCTGTCTCTGTCTGTTGAAAGTATGATAGCGTCCAAACGAATCGATCTAGGCGAATGAAATTTTGTGAGAGGACTTCTTTTCACCGTCGTCAGGTTTGTATTGAAAATTGTCTATGTCGGTCAAGTAGTTCTGGTACCAAACCAAACCATAATATGGCATGGCATAATAGAGGGTATCAAAGCATCGGCCAGGCCGATGATAACACTTTTACTTGTTTATTTATTTATCTAAACAGTTTACAAGATTATTTTACATACTATTTACATTAAAGACTTCAGGGCTTCAAAAACCATTTGAATAGTGAAGAGATTCATTTTCAATTTATAAAGGGTGGGCCAAACAAGTGAACAAATTAAATGTTGTCCATGTATATTATAGCTTTACTAGAATGAGCAAACATTCCCATTAATTATGAAATACAACGTCGTACAAGTACAAGTGGCTACCTCGGCTGACTTCGCAGTAGCGCATTCTGTCACTCTTTCACTTTTCTTTCTTTCTTTCAAAAGACCTTATTGATGGTTTCGGGCTGTAGCTCATGGATTGCTTGGATGATATTGGCCTTAATTGCTTGAATCGTTTCCGAATTTTTAGCATAACATCAGTCATTCACGGTTCCCCACAAAAAAAAAAGTCCAAAGGGGTGAAATCGCAGCTCCTATAGCCGGCCAATTGACATCGCCAATACGCTGATAACACGGTTTAGGAATTTGGTGCTCAAAAGATCAACTGTGCCATGGCGCGCCATCCAGAGGTCGTTCAAATCCATGTCTTCAATTTCAGTAAAAAAAAGTCGGTTAGCATGGCTCTGTAACGCCCACCGTTGAATGAAACGTTGTTCCCAGCCTCATTTTCGAAGAAAAATGGTCCAATAATGCCACCATTCCACAATCCGCACCAAACTGTCACTCTGCATGCATTGGCACCGTACGACGACGGGGACCATGAGTGTTGTCCACTAGCATACAAGTCTCACGAACTTTTTGCACAAACTTGCGTATAGCAGGCGCGGTGGGTGCTTCATTTCGGCCAAAACTTATTTTCAAAAAACTCACTGTTTGGGCTGCTCACTTTGGAAATGAATTTTCAATATTTGCCAACGTTTTTCAAGCGTAATGCGATCCATTTCGTTCCGCTTCTTGTAAACATTTCGAGCGGGAAACAGCTGTCAGTGTCAAAATAACCTATGATTTAAAAAGAAACCACTAGATGGCCCACCATAAAATGTTTGCAAATGTGCCTTCATCAAAGATTATACCTGATGTATAGAACCTTCCATGCTTCCACTGTTTTAATACAGATTTAGAATGTTTTCTTAAATATTCCCTTCAAAGATATTGGATATCGGCTTTATTTAACCACGTAAATTTTTAAATAAGCAGCTTTGAAGGTCGCCTAAGTTTCAGTTAAAAATATAACTCAAATGACACCTTGATTTCATAACTTTCTTCAATTTTTCAACTTCTTGTTCACCTTAGACAATAAATTGTTCATAGATCTTCTCAAGTGATAATCGCCCATCTAACATTAAGTGCCGTATTTAATCGCCCATCAAAGTGCCATTACTAAATGTAGCAAATGACGTAAATAATAAAATGGGCGTGACAAATCTCCATTTCAATGGAAACCACTGCTGCGAATGGAGGAAATCTTCAGTTCAAATCTAACTGCATTGCAGGTCAAAGTGCCCAAAGCTAGATTTCACTGAATCTGCGCGATGTCGTGACTAGATTGTCCCAAAGACACTTTTTTTTTTTGCGTCTTCAGTTATGCACTTCAATGGACGTCGCATTGGATTCGGATTGCCGACAATTTGCATGGGAGTTGTGACTTTTCGAATTGTGGGCTGCAGTTTGGGACGTTGCTTTTCAATAATATTGAGGTTAATTGAATTAATACTGCAAATGGGTTTTTTTTTTTACTAAAAAAAAATATATTTGTGGCCATTTTGCAAGATATCTCATTGGCGACGAGTAACATTAATTTATTTGAATTTGATGACAGCACTTAATTTGCTATCTACAAAGATTAATTTGTAAGGATTGCAGAAATAATCGGCAAACAAACAAAAACCATTTATCACAGCATAATATTAGATATTTTCTGATGAAATCTATTTAATTTTCAATTCAATTCAATTCAATTTTTATTTGCAATATTCTTAAAACAGAAAGATACAGTATCTTCTATTTTATATTTTATATATTTACTTAGGTTTAATTGTACATAGATTGGACCTACCTATATATTGGAGTATCCGGATATACTATATTTTGGTTGGTTCCTCTAGGACTCTAGGTTAAGTAATAAGTAATGCATGCTGTAAGTTGTAGGGTAGAATACTGCAAAGCTTAAAAATTCAATACAAAACTATTTTTATCTTAGAAATTTGCGATTTCCTTAACTTTTTGGACCTGGGCCTCAACCAATAAACCTCCTCCGGCATTGTCTCTCTGGGTTGAAGTCAAGGACTCTTCGGGCCGTATAGTTCCTCGTTGAATATTCTCCTCCACAGCCTATCAACGCAATTCGGGACCGAATTTTACGCAAAATTTTTCTCCTGAACCTATACCGAGGATATCTTCATCTATAATTGGACGGACTTTTGAAAGATCGTGCCTTGAGCATAAGTTTCGTACTATGCTGATGTTAAAGAAGTTTCATGACAACGCATCCCCTTGTCTAAATCCCTTTTTGACGTCATATGTCTCAATGAGATTGTTTCTTATTTTAGTGAAGCAGCTACATAGGTTCTCTATCGTAATTCTGCATATCCTAATAAGTCGGGCAGCGATTCCAAAACTAGATATGGTTCTATATAGCTCATAAATATATATGCTGTCATACATGCAGCCTTAAAATCGATAAAGAGATGTTGGGTATCGCTTTGGACCTCTTGAGTAGTTCGAATATTTGGTCGACTATGGTCTAAGACCGCACTGGTAAGGGCCAATCAGACAGACGTTCACACACCACGGTAGACGTCACTTTGTATGCGATGTTAAGAAGGCTAATGCCTCTATATTTGCCGTCGTTTAAAGGGTTTCCCTTTTTTTGTAGACCGGACAAACAGTGCTGAGTTTCTCTTCATCAGGCAAACTTTCTTCGAACCAAATCTTGGAGTTGAGTTGGTGATTCGTGTATGCTCTCCACCAAGTCATCTTTCGTTGCATTAAATAGCTCGGCTGGTAGGTTTTCCGGTCCAGCAGCTTTCTTGGACTTTAATTTAGATACTATACTCTCTTCATTTTGGCAGGATGGACGATCGGAAATTTTATCTTTCATCCTCCAAATTGAATGGTTCGTTCTACCTGATAGCGAAATTTGGGTCGTTTCAATAGTTTGCAGAAGTAGTTTTTCCATATTCTCAATTCTGACTGCGACTCATTCCTTGCTCATGTCTTCATGTCTCTTTTACATTGATATGTTATTTTACCTCTTAGAAAAAATTCGGAACTTTGATGATGACCTTAGCTTCAAATCTGTCGGAGTAGCTCATGTAAGGTATATGTCACCTTGAGTTTTGACAACGCCGTTGTTTTAATACAGTGCATTTATCCGGCGTAAGTTCTTTTTTTAGGAGCTCATGTTATTGAGAAAATTTACTACTCGGTTATGCTCAAGATCGTCCGAAATCTTACCATCTGAAATTCATAATTCATTAAGACAGATTCTATAGGGCTGAAAATGCACCCCTTAAAAAACTAAACAATGAAACGGCTTCGATGAAACAAAATATCAATTTCCCAATTTATTAACTATCTTCAGAAATTTGTCAAAGAATACATTAAAGTATTTTCTGCGACTCAACAGGTAATTTGTCAGAATAGCACAGAAAAACCTCACTCTGAAGCAAATCTAAAATGTTACTAACTCAGCGAGTGTACTGCTAACCAACCAAGTTGCCATCTAGCTGTTCATCCATTTGATGATGATTAATGTGCCTCTTTTATTTGATTTGAATCAAATTGACATTTAACTAAAGACCGCTAGATATAGTCGGCCAAAACTCATGTGTCCACCACACCAAAACCAACAGCACTTTCAACACATCACCATCAATCTCCTTCTTCATCGCCGCACTTCGCCCGCGAAAAATCAATTCAAAGTTCACTTGTCCCAAACATGGCCCGCCAAGAAGTTCTCCAAGTAAACCCCTCTGTATCTGTAGCAATGGCAAATGAAATGAATGCAAAGGCTTACGGCCTCCCGCGCATCAAACAATCAATTCGCAAACAAAAAAGGTGTTAGATAATTAAGAAATTTATTTATTTCAATTGGTCTTCTTCGTCTTGCCGCTGGGTAGCTAGCTAGCTGGCTGTTGACAAGATCTGCACAAAAATGAACAAGTTACCACAGACTGCACAGAAGAGCACCTAAGTAGCTAAATAAATCTTCTTCGATGATGATGGTGTGGCAAACTGCTGCTGGTGGTGGTAAGCAGCACAAAAATTATATTAGCCATATAGCAACCTTACAAACAAAAATGCTAACAATTTCTATCTATCTATCTACTTGACATTATTTGAATAGCCCATAGACTAGTGTGCACCAAAGTATTTGTTATTGTCACCTGGTATATACGTTGCACGGGGGGGGGGGGGCACATACCTACACCATTGAGATTTACAACTTAACAGAGATAAACACCGACAACGACGACTACGACTACGATAGAAGGCGAATAGGCAAAAGCAAAAATGCATCTTCGACGCGCGATGCATATAAATAGTCGAGACTCCCGGCAATTGGTATCATTAAAAGCTCATTGTTCCACCCAGCTTCTTGGAGCCAAAGGCAGAAGTAGCTACAAGTGTCTCGAATAGTACAAGTGATATACAAGGCTCCTCTTGAGAAGCAAAAGGATATTGTGTGTGAAATCCGAAAAAATATTTTTGTTTTCTTAAAATGAAAATCGTAAGTGAAAAGTTTCCTTTTTTTTAAACTAAAGTGATAAGTGAAATTTTAAAAATATTATATCAACGAACAATTTTATCTAACAAGGAATAAGTGAAGCAAATGTTTCAAAAGATGTCAAGTGATATATTATGGTTTGGATTTTACAATGTCTCTCGAAATATATTGAACTTGTCTTAAATTTGTAATAGATTTTACTTTAACCAAAGTGTTGCAATGTGAACGGAACTTAACGTTCAGGTACTTGTCCTTAAGCGGGATTTTACGGAACAATTTAAAAAGTCGGTATTGTTTGTAACCTTTAGGCTGGAGCAATAACCCTGTTTAGTCATATAATATGGGTTTACACACAATTACATTTATATTGCAAAGTATTCAAAACCATACAACTTTTTAAATACCAGTACTCTGTCTCATTACATCGAAGTTATGTAAATATGTATACATATTTCAGTCATTATTCTGTTTGTACTTACCAGTGTTACCTTGCCGACCAATGACAGCTATAAAAACGAATACCGACTCTTAATTTTATAATTAGTAAATTTTAATTGTTACACTCAGCAAAAAAAACGAGCTAAAATCAAGAATATCAGTGTCATTTCAAGCCTATTCATTGACGAAAGTATAGCAAACTCGGAAAAATCGTATTCCAAATATAAAAATCTTATTTTGAGCTAATTTTCACAAGACCAAAAAATTTTCTTTTGAGATTTTTACTAAGCTTAAAAATCTTACTTCAATCCAGTTTTGGGATTATTTTAAGAATGTTCGTTCTGATTTTAAGAATACAAAGGCTACGGACCATTGTCAACTTAAATTAAGCTCGAAAACGGCGTGAATGAGAATGAAGCCACCTTAAAATGAAAAAGAAAAGGACCAAAAAATCGACTTTTGAGATTGTTTTCAGTAATCTTAAGCTTAAGTTAAGTTTCAATACTGTTTTGCGATTGTTTCAAAAATGTGCTTCTTACATTCTGCCTGAAACAAACTTATTTTGAGCTGAAAATCACATCATTTCATATCAGTAGATCAGTAGATAGGTAATAATATTAAATTTTTAATGTTGCCTTGATATGAGAATTCACTCATTAAGTGAGTGTGAATTTTAGGAACGAATAGAAATCAAAATGCATGCAAGCACTTTAAGTATTGTTGCGCTTGTTCCAATAATGAATAAGCTTGAAATAAGATTGTTTTTCCATTATTTGTGTTTCAATGTAATCTTTTAAGTTTGTTTCGGCTTATTTCAAGAACATAATATTACATTTAAATTTAAATACACTTATATATGCAGAACATGTAATCTCAAATCAAGTTTTTTTGTTCCTAAATGAAGAATTAAAATTTGTTTTTAGAATTATGTTCTTACATCAAGAATTATAGGTGTTGTATTAAGATTTAGCACATAAGAATAAAAAATCTAAAATCAAGCCTGATCATACTAGATTCTAGCTTGCGATTTTTCTCTGAGTGTACTTTTTTTCAATACGAAATATTAGTTATACTACAGCCCTTTTTTTTATTTTTAAAATACACAGCACCATATTAAACGAGGCATAGATGCAGGAGCTGACCAATGGAAATAGTGTAGATACATACGAATCGTGATCACTGATCGGCTAGTTAGATATTGTCTTGATTACGGGAACAGTCTCGATCTGTTTCTCACAACAGACCCAGATAATTATAATAATATAAAAACCGTAGCTATATATATATGACCAAACATCTTTTGGTATACGTGCCACGGTATACAAGAGTTAGAAGACCAGTTTTTATTTCAATTTCAATTCTTTATCAGCTACAGTTCCGACATGATGATATTCGTATTGCAAACCATAAAGAAATACAACTCTTTATCGAATGTCATAGTTTTCAAATATATATGACTTATGGCAACCCAGAAACAGCAAGGTTTCATTGTGCACATGACTTGGTATTGCTTCTGTCTGCTTATTGTGAACTTCTTAAAAAATGTAATCTAAAATGCTAAAAATAACCATGGCTCATATTCGACTTGAACAATAGAACATAGAATGAACTGACGAAAAGAAGAATTCTCTGGAACTTCTGCCCACAAATTTATCTACAAATTCACAGTTTGAACCAGTTATGATCTCATTTCTCCAGTCAGTCCAGATCTATGGATAATGTACAGAGATTAGTCCAGATTTTCAAAGTTTGTATCATAACTCTTTCGTAAATTTTTGACAATTCAGTCAAATTAACTAAGACGCTCTAATCTTGTACACCTGTCCTAAGGTGTACCTACAGTTCCTAGCAACATACATCAGCTCTCTGCAACCCTTCCCCAAAGGTCGTGATTCCTCCTCAAATGTCCTTCGTCATATGTATTTGTTGGCCTATCGAAACAGATCTCTTGATTCCAGCAAACTAATCCGCTGCTGTATCTAGTCATGACAAGATGATCTACTTCATAAACTGAAAAGCGAGGGCTAAAAGAAAGACTGTTGCAGTCGTCATTAGACATTTCGATTATAATGTCTCAGCAATGGCATTCCTAAACAGTTGCCTTTTTCCATAAAGAAGGAAAAAGTGTAACTTGTGGTTTTTAAAGCAGTTTAAGTACGAGTATTTAAAGGTCATTCCAGAATGTGAGTTCTCATATCGCATTATCAAAAGAACAAGTAGGTCCATATTAATTTATAGTCAGATTTTTTAAATTTTATAAATTTTATGTATAAAGACCTTTAAGGACCATTCACATGAGTGCGAACGAACAAAATTATGAAATGCGAACAAACCAATTTTAAAGCATTTATATCAACAGAAAATTGCACATTTTACTATTCCAAGAGTATTCACCAAAACATATAAAAAAAATTAAGTTTAAAAACATTAAACAACGAAATTTCGAATTCCAAACTTTTTTAGTTGGTCGCTCTCATGTAAATAGTCCTTTAGATCTTGAATTGTAGCGTTGTGCCCCTTCTTCATACCCTTTTCGGACACCGGTCGTTATAAGGATATTATAGAACGATTATAATATAACTATTCAACTTGCTCATCGATAATATGGCATTCACCCGTAAGCCTATAAATGTCGTACTTCTAACATCAGATTCGAAATTAACTTCGAAAATTTCAAACAGACTTTTGCTTAATTCGCAGTATTTATTACGATAATTGTGAGTTACCACTAAACATTCTACAAATGTTGCTAAATCACGGAGAGTGAAAATATTTCCGAATATAATATTTGAAATCGAATGACGTAATAGCCGAAGTCTCGAATAACAATTTAAGAAGTTGTCGTAAATTTGTGACTGTCATTTGCACTCACCAAATTCTAACAATTTCACAGAGAAACCTTCTTGATTCTTTGTTATAATTGTGATAGCTGTGAATTCCCACTCGCTATTCAATTAATTTAAAAAAAAACTAATGTGTTGAAATGGCGAATACAATACTTTCGAATATATAATGGATCAAATACCATTATTATATTCGAAAGTATTGTCATAGTCATTCGTCATTTCTATACATTAATTATTCGACAATTTGAGTGCTTTTTGCTGCATGGATGGCTGTCACTGTCAAATTATCAGGATTTCTCACACACTCTTTTGAATATCGATGATTTTAGTTATTAGGCACACCACTTACTAGTCCCCAAAATTGATTACTAAACTCTTTTGTCGAAACGGTGAGTGACAATTCGTAAAAATGGCGATTCGCCATATTTTCGAACATTCTATTAATCATACAGCCCTATTATGGCTATCAAATATCAACACGATATTTGATAATAATTGATACGTATCAACAAAATGAATGAATCGGTATTATGGCTATCAACCTATCAACATTTTTGATGAATTGTGAATTGTATTAGATTTAAGATCTATTGTGAATAGTTTTATCGATAAACTTGGTATTACGGTTATCAAAAAATTTGATATTCATCAAATTTTCTATCAACCACAAATTTCTCGTTGATACGTATCAAATATTCGGTGCATCAAATTAAAAAATGTATATTATCCTCGTTTTTATTGTTAAATAACGACTTTAGAGCGAAATGTCTTCGGTAGACATCCCAAATGTACTCAAACCACGAGTAGCAGCGATTTTAAAATTATTTACTCAATAAGGAAACTATCAACTGAGCGTTGGGAATAACTTTTACATTTGCATTGCACAATCAACAGTGTTGTTCGTTCTTTTGATTTGCGAAAAAAACAACTTTTGTTTATAAAAAACAACAATATTATTTAACCAACACTAGTAGTCAGCCATACAACAAAAACCAGCTACAAATCAGAAACGTCAAACGTCAAAACAGAACCCATTCTCAATGAAATTTCGATAAGTGAAAATGAGGTAAAATGTATCAATTGATACTCATAATACCAAACTATCAATGAATTGATAGATCTTATCAAGTATCAACTAATTGATATTTGATAGCCATAATAGGGCTGTTAACCTCATAGCAGTCGTTTTGGTTCTTCGCACGTTCCATCCTAAGCTACTTTTTGAAGATTTATTTTGACACTAAGAAGAGTATACTGGTTATAATATTCATAACCCCAAAAATCCCTTCTCTTTGTGGTCCCTCAAGCTTAGAACACGCACACTCACTATTCGGTGTTAATAGTCTCTGAGATGTCATGCAATGGATACATCTAACGATGGTTTTTATTTACAGTATAGTTCGCTTGCAGATTTATGCATAGTGTCGAAAGTAACCTTTGTGACAAACACGCCATGTAAACTTTTCAGTCAAAAATAGATTTTGAGGTTACTTAATACGTAAGTCTTATTTCCTCTTGTGGATCTTAGATCTCTACTACACGCCATTGAGTACAATATTTGGCAATTTGCCTCGATTCTGTCAATTTACAAAGTACAGTATTATTTATCATTTTGGAAATATTGCACGGTTAGAATTATTTTCATTCAGGGGCGTAGCGAGGGGGGGCGTGGGGGGTGTCGCACCCCCCCACGCTTTTCAAGAGTCGCAAATCAACGATCAATTTTCAAAAATTAGGTCTTAAGTTTGGATTTCCATTAGGTATAGGTTTTTAAACTTGTAAATGTATACAAAAGTCGTCATTTTCAAAGGAAATTGCCGACTGAAAACCTTAAAATTTAGCGAGTTTCCATTCGATTTTAAAAAGGACGAGCGGCATCGGTGAATTTGCCGACAGAAATCCTTAAAATTTATCGAGTTTCGATTCGATTTTAAAAAGGACGGGCATCGGTGAATTTGCCGACTGAAATCCTTAAAATTTAGCGAGTTTCCATTCGATTTTAAAAAGGACGGTCGGCATCGGTCACCCCCCCCCCCCCCCCCCCCCACGGCTCAAACCCTCGCTACGCCCCTGTTTTCATTCTGAATGTTTACCAATATTTTGAAAGCTTACAATGGTTCACGCGGTTTACTTCTGTGCGCTTCATTAAAAGTGAGATTAAGATTAGAGGTGTTTATTAACGCGGCCCGCCAAAGGTACCTACCTAGACCTACATGGACCAGAAGTTATGTCTGAGTGATCTAGTTGGGTAGAAGAAAACCTCTATAATCAATTTAAGATCACAGGGAGCCAATGCCTTGAATTCATTTGCATATAAAATAAAATGTACAGCATTTTTCATTAATACGGCAGTTTGACCGCGGGCTATTTCTCCATAGCTTTGTGACCCGTTGAACTTACGAAATTTATATTACGTTTAGAAGACTCTGCTTACAGAAGCTGTTATCTTTAGTTCTATCACCATGAATTGAATATCCCAATGAATTCTAACTTATTGTTATCCATGAACATTTACTTTCCCATATAAATTTGGATTCGTCTAGAAGTTTTCTTGAATGCAATTTCTGAACTTCTGTCTGTCGTTAAAAGTATAGAATTGCTAAGATTTTCACATTAACCTTAGTAAAGTGAGGCTTTGAAATTGAAACTAAATTAGAAATATCAGCCTTATAAGCCGTTACTTTAAGCAGCGACACACCACCAGGGTCTACTGAAACTTGGTCCATTTATGAAGTCTTTGTTGCTGAATCAAATGTTTAAATCCAAGTCATAATTGAACAAAAAATTATAACAATTTATTACGCGGATTATTCATTCATTTTCGATGGCCCGCTTATAATATATTCAGTTGGTCGCGGGTGTAGGTTACTCAAGTGAACCCTCCATAGCTCTCGATTCTACGCCATTGACTCTAAATCATGAAGTACAATTCCCATACGAGTAGAGAGGAGGTTAGGAACTTGATCTAACCATCTCATCCTGGGACTACCTAGAGGACGCCTGCCTGATGGTACAGATTCCATAGCACGTCTTGGGATTAGATCAACGACATTAACTTCAAAAAATTGCGTTTCGAACAGATATAGTGGGAGGGGTTCTTCTGTATTTGTAGTCGCTGAGGCAATTGAAATAATCACCTCAATTGGGCGTAATATTTCCCCCGGAATGTTTCCCATTCAGCAACTTGATTTACATTTCTGACAAGGGAAACATTTTCATTGAAATTTATTAGTACAATTCAAATGCCTTCGGTAATTTTCAGCTGAATGTGCTTTACTTACAGCAGCAACTTCTTAAAGCCACTCAAACTGAGTTAACTGCTAAAACTACTTCGGAATGACCATTTTGACTTGTTTCCCGCGGTACCTTCTATTACAAAATCTACACTTACACGTTTTATTACTAAAATAAATTAGAGAAGCAAATAAAAGGTGCAACTTCAGCAAACTACTCCACCCTTCAAGCATTTATCACATCATCATGTTGCCATAAAACAACCAAACATCATATTGCCTCCTTGTTAATTTGCCAACAATAATTCCCACCTAATTCTCTGTCAGTTGCCCTTTTTAATTACCCATAATATAACAATGGCACACCTTCAAGTCATAGCCATATGGCTTCTTCTCGCATTTGCGTCTCACCTCAAAGACGATCCACAGCATCCGAACGCCAATTGATGTTTCACGACAAAAACAAAACAGAAAAAACCTCAAAGAGCACTCTACTGCCATTACCACAATACCAGCTGGTGGAGTAATTTCTGTTGTCTGCATCGCTTTTCTCCTGAACAACTGACCTTTCCGCAAGCGCGACATCTGTAAACAGACCAAGACTACGTTGTCGTCTGTGCGGTTTGGTTTTCATCGTCAGCCTTATGTGACTCGAGCGCGATAAAAAGTCACCAACTGCCTCATTGTGCCACAATTCCTGGGAGATGAACTTTGATGTTACATAAATTATCCATCCACTGTGTGTTTGTGTGTTTGGAAGATTTTAGGTTGCCAGAGTCAAGTCTCATTATGCGGGTGCAACCAAGGTGAGGAAACCACTGCCGCCACTGCATTGTGCGCGATTGAAGATAAACTCTGTCGTCGTGATGTGCAGTTTCACTTCTTGTTTCAGGAAGAACAATAACGATGCATCCAGGAAAGAGTTTAGTTTCTCTATGCTAAGGTGTGTCTGGATTATGTCATTAGCGGATGTTTTCTGCCCGATAAACTTTGACTTTGCGATACAAGTAGCCGGTGATTGCATAAGCCAAACCCGAGGATAGTGTGTCATTTAATTGAAATACAAATAGGCTTGTCAAAACCACTAGTGATGAGCTGTTGTGCAATTAAAATTGATCGCCCCCTCCACTTAATCCATCAACGAGTTTCATGAATGAAAATGCAAATTTAATTCACACTTTGCCGCACTCTGAGAATGTAATCAAAGCCAAGAACGACGACGACGACACCAAGAGTTGCACAGACTCACAGATAATTAGAGGTTAATTTCACATTCAGGTCGAGATAGTAGTTAGCGATTGGGCAACACAACAGCCCTTACCCCCACAGGGACTGAGAGAGAGAGAGAGAGGGTGGTATCCCAAATAGATAAATAATTCAATTATTCTGTCACGACTTTACATTGAGAAGCAATTTGCGCCGGTAATTGGTGCAATTATCGCGTTTTCACAATCTAAATTTATTGTGGAATCTTGGAATCTCACTTTATCGGCATTTAATTGTTGTTTCCGAATCTAGATTTTATTTATACACAATTTTTTCTATTACTTTTTTGTGTTGCAGGAAATCACTCTATTGGTCGCTGTTGCAGTGACAATGGTTGTTGGCGCTCCACAACGGGCCGAGGAACCAATAGCCATTATTAGTCAAGAATCGAATATCGAACCAGATGGCTCATATCAGTACAGGTAAGTTGAGTTCATTTTGTAGTTGCATACTCTTAGGCGAGACTGACGAACAGTGACTCAAAACAATTCAATGTGCAGAGCAAAACAAAAGAGTTGGTGTGAGAACTGGATATCATTTACTTGAATAGTTTCTATAGGGAATTTTGAAATTCTAAAAAGCGACACGATTTTGCTGATTGAGCAATTGTTTTGAAGTCTATCATGAGAGAATTAAATTAAATTATTGCATAATGTAGCTCTGTGGGTTCGGAAGGCGGTTGTTCAGAAAATATGATTTGCAGATGAAGAAAAATTGCCTTGAGCTTTTTGTTGAGCCTAAAACTCTGATGTGGACCATTAAAAATAGACGAGGAAGTTATTGGGATTCTATGGGAATCTATGCGTTTTGCGGGCTGTAGATCAGTGAACAGTTTTTTTAATTTGCGAAGTTTCGGACGTGTTTACGTATTTCATCAGGCGGCAAGAAACAGGAAGATTTACATTAAAAAGAGATAGAGCCATAAACAACAAATCAACAAGAGAAAATATTTAACTATTTGAGAGAGAAAAATAAAAGAAACACCATCTGAAGTTCGTCAAGAGATGAACACTTTTGTTAGCTACTGTTAGGTATTATCCGGGGGAACCCCAAATGTGAATAGAACTGTTTCAAAAAAAGGCCACACTTCGACTTCGACTTCGAAATTTTCCAATTTTTTTTAGGTTGTAGGTTCTGATACATTAATAAATTCAAGCCAAGCCACCTCAACTAAGAGGTGTAGTTTTATGGAGGCACTTTGGTAATTTTTTTTTTTTTCATTATTGATCTTAAAATGCTCTATATGTACAACACTGATGGCTATATTGCTTGTAGCTAAGTATAAGACGACCATCTTGTCAATTCAATATTTGGTGCAGTAGTTTGGCCTCATTGAACTACCAATGCTGCAGAATGCTAGGCCTAGCCTAGCCGAGTCCAAATAGTTACCGACTTACTTACTTAGGTGGCGCTACAGTAGTCGGGGGTGAACCTGGGCCTCTCCAGTTAGCACGATCTTTGCCTAAACGCCTCCAGTTTCGCACTCCAAGTTGGTTGAGGTCCCCTTCCACTTGTGCGCGCCACCTAAGGCGAGCTCTTCCTCTACTGTGTTGTCCCTCCGGGTTAGAATTGAAGACCCTACGGGTGGCGTTGGTTTTCACTCGCTCTACATTATCCTGGTTATCTTAGTCGACTGATACGTACTTTTTTGACCAGTTCGATGTCGCTGTATAGGTCGTAGAATTCGCTGATAAATTTCCTCCTACAAAGCCCGTCAACGAAAATGGGACCGAAAACCACTCGAAGAATTTTGCGTTCGAAACGACCAAGGATATACACCGCGACGTGTACAATGTACATGCCTGAATTTAAACTTAAGCAGTAACGGCGTAACATCTTTCTATTAAATACATTTCAAAGTTCTTAAACTTAAAAAAAAAAACTATACAAGCCAATTTTAACTTATGAACCGTCCTCGTAATTAATCATCACTGCGTGGGAGTCTGCTAAAAATATATTCAATTATGCATAACCGCTGGAATGAGAATGTCTAAGTCCGCCGGTGAAGCGCTACCTTATAAGCTCTAGATCCCTATTATTTACTCGTATAGTTTAATGCTTATTTTTGTTTGCAAAAGCTAGCTATCCTCCCATTTGTGATCGATTTTTCGCCTTAACTATCTGTCTTTTCAACAATTAAGAATGCTAATTGATGTAAGACGATATATTTATCGATGAAGAGTCTCTAACTGAGACCCTGTAGCCTTTCACCATCTGCGATCATGACGTTGCCATCCACCTATCCAGACCAAGAGATCTAGTATTCGCAATGGTTTGGTCTTTGAAACCGGTAATAAACTACTCGATGGTATTTCTGCAATCAATGGTATATTCTGTTTTGTCTACACTGATCCATCATATGGTGCGTATCATTTAGTCCTGGAATTTTTAAAGACTCAAACGTTCACCCCAAAAATAACTGATCTGTGCTAAGGTCAAGGATTAATTGTATGGCAGAAGTCTGAATAATTGACAATCAATAAGTCTCATTAATGGCGGGTTAAGGTTATTAAACCACTTTGTTCAGATAAATTGTCGTCATATGTGTTTGACCTTCAGTCAAATAATTTACAGGACTCCTTAGTCAAATGCTATCTACAATAAGCTCTCGGTAATAAACTGTCCTTCCAGACACGTCATATTATGTTACATAATGTCAATGAATTTCCAATCGAACAATAATTCAATCGTGCACTCTCCCACTCACCAAATTTGTGCCACTTTTCATGCACAAAACCACAAAAATTATAACCAATTTGTAAAGATCACCAAATCTATTCCAATGAATTAACATTTCTACAGCTGCTAGGCCACCGAAATACCTGAAAGTGACACCAAATCAAACACCATCGCACAACAACTGCATTTCTCACGCAAAATACCATTTTCAAGTTCATTTATAGTCTATAGCGGACCCAATTCATTAGTAAAGCAAATATTGGTATCTACCACATTGATAAAATTTATACGGATATGCTAATAACTATATATGGCAGTGACCTTCTAAACCGACTAGCAAATGTCTTCACAGTGGGGGGAAAACTTTTCAAGCAATTTCTTCTTCTTCTAAGATCCGCTCTACGCTCTAATCAAACCTTTGGTCATGAGTAAAAGTGTTAACAACAAGAAAAATGTAGTCTATTGACGACATAAGACAAGATTACCACTCAACCAGTTCTCAAATACATAATTCGAAATTTCTTCTTTCATTTCAGCTATGAGACAGCAAATGGCATTAAAGGCCAAGAGACCGGTACCCTCAAGAAATCATCTTCTCCCGACACCAGCGATGTCATTATAGCACAGGGTGCCGTATCGTATACCTCTCCCGAAGGCAATCTCATCTCACTGTCCTATACAGCTGATGATGAGAATGGTTTCGTGCCATCGGGTGATCATTTGCCCACACCACCACCAATCCCACCAGCAATCCAAAAGGCTTTGGACTACTTGCTTAGCTTGCCGCCACAAAAGAACTAAGTCCGTCGATTTAGGATGTTAATGATGACATTTGAAGAAACAAATTTCCGATGATGCTATATGGCTGCCCAAACTATACAGAAAACAAAAATGCATCTTATTATTATATTGCTGCTATCAGACAACTATCACACAAACACGAAACAATACACACAACACTAAGAAATACGTACACAAGAAGACATGCTGTTATACAAAATAAAAAAAAAATTCTTACACCATATACATACGCTACGCACTGACTGAACGAACCAGGAATACGTAAATGTTGCAAAACAAAAAAAAACATATAATCATCGAACCACTCTTTATTTTTTTCACTACTTTTTGTTATTTGTTTATAAATATCTTAATCTATTCTATCTCTGATCTTAAAAATATATTAGTAATATTTTTTATATAGCAAATGCGATACGAAATTGTTTTCTTCTTCACTAACCTCAAAACTATTATGTAGTCGATATTCTTTTTTTAGGTTATTTCTGAATGATACTCAAGTTGTAATTGTAATATTGTTTTCTTTTGTATATTTGTAATTGTTTTGTTTCTGTCTCTTTCTGTCTCTTGCCTCTTTGACAATTTTAGTCGCTGATCGATTTTGGCATTATATGTGATATCGCAATGAAAAAAAAAAATATTAAAAAAATGTTAAGACATGTAAAATATATATATAAATATGAGTACCTACTTTAAGATGCAATAAAGAATTTATGATTCTTTGAAAAAAAAAGATGTCTTGTTGTATTGCTTTATATTGTTCTGATTAGCAAGTTGTTGTACCAGTTTGGGGAATAAATTTACATTTTAATTTTGGGGCTTAATGAAAGTGGCATACAGCTTGAAGCTGTTCCATATTAGATAGCTGATCTTTAGAATGAATTTTCTTGACGTGTATTGAATAAAAAATTCGCGAATGTCTCCTACAATGCCCATAGAAGTATGCGATTTTGAAATAGCATCGAAGTGACAATTATGGTGGCAATGACATTTCTGGTATCGATAAATGTGTCGAGTATTTTCGAAGCTAAAGTGAATAGGGTATTTTATTTCTTTAAAACTGGTTTCCCTTGTCATCATTTTTATGGACTTCATTTTATATTCCCAAATTAATGATAAAATAATTAGCTTCGATATAATATATTTGCGATAAAATTAATGTCAGACGAGTGATATTTAAATAGTCCAGAATATTCCACAATTAGAGTAACGGATTGGATTCACACTAATTCGATTATAGGAATTGAACAAACCTAGCAATTAATATCTTGTCGCTCTCTTGTCGTTATTGGCTGAACTTTTTAGTTGCCAATGTTAGCTTAGCAACAATGAGAAAAAGCAAATAATAATATTGTGAGAACAAACTATTAAACCAATCTACTGGACTTGTTCATATAAATTAAAATATTCAATGTTATCCAAATTGGTTTCAAAATTATCGTAATCATCGAAAATGACAGGAAGAGAAAATTATCGAAATAAAAAAATAACGAGTTATTTTGTTCAAATGCTCTAAAGAACTCTGGACTGCGTGTCAATTGTAAAAGGTTGACTTCATTAACTGCATTTGCAATAACTTTTCTAAAATATGTAATAGTTTAATTTATTTTGCTGTCAAATTGATTAGCCAAATTTATTAGAATAAGCCGAACAACATATAAGAGAACATTTTCTGACATACATATGTGGGCTCAATGTGGGCTCAATGTGGTTAGTGTGTTGGTGCTTGGCTCTGATTCATAAAAATTGACAATTGCCACAGGTGACAGATGACAATTTGTAAACTGACAATTGGACAATTTTTAAAATTTCTATAATCTTAAATATTTTAAATACTATATTTTATAAATTCAGAATTTTTGAAGGGAAACAACGAGAAAACCCAACATTTAAAAAAAGCAGAAAGTCAAATAAAATATTTCTATCACGTCACAATTTTATGATATATCAATATTTATTTTCTTACTTTTTTAACAATTTTTATATTTAAATTCATTTATTTTGGACTAAAATTCTTCACTTTTTTCGTTTTTCGATGGTACTTTGTGTTTGGGGTTTCCGTAATTAATAACCAACAGTAGTCTGCCATCATCGCGGAGTTCCATTGTCCTTGATATGGTTTTTCAATGACAGCTATATCTTGGTGGAGTCGCTCTCCGTGTTCATCACTCATAGCTGCCCATACTTTCGGGGAACAAACTAAATGCGAGTGCAGAAAATATTTTTTTCAAGGACATGTTGTATTTCATTTTATAAAAAGCTAGCAACATTTTGTCAACAAGGTCAACATATTGCGGGGATTTCTGATTCCCTAAAAAGTTTTCAGTGACTGCAACAAACGATGTTCAGGCTTCCTTTTCTACATCATTTAAGTATGAAATGAATTCGGGATCTTTTATTGTCAGGAAAAGAAGACTAAGCCTTTTTTAAGCCTTATTATAACACGCGCACAATTAGAAATATTTGGCAACGAACGCCTGCGATTATCCCTCAGGAAAGCTTTGAAAGAGTTGAAGAGAGGACATGGGCAGAGACAAGTGGAGCCCAAATACGTCTTGTCATCGACTGCAATATTTGAAGGCTATTTAAAGTTTTCAGCGCCATTGACTATATTATTTATTTATTTGATGGTCTTAAGTCCTTCATTTGCAGAAAAGACGGAGTGAGCTTTCACCGCAACTTCAGCAGCTGATCCTTTTGCTTTTTGCAATTTTTCATCGATCCCATTCAAAATATTTAAAATATCTCCAATCAATTACACAGAATACCTATAGGCCTAAAATGTACATCTACCCTTAAATAAGTTTAAAAATATGAATTTTTCGGAATTCAAATATTCTACCAGTTTTAGACGTAACGTAGGTAAGGAAAATAATATTTTCGGGGTAATAGGAGTGAGTGTGCCTACGAAATGTACTACATACTTTTTACGATATTTTTTTGTTGTTGACTAGTGTAATTAGACAATTTTGTATAATTGTCGTAAAATAGACGACAACTGTCAACTTTTGGTTTCATAAAAGAATTGTCACGAATTTTTCGAGAATCGTCATGAGATTTCTGACAAATTTGTACTGACAATTTTTTTCATGGGACGAATAAAATTTTACAATTTACAATTTTGTCAGTATGTAATTGACAATTCCGACAGACGTTTGTGTTTCGCGGTCAAGTATTGATATTGAAGTGACAAGTATGATTTAAAATGTTAAAAATTATTATTTCATCAAGCGGAAGTGATGAAAAATCTCAAATCTAATTTCCTGGTGTACGCACTCGACATTTTAAAGAAAGATTCAATACTAATATTTTATTGCATTAAGGGACGTTTGCAGATACCTACGACTCATACCAATTTAAGTTCTACCTACTTTAATCCTTATGGGCTACTTTTTGTAAGGCTGAATACCTTTCACATAAGAATTTATGTGGAACTTAAATCTCTATGAGTCGTATCAGCAAACGGCCCTAAGTGATTTGAAATTTAAGAAAAAATTTCATGTCCGGAAAACAGCACCGAAGTATCTATATTTTGTTATGTTTTGGTGAACATCTAGAGCGTACCGCAAAAAGCAATCACTCTCTTAATAAGACCCACGACAAATTTGTCAAAATATGTATAACTATGAAAAAATTGCCAGGGCAAATTTGTCATAATATGACAATGAGAAAATAGTCATGACAAATTTGTCGTTGTATGTAACTGACAATTATGTCACCCTGTTAACCCCTGTCTGATTGGTTACGAGTTTATGAATATTGAAAAATTGGCCCTAAATAGCGTTCGAACATTAGAGAGAAGCCGTGCAAATTATGCAATTAGAGACCCAATAAGCCACTGCAAATTCCACTCATAACACGTTCCCAAATTCGATTTGCATTTCGTTCGCTTTGAGTTTCCCGTAAGAGTATTTCATACCAGCAAGTTCATCATACTCTGCGGAACTCGAAATGACCGAAATGCGAATGTCATTTAAAGCAACGTGGAAGAACAAAATGCGAACTTCTAGCTTAGGAAGCTTATGCCAATGCAAAGAGGAATGTTATACTAACTATCCAGCAAACGATTTACAAATTTACGGGGGCTAATAATACAAGCTCATAGGAGAAGAATGTGCCTCAGTTTTTATATTTGTAACGTATAGGCATTTTTAATGATGGAATTGGTTTTATGAATTCAAGATTTAAATATGTGCTTTGGAAATTTCTAAAACGCCATCATAACTTATTACTCGGTGTCGTTGCTCATTACTTTCTAATTTTTTTCATTTGAAGTTATTTTGTGATGAGAAGACGAGAGAGATTGCGATCAACAATGCCGTTTATTTGTTCCAAATTGTGCAAATTCAGAAAAAATTGTTCAAAAATATGTATACGCCATGATGTTTAAATAGTTTATGCCTGATTGCGATTTACTGGTCATAAATACATAGTCCCCTTGGGGATTGAATTTTGGCAAGTACTGATATGTATAATGTATTTATTTATGTATTAAATTAATTTAACCAAGTTTGTAGTCAATAGAAAAATTAAGTAATATTTTCAATTAAATTAAATTTCCTTTAATATAAATGGATAAACTTTTAGCGTTGAATTTTGAAGAATTACTTCTTATGGTCATTTCCTGATACTTAATGACAATTAAAGCTCTACATAAATGCTTTATATGCAACTTTTTCAATTTTTCAGAGAAATTCTATTAACCAAGTCGAAAATTCCTTTTTTTTCTACAAATCATTGCTTTTTCCCTTCGTATTTTTTTTTGACTCCTCATCACTGAGGTATATTTCTACTACCACAAAATGTTGAATTCAAAAATTGGTGAGAAAGCTTGACTTGAAAAAAGTGAAAAAAACCTAAATTACAACAATTGTTGTGAAATACGTTTTATTAGATTAGATGAGGGAGGTGACAACATGTTACCATATCACTGCGGCCCAAAATGGGTCTATTGTAATCTGACGTCTTATTTATAGTTTCTAAAGTGCTTTGATTCCGAAATCGGTGGACCTTAAAATTATTTTCAGACGCAGTATGAAGATCCGTTCAGATTCGTGTAGCCTTTGCACACCCAAAATTGCAGTCGTTTTCGAATTTATTTATCTTAATCAATAAATACACTAGAACTTTATTTATTCTACATGCTGATGTGTAGATATAACTGCTCCTTTCAAATTGTATTCACCATTTAGATTTCAAGACTAAATTTAGAAAAAAAAATTGTTAACAACTTGCAGCTGGACGTACAGTTGTTTTCAGACCCATTAAATGTATAATCACAAATAAATCGGCTTAAAATTAATTGTCATCTGGTTTTCGAAAATTTGTTTGTCCCATTCATTAAAAACTGAATTAATATACAATTAATTCCATTACTCAGAGTGGCCGTATTTTACAAAACAAAGGACCTTAACAGCAAACTGCATTTACATAAGAACGAATTTCAACTTTTTTGTATTTATTAAAATATTTTTCTCTTGTTCTTATTTTTAAGTTTTAAATACAGTAAATTTTATATTTATCTCAGACAATATTTTTTTTGTTGCATCGTCTGTAGAATAAATTAATATTTAAATATCCAGCTACCGCGTATTTGAATTTATGTTTCGCTAATAACTCAAATATTTTCCTAATTTGAATCATTAAATTGATTAGGTAATAACCTTAATTTAGCAGCAAAATCTTAATAAATAAATATTCAATTGGATTGTTAACACATTAACAATTGTCTTCCATGAATGAATCGGTCTATTCCCATAAACTGGTTTCCACCTGGCTTACCTACTTGAAGAACATTTTTCGAATAAACCAAATTTGCTACACATTATAGACTTGGCGCCCCTTCGATCAAGTCAGCGAACATATAACAAAAAAGTAAACATTCTTATCATATCTCACCACGAAATTTCACATCAAGTTTCTAGTATATTAATTATATCTAAGCCGACTCTCCACTCCAATTTGGTCAACACACAATACAATAATTGGTAGCACAGATCGGCAGTTGGTGGCTCTGCGTCATTTTTGAATATAAAGATAAAGACGACCTTGAAAAGCCAAAATAAAAATTTAACTTGAAACAAAAAATTCAAAGCAAAAAAAAAACGATGCAGGAGAATATCAAGCGAGATCTAGCTAAACACAAAAACTGGAATTCTCTAGAAGGGGGTTGCTGTAGAATTGGTAGGTATGTTTATTTGTTTTTGTTTGCTTGTCAAATGCTGCATAACACTATAAAATCAACGTGAACTCATCCGAGGATAAGCATTAGTGAAACGTCTTTATAGTGTGTAGAACTTAAATATAGCCCGCGACAAGATGAAAACCGTTCTGATTTTTTGCTTAGCCTGCATTGCAGTGGTAGCTGCTGACAACATTGATGATGATCCAATTTTGACACTGGAATCGAATGTGGAGCATACCGGAAAGTTCCATTACCAGTAAGCAAAATGAGTTTTGAAATTTGGTGAAAGTTTTAAGTGTTGACTGTGTGATTATGTTCGTAGTTTTGAAACTGGAAAGGGAGCTAAGGCCACCCAAGACGGATACCTAAAGACCATTGACCCCGAACACGAAGGTGAGGCTATTGAGGGCCAATTCTCGTATGCCGGTGATGATGGTAATGAGTATGCCATTTCTTATACTGCCGATGAAAATGGATACCAACCACATGGAGCTCATATTCCAACCCCACCACCAGTGCCAGAGGCCATCCAACGTGCCCTCAAATACATCGAAGAACATCCCTATGTCGAGCCAGAGAAGAAACATTGATTTGTCAAAATGTGATAATATTGATTTACTGCCGAACTGTGAATGTTAAATGTTGTTAAGTACTTATTTTGTTGTGAATTAAAAAAAAATTGTTCCAAAATTGTGTGACTAATTTTAACAAGGACAATTTTTGATACCATGGAAAACGTTTGGAATGATCGGGAGATCCATTTGAATGATAAAGTTTGACAGCTCTCTTTTAACAACTGTCATTTCATTTCCACTTATGTCAATTATTGGTAAAATATCGTTTGTCAGTTCATTGACAAGTGTGTTTGTCAATTCATTAAATGCTATTTCCTCTTGCGCTCCCAATTTGGAATTGTCATCTCACTGTCAATTGTGAAATGGTGTGGCACGTGAATAAATACATCTATAGGTATCTACATAAAAAAAAACATTTTAGTTGGAGACGGAATAAAATAGAGCTCTTTTAAGAGTTTATCTTTAACCACTTTATTAATCTTAAAGTAGACTTTATTTATAAAGGGCCTTACCAATAATCATTTTTAGTCTTTAACTTAAATATTTTGACGGTCACAATGGATAATTTTATATGGAAATTTTCGCCATTGTGACTTCGTAAAAGTTAGCCTGGACACTAAAAATGATTATTAGTACCGCGGAATGACAATAAGGGAATTATTGTAAAAGACTCAAAGAAAATGTGTCTCCCTACGCCTTTGACCAACAAAATTAAATCAATTAGTTTGTGGTTTGTTGGTCGAATCTGAGTTGGAGCTGCAGGCAGAAGACGAAGAAAGCCGAAAATTTTCAAAATACCCAAATTGAAAAGTGCTAAATACGTATAAAATGAATAGAAACCATCATTCATCAAAAAAAGGCATATTCATGCGAAAAGGGGTGGGACCTGTAAAAATATTGGCCCATCTTGTTATTTTGTTTCTATTTATTGGCAATCAAGGCGCCAATTAATTTTCAGTATCAATTAAAGCCAAAGTGACAGTTTTTGTTTGACAATTCAGCTATTTACACTTGTCCCGTTGAATTTGTTTGGTAGTTACTGACAAGCGCTATAAGCCAATTCATTGGCAAGCATTTTTTCGCTATTTCCACTTGCCAATGTTCTAATTGGCATAAAAACACATCAATTTTCAATTTCAAAACAACAAGTGGAAACCTTGCATAAGTTCGCAAGCGAGTTTTTCCTCTACATCGGGGTCTGAAATCCTTGTGTACCTATTACTCACCTTGGCAATATATCGTAACCTGAATCAGTCTTACTTTGTAAAAAGACACTATGGTTGAAACAATAGCCACAAAACTAACTCAGACTCCTTAAAGTAATTCTGAAAGTCGATGAATTCTGACAGTCCATCATGATTCGATAATTCCCGCTCATGTTCATGTTAATATCGATCCTAAAGATCAATCTTAAGGTTTATTACTCTCTCCATTTATTGGTAGAATTCATTTAATTTTTCCCAGTTCAATGCTGCTGGTCAATGTAATTTCGTGAAAGCTCTATAAAGAAAAATACTGAGCAGTTCGCCAATTCAGATTATATTGAGTTCAAATTAGACCTTGTTTGAAGATGGAATCAGCAGCTCATAGAAACTTATTAACTAACCAACTTACGAGTACTTTAGAGACACCTATAGACTCACAGTAACTTAGATTTACATCCTGATACGCAATGAAAAACAAAGGCCCGATCACAAAGGACGTCGAACTTCAAAACAAGTGATTGGAAAATAGAGCCTTAGAGTTTTGTAACACCAATCGCTTTATTTTAATGCAACTTCAAAACTATTTTCCACATGCGACAAGAAAGTGGCCGGACTAGATGACATACCGATTATGCCAGTCAAAGTGTTCAGATATCGGAACTTTTTATATTGCCTTGAATGGCGTCTTCCCTCAACCCTGGAAATCCAACATCAGCAGTGGCTACCAAAAAAGTTATCCATTTTCATCATCATAGACATTTTCAAAAGTTCCATCTGTCCTTTACAAGGGCCATGGGTGTAGGATGGGTAAGTCACAGGTCACGATCTTCCGCCACCGACTCTAAGGCCCCAGTTATACCAATACGTAAAACACAGCAAAAAAAAATTGGTTTGCTTTTTTAGAGCACTTAAACTTAATGGTTGAACTCAATCTTGGTCTTAAAATGTTGCTTTTGAATTAAAAGTTAAAAAAAAAAATAAATAACCCTAGGCATAGCTTCTCACAACCATTCGTTTGTGGACCTATACAATTTTATGCCGAGTCCGAACGGCTGAATTGAGAAGCTTTTTCAGGACAGTTATACTCTCGGATGTTTGTCAGACGTTCGCGAGAGGTGGCACTACTGCGCCTATAATTTTTTTTATAAAGTTAGTTCATCAAAAAAAAATAAGCTATTGATTTCTTAATTTTCTAGAAAACGAATTTACTAATTTTTCCGTACGAAAAACTTTTTCTTATTAACTTTTCAGTTAATTCCACGACATGTTCCACTGAATTCTCATAAAATGCTGGGGTTAAATGTTTCAGTTTTGTTCTGTTTCGTGTTTCTACGGAAGGACTTTTCCGATGGCTATAACTGAGGCCTTAATCATCAGTTGCCATATCCCCACGTAGAGATGTCGAACTTGATTCAACCAGACCATGGCTACCTGATGGCACAGATTTCACAGCATATCTTGAGAACCAAATTGGAAGCATGAGTGACATGCGGTGACAAACCACAGACGCATGGATGTTTCTATAGTTGCTCGATATTGAGTACCTTTCTTCCCGTTGCACGACTATTCAATCAGAAAAATGTGCGGACCTAGTAATCTAGTCTAAAGCTAATTACGCAGCTCGAGCAAAACTAAATTTTAGCTGCTCTCCAATTTTTTTTAGCTAAATCCCTAGCTAAATTTTGACACGGAGTGCATTGTGGATATAAGTGTCACTGAAAGCAGCTGTTCGTTGAAAATAACTTCCTTCAAAAATTCATCGGCGCGAAAAAGTTTTATATATTCATTGCGCTTTCTTGTTTCCATGTCTGCTATTCTTTGATCTCAAATTTTTCACTTTCAAAGGATTCCTCATCGAGGTATTCATTGAAAAAACTGAATCTTATTTATTTTTCCGTAACAGAAGAGAATCCGACAGATCTGTCAAAATTTAGCAAGCTAATTTTATCGCAGTATCATGGATGTTTCCATCCGAACCCCTACTTGCGTCCGTGTGAAGTGCTGCGTAGGAGAGTGGTGCATACACGTTTTGCAGATTTATACTATCCACGCCAAAGGCGCCTCGCCTTGCTAGTTGGTCTGCTGCACAGTTCTCTGGGATGTCACAGTGACCAGGATTCAGGAACCCCAGCAGAGGGTGAGATTGTAATGTCCAGCTATCTCTTTAAGAAATACGCGGCAATCTTCCACCGCCTTAGATATTATTTCGCTGGATATTAGGGATATTAGGGATTTGATTGCAGCCTGGCTATCAATGTATATGACGGTATCCCTTTGTGATACTGAATTAATGGACAGCCATGCTGTGGCTTGACGAATAGCTGTAATTTCGGCTTGGAAGACACTGCAGTGTTTCGGTAGACAGAACGAGAAACCCAGATTCAATTCTTCTGAAAAGACTCCGGCGCCCACTCCCTCTAGGTAGTGACAGGGATTTGTGTAGGACATTTTGTGAATCCCATTGGTTTCTGTCCGGTATTTAAGCAGCATACCGCTTGGCTAAATGGATTTGCTTAAATTTAGCTCAGCTAAATTTTGGAGAGAATTTTGTATAGGAGCTAAAAAAAATTAGTTCGAGCAGCGTACTAAGCTTAAGAAAACCTGAAGCGTCAACTGATGATGACATGTAACCCGACTTCGGTAACTTAACAGTTACTTCCCTACAGGCCTAATTTTACTCTCTCAAAAGTATAAAAGTATGTACATACAAAATGAACGCCATCAAATAGCAGCGAGCTGTCAGAATCTGTATTTTCCTTGTTTGGTCTTTGTTTTTCTATTTTACAGAAACTTTCAGCTTTTTAAAGTTAAGTTAGTTAAGGACATCGTACCTACTTATTTGAGTTTTTCTTAGATCCGCACACAGAACAGACGGATTGTCTATATTTTGAACCAAAAATCTTTACTTACCAGACCCATCTGTCCACTATATTCCCTAGTTAACATTTGGCTGTGAAAAAGTTGTATTTTTAAGTAAGCGACTCTAGGGCCTTAATCCAAGCTTCTCAGAACTTTTTATTTTGTTTTTGGGGGACAAAATCATTAGTTTATAACGCAAATTCAAATGCCATTTTTCTTTCTGTGAGCAATTATTTGTGGTCAAAACTGAAACTTATCGGCCGCTCCGTCGACAAAATCTTATCTCACTCAACACTTCCGCATAATACTAAAATCAATTAGCAGTTAAATATTTGATTCTGTTTCTGTACTTATTTGAACGGTCATTTCTTGCTGTTCATTTCGGCAGAAATGCGCATCACATTTCAACGTAGACGTCATATTTACCAAGAAACCAAGTGCCAATAAAAACAAAAGCCCCCCCAAAAAATCACAAAATTTACGAGTGAACAAACTGACTTCATTGACAGACCAGCTTGGACATAAACGCGCTTAAGGCTGGATTGCCTCGACATTTCATTCAGTAAAAATTGGTAAATTATTGTGTTTACACCCACAGTATGCCTACAATTATTATTGCAAGCCATAAATCAATCATTTTTGGTTGCGAACACCTCCAGTGTCAAACGTGAAGATGCTGTGATAATCACAAATATTTGTTCATCCAAGTTCATCAAGGTAATAACTATATTTACCTGTTGTTCGGGAATACCAATTGACCAACAAAAATATTGAGTGCTTGTCCGAATCATTGAATCATCTATGTAATGTATTTGTATGCTGATTGAAGGCAATTTGGGATCGGACTTCGACATATTATGCAAAGCGGGAGGATATCCATGGGAAAAATAGGTTCTCCAGTACAAATCGTAGGGTTAGCGACCTCACCGGCCAGAAAACAAAAGTCTATTGTTTGCCGAAAGAGAAGAAACTGTTAGAACGATGACACACGTACGAGTTTATTGAATCATAATGTTCATAATTGAATCGTGAGCCGAATTAATACCTACTTACATATGAGGAGATGCCTGAGAAGAAGTGGCAAAACAATTTTGACGAGAAATCTGTTAGGTAATAGGTCTCATTCTCATACAGAATTTAGTGCAATGTGGCCAATGGTTTTGGCGTTAGCACATTTTGGCTATATCTGCAATTTGTTGCGCACACGTGCTAATTAATTCACTGAAATTGGCAGAGGCTGGAGATTATTACTTCTCGTTGTTGTATTGTTCGCATCTGTATCTGTTATTTGATCAATCAGTTATAGGCATCTCACATCGTTCTTATAGTCACATCATGATGCTAGCGATGAAAGTGAATTTTTGTACATATTTCCAGTGGAATAGTGGCGGTTTACATAGCCTATTAACGGGTTCTAAAAAACGATGCGATTCTTAGTAGAAAATGCTGAATTTTATTTAAAACCATTTATTGAATGTGCTGCGAACACAAAACAATGTTTAATATTAATAATCAGAAAATATGATTGCGTCAATTATTTAGGTAACTTTTTTTAGGAAAAGGTTTTTAGGAAAACACAAATTTTCAAAAAAAAAAAAAAAAAAATTAGTAAAACTAAAAAATTGCAATTAAAATAGTAAAGTAACCAAATTTGCTATTTAAATATTGTAAATACATAGATGGTTTTACAAATCGGATAGTAAAGCCTTTACAATTTCTTTCTGTGTGTGGGGGAACCGCTTTTCCTGCATTGTGACATCAGAATCGAAGCTTTCCAGACAAAAGAATTCGGGATACAGTTTAAAATATTGAAATTCTTCACAAAATGGATACAACCAAGTTGGCGTTGAGGGACCTATCCATAAAATTTAAAATTTTACAATTGAAAATAGTAAAAAAATAAGCGAAATTTACTATTACAGTAAAACCTGTCAAGTTGGCCACCCTTGTAAGTTGGCCACCTGCCGAAGTTGGCCAGTATATAGTAGCACCAAGAAAATTTCATACAAATATTCGACCAAATACCTCCGAATGTTGGCCACCTGTCTATCTTGGAACTTGGCCACAAATTTATATATTTCAGTTCAACTTTCGTACTAAATAACCTGCAAAAGTTGGCCTGGCGTTCGAACTTTTTCGTCTGGGTGTTTAAAAATGCACAGAACAAAATGGCCGCGCTCAATACGCGTTTGCCTAGCTAGTCAAGAGCTTGTGATTGGTCGATTTGCCTGCAAATCTAGGCAAGTTTCGTGTGTAAGGCAAGATTTTCTGCCTATGTTCTATGATAAACTGTCACCTGAATATTTAGGCGCCAAAGCACATTGAACGCGGCCAATGTAACGAAAGATTCGTTCGTGTTAAATCTTGTTGGGATAGATTTGACTGAATTTCTGCAGTTTGTGAATAACTTCTGTATTCCTCTGCCTTTCGTGGAAAATCAGGAAACAGCTAAATTTTTATAAATTATGTAATACTTTTCGTGCTGTCTTTTTTTTAAAACTGTTTCTTTTGGGGTTTTTTTTTGTTTTTAATAATGGTTTTAATAAACTAATAAAATGGATAAAAAAATGGATTAAAAAAAAAATAGGTACCTACCCTTATAAGTTGGCCAAAAATTTCTGCACCACAGGTGGCCAACTTACGCAGGTTTTACTGTATATTGTAATGTCTATACCTAGTTACAATTAAAATTTGTAAATTTTACGCAGAAAATTGTGAATATTACAATTTTTTTCTGTGAGTGTAAGAGGGTCTTCGAATCCCAGCTCCTAGATTCGAAAAGAAAAGAAAGACCGAACCACCGTGTCTCAGGCAGAGACTCTTCACGGGTCGGGATCCCGATAAGTAAGTACATAAGTATCATTTAGTAGGTATCACTTTAAAGTTTTTGAAACTCAGAGATGGAGAGAAAAGAAAAGGGATAAAGCAAAGATTTGAGTTGAAAAAAAAGAAGCCTCGTCTATGTGCATTTTTTTTAATCTTTATATATCATAGGACACTGGAGATATTGAGGTAGGTAAAAAGGACCTTCTATAGTTAACTGTGCTCCCGAAAGTAGGGGTGGGATTCTTTAAAATACGAAACGAAAACCGGTTTCGAGACTGCCATTGTCGAAACGATATCGCTCGATCGTTTACATTTTACGTGATTGGTCCCAGGTTTCAGGACAAACGGTGTGCAGAAGTTGCAGCACGTGTGCTCCCAGAATTGAGAAACCTTGAAAATGATAAAATATGAAATTTTCAGCCCACGTTTTTCAACAAACCGATTTTAAATAAACAGAAAGCAACAAACACAAATTCGCTAATTTTCAACTCTTTTATCTGATTTTATTTTGACTTTAACCAAACAATTTTTTTCCAATATGATATTATATTGTGCCTAGAAGCAGTGCAGTGCAGACAAAAAACACCAAGTCCTGCTTAAAAAAAAAATTGTAGGTGCAACAGGTTTGTGTAGGCGTAGCTTCTCCCAACACAACCATTCTTTTGTGTACGTTTTTTTTTATTTCTGGGTCGAATTGAAAGGGACCCACAATTTTACTTCGAGTCCGAGCGGCTATAGAAAAGCTTGTCATTCAGGACAGTTTTCTGTCGAATATTTATCAGACGTTCGCGAAAATACACCCTTTAGAAACATGTGCCCAAATCCATGGCATGCGTTCCATCAAACTATGTCCAATTGCAACTACGACTTCGAATTATAGAGTATTTGTACCACAATTAATTTAAGTCCCAGTCTGTGCAGAATTTGATACCAATTATGACTCGTGATGGAATTCCATTATAGAGGGCCACTCCACAAGGGGCCACTTCATAACTCTATTGAAAGCCCAAAATTGAATCCTCATCTACCCTACGGGCAGATTGCTTTGATCTACTTATTCAATTCCACGCAGTCGTAATAAATTATTATTCCACCGCATGTTCGATTATAAATCGCTATTGATGCAACAATACAAATTGACCTATGTCCGCCCGCCTCAATAATTTAGATAATGCAACTTCATCTCCCGTGAAGAGACTTTTACTACCTGAGATCGTGATATTTGAAAAACTCAACAAATACTACAAAACCACCCAAAACGATCTGTCCGCTGTTATTGGTTTCTCATCAATCATTGCCGTTAAGGGCACTTCCTTTCCAAATTAAGTAACATAATCCCCATTTTGCGCACTCATCACTACCACTCGCAATTGCGAAAATCTAATACACATTTGATAGTCGACACCGAACCGAACCCAACCCTCTGTGCGATTCAGCTTCGCTTTTGTTTCTTGTTTTTTTTTTTTTCGATTATTGTTTCTCCCTCCGATCGCACTGTATTCGCGCACTTCAATCCGAGAAATGTGTGATTTTTTTTTCCATTACCGGCCGTGCGCACGTACTCATAACTATATGTATGCGAAATGAACAAACAAAATCATCTTCATGCGAATCTGCGAAGCAAATAAGAACACCGATCGGTGGTAGTGGTAGTTGTCAAATTGAGGTACGAGCCCTCCTATAAATAGACTGTCCACCTGACGAACCGATATCAGTTGCGAATCACTATCACAGCAAGAAAGGATTACCATATACTCTTCTTCAGCCATCAACCAACATAAATATGTTCAGGACAGGAATTCGTATCTTTGGAATGTGCGCCCTCGTTGCGGTGGTGTGCGCTCGGCCACAAGCTCAGGACTATGCATCGACGACCACAACCCCAGCTTCGATCGTCAAGCAGGTGGACATCAGCAACCCCGATGGCAGCTATAACAACAGGTGCAGCTAGTGTAACCGATAACCAAATTCATTTCTATAACAATCCTTTTCTTGTGTCCTAGTTACGAAACATCAAACGGCATCAAGGTGGAGAACGTTGGATACATGAAGTCCATCATTGTGCCATCGACTGTTGATGACAACGGCAAGACTCTGGAAGAGGAACACGAAGAACTCATTTTGGTGCAAAGCGGCTCGTACACATACTCAGATCCAGATGGCAACATCATCACCCTCAGATATATCGCCGATGAGAATGGATTTCAGCCCGAGGGAGATCATCTTCCAGTTGCCCCCGAGGCAGTGACACCAGAATCAAAGCATTAAAAGTGCCTTTAACCTACTTTTCGATTCATTTTACCACACACACACATTCTCAGTTAGTCATGCCAAAACTTAAAAATCATTTAGTCATTATCAAAAGCGAAAAAAAAAATATTTGTTGTTACGTAATTAAGTTGTACAGAGATGAGGAAAACCCGAATTAAATAAAAATGATTAAGTCAATACGAAAAAAAAGATACTCTGCTTGTAGCTTTTTTTGAACTTAGCGTCAAGTGCCGCTAGGAAGGCGGCCGGCACTCCTCTAGGCATATCTAGGTATCTTCAAAGTTTGTGGTTTGTATCAGCACTTTGATGGCGATACGTGCGGTGTGCATCAGCTTTGTGACAACAATATGAAGTTTCATTCAGAATAGTTTTGCTGTGTACATGCGTACCTAATGTGCGCAAGCGCACATTTGTGGTTTTGTTATCTCATATACTCGGGCTGACCATGAATTTGATTCAATATTATTTGTTGGCAGACATTTTTGTTGACTGTATAGTGTATGTCGTAAAGCAAGATCAATATCAAGTAACGTGCGGTTGTCTGGCGGCATATTGTAGTCACGAGATGAGTATTTCCTTAACAGACCAGACGATGCACGTATCCAAAAGAGTTGTCGCAATGGGCGGATCTATGTAAGCAATCAAAGGATGATGGGAGGATGGGCAATTCTAAGAATTTCTCCATGCCACTCGGCACTCATGTCATTATCATTAATTGGCGGCGTCTGACAGTGTCGCTTTTTTCTGCAGCCCGAGTCTTTTGACATTGGTTTGAAATGTCATTGACACCGAATTTAATGAATTCGTAACTAGCCAATATTTTTCAACCAAGGACTGACAGTTTTAATTATTTTGGGGATGGCTCGCATCTGATATCAACAAAAAAAAAAAGGATGATATCATCGAAATAAACAATTTTCTGTTTAAAATTTGTCAAAACTGTTACGAAATAGCCTTGATCCAGTGAAGACGAAAATTTAATGGAAGGATGCATCATGAGAGAAAAATGTTAACTTTTATGTGCATAACCTTTAAATGTGGCGAGTGATTAAACCACAATCCAAGATCATTAAAAAGCACCTATTTTTGTGATTGCAGTTTGCTGTTCAACTCTTTTGATTTTATGTGTGTGTTGCGAAGACAATTTTTGACAAGATTGTGTAATTTCTCTGTTTGTTGATACATGTAGCACCTTTATTTGATGGCTAATGGGGTACTCCGTGACAGGCGTGCTATTTTTGAGATGGACTTACATATTTTATCGTTGTCATCATCCTAACAGAGAAAAATAATTTTCTGTTTTCACTGGGCCTTTAAAATATTCATGTCGCTCACAGTATTTGTGTGAAATATATATGTATCGATTGAAAATGAATGAATGAATGCCATTTCCTAAAACTTAGAACTGTCATTAAAAATCATTATTATTGCACCCGCACTTCGTTTGTATCTGACACAAATGCTAGAAATCTACTGAACTTAGTTGAGTTTAGTTTCAATAACTTTTAAACCTACAAAACTTGACAATAAGCTATAATTATAGGTAATGCTCCCATTTATCCTGTATTTCGCAGGATTATCCTGTTTTCTCATGCCAATATATCACACTTGTATTTTCGGACTAAAACCCTGTAATCCAATGGAGGCATCATTTCAACTCACAACTCCCTATATTCAAGATTCCCAGAGATTAAAATTATATTATGTTCATCTCCTTAACTTTACCATTACAGCTTAACTGATTAAAATCACAACCAGAAATGATTAAAAAATCCAATCAAGTTTAAAGTGAAGAGGTTGAAGATTATTTATCTTCCTTATCTATATATATAAAAATTGAGCCCTAAAATGTTTGTCGTCGATTCACGCATTTACCGTTTTTAACCAAACTTTCACACATCTTTGGTATTGGTCCATATACGGTTTCTGTGAAGTTTGGTCAAAATTAGACAAAGGGGCGGGGCACCTCCCATACAAAAAAAAAACATTCAAAATCTTATATCTCGAAAACCGCCGAATCGATTGAGTTGAAACTTTCAGACAATTTTAGGTATTGGCTTAGGAGTATCGCTGTAAGATTGGTAAATATTGGACAAAGGGGCGTGGCACCGCCCATACAAAAGCATCTTCTATGGGTTCAAACTCGATGACGTTATAACTCGATAACCGCTGAGCCGATTTTCATGATTCTTTATTTGATTTGTTCGTATTGCTGTATTTCAGGTGTACGGAGAAAGAAAATTCCAGAAAATCGATTTATTCTCATTTTACGAAAGAACATTATCATCTAAGATCTATAAGCAATACAATTTCTGTGCACGGGCAAAGCCGGGTGGGTACAGCTAGTAGATATAATATATAATTCTTCTGTACGTGTTTGTAACGGAACTCTTAATGAAATTTTGTGTGTGTGTTTGAATGGGTCTAAGGATGGTTTAAATTCACAATTTTACCATGTAGGTGGCGCTGCGATCCGATTTCACAAAATTTCAAATAATAGACACTGAACACTAAAAAAAATTTAAAAAGCAAGAATAAACTCATGAATAAAATTTCAAATAACAAACACTCAAAAAAAAAAATCGGAAATAAAATTTCAATTAATAAAACGGGCGCAAAACAATTGACGGACAATGAAAATGTACGAGCAAGCAAAACAACGTTTGCCGGGTCCGCTAGTTAATTATAAAATTAAAAATAAGATATACAAAAAAATATATTAACGAAAATATAAATAAATGATATAATTTTCCAATTTATCCTGTATTTTAGCGAAATAAATATGGGAACGTTAATTATAGGTCATCCAGTTACTAATCGAACAGTCCTATCCCAGCACCCCCAGTACGTCATTAAAAGTCGCGGTCGTTCGCGGGTCGATCGGAAATATCACAGAGTGTGCGCGGAAACCAAAAACGTCTCAAATTCTAGTCGTTCTCAACAACTTGAATTTTCATGCGCTATAACTTCAACCGAGTGGGGAAGCGAGGAGTAACAACGATTCTCGCTTGTTTGGGATTGGCCCTGACAATTTCTGTTGGGAAATTATGAACTTCAACCTTCAAATTGTTCAAGAACTGAACTGACAATTCCATGCATGTCGCGCATTCGCTGATGATTGAGCTCTCTGGAGCAGTTGGAAACTGAACCAAATGTTGGCCAATTGCATTATTGCCTTAGCAAGTTTTAGACAACATTTCAGATGCAGACTTTGCTTTGTCGCTATGGCAACTATAACCTGTTGGGTGTCACCTATCTAGAAATGTTGCGGATGACATTTGTTTTGGTGTGTAAGGCCTACTGTCCAAGTAGCTGCGCTTCATATACGCACGTTTTCGTCATTTGCAGCTTTTTGTGCGCTTGATTGCAGCTTCCTTGCAGCTGGAATATAAACAAACGAAAGCTCTGTCCACGAAGCGGCAAAGTCACATTTTTCACAAATGACGAAAGCGTGCGTATGAAGTGCAGCTACGTGGACACAAGGCCTTAATCTTTAGCCCAGCGGATAATACCAACCTGACGGCGACGGTAAAAAGAAGTCCTATCTCGCAAAATTTCATTCGCCTAGGTCAATTCCATTGGACGCTATCGTGCTTTCAACAGGCAGATAGACAGACAGACGGACATGGCTAATTCGATTCAGAATGTGATCTTGATTCAGAATATACTTTATAGGGTCTCCGGTGAATTCTTCTTGGCGTTACAAATGTAATGACAAAGTGAATAATACATACATTTCTGTGGAAGGTATAAAAATCAGTTTTTTATCGACAACGCACAAGCTATAGGTACCTCCTGCAAACAATTTAAGCCGTCAGCCGCTGGTCAGTTAATCATCTGTCTGTTCCTTTCCACATATGATTTTTCACACTCGCAATAACTCTATGAAATCTCGTGGCAACATCGACACTTACGTACCTTCCAAAAATCAGAAATATCAGAGCAAAACTTGAAATATTCATTCGAAAACGAGAATTTCAGAAACAAACACACTATTCCTGTTTTTTAACTGACATAAATGACACTGAAAAACAAACCTATCGGCAATTCTTCTATTTCGTGGGTCTTATGTCAAATATAGAATAACAAATTCGACTGCATTCCATATAAGCTCTTTCTAGTTTTTAAATTGTGAAATTCCCAAGCCATGTTTTCAGTGTTTATATTTTAAAATGTCCGAATAATATCATCAACAACGCAGAACCACAATCCACGTGCTATTGTTGGTCGTCACTTTTTTGTGATGATTATTTTTTAATTGAATGTTTTTTTTAATAAACAGACAGAATTTATTTAATAACCTTGAAGTTAAACTCCTTTGACAGAATATCATAAATCATTATTATATTCGTAAAGATGTACCAACTAATTTCTAATTTTAAAAATAAAAATCTTGTTTCTCCGCGTTCGTACTCTTTTTTATTTTAAAGAATTAATTAAGAATTCAATACTAAAAATAAAACAACTACGAGATGTGTATATATATTTAATGAGATCGCTAACAATAGTCTAGTTCATGACTTAAATGACAAAACCTGATCGTGTTCTACATCTAAAATGAACGGCTCTAATAATTACCTTTCAAATATTGACTGAAAAGAATTATTGGCATCCGTCCAAAATTTATAGCTGATTTAATGCCAAATCAACACTGACCTGTTTCACTATGACTAAGTGATTGATCTGAGTGATGAATGATGCAAATTGATCGTGATAAAAATTTCTACTAATTCTTCCAAGAGCTTCACGGTTTAGATGACACATGTGCATAATTACCAGTTATTGTTGACAGATTGTTGACATTCAAATGAATGGAAACGAATATCGTGACGTAGTCAGTTGGTACTAAGGTTGGAATTGTAAGCACAACGCTACACCGCTGCTGTTTCAACTATAGGTTAGGTATACTTTTTTTGGTTTGGAAGTACAAGAACAAATTGAAAATGATTGGCAATACTACAAGAGTAGCTAACTTTTTGCAACATTTTTGTTGAGTCCATATCTGGGCTTGCATGATTTCAAAACCTGCTGTAACTGCAACTTACTTTATATCCTAAATGTGCGCAAGCCATTTGATCACTTGGTCATTAAAAATGACACCAAAACGTATGGCATAGTCACAGGCGGATTGGAAACGCCTGTGCATACGCTTTAATATTTTTATTCATTTGCAATGATGGATGACTGAGCTTACATGTTACAGAAATCACATTCCAAGGTGTAAATTACATTCGAAATCTTCCTTTCAAAATGCAAATTTTATTACTTTTTGTATGTTTCTACAGCCGCAAGAGCCGCAAAAGAGCTGTAGGAGCAGAGACCGCCAATCCTATAACAGATACGGATAATAGTTTTTTTTTTTTTTGCAACAACGTGAAACGCATAATTTTAAAAAGCGTAACTGTTTTAAATTCCTACCTAGGGCGGCTGATCTATGTGTCTTCGCGTATAAAAAATATGACGTAGTAAATAAATTCGAAGCGTAATTAGTCATCGAATATGTTTGTCACATACAAGCAATTGAGCGTGTATTCTTGTTTTATGCTCTAGATTTATGTAAATTCATAAAAATCGCGCATTACTCATGTTCTCGAACTTAATTCACTTGTATAAATGATTTGTTTTCTAAAAGGGCAATGATCTTTTCCACTGTTAGAAGAATTACGAGTAAATAGATGTAGCTAACTAAGATTGTACCTAATTCCAAAGAATGTAAAATATTGACTTTACAGATTCTTAATTGTGCGAACAGGAGATTTTAACAAGAGATTTAATAAGTAGTAATTTTGTGGATGGTAGATTTTGTCATAGGGGATTTCGTTCCGGGAGATTTTGGAAAAAAGGTATAAAAAATTAGATTTTATGTCCAATAAGGGATTTTCGAATAGGGTGTAACGTAGGGATCCTGTGCGCCAAAGAGTGAAAATTATCATTTCCATTCACACACTATAAATTAATAGCTGTAATGTGATGTCGTCTCTTCCAACAAATTTCCATTCAAATGCCCTCTCTGCTTAACTAAAACTTTATGCAACCACTCATATCTTCCTCTGATTTCTCTGTTCCCACGTTGAACAAGTGCCTATAATAATAGAAAGGAACTAAATAAACTGTCGAAAAGACCTAGTAAACTGTTGGCGGTTAGTCAAAGATCGTGCTAACTGGAGAGGCGTATTTTATTGCGGCCCAGGTCGTAGCGCCACCTAAGTAACCTAACTCCACATTTACTCCATCTCTCTCTCAACTCCATCTTTTACAGCGGAGTCAAGAAATATTATGCCAAGGCAAAATAAAAGTGTAAATATAAACAAAACAGCGACAACTAGTCGAAGGATACGTTCATTTATATAAAATTCAAAAAAAACAAAAAGCTTAAAATCTAATTCGGCTGCCTTAGCAAAGGACTCCGCATACAATGGCAATCGTTGAGTCATCCGGAATCCCCAAAAGTCCTTAACCTGTCTACAAAGATTCAAATCTAGTTCGGCAATCAAAAGGCCATCGCCATTTCTCGATAGCCCCTATACAAATTAAATCCAATTAGTATAACATCAAGAATCTAGGGCCTGGGTAAACTCACCGGTGTTCTTGAACCATCTGGAGCGGCAATATAAGTGGATCCATAAAATGGACCAAACTCCTTGTGTGCTTCCTTGCCGTCGCCAGATGTGAATGCAATTGAAAATTTCTCAGTGCCTACTCGATTTATAGGCACCGTAAAGTAACTATTCGCAATTGCAGCGTTTCGAGCTTCAATACCCCACAGTGGTTCACTTAACTCACCCTCTGTCGCCGAAGGATTAAAAACAATTTCCGCACCATTTAGGCCAAACATCATCCAATTCTGTGGATGATGACGACCATAACAGATATTGATGGCAATCTTTCCAAATTCTGTTTCAAAAACCGGATGACCCGTGTTGCCCTCTAGGTAGTATATGGACTCATTAAAGTCACCAACTCGAGGGATATGGTTCTTACGATGTTTGCCCAGGTAGCGGCCTTTGTTTGAGATTACAACCGCAGTATTCCAAATTGTTTCACCATGATTTGAATCACGCTCAAGAATTGAGGATACAATAACCATGTTATAGGTTTTGGCCAGTTCTGAGAGTAACTTTGTCGTCGGGCCAGTTTCGGCATCTTCAGCGAACTCGCACCAGGGGAGCTTTTCACGGGTACAAAGGCCAAACGGCATTGCTAGTTGAATAAAGAGTTATCGAACATTTTCGAAAAAAAAAAATAATCTCAATTAATACTTACTATAATATAGAGTTATCAAACATTTCCGAAAAAAAAATAGTCTCAATTAATACTTACTCCATGCCTCTTGGGTGCAAATAATATTAACTCCTGCCTCTCCAGCGGCTTTGATGATTTGCACAATCTTATCGTGAATGGCACTACGCTGCTTCTCGATTGGATCGGTGGTTGGGAGGACGATACTGTTCTGAATAGCGCCCACTCTCACTAGCCGCGGTTTTCGAAGTTCCTCTGGTTCCGCGGGAAATCCATAGGCTTTGATTTCGAATTTATTTTCCGATGCCAACTTGGCTGCCGATTCGCAGATTTCCAATTCATGGCTAAAGATAGAGATGATCGCGAAATTTCATTCACAAAACAAAAACGGTTCAGTTTTCAAAATACTCACTTATCCGCCCGGCCATAGAGGATACGATGCACTTCGCGCAGCTCATTGCTTGGAATATGCTTCTCCAAGCACTCTTCAAAACTTTTCAACTCCATACTCAACCGAAAACTGACTACGAATCTATCGGTCGTTTTAAACTAGATTTAGATAAAGAGTTTTTTTTAGACTGTGCGTGTGCTTATCATGAACTATTTTATTGGCTCCACATGAACAATTATCAACGTGAGTCTAAAATTAAATATCAGAAAATATCAGAAGATGGAAATGTTTTCTATTTTGTTTGGCTATACATCAGTTGAAAAATACAAAAAAAGTCTTGTTGTTTAAACTGTAACGTTATAGTCAAAATACATTTTATCAAATAGAAAAATTTATTGACAGAATTGAATTGAAATTGAAATTATTTTGTCTCTCGAAGATTACAGTGGATCGTTAAAGTTTTACTGCCTCAGCTGTTGAGTGTGTAAATTCAATTAGCATTATCAAATCAAAAACCTGATAAATTACGATAAGAGAACCAAAATAAAGTGAGAGTGTAATGAATAACACAATACCCACAGCCACAGCCCACTCGTTGCTGCAATTTAGATGAAGGGAGAATTTAAACGATCAGTTGAATAGTTGAATAGCGTTGACAATTTAAAAAAAAAACAATTTCTAAGCAATTTGTGCAATTAAAAAAGCTTTTGCCGCTTAAGCGGCCCATACACTGAGCAAATGCTCTGAAACTTGGCTATTCACTAACACCTAGATGTTCTTTGTAATGCTTTATAACATCATCGCATGTTTTCGTTTAAAATTTGAATATGTAGTCCAATACTACATTAACAGCTCTAGCTATCTGTTTCCGTTCCTAGCTCAGGTCCTTAGCAATGGCTAAACAAGTGCAAGTTGATTAATATTGGTTTCTCTTTTTCTTCGTCCTTACAGCCAATACAAAAGAGATTGTAGGATACACTTGAAAAACACTCTTCAAACTCCATATTGAATATCATAACTACAACTTAGACAAAAAATAACCAGAATCTATGTATTGGTCCTTAAAGAGTTTTGAACTAGCTTTATGCTTATAATTTTTTTTTATTTTATTTATTTATTTTTTTTATTATTTTTGTTTAAATTGATTTATTCTAAAATGTACTGTAAAAGAATTTTTCTGTGGAAACTTTATTTTCTATTTTTTTTTTTTTTTTTTTAATTTTAAAGTTTTCAATTTTCACAGAAAAGTGCATGTATTTTTATTGACTACCTACTGCTAAATACCCCATAGTAAATATAATTAAACTTTAGCTCCAGGCGCCTGCCAGACAGTTGTTGTCATACCCTTACCGGAGCGACTAAACCCTGCAAAAAAAGGGTTAAAATCCTGTTAGCGAGCCACCCACCCCATACTTTAAATATACCAGACTTTCTTACAGGCGTCTATCTGACAGTTTTTGGTATAGACTTATTCAGCTATGTAACTGGAAAGAGTCACATAAACATGATTTAATTAAAAAAAACAAATATTATATATATATGATATGTATATAAAATATTATACAAAAAAAAATCATTTCCTTAAGAAAAGAATATTATATTTACGTTTTTAGGCCATTTTAAGCCAGAAAAAAATAAAAAAAAAAATCTTGCTCAGTGTTCATAATGGAAACCCACCCCTTAAAAAAATCCATGCCCATTGCTAAATTGGGGCTTATCACTTAATGACAAAGTCATTTAAGGCATTTTCTCTTTATTACCAAATGTTGATTATGGTAACACTTTTATTTCAACGTAAAAAACAAAACGACAGCAACCAGTATTAATCCAGCATTAATCCAAAAGCATAAACTACTACTACAAAAATATTAATACAGTCGAGCCCGGAAAAATAGCACAAATCGTTTCATTGCAATAATGTCAAGGCAGTTGTTTTTGTCTTACAATTCTTACTGACACAAACACATCGCTTAAAAGAGCAACTCACTTAAATTCATAAAAAAAAATATTATACAAACGAGTAGAAAGCTAAAATTTGACGTTTAAAGCCTTATTTTACTTGATACTTTAATAAATTCACAGGTACCACGTTAAATTGACCGATGGACACCTACCAGATAAAGTCGTAGATGGGAATATGCGCGTCAGGTGAATATCTGTGTGGAAGGGACCTTCAATTTTATGTCCAGTCCGAATGTCTGAATTGCGAAGTTTTTCCAGGACAGGTATTATTTTAAGAAAGGAGATTCCAAATCCTAGAGCTCTCAGAACAATCCCGGTCAAACAGAACCCCCTGAAACTCTCCCAAGACAGGTATAATCTCGGATGTTTGTCAGGCGTTCGCGAGAGTTGCAAAGTGTCCAGCAAAGTAACCACTGAGTCACATGGACCACAATAGATTGTACAATTCCCCTTTAAAGAAAATAAATAGAGTTTGACATCCCCCTAGTCATCCTAGCTGTTAATGGAACGCGAATATTGAAATGTTCCAATTTGTATTTTTTTATATAGATAATTTAGTCAATTTATGTTTCCAAAATTAAGACAAAGAAAGAGTCAATCGGTTGTCAGATTTGTTTGGCCTAAATCAGTATTATGTGAATTTGACGTCGAATAATTTCATCTTAAGAATTTTTCTTGGCCTATACATTTGGTGTACTCAGTACTCACCTAAACTTAATGCCAATGTCGACTACGTATTTTTAAAAAAATTCGTATATAAATGACCGTCAACATCAACTGCTTTCGTTACTGTACAAAATAACAAGTCATTTTTTTTTTTTCTTTATTTTTATGTATGTGAACAAAATACATATTGCCAACTCGGGAATCATCACATTGCCCACCCATTTATGTCACTCGTCTGCAATCACTCCTTGACAATCAAACAACCTTTAATTTGCAGTTCAATGCAGAACAATTTTGAATTCATATCCGTCTATTTTCACCACATACCAACGTACATCAAAGAATCTATATACTCATTGCACCACCACCCCCAACAATTTCAAGAAATAAATGCGGCTGCATTCCAATCAACTAGCTTACGGTTCATAGTAATTGATATTACTTTGACATTTAACAAAATACCAAGACTTCCAGTATTATCCAACTCGATTCCAATACCTCCCAACGTTCCAACACTTAAACGCAGACAATATTTCGCTGATTCAATGATCAGAATGATGTAAGCTTTCGGATGAAAGTATAACCAGAAGAAGATCTCATATAAAATATGTAACTGTATAAATTCATTTGCTCTACAAGAGGCGAAGTATTGGTTTTATAAAATTATTTGAAATCGAAGCTTGTTGAGTGAGCATCGTAGCATAAAAGTACATATCATACAAATAAATTAAAAAACATTTCGATCACAGAGAACAAATTGTCAAGATCAAATTTACAGAAATAAAAAAAATGTACGTACCTAAATTAAATTTCTCCGAACTATTTTTAGTCTAAAATTGGAAATGGGAGATTTAAAAAAAGCTAAGTTTTCCCCTTTAAACTCAAGGCGATCAAGGTGCAGAACCTTTTTGGAATAGTTGAATCAGATCATATTCGCCAAACCCCACGCGGAAGAACAAAATGCGAACATTTCCTCGGTAGTGGTTTTTGATTTTGGAACGCGTTCCTCGTTTAAAATAACTGCTCCTTTTAATTACACAAATTAATATTTGGTATAGTAGTAATAAAGAAAATACATTTTTCATAAATCTCGGTTTTACATTTCTTGTAGTTTCAGTCATAATGTTTGGTAGCAAAATCTTATTATAAGGGGGTCCTTTATTTTTTCGTAATTTCTTAATTCTATGAGATAAAAATTCTCCCTCCGCTCGCTTACTTGTTTGCTACTGAGTGAGGGATCTTTCATATTCAACCCCCGGGAAAACACAAATTACACCTTTCCACTTTCTAGCCAAATGTCTTGAACAGTGTTGCCACTAAAAAAAAGTGAATCCGGTCAAATCTGACCGAATGACCTGATTTCTATTTTCTAAATCCGGTCAAAAATGCCGGTCAAAAGTTAAAATGAGAATTTTTGACCTGAAACCCGGTCAAAAAGAGAAAATACCTATACCTACCTATACAATTTACGAATTTTTATGTTATGTCATGTTTAGAAAACGTTTTTATAATACGTGAATCTTGAGTTTGTGAACTTGTTTTTTATTTCGTTTGTTTAAAATTTACTGAAACTAATTTGGCATGGCCATACACGCCTTCCAATGAACGAGGTGTCCAGCCACACAGGTAGATTTTGAGTGAGTAAAGGAGAAAGGTATATAGCATAGAAAATCTACTTTCAGAAATAATTCTGGCACGATCTTTTTCGCACCATTGTGCTTTCGATACAAATCTTTATTTGATATTTGCGTTGATAGAGTGAGGACGTCAAAAACGGGCGTCCGCTTCGGCTTAACCATAGAAATTGTTTGTGTTTTCAATTTCACTATTCTTTTACCAGCCAAATTTTATTTCATTGCAATGACGCCTGGTTTTTGTGTGTAGCCAAATTGTTAATGGAAATGAAAGTCATGGGAGGACGTGTATGGCCAGGCCATGTACTAAGGCCGTGTGTCAATTGGGCTAAGTAATTATTCTCGAATAATTTTCTGACACTTGAAAAGAGTAGTTCACCAATCTGAGATTTATCGAATTTCACACTTTAATTAATTGAAATTCAATATTTAATTTCCTCTTCAAAATTCTAGCAAAAGAAAACGTCAAAAAATTTGCCTATAAGATAATTTGTTATCCTGCTCCCTGAGCAGAATTTGTTTGAACTTAGGAGCATGTTCGTAATGTATGGCAAAGTTATATTCAAATTATAGAAATCTATCTTTATTTATAGTCAGTAGGGAAATTTTATTTTTCCGGTCAAAAAAGGGTTTTCCGGTTAAAAACATTTTTCGTTCCGGTCAAAAACCGGTTAGGCCGGATTTCAAAATTTTCTCCGGTCAGAGTAAACAGATTCCGGTCAGATATGACCGGAATCCGGTCAGAATGGCATCACTGGTCTTGAACGTCTGACAAAATATCCGAAACTATAAATCTCTGAAAAAAAATCTCAATTCCTCCGTTGTAAGTCTCTTCCTTTCCGCCCAAAAATTAAAACTTACACAAGAGAAATATGTAACTCGTTACTCGTTATTTTGATAATGCTCTCTTTTTCTTCGATTTTGATGAGAGTGTATCGGTATAAATATATATGCATTGTGTGACTGCGATCGATGAATTTAAATCGCTATTATTGCGCTAAACTCCTTAGTTTTTACGAGCATGAATATGTAACCAAGAAGACCGCCTTAAGCAAACTTACTGCCATAAAATATGCGCACATGAATCTGAAGGTATATGCATAATCTACTTACGCAACTATTTTAGTTGACATTTAAAATGTTTGCAATTCTTTTTGCCGCACATAATTTTTGCCGTTTAAATACGCCTCTCAGCAGCTTCACAGTGATGTGGAAATCCATTCCAAGAACTTACACGCAATAATGTGATTCATCTTAACATCCGATTATGCAACCACTGACATTTTCTCCTTCCTTTACATTTGTTCTGTTTAATGGGCGCGTATAATCACTCAATTAGTATTGCAAGTGACAACATTGTTGTTCTTGCGTTACGAGACATAAATCCAAAAGTCTCAAGGCTGAGCTTGGAGAAGAATAATTCTTCTCTGTCACCATTTTGGGAGGCAACTCATTCGTTGGTGTTGAGTATAGAAATTCAGATTATATTGTCTGGGGTTTTTGGTTGCTTTGCCACATCGCGCCTCATGTCTGTGGAATGCATTCTAATTTGTTGAGCAATGATTTTCATCATTATTTATTTCGTAATTGGATTTATTTATTCTTGGTAACATTTTGACAAGCTTGTGAACATGTCAACTGAAGGGGTATTTTGTCGTTTTGCCCAAAAGATGTGAATAGATACAAAATGTTTTTTTTTTTTTCGTCCGAAACGTGATAAGAATTCGGACTATTAGTCGGATTCAATGTCAAGAGGAGACTTAAAATCTGCACTATTCTTATAGCAAGAGATACAGAGATCTAGGTAATGCTCAAATTGGTCAAAAACAAATTTATATTCCTAACATGAAAGCATGACATAACGCTGAGAATTGGTGACAGTATTTATTTTTTGTATGATTGTAATACATATGTATGTATTTGCAAAATTACTAAAATGTGTTAAGGCTCGCACAAATTAAATTGAGTTCAAGTTGAGTACAATTTGCAAGGAGGCGTTTTAATACATAATTGAGAAGTGGGAGTGGCAAAAACCTCAAGGTGCCATTTTTTCGCGATTTGTACCTGAGATCCCTCTATTAGTAGTCCAGCACAGAGTAATAAATTCAGCTATATTATTATGAGTCTGAAAAATTCGAACGGCATTAGATTCCTCCTCCGAGCCAAAAATCGGTTTTTCGTATAAGCACTTGAAAACGTCATCGAAGACAGAGGGTTTCCCATACATATGTATTCCCGTTTTGAAAATATGTTGTTTGAAGTTCATTTTCGATGAAAACATCTCCAAAACAACTTCCAATCTTTAGGTCGTTGAAGAAGGCACACCTTTTTCAACATTCAGAAAATATAATAAATTTAGTTCTTGCAAAAAGGGACAGTCCCGGCATCGTTGATTCAATAAGGTAGGTAGGTAAAGGACGAACCATATTAGGATTACATGCGGGTTTAGTTTAGCTTAATTCATTATGGGTGACAAAAATAGAATTAAAAACATGTTTCAAGAGATTGACAGAACCTATATTCATTCTAGTCCATATCTGACAGAAGCTTAAGTCCACATAAATGTTAAAAAAGAGTTTCACACGTTTACGGATACGGAATTTAGATAGGTTATCATGAACAATTAGTCTGGGTTCATGTTTTCTCACGTCCCAAACACAGCTTCCATATCTCCCGGTGGATTAATCGGTTAAATAAAAATAGAAATTGAAGGAACAGTTTCTGATTTTAACTGTCAAATAGTAACTTTTTGATTCACTCATAAGTAAATTTATGAGGAAAGTCAAAGTCTGGATATAGTGAGCAATTCTGTAGATTAAGCTCGATAAATATTACGACTGCCTACTGAAGCAGAATAGAATTTGTCACTCTGACAAAATTAAGTATGTACTGTACATAGTGTACGCGTTCGTTCGTCAATGACGTATTTTAGATACTTAACCAACTTTTGACTTGCATCGTTTCGATAGAGGACAGTTTTTAATGCACTTAATTTTGACAGAGCGACACCATACATACATCTTCATTCTGGTTTACCCTCGGGGAGCAAACGCCCGCCAATTTGAAAGTAACTTGCACTGCAATGCAGCCTGCAGAACAAAATATTGAAAAGAAAATTTCTGATTTGTAACAAGTATTCTACGAGGGGTTGTTCACTAAGTTTCAACATTTGTATAAAGGGATTCACATGTTTAGGTTCAGAAATAGAAAACATGATTCTGAAACTGAGCAGAAGCTCCCACCTCATATAATCCTGGTGGACGATGCGTGGGATTATGTCATCTGATAAAGCTCTTGCTAGTTGACCATGCAAGAATTACATAGCCACATGCTAAGGAATGTGTGTAGATTCAATAGTTCATTATAATGAGAGTTGACTCATTTTTGTGGAAAGTGTAGATATCTACTTACATCTATTTTAAAACTGTCCATGTTGATAAAACATTTGAAAGTGAACGAGTTATTGCGAAAATAATATTGCGGTCATGGTAAATAATTAACATTTTAAATATGCTCATAAGATAGTCTCTAAGGAGTGGTAAACAACATAAATTCTTCGAATTCCCAAGAGTTACCTACTAAACATGTCAAACACCTCCCACCTACCTTTGAAGAGTTACGAATAGGCTTACTTGAAATTAGCTCGAATGAACGCTTCCCTTCTTCAATTGAGAAACAAATTTTGCAATAGGATTTGCCAAACAAACAAGTCACCCTCGTACACATCAATTATGCAATCTATATAAATACATTCCGCACGATACGAACCATTTAATTGCTTCTCGACCCACAGCGACACTTAAATATTAGGTTCCACAGTGAGGTAACTGCAATCCAATATTACTTAAGCCGCACACATAATCCCAGACCAAAACAAACAAAGACCCATCAAGTTCATTGAACGTAAACAAAAGATGTCTTACAAATCTTCTTCACGGCGAGTAATAGGACCACACGTTCACTTGATATGTTAATTATTCGGTCCACACGTTATGAATCACACAAAGAGCGTATCTATTACATCATTTTAGTGAGTATAGTATTACCTCATAATGCAGTTTTTTTTTAATGTATCCACAAGTTGTAGATAAACAATTTAACAAAGCTATGTAATAATTTAGGTACGCGCAGTAAGCTCTTGTAAGTTGCTAATCATCTTCGATTGGTAATCTCCTCATCCCAATGGTACACAGCATCCAAAAGATACAACAAAGCAGATGGTACAATAACCAACAGCAACCACAGTAAAAGTGAAAGTAGCAAAATGCAGTCAATCTTTTCTTATACCCAATGATCATTCAACTCGAGCCGGCATCGGCAATTTTGCCAGCACATACCTACCATTTTATTATGTAACTATATGAGTAAGAAAGATTGTACGAATTACCTTAAAAGAATAAATTCAAATCAATATTATATTATATTTAATTTATTTTTCGTTTTATTGTTTTTTTTTTTTATTTTGTTTTTGTTTTTGTTTTATAATTTAACAATCAAATAATGAGGATTTCACTTACATTTCGATCATGAGGATTTTTTTACATTTTTGCTAAGAACAAACGTCAAAAATTCCAAAATCTGGAGAAACTTATAGAGGGAAATCATCACAGTCTTTATACTTAATTCTTCTTTTACAATTTATCATGTGTATAAATAATAAGGTTCCAAATTGAAGAGTGGGGCAGAAAAATAATAATAAAAAAAATAAAAGCATACAAGCTCAAAGCTTGTAGAAAAGAAAATAGAAAGAGAAAGAGTAAATAAATAAGATTTTGAATGGGATCAGAAAATATTGCGCAGATTTTGTGCTTTTGTATTCAGAGTGAAACGAGTCATTAGAATTTGTCGAAGCGTCTTTAATTTGCTATCAGATTGTTGTTTAGAAATTTGTGTGTTTTCCGGCCATTTTGTTCTAAATTGTCAATTCATTTGTATTATATATCCTTTTAGAAGATGTAACAAAACATTAAAGATACAAATTTCTGACTCGTTGATACAAAATTGTTCAAAGTAGTGAAATATGTACTGAAATACTGAAATATAAACTGTGATTTGAGATACTCGAATAATGATAAAAATCGAAAAGAGTTGATTACAGTACTAATTTTACGAAAGCAGATTTTTTTAAGCTTTTTACTTCCAACATATTAGTTGAGATTATTTGACTTTAAAAAAAATGCCTAAGAACATAATTCTACTTTTGACAACTGATTTCCACAATGAAAGGATTTGATTTTGTCTAAGTCATGCTTTAAACATGTTTTTGGAAAAACGAACTGTTTTTTTAATAATTTTCCATAATATTTCAAATTTTCAAATTCGAAAGTACTCAGATACGAAATGCAAATTATTTCGAGCTTAAAAACATAAGTTGCGTCAATTTTGAAGCTGCCATTTCCGACAAATTTGTTTGTCAATTTTTGAATGCAGCTCTGCTTGAAACAATTTTGTTTTAAAAACTGCATTTAGATTCTTTTCGATTTTCAGAGTCAATATTCAACAAGCAATGTCGTCGCTCTAACAATTCTTAGGATGTGTGCTTTTATATTAACGGATCTACTCCCTTACCAGTCAGAATAAAATTTTGTAAAATTTTATAAGAATAAGAAAACCTAACAACAATTTGGAACACAATGTCAGAAATAGCAAATTTTTCCACGAATATCGTCTCATCACTATCTATTAAAAGCCCCAAATCTGCGCACCACTTTCTCAAAGGTAAAAATAATTCTGTCGCAAACACCCCTTAATCCTCGAGTAGTCCGACATACTGCCCATTTTGATTGGCCAGTTTGCGTTGCTCCAACTTCCTAGCGAATTCTGGATCGTTACGTGCCCTTTCCTCTAACTTTTGCTGTTGCAGCTTGATGCCAGCATAGATTTGGTCCAATCCCTTTTGGATCTCCTCTGGAACTGGTGGTGGTGTTGGAATATGATCACCGGTAGCTCGGAAACCATTCTCATCAGCGGTATACTGAACATTCACAATACCACCGTCGGGTGACTGATACGAATACTGACCATGTTGTACAAGCACACCATTTGGATTCACTTCGGAGAAGTCCTTCAAGAATCCAGTCTCCTCATGAATGATATTGTTACCAGTCTCATACTCGGTCTTGTAAGATCCATCTTCGCTCTGTTCCTTGTTGTATTTCAAAATCGGTATCCAAGTGGTAGTTTCACGTTGTTCCTTATAATCGAATTTGTCCTCCTGCCGGGGAATAGTATTCGGATGTTGTTGTGCACTACAGCATGTGGCAGTCAACAGAATAAAAGCACTGACTACGATCTGCGAGAAAAAAAAACTTTGTGTCAAATTGGGGTGACAACCAACAAACAAAAAACAAAAACTTCACTAATTCCAAAGACACTTACAAACACTTTCATGGTGACAAAGAATATAGTTTTTTTTTTATTATTATTTCAAAAATGCACACACGCGAAGGATCTAATTCCAGACGATTAGGACACGCTTTTATAGAACACTATAATATGTTTTGGGTGAAAGCAGGTTTGCGAGCAGACTGATCATGCACCAGCCCCATTAAGCCTATTTATAGAGTGCTGCGCCCGGCAAAAGGTGGGAAAAACAAAACCATCGAGACCTCTACCACTCCAACACGGGAAAGAGTATTGCAATATTCATGCTTAGCTCTTCGTTCCACCAGCATTTTGGGTTCGATCTTCAATCCAAATACCAATATTGTCTGTCTCCTCTTCTGCGATATTCGCGCTTTTGCCCGTTCGCCAGGTGGTGTGTACCTATGGGAGATGCTGCGAATGGTATGCCTATATGCACTCTGTTTAGATTGTTTTTTCAGTTGGTAGTAGTGCGACCTGGTCCTAAGACGAATAATGAATTCAAATTACACTGGTTAAGTCGGATGGCTTTCGGGTTGGTATGGGACTGTCTTGTTTCTTGATCGGTGAATAATTCTGCGACTTTTATGGAACACAATTTACTGGATCGATATTATCTGCAAAATCCTGCCTGATACGTGATTTCCCATACAGATATAGACAGTCACCCTACGCCGAGCATGTCATAACTCACTCATGGTACCGTGCACTTTCACTGTGTTATTTCGTTATTTCTGCTCGGTCATCCTTTTCTCCTACCCTTTTTCGAGGTACATTATATCTTTTGTAAAACTCACAACAAAAGGCAGTTGGAAATACATATTATATTGCTAGATGTTGCACTTTAAATGATCAATGGACACCTCAGTTATATTGCCGGATAATTAAGTTTGACATGATTTGTTGGTTACATTTTGTTGCGGTTTTCTTCGTTGACAGATGAATGCTTTTTTTGACGACGACGCACAATCGGGTTAGAGACGTGTAAAAGAATGTTTCCGATGTGTCAATCACCAATTATGATTTGACAAAATGAGCCAATTAATCGAAAGCTTATATTTGGCAGTTATTCACGTTTCACGTAACGTGGAGCCAAATAGGTTGACAATCGCGATTCGTTTGTCTGGAATACAATTGACTTTACTGAAATTATTGGTTGCTTGTTCTTTTTATACTCGATTTCTCCTTTCGCTAATCGGATGGAAGAGGGAATGTTTGCTCCCAAACAGCAAATTATTCACGTCTGAATAGGTACGTTTCGCCATTTTGCGAGGATTTTATTTGTCGGATTTGCACCAAAATATTGACATAAGTGAAGAAAGTTAGTAATTGTTAAAGCAGCCAAATATATGTACTGCCAAAAAACATCTTTCAACGTGGTGGAATATAAATTTTAATGAAACTGCGTTCCACAAACTAGCGAATAAAACATTCATTCGAATTTAACCTCAAACTAGACATTGCGGGTAGAAACTGATGGCTGAAATTCGCGAACTGCCGCGACCTAGAAGAGTATTCATGTGAACGGATTGTCAAAACTTGCGAATATTCGTTCGTTCGTAAGTAGCTCCCTCTCATGTGAATGATCCTTAACCGAATGAACCCAAAATGTCACTTCCATTCAGAATTCTTGCCCAAAATTATGTTAGTTTCTCGTAATATGTCAAATGGAACAAATAAAACTGATTTTTACTTGTTTCCACCTTGAAAATTTAAGATATTTCCTGAATTTATTGTAATTTATTGCCTTTGTGCAAAAATAAGTTTCCTCCACTGCATATTTGATATTTACGAATTCAAAGAGAACAGACCTAATATTTATTTATTTGTTTTTTATAACATCTCTGGTATAGGGCAAATAAACTACATTTCAAACACTTTTAAATGATTTGCAACAAAGATTTTTTGATTTATTTTGACCGTAATGACATGTTCCCACCAAACTCAAGTCGCGAGGTTTCGATGAACTTTTACCGAAACCTTGTGAAACGTTCCCACCGAGTTAAAGTGGGTTTTGAAAGTCATAAGCTGACAATTTTGAAGTTCCACTAGAACCTAACGTAAACTGTTCTGGGAGCTTCCTTTATACTTTAAGGGTCTATCGCGTAACGATATCTGTGGATCGTAAGGACCAAATTTTAGTAGAAACTCTGCGCATGTAGTTTTAAACCTATAAGAACATCTCTTATGAATTTTCTTCCAGATTTTTCCGTGTAACAGACAACATTTTTAAATCGATGAGAAGACATTTTTTTTTCATTACTTCTCCCGGGAAAGGCGAACCTATAACGCTTCAACAGCGCCCCGAGATGCTTGCACATGTATGTTAGTTCTGCACTTAAATTGCTGCAAATTGTAGTCTTCTGGAAATATACATATTTGCTTTAGTCTAACATATAGCGATAAACCATATTTAGTGACAGATTCGAATGAGAAAATTCTCAGTATAATTTGGAGTGAGAATTATCCACCATTCACCCAAACAGCAACTCCTACTGACACGAACTTGTTCACATATAAAATTGTCTTTCTATAAGCAAGACCTTGGTTGCTCTAGTTATGTCATACTTTGGCGCCTTTACATGATGAATGATTTCCGTTATTCGTTTCCTTACACTCCATCCACATTAGGTATATCGTATGTCTTCCGTCTCACCAATTTTCATCACACTGCCAAATCCTTTTCGGCCTTAATTGATGGTATGCTGTGGTATTCACTAATACCTTCTGCGCTGTCATTCGATTCATTGGATGCTGATGATGTAACACTACTGGGGGGAGCCTTGTCCCTGCTACCAAAGTGAAATTGAAAGCGCATCGCAGAAGCATCCGTAACTCTGTCAAATCAAATCGAGCACAAAAGAATGTGGTAGCTGGTAACGATCGAAATACGATCTCGGCTGAAGCAAAAATTAAATAATAACCACCACCGATAAGATTCGAAAAAGCTGATAAACAAAATATAAATATGAGAAGATACGCGCTCCAATTGTATATAATTTATACATTGCTCACTCCGACAGTGCCACCATAAATATTGACCTATATACCTATAGTAAGTATAAGTAGGTAGACTACACACTATACCTTTATCGTGGGTCTTACCGCAAAATAATCTTGTCGTGGTCATCTTCCAAGTATCAAGTACCAGCGCCGCAAGCGCTCACAGTTTGAGATCAATCTCGCGTAATACCAGCAACAGCACACAACGACCAGGCCAAAGAGAAAAAGAGCCTAAACACAGCGTAGATTAGGTGTAGGCAAAAGCCAAGCCAATACACATGAGTTTAACAACCGCATTGCTTCGCCCGTATATTGCACTCCTCCGCCTCGCTGCAGACTTGTGTACCACTTTTCAAATTGTTATTGCCGTTTGAAATTACTATGCTAGGCTGTATGTGCGCGATTTACTCCGCTAGAGACGAACTTTAATTCAGCATCAGGGTGATGGAGCGCCCTCTTTACAACCTATTCAAGCCGGTATGGCAGCAGATTGCGTAACATATTGTAGGGTAATCTGGTTTCGAGAAAGAAAAAAGAACCGTTAGAGCGAGGCAGTTGAATTCCGTGGCAAAGGAATCAGCTCCGTCAGAGTGGGTCTTCTCCACCTCAGATGGCACGATGTTATACGTCATAGGGGAGTACTCTTGGTCGGTTTCTTTTAAGATGTGAAATGGCAATAAAATTGCACGCTTGGTCGTCACTTTTGATTTCTATTCAATGCTCGAGAGTATTCTCATGTCATTCGGATGCTGCATGGCGTGTTGTCGACGTTCACTGATTGACCTACTTGGTGTTGAGGTGGTGAAGATGCCACCAATGAGCGGCGGTTGATCATGCGTGCTTTTCTGATAAGCACCGCGGGTATTTTGTCACCTTGCTGTCTTGTATAATGTATTTGATTTAATGTTTTTTAAGCGATACAAATATAGCCTGAAGGCTTTCACTCTCTGGTTTTGGTAGACTGTTGCGATTTATGGGAATTTTGGAGTACGACGTGTGTGTGCGTTTATGTCGCCTGAGGCTTGAGTGCTTGGAATCTTTGATTTATTGATGCTGAGCGACTCAGCGGATATTGTGCAATATTATGATGTGTCGATTAGTAAACGATGATTTTGAATGTCGGTATTTTAGGAGCGGTGCATTCAATTGCAAATATTGTTATAAGACGTTTAACCAAAAAAATCTAGACTATCATAAATTACCTATTATAGGGCGCACATGACAAATTTTAACCTCAATTTTAATTCACCGAAATTTTTTCACAATGGCCGCGTTCCATTGACCGCTAGATGACTAGCAACATGTCAAACTCCATATAAAAAAAAACTGACATTTCACCATTTGCGCTAGAGCTCTAGCACATTTTGTGAAATATCCTTTTCTGGGAAATTTTTCAATCTAGCGCAAAATGAACTGCTAGATTGAAAAAAAATATCGAACTGTCAAAGTAAAAGTGAAAGTGCAGAAGTCAAATATTTCCAATTTGGTGTAAAATGGGAATTCCAACTTCTATGGAATTCATAAACATTGTATTTGATTATTTAAATTATAGTGTAATAATAAATATGCGACATGATGGCACAAAATACATTTTTGACTCTCATGGAGATAAAATAATACGAACTAAAATTGGTTCTAATGTCACTTTGCCGCTGCCGCTAGATCTCTAGCACCAGCGTTCCTTCATCAGGGATATTATGTGCTAGACGACTAGCGGTCACTGGAACGTGGCCAATGTTACTTCTAAATTCTAATAATATCTGTCATTTTGCCATGTAATGGCAACCTGTCAAAAGACTGAAAAAAAAAACAAACAAACAAATTCCAAACATTTTCAATTCGAATTTGTTTTCATTACCTATTTATTAATAACTAGCTGACCCGGAATGTTGTTCTGCCTAAAATAGTTATTTTAAATATTTCTAGATTTATTTTGATATTTTTGTTCAATAATTTTTTTTAATAGGAATGTAGGCGGATAACTTTAGTGATTCAGCGGGCATTATCGGACTTACTTATGCACCAACGTTTTTATATAATATAGCTGTACCCGCCCGGCTTTGCCCGTGCACAGGAATCGTATTGCTTAGGTATTAGATAATAATGTTCTTTCGTAAAATGAGAATAAATCGATTTTCTGGAATTTTCTTTCTGTGTAAACCGAAATACAGCAATACGAACAAATCAGAAATGGATTATGAGAATCGGGACAGCGGTTACCCCATAGAAGATGACCAATTTTGACCAACCTCCTTCAGTGAACTCCTGAGCAAATACCTAAGATCTATACCTAAATACCTAAATCTATAAATTTGAGCTCAATCGATAAGGTGGTTTTCAAGTTACGTATCCGAACACAAAACAGGATTCATTTTTATAGACTAAACTCGAGTAGAACAAATTTCAAAACTAATTTTAGTGTCGATCTTAAAAGTTTGGCTACTTGAAATTCTCCGAAAAGAACAAAAAATAATCAAAATCACAATATACCGCTGGCGCTAGAGATTTGGCGGCAGCATTCCTCTATCAGTGATATTAGGTCTGCTTCTTTACTTTTGTAGTAAAAACGGAAAATTCGTAAGAATTAGTAAAAATTCATTACAGTTTAGCGGTAAATGGAACGCGGCCATACAAAATAGTGCAAAACAAACAGCCTTGAGGTAGCACTGCAATTTAGTATGTAATTAAAAATTAAAAATCATTTACTACTTATTAATACAAAAAATATCAATAACACTCTTGAACATCCCTTGATTATAACAATAATGCTGACGCAATCGTATGTGGCAATAATTCTCATTTCCCGGAAACAAATATAGTTTCCTTTTTTTTTCTCCCCCAGTTTACCGCAGCGCCATCCACCGACGAACATGCTCGACTCTTCACATACCACCCATAAAGTGGAACCAGCTGACTTCATTTCGCACTGACAAAAATGACATAACAATTGAGGTGTTCTTGTTATATACATTCGCGTTAAAAATTTCACGGCCACTAATCATTGTTTTATGTAATGTCCTCAGAGATTAGTTGACAATAGTTCGTTAACCGAAAATATTAATCACTTCAAATCGACCAAATCAAATAGTATTAATTGTTGTGTTTGTGTATTCGCGTCGCTCCCCAGCAATGTTTAGCGTAAAATTCAGTGCCCGCTACATATTAGTTTTCGACAAGTTATTCACCCCCACTGTGCGTAAATTCTCGGCAGCGCCTCCTATTATAACTCCTTTGGCATCGTTAAAAGCCCGTATTGAGAAAGGAGAACTCCTACCCGATGAACATCAGACTAGAGCCGCCGAAGCACTCGAACAACTCTACAACACAGTACAAACTTATCAGCCACCTGCACGTGCCAGCAGTAATAAATTCCGCAATTTCTTTTCAACTGCCAAGTCCAAGAGCGATGCTAAAAATATCCCCAAGGGTTTGTATATTTACGGAAGCGTCGGTGGTGGCAAGACCACTTTGATGGACATGTTCTTTGATTGTTGTGGCATGGTGCGTTGTGTGTGATGAAATTTATTGTCATTTCTTGGGTATATTCTTGTTGATTGTATTGTACCTACTTCAGATTGAAAAGAAGAAGCGCGTCCACTTCAACTCATTCATGAACAATGTCCATTCACGGATTCATGAGGTTAAGGAGAGTATGCAAATTGATCGAGCTTTCAATACTAAGAAGCCTGAATCATTTGATCCGACGAGACCTGTGGCGGATATGATAACAGCTGAGTCTTGGCTGATTTGTTTCGACGAATTCCAGGTGACGGATATCGCTGATGCTATGATCTTGAAGCGGCTATTCACCCATTTGTTTGACGATGGAGTGATAATCGTCGCAACAAGCAATCGCCAGCCAGATGATTTGTACAAAAATGGTCTTCAGAGGAGCAACTTTGTGCCGTTCATTGGACTGCTCAAGGAGAAGTGTGATATAGTACAGCTGGACAGTGGTATCGACTACAGGAGGATGACGCAAGGCAGCGATGGTCATTATTATGTGTAAGTACAATCAGTCCAGTGAGCTGCAAATGTTCTGATTGGGTTACAGTGCGATTTCGGTGTTTAATAAGGTATTCAAAATTTGTTTTCGCGAGATTTCGAACATTCAACATCCAGCAGCCACTTTTCTAAATCTTAGATCTACCACAAAGATCCAACTGACGCACACTAACGCTACAAACACCCACTCAACAGTTTATACTCAGTTTCTAACCCAATTTCATTTCAGAAAAACTACCTCGGACGCAAACGCTCAAATGGACACCGTCTTTAAGATCCTCTGCAGTCAGGAGAACGACATTATTCGACCGCGAACCATCACCCACTTTGGAAGAAATCTCACCTTTGCTAAAACCTGTGGACAAGTCCTGGACAGTACATTTGATGAGCTTTGTGATCGGGTATGCCGTATGCTATATATTTTGTTTCGTAACAATAACAAAACAATTATTAAATTTCTCTTTCAGCCCCTAGCTGGCAGTGATTACCTGCAAATCTCACAATTTTTCCACACCGTACTGATACGAGATGTTCCACAGCTTCACCTTTCGCTAAAGTCACAAACAAGACGTTTTATTACTCTTATCGACACATTATACGACAACCGAGTTCGTGTAGTGATCTCTGCCGATGTGCCTCTTGATAACCTATTCAACTTGAATCACAATCCCAAATCAGAGGTGCTGGACGAACATCGCGTGCTGATGGATGATTTGAAAATTGAACATGGTTCAGTAAGTTTGACTCTTGTCCATCTGTATCTAAGGGAGTGTCATAATTTGTTATATTTTTATTTGTTTTGATATAGAGCGAAGCACAGACAAGCGTCTTTACGGGCGAAGAGGAGATATTCGCATTCGATCGAGCCATTTCGAGATTATTTGAGATGCAATCGAAGGATTACTGGACGCAATGGGAAAAGCACCGTTAAATATGTTTTTTTTTTATTATGGTACTGTACTTAGTAGTGGGAAGCCATACTGGTAGTCAATATCAATCTGCCTGTGATGGGCGAAACTTTTGTGATTCATTTCGTATTACGTTTTGTATGTGTTTTGTCCTTGAATCCCATGTCCAATCTACCTTTTATTAGAATAAGGAATGTCTTATCGAAACCAGTAAGCAATAATAAAAAGTATTTAAATTGGTGACCTCTTTCTTCGTTTGGCTGATCCCGCTCAAATCTGTCATCTTAAAGTATTATCTGTACAAACTATCCTTGTGTACTCATACCAATTGTTATTATTTTAAACGTTTATTGAAAAATGTTTAGTTATGAATACACACAGCTTTACATAAATAAAGTGTGCTTTGAGTTATTGCGTATACATTGAATTGAATATTGCGGATTTTTGAACAAATTTCAAACAGTGAGGAGGAACGGAGGAACATTGGGAATCATCGTCCTGGTCGATGCACTGCACTTGCACACAAATCATGCAAAATGTTATTCATGTGAATTAGTAGGTGCGTATACAGCAAATGGGTCTAATATTGGTTTTGTATGGGAGATACCAGAACTAATCGACCGATATAGCTCATTTTCAATACCTACCAACGACGACGCCGGTAAAAAGAAGACCTCTTTGCGCGCTATCGTATTTTCAACAGACAGGCGGACATGGCTAAATAGATTCAGACTTTGATCCTGATTCAGATTATATATACTTTATGTGGTTTCCGGTGACTCCTTTTTGCTTTACAAATGTAATGAGAAATTGGATATGCCTTCATGTGAAGGGTATACAAGCAGGCGAGAAGTAAGCGCGGAAGTTCTCAGGCAATTTAAAGCTCTCCATTCTGCCCGCTCAAAACAAACTAATATTAAAACTGATAAAGATGTTATTTGCAATAAATTCCGCATACGCCTAAGTGGACATTACACACATTAAAGAAACCGCTGTATGTTTTGAACTCTAGGCTACCTACTTCGGCCACAGGGCGCTATAATTGTTACAACTTGTGGTCATTTTATTTCAGAAAACACAGTCTATTGTCTATTTCACAATAAGTGACACATTCGCTAATTTTATGAGTCCAAATTTATAAACAAATCTGAAAATCTGCAGCATGACACCATCCCACTTCCCTCTTATCTGAAGACGTCAAAAAGCAAGCACGATAGGTAGATTACATCTATGAAATTCTCTCGAATAATGCATGCCACGACAATAATCGAAAAATGTTGGCAAACTTAATCAAACTGCGTTCGCGTATGTAAAATTTGGGAAGAGAGAACCACAAAAATGAGGAAAAAACGTTTATTTGATTTCATTTAATTTTTTCTCTGTTTGGCCTTTAAAGGTACATAGCAAACGTGCAAAATCAACGGTTTTTCTAACCAACCGTATTCTTCTTTATGTGCAGAATTATGTGCTACTTACATAAATAATATTATAAAAATATTATAACCAAATCAAACCATTATTTTCGAAGCGACTGTATAAAACTATTTACTGCCTCCACTGTACATTTTCCACATGACATTACTAAAATGTCATGCGATCTTATCAGTCAAGTCAAGTAGTTGCGTTGCGGCCTGCGGGAAGATCTATTTTTGGTCTTTATTTCTTTCTTCTAGTTCTTATCACTGCCGAATAAAAACATTTACGCTTAACCACACCGTGATTGCTGATACCTGTCGATCTCCACATTATAGTTCATGAAACAGTCTTTAAATCCAGCAATTCACAATGAAAATCAACAAAATTCTTCCATTCGGTAATGTTTTTGGTAAGGTAAAATGAAAACATTTCCATTACATTCTACCTTGCAGATAGTAGTCTCCTCGATATCTCCATTAACCTACGCCAACTAGAATCTATTGCAAAGGAAATATCCAGTCGCGGTCAAGTTAGTGGACAAAACGAAGTAGTATGGGCGCTTAAGGCTCTCACCCTAACCGATCTTACAACTCTTGCTGGTGATGATACAAAATCCAATGTGGCCCGCCTTTGCCTACGTTCAGCGTTTCCGTTTCCTCTGCACATCTTGGATTCGCTTGAACCAGCTTTGAAAGACAATCTACACACGGGAGCAGTTTGTGTTTATCCATCTCGTGTAGCTGATGCTTATGAAACATTCAAACAATTCAATAAAGAGTCTGTCATTCCAATTGCCGCCGTTGCTACTGGTTTCCCCACCGGCCAGTACTCTCTGGAAAGTCGTCTGAAAGAGATTCACTTTGCCATTGAGTCTGGTGCAAGTGAAATCGATATAGTTATCAACCGACCATTGGCTCTGTGTGATGAGTGGCAAGGTGTGTACGATGAGATTTGTGAAATGCGAAAGGCATGTGGAGAACGAGCTCGATTGAAGACTATTTTGGCTATAGGTGAACTTGGAACGATGGAGAATGTATGTATAGTGAAATATTATGAATCCTTTATTGAATATTCGTTGTTGAAGGTGTACAAAGCATCAATGGTTGCGATGATGGCAGGAGCAGATTTTATCAAGACATCAACAGGGAAAGAGGCTGTAAACGCAACCATTCCCGTTGGATTGGTTATGATTAATGCCATTCAGGAATTTCACCGAAAAACAGGTCAAATTGTTGGTCTAAAGCCAGCCGGAGGTGTTCGCACAGTTCGAGAGGCCATAGCTTGGATGACTTTGATTAAGGAGACTCTAGGCAAGCAGTGGTTGCAACCCGAGTTGTTCCGCTTTGGGGCATCTGGTCTACTAGACGACATAGAGAAAGTGGTGCGCAAGGGACTGACTGGAGATGAGCTTACGAATATTCCTGTTGCAGCCTACTAATTGGAGCTAGGAGTTCTCGAAACCTTTTTTCATATATCACGTCTGCATTGTTTTACTCCGAATTTCTTGTCAGATCCCAACGATTTAGTCGCATTAATCTATTAATGGGAAGCTATGTTAAAGTGCCTTATATTTTTCCTATATACCTAAAATGTCAATAAAGTCTTCAAAAAGGGAAATTAGAGTAGAAAAAAAACGCATACGATGGTTTTGCCAGGGTGTTTCGAACAGAAATTAATTTGACCAATATTCGGCGACTCTGATCTACCTCAGATGATTAATGTATTTTCATCACTTTAAATGATTAAACGTTTTTTTCATTCATCATTTATCTGCCACAAAAAAGAACACACACATTTTCACTATTGAAATTCTACACCAGTCTGTTTTTATTAGTATTAAATAATATAAATTACATCGCATTTCACTTTCACAAAATCCTCGCACAGTTCACCCTCTAGAAGCTAACAATTGAAAATCTCGTCATTGGCACGCCCATTCTCATTCTAGCTTCTCTCTTCGAAGCAGACGTAGCAAACATGTCTTCTGGCTTGTGCAGTTTTCGCGAATAAATTGGGGCTATAAATCCATGATCAGTATTATGTTCCTGCGGAACCTCATCTGGCACAGCTGGTTGTGCATCAACGCCGAAAAATGTATCATCGAATATTATGTTGTGATCATTGCTGTACCCATGAGTCTGTGGTTGGAATTCCCCTCTCTCGCCATCAGCAATGACCTTAACATTGATATGCTTGGCCGCATTTGTGAATTTCTTTGGTAACTTCTTCTGCTTGATCATGTAAAAGTTTGCAGCTTGGTTCAAATCTGAAGGTGGCATCATGTACTGCAATTGTCGACTTTTTGCATCCAACTTGTGGCTCTTCTGACCATGGTACATTGGCAAGTAGTACGTGTCCTCTTGATCGCTTGTTGAGTGAGGTATATGGTCATTTGTTTCTGCAGTTGGCTCCACAACTTGAGCTGGAGGCCGTAATATTTGGCTTGCCCTCTGAAGCATGGCCTCGAAGCGATCCATTGTAATCGGTTGTGGGTACTCCACCTCAATCGAAGCTGTGCTGGTACGATGAGGAACTCGCGAAACTCTTGCAGCCGTGCACACTGATAATAGTGCAAAAATCTGGAGAGAAAATTCACATTCAATTATAGATTGAAGATTTTTAAGTTATACACTACTTACCGCTATTCCTTTGTCCATTTTGTGTTTGTAAAAAATTGAATCCTCTAACGGCTAATGAAATAAGATCCGCTCCTGTCCTTTGCGTTCAATGTCACACTGTTATGTGTAGTGTAAGCAAATGTCTTCCATCGTTTTTATACGATTTTCCACATAACCGAAAATAAAGCTGTACCAACTTGTTGTACTGTTACTTCCGCAGATTATTCCACTACAAGAAATCATAATAAAACGGAAGGAAACGCGACTATACAAGAAATTCACAAAAAATTAAACCTGCCGCTGCGCATCAGGTTCATAACCATTCCATCAGTGTACGTGACGTCATATAGTCACTTTGTTGAGTGTTACGCTTACTTGCCTGTTCAATTGTGCTACAGGCGCACAGTCAGCTAATGTGTTGAATTACAAATCTTGACAATTTCATAATAATTCCCAGAGTTTGTACTCTTTACCATCCGCAACCCACTTAACGATAACTTAGTGTAGCATGGTGCACAGCGACAATCTGAGACCTCTTTCCGGAAAACTAGTTTTCCGAAATGAAAGTGAAATGATTGTGCGGTGTAAGTTCCGCTACAACGGGTAATGTTATACTTGTGGCAATTACAACTGATAACTCCAGTGGTTCTTTCAATTGCAATCGAGTTGGTTAATTGTTGATAGACCGGCTAACTGGCTAACTGATGGAAATGTTGCAAAGTTCAACGTTAAAGCTATGACATGGAAACCAGTTTATGAGGAACCATCTGTGGGGATTCAATTACAATGAGGAGTTTGAATTGCTTTGGGTGGGGTTTTTCTAACTTTCTTATATCAATCACAATTTGGAAATTTAATTATGGCTGATAGCAAATGCATTTGTTTTTGGAGGAGTGCAAGTGCTACGTACACTTGATATTTCATTACATATATTCGCTTATTGTCCGATAGGTTGTGACCAGCAGCGCATGAAACTTTTTAGAACAAAATTCGCAACAATCCATTTGCGCAAAAATTCTGGTAATCAGCAAAAGGGAAATTTTGCGCAGAATAACGTTTTTGTTTGCCAGCGACTTTTAGATAGAGTTTGTCAATGAAATTCTGAAAGTTTATTTTCCTAGAAACAGTTTAATTTGTTTCGCTAGAGCTCCAACCGGTGCGCGAGCCCAACACTCAATGGAATGAAACGCGGCTGATTTCTCGGGTTATATTTGAAGACGATTGTGAAAAAAAAGATACAACATTTTGACTCTTCTTCCGGCATCTCAACAACTTCACACTGAACATGTATCGCTTGGGACTCTGAACTCTTAGATGAGCTCGCCTACGAACGATATCTTCTTCCGGAAAACTTGAACCGAACAAAATGCGAAAAACCACAAAATTGATTTGAAATATTACTACTTCGACGAAACATTTACTATCCGCCCATAGGAGCATTTGACCATAGAAGTCTGATGCCAGCCATCAGTTCGGATATCCGTTGGAATATGTACTAATATCAATCACCCCTATTCCCGTTGGCATTTGTCGTAAACGACTAATATTTCATTTCGCTTTTAAGCCGGTGTTTGCAACTTTTTTGAGACAAACTCAGGCCGAACGGACTTGAGACTTATTAAGTAGGTAGGCCCCTATCCGGATGGCAGGAAGGCCATTTAGCTCATAGATAACATGCAGCAGATAAAGTAAAAACATAGTACAAGTCTTATAAAAGTATCTCGTTTATTGTTTCTTTCTTTTGCGCTATTCATAAACCGCATTCCGTCTTTCTAACCTCTCACCAACTCTGGCATCCCATCGATGATTATCTGCAACGATTTCAGATCCTTTGTAACAGTTTCTGTTAGAACTTCCATGGCCTTCTGTTGCATGCCCAAGAATGTCTTCATTTCGTCCTCGCAGTCTTTGTCTATCGTGTACTCACTGCCTCCTGTTAACGCGTACTGGTTTCTTTGCATCCTCATCTGCGACAGTAGTTCGCTTAGGCGACCCTACAAATAAAAACACACAATTACCATCCAGTCGTCCATTTTGCTAGCACTTTGCTTACCTTAAATTGTGTAGGAGCTGAAACCAATGCCTGCATGTTTTCCAGTTTACTACGTAACGCCTCCTCTTCCGGTGATAGAGCTATTCCGACCTTTCGCGTGCATTCCTGCTTCACAACAATCTAGGAAAGAGAGTGTAAACTATTTTGAAAGCAAACCAATTCAAATTCCCATTCACCTTTAATATCTTGTGACTGAGTTCGGCAAGTTTGCGTTTGTGTTCCATAATCTTTGCCGTCGTGGATGCGTGACGTTGTTTCAACTCGGCCAAATCACGCTCTACCTTGTTCAAGTACAACGAATGTGTTTCCGTTTCATTTTCCTGACATTTTATGCGCCACTTCAAATCATGGAATCCAACCATTGGCACTGGAATGAATTTCTTCGGATCGGGATTATCGAGTTTCGCCTGGGGCCACATACGGGGATCAATGCCTTTTGGTGGGCTCGCCAGATACTCTTTTAATTGATCCTCATCGGGAAGGACTAGCGCTAGTATATCCTCAATGCCTAGGTTGGCCAATTGTGGCTTCACATTTGCTTGGTTCAGGTAATTTGACACATCGGTGGCGAGAATTCGCTTCGTTTCATTGGGTGCCATTTGAGATTTCTCCTCAACGTAGATGATAATTTGGGATTTTTTATCTTCCCGTTCCTTTGTGCTTTCAATGTTGATGACGATATTAGGCTTGTTGCCAAATATGTTATTAAGTGTTCCGATGATTTGTTGCTGTTGGGCTCTAAAATGAAAGATTTGGATGGATGAAGACATACTTTGGATGCAAGAACTAATTAGGACTTACTTGACATCGGCAAGTGGTTTGTTGAAATTCAATGCGACATTTCCCATTTTATTGTCTTTGCCCGGCAGGCGACTGTAGCCCATGGACTTGAATCGGCAGAGATAGTTTTGTGGGGTAATTTCGACTGGGGCTGCTGTTTGTGAGTAGAAGGATTTGCCAACACCCCACATGGCCTGCATAAGGGATACGAACAAGAATGAAGAAAATGGGAGAATGTGAGAAATATTGTCAAAAAATGTGTGTGGACAACTGAAAGGAACGCGTCCGCGTGGAGGAAGGCAAATTTTTGACGGTCTCTGAATGTGTTAAGTAAAGGAAGATACTGCAGCACGCCGACTTGTGGGCATGACAGTTTGTGTGCAATAGTTTCCTAATATGGACCGCTAATCATTAATGACTTGTCCTGGGTCTATCATGCTTTTGCTACAAAATCTTGCTATGACATCTTAAATAATTTATGCCAGTAAAGGGGTGTTAACACATTTACATGACAACAAAGAGGGCAATAAATACTGAAAATGATATTGTATGCGCAAAACCGATATTCACCTGCAGGTAGTTCCATTTGGCTATAATGGTGTCCCTCTCATCGCCATAAATCGATACATTGAAGATAGACTGAACAAATGCTTCATCTGGGCTAATTTGTTGCTGCTGCTGTTGTTGTTGAAATTGAAATTGCTGCTGTTGTTGTTGCTGTTGCTGATTTTGTCCCAAAGAGAAAGTATTTCCGAATCCACCGAAAGCAGGTGCAGCACTTGTTGCAGGTTTCGCAAAACCTGAAAATATATAATCAACCCAACGATTCTCCTTACCCAAAGATTGACACTTACTTGACCCAAAAGATCCAAATCCACCAAATGAAGCCGGAGCGGTGGTATTTCCGAAACCACCAAAGCCAGGCGCTGCAGTTGTAGTAGTTGAAGCTCCAAAACCACCAAATCCAGTTGCCGCTGGAGCTGTTGCACCAAATCCACCAAAAGTTGGTGCTGTTGATGTTGTGGAGGTAGCTCCGAAGCCACCGAAACCAGTTGATGTATTGCCAAAGAGACTAGGTGCTGACGAAGTTGCAGTATTTCCTCCGAATGTTCCGAATCCTCCCAGAGTTGGAGCTGCTGTTGTCGTTGTATTACCGCCGAATGAACCGAAACCTCCCAAAGTCGGGGCAGATGTTGTTGCACCAAATCCTAGGCAATTCAAATTACATTTTTGTACAAATATATTGAAAAGACAAAGTACCAGTTGTGCCAAAACCAGGATTTGCACCAAACGCCGGAGCAGCGGCTTGTGGTGCTGCCTGTCCGAAAGCTGGCGCTGGATTTGCTGTCGCTCCACCAAATGAAAAGCTCCCCAAACCAGTGGCGGCTAAAACGAGAACACAACAAAGTTCAGTAGGTCAATTTATTCTTTTGCTGATAAAGAGTTTGTGAAATAATCTACTCAATGTCTAACACACTACCCGAGACAATGTGAGTTTGGTATCAGTTACGCTATACCCTTCTTGTTGGGAAGTGTCAGAATCGACAACAATGTTGGGTTTTCTTGTGCTATTTTTATTCATTGTCTGTTGTGGTTATGTGGGGATTATTGTATATCAAAAGAAGTAAGTCAACTTGTTTAGTTTTCTATTCGTTTGTGTATAATTTGCTTTCCATAGGATAAATCTCAAGAATTTGGAAATCAAAAGTGTTGATGATGTGAAAAGGCTTTTATCACTTCCACCCAGGGACGTAGGACTTAATTATTTACAAAAGAATGCTTAACAAATACATACGGATAAATTGTTAAAAGTTTGTTGAAATTTCTTACGTTTAGCCGGAGTGCTTGTTGCCCCTAGACCGGTTGTGTTGCTTCCAAATGAAAAAGACATCGTAATTCAAAGATGGAAATGACACTTCTTGAATTTGTTCAAATAGTTTTATTATTTTTATTTTTATTTTTTAATAACCGAACAACGTGCAAATTTAACTTAAAACATTTCCAAAAAAATATTTGCACCTACATAGACGAAAAATGTATTGGCGCGTTTTGTCATTCTGACGTTTAAAACGATATGGTTTTGATACTGTGACTGGTATGGGATAGAACGGGATGCGTTCAAAATGTCTACATAATTTTGAGTGTTCACAGCAAAGGTGGCCCAAAATGAGTGACATTTTTTGTGACATTTTTTTTTTGAGTGACATTTGTTTTATAAATTGGTATTATGCTGGACGTATCGACCTTTTGATTGATTCAACGCTCTCCTAGTACCCGCTTGCTTCAAAAGTGAATAGCAAAAGCTAAAAATAATTATCATTCCAGCGTAAGGTATAAAAGAAATAGGCTGAAATACCTTAACAAGAAAATGAGAATTAGCACCAGATTGGTCCTTTGCAGAGGATAAGGTGTCGAGGGGGTGCATGATGACACTTCACACTTTCATTGTAAATATAATTTTTGGAATGTACATACTTTATAGGACATCAGAACAATTCTATATTGATTAATGTAACAGATAGCTGACGCTCACTTATAGCTTTACCATTCATTGTATTGATGGTAAATCCGAATGTGTTTGCGGCTATTTCTATAGCTTGCAATCTGTCATTTCTCATAGAAAGAAATAATGAAAGTATGCCATAAAATGTACGGGGGAGTTTCAAAGTTTGATTTATCCGGGAGCAATTCTTATAACATGATTGCGCTATATGGCAACTGAACGTGGAGACGTCGGCTTTATAGGAAACTCTAGCACTTGAATCACTTTCTCATTTTATAGCGTTCGTCAACGGAACATTTGCATTCCCTATTTCATTACACACTCCAGTCACATCTACGAACACACCCCATTTATGAAACAAATAAAATCAAAACGGAATAAAGTGAAATAAATGTGGAAGAGAAAACTCGAATAAAATATTTTAACTTGTAAACAAATTTAAGCAACAATTAACATTAAACCTTTGATCCCCACCTTTTCACATTTGAAGATCCATAGATAAAACAAACACGAATATTTTTATAACAATGACCACTTACACACCTCAGTACTTGGAAGAGAAATTAACTGAGAAACTTGGAGCTACATACGTAAAAGCTGAGGACGAGTCAGACGGTTGTGGTGGAAAATTTAAAGTAATTGTAGTTTCTGAACAATTTGCAGGCAAGGGTCTGTTGCAGAGACATCGTTTAGTCAATACGGCCCTGGCTGAGGAATTAAAAGAAATCCACGCATTTTCCCAAACGAATTACACACCGGAACAGTGGGAGAAAGTTCAGCAGCAATAAGTTACATACATACATACTTTATATCACATACGAAGGAGGCTCAACTATCAATCAACCATGTCTAGTATTAATGTTAAAATCTCATCTCCGGGTAAGGTAATCCTCCATGGCGAACATTCTGTCGTTTACAAGAAGCCAGCGCTGGCTGCTGTCGTCGGAGTACGCACTCATCTTCGTTTGATCGAACAATGTGACTCGCAAGTTGTTGTGTTTCATTTGGATAGCTTGCAGTGTATGTTTGAAATTCATATTGAAGAAGTTAATCGTTTTGTAGAAGAATACCAACGTCGGCATTGTTCCAGCCTTGACAAAGACGTGTTGCTAAGAGAAGTCGTGGATATTGTCAGCGCCAAGTTCGAGGAGCATACAACTATACAGGTGAAGACAATGCAAGCCATTTACTATTTGCTATGTGGATGCCTAATGACAGCTGAGAAAAAATCATTAAAATGTGGTTATGAGGTGCGTATATCATCCGAGCTTAATATCGGAGCCGGTTTGGGCAGCTCAGCATCGTTTGGTGTTACTCTAGCCACTGCCTTCCTTATCTTATCCAATCACATCTCTGTTGAGTCATATAACTCAAAGGAATCCCTTGCGCTCGTCTCACTATGGGCGTTTGAATCGGAGAGACTCATGCACGGCAATCCATCTGGTGTGGACAATACTGTCTGTACGTATGGTGGTATTGTGCGCTTCGTTAGAGGTGAAGGCTTCTCGCAGATAGAAATTCCAAGACCACTCAACGTTCTGCTCGTGGACTCTAAAGTGTCAAGGACTACAGCAAAGCTAGTAGCTAATGTTGCAACTTTGAGGAACAAATTCCCCGACGTAATCGACCGTATTTGGGACTCAATGGAGCAAATTGTAAACGCGTCCATCCCAATCTACACTACACTTGGAGACCAGGCAGAGGATGGCGAGAAATTCCGAGACCTAGAGCAGCTATTTCGAATAAACAACGACCTGCTGAAGGCCATTGGAGTGTCACACGAAAGGCTAGAGGATATCTTTCGGATTGCAGAGAAGAATAAATTTAGCTGCAAGCTAACTGGTGCTGGTGGTGGTGGATATGCCATTGTGTTACTTCCTACGGACTACAAGAGCAGAACAGAATTCTCCACGTTGTGCAACGAACTCTTAGCTAATGGATACGGATTAACTGAAACCACGGTCGGTGGTAATGGCCTTATTGTAGAGAATGAGATTGAAAATAAATAAATGTTGACTTCCTTTTCATAATGTTGTTTATTTTGATCGCTAAAAATTTCTTTTAACGTTGGCTAGTATCACGTGGTCTGTATGGTATTCCTCGATTCTTCATTTCTCTAATAGTTCCTGTCGGCAGGCTGCCAGAGACTGAGATTGCGTAGATTCCCTTTGTAAAACGTCCTAGATGGAAGAGAAACTGGCGTTATTTATGCATGGATGCAAAATTTGTCCGTATTACCTATTCTTTGCCACTTGGCAACCCAACTATCTTCGGGACTCATCAACGCAATGATTCCATCAAAATTGTTACTCGTATGATCGTATACGTTGTCTTTGTTGTTTTTCATGCGAAGAAACTCCTCACAGTTGTCGCATCCGTCGTACTCGAACTGATCAAACGTCTGTTAAAAAAAAATGGGTAAATATTAAATATGATCATAACAATATGTATTTAAATAAACTTCTGAAGAGCACCGTGTTGTGGTTTCAATTTGTGTCCGAGAGATTGTAAAATATTTCTGAAGATTTACCTTAATAAGAGAACACACTAAGCATGCTCTTAGTCCTCGCAAATCTTTGGGGATCGCTTCAAACGACATTTTAAGATGATTTTCGGTAGGAGATAATTAAATAAATTAAATTCAAAAACTTGGAACTTGTAGCGCTACTTTCAATAAAATTCTAGAAATAAAAATGTATAAAAACGCTGAACAACAAAAAAGTTGAAGTGTTGATGACTTTTGATGACAGGGCTATCGTCTCTCCTCGTTTCGTGTTAATGAGAAAGCGCGTTCAGTGAGTATTAAGTATGACATTTGTTATTATGGCTTGCTTACATTTATGCTTGATTACATAAAAGGCAAATTAAAATTGCCGGGAGCAAAAGTGATGTGAAATTTGCGTGCTGAGGATTTTACTTTACTTTACCTTGCTGGAAAAGATGTTCAGTAAAACATGTCTATTTTAAAATTAGCCAATATCCTTACTACATAATAAATTGAAACTTTTTTCCGACTGTCAAAATATCACGAGTAAAAAAGTAGGGTATATTTTCTTTTATTATAAAGTTAAATGTTGTACAATATTTTTAGATGTAATATTCATCTTCGTACGTTTTCGTGAAGTTGAAAATGTTATAGGTACATTAAATCGTTGGATTTTACCAACGACCAAGGTAGATAATTCCGTGTGCGCTCTAAAACTTGTTTCTGTATGATTAGGGATTCTCATAATTTCAATAATAAATAGTTGGCGCAACAGGTTATGAGAACCCTAGGCCCAGCTTCTCACAATCGTTTGTGTTTATTTTTATTTTTGGGATGAATGGAAGGGACCTCCAATTTTACACCGAGTCCCAACGGCTCAATTGCGAATCTTTTTCAGAACAGTTTTACTTTCGGATATTAGTCAGACGTTCGTGAGAGGTGGCGTAGTGAAAAAAACCTCAAGATGTAATTTGTATGTTAATTGCGATCGAACCTGGGACACCTTGCACAGTAGTCCAGCACACTAGCCACCGAGTCACTGCGCCCATAATACGTGTCACTAACGCATCTTACTTAGTATCATAATTGGATTAAGTAGATTGTCATCCATATCTTTGAGCCAAGCAAACTTATTTTTGTTTTCACGTAAGAATTAATTTGAGAAATCTTATGGTCATACACTTAGGCCACCGTAAATGGTTCCAACTGCACTGCAGTCATCTGAAAAATATCAAGATATTGGAAGGCATTGCCACGCAAAGTTAGATAAACACGTTACAAACTTTTTCGTTTTTTATTTATTTATCAACTTTAATCTCTCGATTACCTTCACAGTTACACTTGTTCGAAGTAACCCTTCAGACGCGTCCGCAAAAACAATAAATAGCTCCGTAATGCTGCTTAACTATACAACAAATCACATTTCTTTAAGACCCATTGCGATTTTCATGCTGTCAGCCCAAGACAGTTTGCCCAACGTTAGGTTTCCCTTAGACTTAATGATAAGCTTGTTGCAATTATCCTGTTCTTTACTCATTCGGAAGTGATTCTCATTCTCGACACAGTCAGACAAGTGAGACAGAGATTCATCGAGTGTGAATCGCTTTGAATTAACCTCTATGTATGATGTTTCCTCGATTTGATCAGAAATATTGATTATAACACTGTCATTGGTTTGCGTAACAATGTTGTTCCTGCCAACAATTTCGGATAGCTGAACATTAACGTTTCCACCCCCATTGCATTGTATCTGAATGTTGCCATGGACTCCAGCTGTAAATTGTAAAGATTTCATGCGATTTTACAAATAATAAACAATATCATTGCATCACCACTTACTCATAAACAAGTCTCCCATTTTATTGACGCACACTTCTGATGTCTTGTGGATGTTTTTTAAGTCCATTGTTCCGTTATCCGTTGTGAACTTTGAGGTTTCCACGTAGCACGAGTTAGTTTTGATATTTCCATCGGTTGTTTTGCAAATAATTGAGTCACCTTGTAGTTTGTCCAGTGCAATCGCCTGCAAAGAAAGAAAACAGTCATTCCTGCTGCAATTAAAGTTATTATAGAAACAAACCCCATTTTTATCAGTTTTAATGTTGATCTTCTGGCCCAAAAGAAGCCCATTGCATTGAATGTTGCCATTTCGAGAGAAAAAGTCCACAGTTGTGCTTCGCACATTCTTGGTCTGGATATCCTTATTACATGTCACCCTCAACTCTTCGCAAAACATGTCGGAAATGCTCACTTCTGACTGAGAATCAATTAGAAGATCAGCCCTAATGGGGACTTCCAAAAGACACACTAACTTTCCTGCGTCCTTAACATTGCTGCTCGTTTTGTTTGTAATTTCTACGTTCTTCTCTTTGATTTTCACTTCAAGCTGCGTGTCTGATTTTTGAACATCGGCTGTGGCTCTGATAGTCGCGCGGAGAAGATTAGAGTCTTGGCATTCCAGAACATTGTATGGTCGTATTTTCACTGTTATCTGAGAGTTGATTTTGATTTTGGAGAATGAGTCTACTTTCTCGACTAATTGTTTTATTATGTTTGGTTGACTCAGTGCGATGTTATGGAATTTACGTGTGCACCTTGCCAGTGATGATGAATTTCGTAAAAGCAACATTTTGCTGTTCAAAATATTCTACTTTAGATCAAAGAATCGAAGCAAAAGCCGTGTTCAAGAAACATAAGTTTCGAAGGGCTGTCAAAAGGCAAAAACTTTAAAAACAGCTGACACAAAAGTGAGTGTGTTCCATGGAAGTCTTCGGGTCAGCTTGGAATTTCGTGCATGAATTCCATATGCTTATGGTACATTTTATAATTATTCTAGCTGTTTTATTATTTTATTTTATTTATCTATGAAAATTAAACAGAAATTTTTAGAAAGTGTTACTTAAAAAGTTTTAAGAAACTATTGCCACTGTGATGTGGCTACTGAGATTTTTGTTTGTTTGGTTTTAAAGACGTTCAGTCAGTTATTTCCTTTCCTTCAGATATTTATGTGACCACGATTAGCGGTAAATCAACGCACTTAAGCGTAGGTATGATACAGGCATAACAAATTATATGTTAAATTACTTCGGAAGAAAAATCTCTGTCTTCCGCTTTCATTTCATTTTTCATTGAAATTATTGAATGTAGTTAAGCATAAGATCATACTTTCGCTAATTCATATTAATAAGGTTGTAAGTGACTGAAATCAAATCATTGTTGGTATAATGGCCGGTTGTATGTAACGTGCATTCCATTTTCACTTGTCTAATTATTCAATTCTTGTGTTTTGGCTCTCTTATATCCTTAAGACAGATTTGCAGAATAATTTCTTCTTCTCTGAAAATTCTACGCTAATTTCTTCAAACTTGCAGTTGACTTCAATTTAGTTCTCAAAATATCTAAAGACTATTATTGACGAATGATATAATTTCTGATGAAGCCAAAGTAAAAACACAACCAACTCGGTAAATGGATTATAATTTAAATGATAGAAAAAGAAAGATGCCATTCGGTCGGGCACGAACAAAACAAAACAGTGATGCCAATTCATTGATAAAAATACATTCGATTTTCAACACCCCCACTGAATGTTTTTTTACTTAAATTTTAACCCCACAGCTTTCGAACAGGTTAAGTGCTTCTTGCTGTCTAGGGCCTTGGTGAGAAAGTCCGCTATCATTTCATCAGTGCAGATGTACTTCAAGTTGATCTTGCCGTCTTCTATTTTATCACGGATGAAGTGATGCCTGACGTCGATGTGTTTCGTCCGAAGGATTCGCCAATGTGCCTTTCCATAGTTATTGTTAAAACGAGATACAGCGCTTACGGCAAAACTCACATCAGGCCTTGATACCTGAGCCGCAAACATAATACTTCCGACTGCCTCCTGATATGGAATTTCTGTCATATCATTTATTTCTTGATCCGTCTGAGGACACATGAGTTTTGTCAACTTTTGATTCGCATCCATTGGCGTATTAGCAGGATTACAGTCCGTCATGTTAAAACGCGCTAATATTTCATTTATATACCGCTCTTGATCAATTCTAATGATCCCTTTTGAACGGTCGCGAGTTATTTGCATTCCTAATGCAAATCGTGCTTCACCCATGTCCTTCATTTTGAAATTGGAATGGAGATATGACTTTAACTTAGTTTTAATACTTCTATCTTTTGTAAAGATTAAAAGATCGTCGACATAAATAGCTACCATTAGCAAATTCGCATCTTTTCCAGAATAATACACACAGGGATCAGTATTGGACCTCTTCAGACCGAATTGCTTTAAAGCGGTGTCCAGCTTTTGATTCCACAATCGACTGGCTTGTTTCAACCCATACAATGATTTTTTTAGGTGACAGACTTTGCCAGTATTGTCGGTGAAACCTTCTGGTTGCAGCATATAAATGTTCTCATTTAGATCACCCTGAAGGAAAGCGGTGACTGCGTCCATCTGGTCTATATCCAGATCATACTGAGCAGCCAAAGATAACAAAAGACGAATAGAACTATATCTTACTACAAGGGAAAACGTTTCCTCGTAGTCAATCCCTTTTCTTTGAGCACATCCCTTGACGACTAATCGGGCTTTATAGCGATATATATTTCCTTCGCTATCGCGCTTGGTTTTGAAAACCCATTTGCAATTTATTGCTCTTTTGTTTGGTGGCAAATCTGCGAGCTCCCATGTTTTATTTTCTCGCAGGGACGCAAGTTCTTCTGACATTGCTTGTCGCCAAAGCTCAGAGTCGGCTCTATCTAACGCTTCACTAATTGTTAAAGGATCATGCAACTCACCTGTCTTTACTGCAAAAGACATGTAGTCATCTCTTATCAAAGGTTTCGCTTTACGTTGACTTCTCCTTAGTTCAGGTTTTACACTGGAAGATTCTATTTCATTCATTGAATGTGGAATGATGTATTCACTTTCGGTCGGATCAGCAGGAACCTCGGATACATCTTCTAAAGTATTTGTTGTCTCGCTGCTTACATCTTCAGACTCGATCTCGTTCTTGCACGAACTGTAGCTGCGTTCACCCTCACTGTCGGAGCAATATTGTTCTACCTGGTTCGCTGAATCGCATGCAGACCCACTGTTACCTTCCCCCACTGAATCAGCAACGTCTGAGAATAATTCAGAAGAATTAATAAAATCGTATTTGTCAATTACCTCAACTGATGACAAGCTTTGATGTTCAAAGAACACAACATCACGACTGATGACAATCCTCTTCCTGTTTGGACTATAAAGCCGGTATGCCTTGGCTTCCTCACAGTAGCCCACGAAAATGCACGCTTCGGATTTGGGATCTAACTTCTTACGCCGCTCTTTTGGAATATGCACCATCGCCTTACATCCGAAAATCCGCAAACGACTCATGTCGGGAGTCTTTCCAGACCAGACTTCCTCAGGAACTTTTCCAGTAGATGAACTGCTTGGTGATCTATTGATAATAAACACCGCCGCTGCAACTGCTTCAGCCCAAAGCGATTTCGAGACATTCGCATCCAAAAGCATACACCTCGCCTTTTCGATGATCGTCCTATTCATCCGCTCTACTAGGCCATTTTGCTGTGGTGTATATGGTGCCGAAGTCTGATTCCGAATACCGTATTTGCGCAATAACGTCTGAAAAGCACTATTGCAGTATTCAGAACCATTATCGGTGCGCAAGACTTTGATTCGCCTGTTACATTGGTTCTCGACAAGTGCCTTGAAGTCTTGAAAACGATTCCGGGTTTCACTCTTCGCACGCAAGAAATAAACGAAAACCTTTCTTGAGTAGTCGTCAACAAAAACCAATATGTAACGTGCACCACCCATGCTAGTCACATGTATTGGCCCACATAAGTCCGAGTGAACCAATTCCAATAAATCACTTGCTCGCGTTCCTGTGTGATTGAATGGAAGTCTACTTTGTTTGCCCTTGAGACAAACTTCACAATTCAGCTTATTGACGGTGGGAAATTTCGCATGATTTCCAAAACGATCACTCAGCTGTCGAAGACTCACCACATTCAGATGTCCCATTCTTCTGTGCCATACGTTAAACTCCGCTTCGCAACTATTTGCAACAAGAACACGATCGCCGGCTGGACTGTCCAATTTAAATAATTCCCCATCATGAGACGCAGTTGCTACCAATTCTTTTTCACAGTTGTAGATTCTACAGCCACTCGTATTGAAAACTACTGTATTTCCTTTACGAACCATTTGGCTCACTGAAAGAAGATTTGTGCATAGTTTAGGAATGCAAAGAACTTCTTCTACAGTAACGTCTGTGCTATTTCCACCAGCAACCGGTAAATGTGCATTGCCCATACATTCTACCTCCAACCGCATGTTGTTAGCTATGATGACCTCCTTTTGTTGGGCTTGACTGACATCTGACAGCATATCTTCACTAGTACACATATGCGCCGAAGCACCCGAGTCAACATACCACCCACTGCGCTGCACTGCGCTGACCGCAAATGACGTGTAGAACACTCCTTTTGTGTTTGCTGGGGCACCCTTACTACTGCACTGTTTAGAGGGACAATTTCGTGCAATATGTCCATAATTTTTGCAGTCATAGCACCTTGGTCCTTTACTGCTCCCACTGGTACTGCTGTTCGAATTACTTTTCTTTTTCGAAGTCCAGTTGCGCTGTGCCTTTCCGCCATAAAATGCAACTTTGGTCTCATTTTCATCCATTTTGACGTCCTGAAGAATTTTCGTCTTTATTGCATCGCCAGTGATAGGAACACCCGAACTCTCGATGCCCATAATCATCGGTTTATACTCCTCCGATAATCCAGCTAGCAAAAGAGTCCCAATCCATTCCTCGCTCACCTTTAGGCCAACACCATTGAGTTTGTGGGCTGTCGTTACTATTTGATTAACATAATCCTCGACAGACGAACTATCCTCCATCCTCGTGGTAATCAACTTTCTCAATAGACCCACCCTGCGTGTCAGTCCATTGTCCTGGAAAGCCGTTTCTAAATTGTTCCACGCTTCCTTAGCCGTTTTAGCGGATTGAACATGGACGAAATTGACGGATTCTATCAGTAGAATGATTTTCGCCCTAGCCTTAGTATCCTTCTTAGAGTCCGGTGAAGTTTCGCATGCAACGCAGTCCCAGAGCTCCTCATGCTCGAGGTATGCACGAACGGCAAACTTCCATGTGTCGTAATTCTCTCGGCCCTTTAGCTTCTCGATGGATGGCAAACTTGTGTGCGACATTTTTTAATGTTAGTTATGATCTACTATAGGGCTGGGTCCATAACCTGATATAATTTCTGATGAAGCCAAAGTAAAAACACAACCAACTCGGTAAATGGATTATAATTTAAATGATAGAAAAAGAAAGATGCCATTCGGTCGGGCACGAACAAAACAAAACAGTGATGCCAATTCATTGATAAAAATACATTCGATTTTCAACAACGAATATAATCGATCAGGTATATTTTTTCACCAGGAAGTGTATCTTGTGATTTCAGTGAGATTCTCTGATGTGTACGTAGAGCCATTCAGTTATGTCGTTTTCCATTGGTTTCACTCGAGGATTCACTCATTCTGAAATCCAATGGAACAAGAAAACTGCTTCTGGGCTAATACGCTCACGTATTGGTGAAACGTCCGAAATTACTGTATGGCTGCTGCCAGCTGGCTTGTATAAAATACATAAAATGCACTTGTGTAAGTGCTCCTCGAGTGGATTCTGACTTGAAATCGAGAAGCCAAATTCTCTCCTCAGAATCAACAGAAGAGTATTTTCTGCGCCAATGGAACGGTTTCAGAAGTGATTTTCTTGATTCCGGACGCTCCCGGACGCTTCTTTTTGCCCAATGGAAAACGACATTAAATAATAGTTTGGCTCTCGTGTCACACTGAACAGACTTTTTACATTAAAACTGGTTTTCAGTGGTAAAAAGCATTAGGAAGTATCGAGTAATATCTCCAACGAATAGATTCAGATTTGGGCTAAAAAAACCAAATAACATTCCTGCCAATATTTAACTACATCTAACTTTGCACTGTTTATGCCGGAAAAGTTGTCATTTTCTGTTTGACACATACGAAAATAGTTTTGTCAAACTTTTCTTGTACGCTAAAAAATCGTCGGTTAAAAAATATTTAATAAACTTAAAATAACTCATCTCACAATGTCCGAAGCTCAAGAAACTTCCTCGTCTACCGCAACTTCGAAGGAAAATGAAGAAATCATCGACGATGTGAAATCAGATTCCTCACAAACGAAGACCACTAACGAAGCCTCGAACGAAGCTGTATCATCAAGTTGTAATCCCTCGGTTTTGGACGAAGAGATCAAAAAAGAAGATTTGGAAAAGATTAAAGGCGATGCCATTGGCAACACCTTATACAGCGAACGTTTCGTTTTGTCTACACTCTTAAAACTAACAAAAATTGAAAAGGATCTCACCGAAGATGATGCTTTTGAGAAGGACTTGTGCTCCCTTTGGAATATGACCATAGAAACAGATGTCGTTAAGCTTCTATTAAATCACAATGTTCCGGAAATATTTGCCGAAATTATCGAAAAGACAGAGGATAAGCGTTTGACCGAAATTCTAGTCGGCATTATTGCAAACATGTGCAGTGTACAACAAACGCGCAAAGAACTCTGTAGCAGTCCACACGTTATGTCTGTGCTGCTAAATCTGATTTCCTGCACAGACAGCCTCACCTTGGTACAGCTAATGCGGTTTTTCTATGCAGTCGTCAGCTCTGAAATGAATTCGGGTGATGAGATATTGTGGTTTAAGCATTTCAAAAACTGCGAAAGCTTCATAGAGAACTTTGCGTTCATATTAAACAACTCGGCTAACTTGACTCTTCTGGTGAACGCCCTCTCGACGTTAGAGGCCCTTTGCGTCACATTTGCTTTGATCGAAATCCAGCCAGACGTGAAGGACCTCTGCTTTAGTGATGTGTTTGTCCAACCTTGCCTGGTGCAGGGTATCATCGAAGCATTCAAAACGCTGTTGCCGGCAAGTAAACTGGAGCAGAACTCAAATGAAGACGGAACCGCAACGCCGTCAAAGAACACCAAAAAGATTATGAGCCTTTTTCTGGACATCAATGTGATTTTGTCGCCATACGAGCAAATTTCACAGAAATGCTATGAACCATTCCTCGACGATCTGTTCCACTGCATTTCACAGATTCTTTCGCCCCTATGCCAACCCATCTATCTACTTCCGCTCACTTCTAACGAACAGGGTGTTGTAGAGAATGTCAATGAGCTGTTTCAAGCCTTCGGTGATCCCTTCCATGAGGTGTGCTTCGCTCAAATGATATCTATCTGGCATCTAATTGATTCGGATCGTGAAGCGAAGGAGAACAGCGACAAGTGGGGCGAAGATGACGAGGACACCGATGATGAAGTCAATTCCGAAGATATTTGCATGACCATTCTGGAGTTTCTCACACGCACAGTTATGAACACACAGGACGATGAACTGGAAAACGCCCTGAAGATGCACTCACCCAACACAATACTGAAGCTGCTGAGTGCATTAAGTGCTGGCGATTCCGAGGAGGACATCAAGGAGTGTTGCAATAAAATAAAAAACGTCTTTGACAAATTACAGAGCGATACTAAGGCGGATGGAGGAGAAGACCAGACTGCAGGACCAGCACCAGAAGTGGCAAACAGTTAAGGTTAAAAAAGTCTACTTTTTCTTCTAATTTTTTTTTTCGTTTTTATAATTCAACCGAGTAGATAAGAAATGAATGATGAGACTATACAAACATTTTGAAATTATTTAACATTATTGAGGACTAAATACATTCTTACACATAATATAATATAACATTATACCGTAGTGTCGAAATTAATAATAAAAAAAAGAAAACAGTTGATGTAACTACTGAACTATGCATTTCGTAATTATTTTGAGATTTGTTGCATCACACAGCAACCTGGCGCTCCCAGAAAGTCGAACCAAATCGAGCATGTGCTAATCTAATGGGAGCAAAAGTCGACTCTGATAATTTTCTTTTTGCGGCTAAATTCATAGCTCGACTATCTAAAAGTGCGAACTGCACAGAAGAGGAAGTTCGACGTTGGATGCCAGGAGTAGCCACAGTCTACAGAGAGAACGTGACATTCTCCACTGTGCATTCATCTATCTAACCTGCGCCAACAATCAGTCGTGCCAGTACTACGACATCATCAAAGAAATAGCTGAAAGCACTGTAAAGGACCAGCAACCCCAGAGAGGCCGCGGTATGATGATGAATGCGTATACCGGAAGATGCAGACAGAAGATACACATTTGAAAATGTTGCAGCGCAAAACAAGGGCAGCGAGAGAAGAGTATCGAGCTAGGAGAAGGCAGACAAAAAAGATCATGCGTAGAAATAAGATGGCCTACGCAAATTGGTGCAGGCTTCAACACCGCAACATTACTTACTCATTTAATTGGCTCCCAAACCAACAAATTTCGCTTGTTCTTCCGCATAGCTGAACGGAACAGTGCCTTCTGTGTTGATACCTGCCCAGCGCATAATCTATTCCAGAACGAGATTGAAGAAGTCACATGATAGAGCATCTTCGTGCCGAGATTCGGTGAGTATTTGGAATACTTTTTCTAGCATCACGCAAGACAGTTGGACTCCTTTTGCCCGATAAGGTTCATGTCTTTTCCGCAATGTTATCGGTCAGTTACAGAATGTTGTACAAGAAAAATGCAGAAGATGCCTGCTATTTCTTTATAACAACATTTTCCACCACCAATCCTTAACGATGGTTGAGGAAAGTCTGTTCCGATCAAATTTGGAGCTCTAGAGGATTCGCATGTCGATATTGGGATTTATTTCTACATTCTCATGCAGAACGTACTACTTAGATGGTAGCGTATCTCGTGTCATACCCATTCCTACTGTTTATGAAAATATTTTTAGCAATTCTGAATGACGGAACAAGATGACTGCAGAATACCTCGTCTGTTTTAATACCGTCGAAATCTTTCTTACAAAAGCGGCGTTCATCTCAATACTAATCTTGAAAATGCACATGAAGATGAATAAGCGTAAAACTAAGGTCTAGGATTGGCAGTGCTGCATTTAAATGTCCACACCACTACCTAGAGTATCTTAAACTTTCAAGAGACATACTCAACATAATCAAGCTCTCCTACAAAGACACCAATTGAAGTAATGTATTAAATAGACCTCAAACTTTATTCAATTTCCATAAATCCATCGGCATTGGTCAAATGCACCATTTGTTTCTTGGATCCCTCCTCGACAATAAAATTCGGTCCAATTAGGCAGTTTTTCAGAACGGAGCCCTTTTTTACAACAGCTTTGTTACAAATAATCGACCCGTCAATGTTGCACCTATGTATAAAGAAAGGAAAAATATTCTACGTCCAGCTTATGTATGTATTTCAGGAACTTACCCTTCCTCAACCACAGCATTGGCCATGATAACCGAATTGGACACGATGTTTTTCGGGTTGATGGTGCAGTTTGGACCGAAAACACTAGAACTAAGGGAAGTTTTCTCAGACAACTTAGCATTATCCGCGACAGCAATGTCTTTAGTTTGGGTCGAGTTCACCACAGCCGTTGGTGAGACAAGCGACAGTGCATTGTCTTTGAACAGTTGTGACCAAATTGATGGAAGCTGAAAATGTATTTTATTGTTGTGTGTCCTCCAATAGTGAAAGTAAATGTCTTACCTTCCGATTCATAGCGAAATAGCTAAGTGTGGTATTGACTCGAACGCCAATGGTGTCCTTAGGCGCTTCGATGGCGAAACAACGAATTGAATCCCCGTTGTAGGGTTCTTTTATTCTAGAGTCGTTGAAGAGTGATGCCTTTGTGATTTGTTGTTCTAAAGTCGCACATGGAACGTACTGAAATTAAAATACATTTAAATTACATTTGGATAGAGACCCCTTAATAGCCTTACGTGCAATATATCATCCTCAAGCTTGGTATTCATTCCAACTTCGGAAGGCGCTTCGATCGGTTGAGTTTGTTGAGTTCTACACATTTGCTTCTTAATAATGTAAGGAAGGAACTCGCCTTTCAGCGTAGAGAAGTTCTCTTTCTAAAAAAGAACGACATGAGTCATCTTAATATCGAAAGATAAGAACAACACTTAAGTTAACAGTGGCTCTCGGTGAGAGAAATACTTAGGCCGTTTATCGGCCCATTGTGCATAAGAACAGCACTTACTCTTTTGAGAAAATCCAGAACCCATCGCTTCATAACATAAATATGCGAATCGACTAGACGACTGAATATGGTCATTTTTCCATATTTCCTCATGAGATGACCATTGATGCTCATGACCTCCTCGAAGTCACTGGTAGAAGCCAAAAACAGCAAGCGATTGCAGTGGGGATTAATTCCAATCAAATCTCTCTCTGGTTTGTGTTTGGTTTTTGGACCGGGTACAGTGACATCGGAGTCAAAGCCGCTTTTAAACAAAAGCGCTGCCACAGATGCATCATGCTGGCGGAACTTATTAATAAGCGGATACAGGCAAACATTGGTGATTGTGTCACAGGATACGACAATGAAATCTGATTTTATTCTGCAATTTTATTATCTACACATCGTGTTCGTATGGAAATGAGTTCATCTACTTACTTGTCATGAATGTGCCTCAAGCTATCGGCAGTTCCGAAATCGTTATCCCCAGAAATGGTAGCGAAATCGAGCTTCATTTTAAGCGGAGTTTTCTCGAGAGCTTGTTGAATTTCCGATTTTTGATTTTCCAGCACAATAACGATTGCATCTGAAAATTCGTATTATTTAAAAATTCGTATTTATTAAAATTTTACACAAATTCATATAGTACATATTAATGTGGAAAACTAACCCTGAAAGTTATGCTGTTGTAGCATATTCAAAGGATACCATAGTAGTGGATAAGGTCCAACGGGTAATAGACATTTTGGGTAGTCCCCTGTTAGTTCTGGTAGCCGTGTACCTCGACCAGCGGCAAGAACAACGGCTTGAAATTCTTGACAAACCATTATTTAGTAAGATATTTAATTTCGCGGATGTTAAATTAGCAAATTTAATTTTCTTGTGTGAAATAAACTAAACTACCCAAATGTGAGTGTCAACGTCAGCTGTCAGTTGTCAAAATTGTGTTTTTGTATTCGAGTCTCGAATTTATCATGTGTTCAGGATATTAACCCGATGAGTGCGTTTGCAGAGAATTCCTCGGTAGAGTCCATAGCGTTTTCGATTTGGCAAACGCAAAAAGCAAAGATCAATGATTAATTTATAATGTTTATAAATCGGTTTGGGAGCACATTTCAAATAATTAATTATAAAATGTAACCACTAAATAGGAACACGACGCGACGGCTACACAATGCACGTCAAAAAATGGTATGAAAAACTATGACAATTCTTAGCAAGATCGAATTATGGAGGTTGAATTGAAAATTGATAAAGAATTAACATAAGGGCTGTTTCATTGCACATCTAAATAAAGTATAACTTTACTTTACTTCACTGCAAAAACAGGCCTATAATTGAATGAGTACCTATAGACGAAGTGCTCGCAAAAAGCTATTTATTATCCTAGATCCTATGTGCAATGCTGGTAACCTAAAAAAATAACCTGCTTCCGTAAATAAGGACACGATTCGCTTCACCTTAGCCTACAATTTACAGCTTAGCTTTTCGCTTAGCTCTTTGTGTTTACTGTATACGTACCCTAAGTCCAATGTTATACGAGCTGGTTTTTATCATGCCAAAACAGAAAACAACAGAAACACGATCTGCATAGAAGAATCAGTGAATCTGTGTACTCCTTCCTCCATGTCGTGCATCGTGAACACACCAGTTCTTGCTATCTTCCTCGTTTTGATCATTTTTCAACAAAATCACCCCTATTCCCGTTGGCGTTTGTCGTAAACGACTCGTATTTCACTTCGTTCGTGTTTTTAACTTTTTTGAGACAAATGAATTGAAATGTTGGTGAACACATAGAAAAGGAAATACAATATTGTTACCTAACAAAAGTTTTTAAAAAAAATCTGAACATGTTTTACAACGATACGAAACATGAGTCGTATTCGTATACGACAAACGCTTACGGGAATAGGGGTGATTATAAAAATAAAAGATTATTTTGAACTGTATCAATTTTAAGCAATCAAAAGCACAATATGAATATAATATTCAGTCGGGCGGACAAAATCCAGCTCCATTCGTCTGCGTGACTGAAAAGGACCTACGCCGAATTCAAAATGGCTGAATTGAGAAATTTTCAAGGACGCTTATACTTTCGGATGTTTTTCAGATGTTCGCTGTGCTTTCTTGGGGGTTGAACTACAGTCGTTCAGCATCCTATAACTACCTGCGTTGTATAAACAAATAAAACTATTCTCTCATTAATTAGTTTCAACTTTCTATTTAATATATGATTTAATGTTTAAATTTCAATAATGCACTAAATAATATAAAATAATGGCGCCTCAAACTGATCGTGTAAAATTGCTCGTTGTAGAATTTTAAATATTATATAATGTTTTTCGTTTTATTTTAAATGAGTATTTCATAATTTACATACATTACAAATTATTTTGGGACTAAAAACTTAAATTATTCATGTACATCTAAGACAAAAAAATAAAATAAAAATAATAGATAATAAAAACACATTTTTTTTAAAAGAAAAAATAAAAGAAATTTACACATTGCTATTCACTAAAAAAAAATAACTTTACGAAGATCCTTATTACTTCCTTCTTTCATACAAATAGTCTTCTTCGAAATATCTAGGCGTCGATGTGCCAGCAAAGATCTGAGGACGACGCTGTTGCAGAGAGATATTAATCTCTTCAGGTGTACGATACACTTGTTGTTGATACTGTTGTACAGGCGCTTGTGTGATATACCTGTACTGGGTCTGAGGGGTTGGAGAAGGTGCTACAGTTTGTTGAACTAATTGAACGGGCTGAGCGGGAGGAGGTGTTTTTCTATATTGTTGCTGAGGTTGAGGTTGGGCCTGTGGCTGAGGTGTTTGCTGTTGTTGTGGTTGATGTTGTCGTTGCTGAGAGTTGAACCCAATCTGAACCTGAAAATGATTATTACAAAAAATAGTACTCATACGACAGAGTGAATTTGGGAAAAATTATTAATTCTTACGGGTTGTCTTTGTTGGTGATGGACGCGTTGCCTTGTGTCACGTTCTTCTTCTTGGTATCTATCGTTTTCATAGTAGTTCTCTGGGTAATAACGATCTGAATAGCGAAGAGTCACATTTGGTTTTGATTGATGTTCTTGCAAATTTATCGGTTTGTAGAGATAATCATTGACAATGTGGTATTTCGAGGACTGCTCGCAAATGTTGTCGTTTGATGGAGGCATACAAATCAAATGGATTTGATGGAACGTGAATCCTTCGGGACAGATCCATGAATGACGTTGGTTATCCTGACAATAGTGGAACACTTCACATGCCAACGATTCATCAGCATAGTATCTGCAAAAGGAATTTTGGTTTTAAGTAAACACAACACAATAGATAGGAAATCAGGAAACTTACCCAGTTGTCTTGCTATTGCAATTGAATTGTGACTTCTCCAACAGCGTTGTCAGGCGATCAGGCTCCTCTTCTTCTTCTTCCTCTTCACTTGCACTGTTCACGGCTTTTGGGTTTTGTTTTATGTAGTTGTTGTTCTGTTTAATGTTGGTGTTGCGGTTCTGATACGTTTGCCTTGGTGCCTCCTCCTGTTCCTCTTCACTATAATCGTACGCCCTGGATCTATAAGCAAGATGAGTCTGCTCCTGAGGATCTAGATTTTCTTCTTCATCAAAGGATCTAGGCGAGAAACCCTGAGGCTTCACTGTGGTTGCTGATAGTGCACTTCCAATAAAACAAGTCGTCGAGACTATAAGCACGCATCTTAACCTGGAAAGAAGATTATATTGAAGATCATTCAACAACACTTTTAACAGTACAAAGTGTGAATAAATTTCATTCGAGTGGTAATTACTATTTGTTGCCGCTTCACTGACGGTTTCTTGACATCGATCAATTTGCACACGCTTATGTGTTTATAAGTGTGTGTATGCGTGATCGGTAGACCAACAACGTTTCAATTACTTTCAAATGCTGGCGCTGCTTCGATTTATTATTGCAGATACTTTTTTTTTCTGCAAAAATAATAAACGGATTTCTTTTTGCCTTCGAATCGGAGGGGAAAAGTGAAATTTCAATAAATTTTCTTTTCAATTGTTATTCTTTTTTCTTTCTCATTTTTTTTCTTGCGCTCACAATGCAATGTTGTGTGCGATCATTTTGTTTAACGAGTCAGGTAATTTGAATAAATTATTAAGAAATTTATTATAAACAGCTGATGAGTGTGAGCATGAATTGGCAGTACCTGCTCTTTTTGTGCATAAATTAAATAAGACAATTATTGATTACGAAAATTGGTTGCCAATAGTGAATAATAGTAAAATGTGATCGATCAAGCGAGAGATCCTTTTCTGAAAAGAGCTTTTCGCAATAGAATACATATTGTATTATTTATTTTAACTTAGCCACATAGCATTTGCGTTTTTTTACAAATATAAAAAAAGCCTCTAGCTTTTATAAGGTTACTGAACTCGATAGCCACAAGAGTATTGACAGGGTACAACCTTTTAAACCTAGTAAGCGATTGACTCGGCAAATATTTAAACATGTCTGCAACTCTTGCCCGTCGTCGCGTCGTTCGGTTTAATTTTGACAGAATTGTGTTCCCTCTTCTGTGTAAAAAAAATTCTTAAGACGAATGGTATCGTACCATTGACCGCTAGATGATTATAGCGCCATGTCAAACTCCATATAAAAACAAACTGACATTTCAGCATTTGCGCTAGAGCTCTAGCTAGAGCAGCCATTTTGTACGTTCAATCTTAAAATTGTCAGAAAAAAACACAAAATAATCAAAATTAAATGTCACTTTGCTGATGGCGCTAGTGATCTAGCGGGAGCGTTCTTCTATTAGGATTAGGATTATTGTGTGCTAGACGGCTAGCGGTCAATGGAACGCGGCCAGTTGTCACACGATGCTCTTTGGCTGTACTTTTTTTACGAATGAAAAGCGTTGGTTCTGCTTTAAGATTATGTTTTTTTTTCATTAAGTAGAGAAAATTATATCGGCTAAGTGGCCGCCGATAGAATTGATGACCATTCGGGACTGATTTATGCCGATTTCCATCACTTTTGCCAGAGCTTCCGGCGATAAGTCCTCGCATTCTTGACGCATTCTTTGAGGTTTTCAAGAATCTGACGCTTACTAACATAGAGTCATGACTTCAAAAAAAACCCACAAAAAGCAGTCTGGAACGGTTAAATCAGGGGATCTTGCCGGCAAGTGCAAATCGCCGAAATGAAAGATTAGACGACTCGGAAATGCAGACTCTTTCGTTGATACTGATACACTGTCTGCATTTTGTTAGGAAACATCAGCTTACAGTCATTCACTAAAATTCTCTGTTAAGACCGGCGATTGGTGCCCAATTGCGTGGCACGTCGTCTGGTCGATACTCCAGGGTCCTCTTTGACATCTAAAGCGGCAGCTGCGATATTCTCAGCAGAACGGAATGTGTGATAATATTGAGATTGTACTTGAAGTACTTGAAGCGTTTGACTAAATTTAACTATATTTTCGACCAGTTTTGACATTAGCCTTAACTTTTGTGGAGGTGGTAATAAAATAGTTCATCTATTTAGTTTAATGAACGGAGAAAGCAATAAGTCTTCCTCTCGACCGTATCGCAATACGAATAATTTATTACAAACAACCAATACTTTTGTTTTAGAGTAATCTTCACACGCTTCGTTCTCATCCATCCCACATACTCCGACGTGGGACAATTTCCCTAACCATAATAAAACACATCAATTACACTTTACCTCTGAACTTTCAACAACTTCTCAGACTCCTCCTCCTACTTCGTCGTAGTCGTCGTCGTCGCGTCGGTTATCCTCTTAACATTGACAACCCGCGGGGATAACTAATTACGATTGCCTACTTCACAAAATGTCTGATGCACTGAAGATGCGCTCGCGCGCACTTGCACCATTCGCAGCACTCTCCAGTTTGTACCAGTAAAAGGTCATACGAATAAAATTATCAAACGAGATACATATTTATTACTTCATTCCAATTCGATAGTATAGGACTACAACGACGCGACGTCGTTGCGGGTTCTTATAAAAATCCATAAAAAAACCAAAACGATTCCAAATTCACATGACTGCTGAGTGCAGAGAAGCTCCGCTGTGATGCTACATAAAACTGCAGTCGCAGACCTCCATCTGACCGTGCTATTGCGTGTGCATTGTTCATGCCATTTATGCCAACATTCCCATGGATAAGCTCTTCCACATGATTATAGCAAAATATGATGGAATTTGTTTTGTCCGATCACCGGCTACTGGTGCATAATTTAATTGTTCTTAAGCCGCATGCGGTTACGACATAACCGAAAGTAAAAGTGTAACAATTGGCTGGACTTTCTTTTGAACGTCAATATTCATCGGCTGATTGCGCCTGCGCACACGCTAAGGCTATCTTAAACGAGTTTCGGTGCCTCTGCAAGCCTTAAATCAAAAACGAGAGCAAACTTTTCCTGATTGGAATCCACTTTACTTTCCGACTGCAAGCAAAGTGGACTACACCATTAGACCGAATCTGGAGGATTCGAACGCATTACGATATACGTCAGAGTTGTCAAACTCGTTGTTATGAAATCAGTGCGCTAGTTATTCACCAAGGTGTCGTGTGTTTGCCTCTATAAATGGCTAGCGGTTTTCCTGCTATTTAGTCAAGACGCAAGCTCCTGCTGCAGCAAATATTTCACTTTACTTTCACGTGCCATTAAACGGGTTGTGTTGCATAATGTCTGAATAAATGTTTTCAATTAAATCAGCGAAATTGGGCGTAGGTATGATATAACCTATCGATTAATGTGCCTAGGTAGTGCGAGTCATTGCTCCCGATTTCATAAAATAGTTTTTTTTTCACGCCATACCAGCAGAATAAATTACTAAGCACAATATGGATTTGTGCTAGTCCGCAACATTGAGCACTTTACCACGCCTCGTCTGCCTTATTATGTGCGCACGGTACAAATTTGCAACCACAAATAATGGGCACAATCTCATTGAAGCCACAGTTCAGATAGTGAAGGTAACGTAAGTTGTGAAATTTTTCCCGATCGAATTAGTCCCGCGAGATGTAATGGAGCTCGCGGATTGCGTGGGCCAGGGTCAGGTATATGTAGTGCGCTAAAACAATTGGGGCGATTTTGCTTGGTGTTTTTGTTTGGAATCCCAAAAGTAAACCTACTTATTCTGTTGGATATCAGTGATCGCAGTAATTCAAGGTAAAGCCTGACTTTTATCTAAGCAGTAGAGCTCTTGTGATTTCTAAAAAATTTTATCAATTGCGCAAATTAAAACCAAATGCAGCACTCGCAAGAGAAGGCACAGAGAAAGGTAGGAAATAAAAACACTTCATCAAACGTGCGATAGTGGATGGTTTGCCAAAGGCTTTCTAAAGAAACGCCCCAGCGTTTACTTAAGTCACCTCTTGTAATTAAACTATAATCTAGCTATCTTTTCTTTTTGCACGTACTACTCTGTAGTCTGTATGATGATTAGATATACCTACTGAAAGCGGCTTACAATTATTATAATATGATGATTGGACGTGCCTGCATGTGTGGAATTAGCGGAATACATATAGTTTGGACGGTATTTTCATTGGAACTTGAACCCCACTTATGACACCTCAGCAGAGACCAAGTTATAGTATTTGGACAACGATATAAGAATTAATAGCTCTTAGCACAGCTACAGAAAGACGTAGTATTTGAAAAAGGCGGGTTTATTTCAGCCTTGTAGCAGAAGAACTTAAAACAAACTCTTAATGAAGAGTGGTACGTGAGTTATTAAATTTCACAACCGATCAATCAGTGGAGGCCCTTATTTTTATAAAGAAGATGGATGAATAAGTGGCACATTTTTACAAATAACAGATGCAGGTACAATGCATGTCAACAGAAGGGCTGCACAGCCAACGACGAATCTCACAAAATATAGCTTATAACTTGGGACTTTGTTTACCTCAGCTCCGCTATAAATTCTGACAAAGCCATTAGAAATGAAGCATAGTTTAAAGTTTTAAATTTAAGGTAAAAGTGATTAGGTGAAACTATGTGCCGTTTTCGAGAAAAATCCAATTTTCAAATGTACCGTCATTTGCATTTTTAGCAAAAGAATGTGTATGCAGGTAAAGGCTCAAAAGGTTTTTGAAAAAATGATAAAATTTATGATAAAACCGTTATATGAAAAGTATCATCAACAATGGGGCTAGCATACAGTATAAAAAATGGCCCCGAACTGTAAGATAACTAACTCAAAATCCGTCCAGCCGTTTAGGTTGTAGGTCTCAGGAGCAGAAAGATAGATGAACAGACGGGTGGAATTTCGAGACCCACTTTTTCGAGTTCCCCTATCATAATAATGTTAGAATTGATTGAAATCTTGAGATCGAAATTTTTTACGAAAACCATTAGGATACGGACAAAGTGGTTGCGAAAGGCTAAAGCTAAAGATTCAAAATCAAAGCAATAATAATTAGGGTCAATAATAATTAGTCAATAATAATTAGGGCTAACATTAAAGTTTCTTAAAAATAATAATAATTTTCCAGCTATTCATTATTTGGAAGAAAACAGACCGTTCACGATATTAACAAATCACGTAATGGCGAATTACCTTTACAAAGACATCCGAAAACACCCCCCAAAAATTAGCTGAATTCTTTAGAATGTCATAAAAAGCATTCGATTTTATACCCAAATCTATTGACAGGTGCGTTTTAGCTTGAACTTCCTGCAAAAAAAAAAACTGGGCAGAATAGTTTATTAGGTTTTAGCGCCAAGTTTCGCTTAGAATGGATCTTAACTTCGTATTTACTATGCCCAGTATAATTAAAATGTATTGGCGCAGTTTATTAGTTTTTAGCTGTCAAACCTTAGCTTTAGCTTTCTATTAGTATATCGCATGCACTCTGTCCGTATCCTTATCCTACTCTTACTATATGTATACGAAAAAGCCATCAGAGCAGTTAAGTTATACATACATTTACGGAAGTTATCGCATATTTCTTTTACGTACGAACTTGGATTTCCCCCACATATTGTATAAATGAAAAAGGAAGCAGAGCAATAAAATCCCTTTTGCATCATAGTTTCTTCCAAATTGGTTGCAATCTTACCTTCTGTCATTTTTGCCAACCGAAAACCTGCTCAACTATAACAACATTCATCACTGCTACAGCTTGCAAAATAATACGAAAAAAAAGTGCGATAATTTGGCCTACTTATGCTCACTCTTTCAGACCAGGTACTATAGAGTTTAAGAGCTATTATGTTATAAAATACGGAATGCCTGCGAGATGTTATCACCAAAATGAGTTGTTCAAGATTGCCATCGTAGATTGTTGTCTTGGTCTTTTATCGTTTGGTATTTCATAATGGAATCATGAAATAAAAGAGACATGTCGACCAGATAATTGATTACGCTGCAAAAAGGTTTCAGCCGGCATGTGGCGTCATAATTGTGGTCATAACTCGTACAAAAAGTATGCCCATTGAAAGTACGTATATCTTTTGAAGCTATTAGCGGCATTTTTTTTTTTTTTTTGTTGTTAACATCTCAACTGGCTTTCAATTCAATGTGAAGACTAATTGGTTAGGATTCCTCATTGAAGACTCATAAATCGTCGCTTAATTACTGAAAGTAAAAGTCATAAAAACTGCTAATCTGCGGCCAGGTGAGATCCGTTTACGACAGTAATTGGAATGGCACACATATTAACTTAGCGGTTTATTGAACACCTCGTTCGACATAGTAAGTGTAGGTGTAAGTAGCATTTTCCCACACTTTTCGATGCATAAAATAGGTAAATAATGTCAGTCATAAGGATTTGAAGTGACAAACACCATGCGTGTGTGAAATTCCAACTCAAAAACAAAAGAGTTCTTGTGCGAACTGAGCTTTGGACTGCTTACCAGGAAATTCCACACCTTCTCCTCAATTAAACTTCCTATTACACTGATTCACACGATTTAATGCGAAACAGTTAATGACAGCTTCCCAAACCGGACATAGCACTTCGAACTACATATATCTGGATTGGCATAATGTTGCTGTGGACTGCATTCATAACTACGATACCGTATTTTCTATGGTAATTTCCCGACCTTTGTGCTGTCTAGCTCGCTTCTTGTAACTTGTAAGATGCAATCGTGCTGTTGTGGTTTCTCGATGTAGAAATCCTAATTGAGATGTGCGTAGTGAAGCGATAAAAAGAAATCGTTGCACTACCGTAATGCTGATGCGGAAGACAACGGACGATTCGATTAAATTGGTATTAATGGCCACCATAATTACCTACATTGTTGTCGTGTAAACTTTTAATTAACAGTAATCGAATCATTAATTAATGAACGGAGTAGACTAAAGCCATCGAAAACGAGTCATAAATTAATTTCAGTGAATGTGAGTAGTAAGTCTTTTCAAGAACGTTGACATGCTTTCCAACATTTTCAATGACGAAGCAAAAACAGAATTTTTTTTTTGTAGGTCAGGGATAATTCGAGGATATAATAAAGAAAGAAACTTTTCGGCTTACTTTGATGGATAGGCAGTCGATACTATCTACAACTACGGCGACTTTATGCCAAACGTATTAATTAGGGCATAAATTTAAATGCTTAACGTGGAAGCCATTTGACATTAAAAAACTTCTTTCGAACGCGTTTCAATGGTAGTTACGTTCAGCAGTAATATGACGTAAACAGAATACTTTAACTATTAAGCGCTATTATTTTTTATTACAAAATGTAATCCGAACAATAAGCAGAAACTTAAAAAATCCTATAATACATACTTCAGTTTAGAGAATTAAAATAAAAAAATATGTTTTAAGAAGCACAAACTTCGATATCCGCAATAACCCCATAAATGTAAAAAAAATGTATTAATTTTGGTTTCTTTCGAGTTCGAGTTCGACTTCTTACGCAGTCTTGGCAGGTTTTAAGCTCACAGAATGCATTATATTTTATGGTGATGAATGCGGGTTCCAGAGGGCCTGTGGCTGGATCTGTCGGTAATTTGCTATATAGTGGCCGAATATTTATCAAAAAAATAACTAAATGCCATAGATATTAAATAAACAGCAATAAACATTAGATCCACTTACAGGTTACTGGCTAAATTTGTAAGATCGCTACAAAATTTGTCATAACTAAACTAAGATGTTGACTTTATACTTGTCAAGATGTCGTAGACACAGACGACAGCAGCCATCAACCAATTACAAATAGCAGTCGCTACAGCCGATACTATGGCCGTGTTCTATTGACCACAAAAAATTTAGCCCATAACGTGCTACATGGAGCAACGTCCAGCTAGAGTTCTAGCGCTTGCTTCACTAGTTATGCGTGGAAAAATATATGTATACTTGTATTTTACTTTATTATTATTTACTCGAATTTTGTCGATGAATTTGGCCATGTCTAGAACTAATAGCTCCTTTTCCTAATTATTCTCAAGCTAAAAATAAATAAATAAATAGGTGGCGCAAGTAGAAACCCTAGGCCTAGCTTCTCGCAACCATTCATTTGTGTGAGTTTCTATTTTAGGGACGAATGGAAGGGACCTACAAGTTAATGCCGATTCCGAACGGCTTAATTGAGAAGCTTTTTAGGACAGTCATACTCTCGGATGTTTGTCAGAGGTTCGCGAGAGGTGGCGGAGTAGAAAAAACCTTAAGATGTAATTTGTGTTTTTCCGGGGATCGAACCTGGGATCCCTCGCACAGTAGTCCAGCACACTAACCACTGCGCTACTGCGCCCACTTCATCCTTACCTACGAAAATTATACAAAGTTCGACGGTTCCTAGCTCAGATAGATGATTATATCTTTCATAAAAATTATGCATCCATAAATTGACGACTTTAGTGTGTAGAATTTGGTTGCCTTGTTAAAGTCCGAGAGCACTTATGACCAGCAAAGCAATGCCACCCTTTATAGGTCATATCATAGTCATAAATATCAAAAAGTGAACTAAGCACCGCAATTTGATAGATTTGTAATCTTGTTTCTAGGCAAGCAAAAAAAGCAATTATTCGTATAACAAGTCTTTCTGGTAGAACATCCTTGCAATTATATAATTCAATTTGAATGCACAAATATAATTATGCTTACTGCCAAGGTTTCTGAATCGTTTGCAAAAGACCGCAATCAAATCCGCTCAATAGATAAGGAATACTACTATTAGATACAAAACATAGTAAAAGTAGGAACAAGGCGTACTTCGCCCTAAATAAAACCAATTTTCTTCTTATTGCAACCAACCAACTATATCCACCTATTTCATATTCCAATAAAAATAACACACAGGGATGTTAAAATACGAAGAAAGCTATTCCAATTGCAACATACTTTATGGTGGTACCTATAGCTGCACTAATTTTTTTCGTTGCAAACAAAATCTGGTTAATTTTTCAGTCACCTTCCCACATGACTCAATTTTTATAGTTCCATTGTAAAAGAAATCGAAAAACAATTGTTTCATATGCATAATTTGTAAAACCAACTGCTCTATAACAACCACGTACATATAGTATCTATTATTTCTGTCAACATCGTGTAGGTATCCGCAAAAAAAAAGTTTCACCAAACTACGAGTATACGATACTTGTATATCGTACGTAATATAACATGTCAAACTGTCTTAAACATCATTCTGATAAACTCCCACATTTGCCTCCTGCCTTCTCTGCTTTATTGCACTATCGGCTTAGACCTTTGTTGGTTCCTATATTTGCTGTGAGATGCTTTGCCAATGGATACACCATTTGTTCGACAGATAATCCTACACCTATGTATATGACTAATAATAATATTTCAATTGAATGGCAGAAAAAACAAAAACAATGTTTGCGCAGCATCATGAGACCTGTCGAAGTGGAGGAGTCGTTTTCAACATGGAGGAAACCTGCTGACTGGCTCACAATAACAATAACTACATCAGCAACAGCCAGCAGCTTCAAACACGATACATAAAAGAAATAAAAATCTTTTTAAATTAATTGGAGAAGTTATCGCGAAAATTTCTCATGCAAAGTGCACTGCACATACCAGTTGTTGGGTTATATAATTGCAAAACAAATTTTAGCCTAAGAAGACACAAACCTCAAGGTAACCATGTTCATATGGACTGTATTTTTTTTTGTATAGTTAGCATTATGGGAGAAAACAGAAAATTAAAACTTACAACATCGTGAAAAATTGATATCCACTTGGGAAAAAATCCAAAAATAAACTTTGATCCTTTCTCCTGTCGAGGTGACTTTTAATCCAAAACCAACTCAAGAACGTTAAGTTATAAATCCAGATATAAATGATATTCCTTTATGGCGAGAAGAAAATTCACTTTTTAACTTATTTTTTTATTTGTTTGTATCTCACGTAAACGAATTCCACTTTAACACTAACATCAACAACAACACATCGAATGCAGTTCGGTCTGCCGCGAAATCAAGTACTAAAATGAATGGATTTCCCTGGGTCTTTTATGCTTTATAGTTGGGGGCACCTCACCACGACAGAGGTCTGAGTCTGAGTCTGAGAGTTGCTCTGCAAAAGTTCGAGGTGCATGGAAGCGAAGAAATTCGCTCAGCTAGTGCTTACCGCTTAGTATAATGCCCCTCCAAGTCGTCGGTCGGCGGCGGTGGTGAACTGGTGAATCTATACTCCGGTGAGTGGTAACATGACTAAACAATCTGTGAATTTGCAAGTATGTAGTGGAACAGACAAATACACCCGTGTGTATGAGTTTTTTTTAGAGAGAAAAACCAAAAGAAAGAGGTTTTTCCTGAGACACCGTACCGTACGTTCACTATACAACCAGGAGGAGTAGCTGTTTGGCTATTACCATGGTCTAGCCATGAGCGCAGCGGCATTGTATTTTCGAACAGATATTGACCCCTTCCAACATAAGCAGCCAGCAGCAGTACCAGTACCAGTACTAATTACTAATCAACAAACCAACCGAGCCAACCGAGTTGGCGTGAGTAAATTTTCTATTGTTGCTGCGGTCATCCCGTTGAGGTTACCTTGACGCAACGAGGCGGCGGGAATCGTAACGAAATTCGGTATTCGAATTGATACCTCCTATCCGATGGATGCATATGTTTTACTTTTTTGTGATGCATTTTGTATTCTCTGCGTTAGATGTTGGCTTTTGTGTTTTATTGATGGATTGTTGAAAAATGTATTAAGTACTTTGATTAAAAAGCGGAACGAAATCTAATGGTAATAGAAAGTTTGAATCAAATTTGAATTTGCAATAAAAGTGGTTTCTTTCGTTGGACTCTGTGCTCTGTAGGTTTAGGTAAAATCTGATTTTTGGCTGAAAATTTGAGCATTTCAATGAAAGGAAAAATTTGTCAGGCAAAAACTGTAGTCTAATTATATTTTCGAATCTTTTTTTCAGAAGGATCTTGACGCCTACAGAAATAAATAATGGAAAATAGATTTCATTTGTTAATCAGACTTATTCCAAAAGCCAAAAATTCGTTTTCAATAATCGATTCACATTCACTAGTTGCTTTAATAGTAAGTCTTCACCTCGTAACTGAACTACTCGTAGTCGTAATTCTAAATGCAAGGATTAAATTGTCAAATCAATGCCTGTTCTCTAATTTCAGCTTAAAGCTATTTTGAAATTGTGAGCAGTAGAAGAATGACTTTAAATACCCGGTGAGATGTTCACTATATGCACCATGTTTAAAGCATTTCAAAAATGGATACTCTAGTAACTGTTTTAAAGCATTTTCAAATTGGATACGGCTTTCAAAGAAAGTGATGTGATCAAATATGAATCCTATCTCAATGTACCATCTAATCGGAACCCCCATATTACAAAAACATACATACTTTCAAAAGCAGCTTTTAGAGTGTATAGATTAGAACAGATATGTATAATATAATTTATATATGCGTTTAAAAAAGAAGAAAACATAGCAAATTTGAAATATTAAGAAACATTCGGTATAATAAGATTTTCGAGTTGCAGAAAATGTATCAATTTATTAATTTTTTTTTAATTCTGTAATTCTTGCTTGTAATTTACATAATTAAGTTTATACTTTATTTATTTTATAATTAAGTTTATAGATGTCTACTGAATTATTTAAAGTTTTGAGTTTAAAGTTTCATAAAGCTATATAATTGTCTTTACAGAATGTCCAGCGATTTTTTGGCCAATGAACTTCTACATATTAACAATTTTAAATTTTGCTTAAAAATGGTTTCAATTTTTGTTTATATTTATTTATTATAGATTTATGACATAATAGTCTAGTTGAATAAAGTAAGGTTATAAAAAAGACCCCCTTAAATGGGGTCATCGCTAATATTTCGGGCCCCAGGCGAAATTGTTAAAACTGGAGAAATCAATTTTCTTTATTTCTTATACAGAGTAAATAAACTGAGGTTGAAGTCGATCGATCGTATGAAAACTAAAAATGTTCCCATACAAACTTTGACCTCCCATCATAAAAATAACCTCTGTACAAATTCTAGCTTTCTAGGGCAAATGGTTTGGGCTGCGCGTTGATAAGTCAGTGAGTGAATAGGGATTTCCATAATGATAATATATAATACTTTTTTTTGAAATAACAACCTTTGGTTTCATTTATATAATTTTAACACTTCGAAATTTCAAGTATTCACTATTCAGGTAGGATTCTCTTGACTATATATTAGGGCTATCCGCATCCGTTAAAGTCTGTTGAAAAATTGTTCAAATGTTCAATCTAAGTCAACCAAAAATAGAGACAAACGCTTTAGACCAATTAATTATTTCTATTATTTCGCTTTCAGAGCCTAACAACCTAAATTAATTCGCGAAAGGAAATAAATAAATACATACATATATTATTAAAATATAAAAACACAACGTGACTTAAACAAATGAAGATGATACCGATGTCTTACTAAATTTGTTAAGAAAATAAGCCGATATGTTTAGGGTTCCCCCAGTGGTGGCGATGGGCCCAATGTGGTGGCTAGTCCACTGTCATGAACTTACACCCAATTCAACCTAACCTAAATGGATGTAGTTGCCGCAATAGATCCATATAGGACTATAACAAGGTTTTCATAACCATTTTTTTAGTGAGTTTAAGGACGAAATCTGTATGCGAATTTTGAATGGCTGAATTAAGAAGCGTGATGTGACGCAGTGGATAAACTCTTAACGAGTAGTTTGTGTTTTCCGGGGCTAAACTTGCGATCGTTCGCTCAGCTGTCCAGCACGTTAGTGTACAGGATCAAAATTGCTTTTCATTTAAATTAAAAACAAATCTCCTAACAAATAGCCCGACTTTGCCCATGCTCACAATGTTCCAAGTTTTACAACTTTAGCTCCCATAAGTGTTGAGAAATAGCATTTCCAAATTTTGTTTTTGTATGGGAAGTGTCACGGCCCTTTGTCCAATTTTGACCAAACTTCACAGAAAATCTCTTGGGCCAATACCCACGATTGTCAGAACATTTCGAGTTTTTGAAGCGTACACTAACCAACTTAACATTTTTATGTATGTAGGTATAGAGATTTACTACATTAGGACAGTTTCTTACCGATATTTTAAATATAGTTAAGTTAGCAACGTTGGCCTTAGAATCAGAAATTGTTCTGAAGTTCGTTAATCTGTGAAGTCTTATTTGTATTTGTTATTTGTTATTTTAGGAATATGTATCAAAACGTTCTTTAACCTGATCAGGATTGCAACTGCGAAATATTTTCCACTTTCATAATTTTATGCATTTACTGTTTACTGATGGAAAACGAATCCTGTGCCTTGTACAAATCTTTCCCTCTCTCTCTCTCTCCCGTCTCTGTCATTTAACCGGTTGTCACATTTATTTAGGTCATTATTATATGACAAACGTTGTAAAGTATTTTTGTTTATGTAAGTCAAACTAAAGGCAACATTTCAATTTACACTAAACTCCAATCTCACCGGTTAAACAGGGCATTTACGTGCATTTATAGCCAAAACCGTAAACACTTCATTGGAACTCATTTGAACGCATATACCTATAACTTAGTTGTGGCCGAGGCTAATACCATCCAATGACAAACTTTCAGACCGTTATCAAATAATGCACATGCCTGCACTGTACATAATTAACCATTGATACGGAATGAATTGGCATCGTATCGTAAGCCCAACCTAGCACACTCGTTTGTAGGCCTACAACTACAAGGTACGATTACGCATTCAAAACATCAACGTCGCCATTCAACGCACACTAGGTTCACTTGGACACGGATCGTAGTCTCACATCCCAACCAAGTCATTGGACTTCAACGAATCTGTGAAGAGAAAATATGCCAACAAATTGTAATCCACCACGTTGGACAAGAAATGCCTACCACCTTACCACTATATAAATTGTTGCTGCAAGTGCTGTAAATGCTAAACGCATTTAGTTTTACTCTCGCTTTGATGAATAGAATAAATTTTCTACTTCATAGATAATGAAAATTGAAAATGTATCTATAGACAAGAGAAAGAGTTCCATACGTTTTCGATATTTCTGGAACAAAAGAAAGCATCCTCCACGCTCGTGTCAATTCGTTACAAAGTTCGCTGTTTTATTTGAAAATACAAATGAGCTTCATCTTGTCGTCTGGCATAGCAAACGGACCGTACCTAAGCATAATTCAAGTCCAGCTGAGGCAAAAGATGTGTAAGCACACACTCGCACGATGTGGTGTTAAGATACATAACTTGAGGCTTAACCTTGCTACATAAATCTAGATATTGGAGACAATAGACATGGACGCATGGTTAAGTCAGACAATTGGTCTTAAGTTACACAATATCTGGAACTGCATGTGTGTGCTTTGAGATCTGAGACATTATGGCTTTTGTGGCTTGTTTCGTGGGCCCATAAAAATGGTGCAGCAGCAGCATACATAAACTAGCTGAGTCAGCATGCACAGTCGTTCTGCAGAATGCATAGGTACTCATATATACGAGTACGAGTACCTCCAAACTTCATGTAGTGGTAATGCACTTTTATTGAAGTTATTGCAGTCAGAATAGGTTCTAATGAATCACGGGCGTTAATCTGGTTACAATCTCGCTCCGAGCCAAGGTTTTCTGAGATTGGGCGAGTTACATTCGAGTGGATATTTATCAGTAAGACTAAAGAACGAACATAAGGCTTTGATCTCCACGTATCTCTGCAATGCGAATTTGTGTCCAATTAAATAAATTTATTTCTTCATTTATGCCAGCGCTGGCTGGAGGGAGGTTTTATGCACATTATTTGCTGTGGTGAAAGTCGTTTGCAGATATAAATAAAACCGTCGGCCGAAGGGGTGGGTGCATTGCATCGGATGATTTAGGCACTATTAGGAGGCTATTTTTATGTTATATTGTTCTTGTCCACTTCAACGGTATTCAATTACTTGGTATTTCAATCAGCTTCGTGACATTGTTTTAAGCTCGGTTTTAAGGGACACTATACCTATACATAGTTTGTGACATTGCAATACATTTCGTCATAAAGTCTGTTATATTTTTCTACAACTGAAGATATTTGTGTGCACTGATCTTGTAGCTCTATGTTACAAGTGTTTAAATTCACTTGTTATACAAGTTATAGTTATAGGCATCCTGGACTCATTTGACACAATTGGTATTATAACGTTTCGGAGTGTATGTCTTCAAATGCTACTTCTTTGGAATAAGTAGTTCATAAAATTCATTAAAGTATTTTTAATATTGATTAATACATATTTCAATTCCTCATTCCACAGCAAAGCGAATGGCATTTCGTTTGCTTCTAGATTTACATATAAAGGGTGTCCCATAATGCGCGTAAAATTTGAATTTTGCGCCATTTAATAGTACCTACATTGATGCCAACAGAAAAAGAAGATAACAATATGACAGCTGACAGTTCGGGGTTAGATAGTAAAAATGGAGCGAAAAATTTTAAAAATAATGAAGGTTTGTCAAAATCATTCGAACAAAATCATCTTCAGAGATGGACCTCATTTTCATCTTGATGGCCTCGTTAATCGTCATTACAAAATATGGGTGTGACAAACATGTGGTTTCAATAAGGCGGTGCCACATGCCATATAGCCGGAGAAACAGTTCAATTTCTGCATGAGTCATTTGCTAATCGTATGTAATAGGCCGTTTTTGCGATAAGAATTGGTCATCAAGATCTTGAGATTTAACGCCATTGGACATTTTTCTTTGTGGTTTTTTGTCAAAGTCAAAGGCCAAACAACGCCTTGAAAGAGGAAATTGGGAGGTGTATTAATGAAATTCCGTCGCACATTTATGCGAAATGGTCATAGAAAATTTCAAAAAAAGAGTACGTACTTGTCAGCAATTTATCCGATGTGCTATGCTATGCCATACATAACTCCATTCTGTATACATATACTCTATGAATCAATACAAAATTTTAGCTTTCTAATTAAAAATTTGTATTTTCTATCAAAATTACATTTTACGTGAATTATGGCATAACCTCTACAATATTTGGTGTGTAATCGTAGAATTCGCTGAGGAATGACTGGCGATTTGGAAAAAACTCACGTGCAATAAGAACCAACATTTGGAGTTAACAAAGGCGAATGCTTAGAGGAAGAATATGCTGACACCCATACCATACATGAATTTAATTCGGGAGTGAATTACATTTTTTATGAGAAAACTATTTTAAATTTTGGAACTGACTTCTTATTATTAATTTATTAAATTTTAATTACCTATTAAAATTCTGATGAAAGAAACAACAAAAGCCAGCTTTAAAAAAACCCCTCATATAATAGACTATATACAATGCATGCATACCTGAATGTAACACCTCCTTTATTACTGTGATTAGTGCTTGTCATGGCTCATAAAGTCACTCAAAAGAAAAAGCTACCATTTCATATGTTATGCTCCAAGTCTGTCCGAATTAATGGCTGAAATCCAAAAGTTATTTTCTTACCAAAAATAACTTTCAACTGCAAACAAAACAAAATTTCTATGTTTTGCATTTTTTCTCACCTAGGTGGTATAGGAATTTACGTGTGGACGTAATACCAGTTGAGTGGTTATAAATCAAAGGCTCTACTGGTTCTACATGTATTATAGGTGAAAATGCCGGACTATTAGCCGCAATGCTCTACTTAGGCAGCAGGTGTGTTATGTATATTATATAACATACGTTGCGTGAGCAATTCAATTTATAAAAAAAAGCACACCTCGCATTCATAAATTCGAAGGAAGTCGATCATTTGTTTGGGAAGGTTTAAAAGTTCAAGGTTGGGAATTCACATTCATTGAAATGAAACTGAAAACACCCGCACCTACACGAAATGGAAAGTAAACCATTTTGTCCGTTTTTAACTGGGCTAATTGAGAGGTTATAATGAGGATTTTATATTTTTCAATGACAGTGCGTGTTAACTTTTAATTGACGCTAGAGTTGGAATTTTTGTATACGAAATTATGCTTTTTATTTGTTTGGGTATAATTTTTCAAAGACTGAAGACTTATTTGGATCTATATCAAGTATTATTTTCCGCAGCCAGCTTTTTCATATGTATTGTTAATACGAGCTATATTATGTTTTCACTGTTGACATCTGGATCAGATTTTCTTTCTGACAACCTTGGCACATTTTTGCGACGGTTTTGCTTCTAGATCTAGTGTCGGCTTAAGCGAACTCCTCTTGTAAGTTTGTTTTTCTCTGCTCTCAATCTCATTTAGAAGGACCTAAAATGTTGTTACCGATTATTTTATCGTCGAATTTAATCGCGTATTTTTTGGAGTAGGAGCTTTAGATGGTTACTCCTCGGATCGATTACCTTTTACATCGAATTCCCTGTTTATTTTAAACGACCGGAAAGACGATCTGTTTTCACAAGATTTCACTTACAAATTTTGCAATTTTGGAAAAAAGTTCTTTTCAGTGCCAAATCTAAGTTTAATTTATTTGAATCCGATGGAAAAGTATATGTAAGGCGTCCTCCAAAGAAAGAATTGCACCCAAAGAACGTGCTTCAGACCATAAAGCATGGAGGAGAAAAAGTAATGGTCTGCGATGCATTCTCTTGGTTCGATGTTGGTCCATTATAGTTGTATAATGGTCGACCCTTGATCAACACGCTTATAAAAGCATATTAGAGAAACTCCTATTTTTTCATATATATGCCAGTAACATAAAATTTCTAACACCATAACGATCCTTAGCATACTCCGCGGAGAGTGAAGCAATAGCTTACAATAGATAACAAAATTAATGTTTTTGATTGACCAGCGCAAAGTCCCGACCTGAACCCAATTGAAAATTTATGGGACGATATCGAAAGACCATTAAAAGCCAAAAAATTAAGAAAGGCTGAAGAACCACCATATTATAATGCCGGATGGGAGCAGTGAATCAATGGTTAGTGTGCTGGACTACTGTAAAAGGGGTCCCAGTTTGACTGGCGTTTTAAAAAAATTAAGTCTAAAAATCACATCACATACATGTTACTTATTTCTTCAATTTAAAAAATAGTTATTGCATTTTCCATAACTACGAAAAATGGGATACGTACAACGAATGCTCCGCGAGGAATTTCTCTCCAGAAAAGTGCTCCACGACCAAAAAGAGTGGGAACCGCTGGAATAGACCATATTTTATAATTTTATACATCTAGTGCGCATTACTACAATACCATTTTTCTATCACCGAGAAGCAGTTGTTATTGTAAATGAATAATCGGTATCAATATTAAAATGTCTTCTTTACAGTTCTTCTTATATTTCGAATATTCATCTGCTTTGTATTTGTAAATTTGCATATATGTAATATATTTCTCTAGAACTCTAAAAATTTCCTATAGGCAATCGCATTTTTCTAACTCCACATCGTTTTCTATCGCATCTTCTTTGGGGAACTCGAAACGAATAAAATGGGAATCGTTTTTTTTTTGCTGTGTGTGTGCTTCAAAACTAATGTAGACACGAATTTATGAAATTTCATTATTAAAAACATAAATGGAATGTGTGATGTAAATGTCAGTAAACACAACCTTAACTGAATTAAATAAATTCTTGATGGTTTGTCGCGTTGACATAGATATAAAAAAAAATTATACCTAATAAAAAAGTTGTATTTTTTTTTCTATCACTTTGTTTTTAAGAAAAACAAGTATAAATTCATCTTAAAGTATAGAATATTTTATAAATACATTAAATAACCACTTATACCTAAGTACAAAAAGCAATACATAATTTGTAAAATTAATACAAATTGGGTAAGTAACTAATGTGTTGTAAAAAAAAAATCTCTATACTGTGCTTGCAGGAACTGGTGTCACCACCGATGTTGTTGTTGTTGTATGGTTGCTTGCTGGCGTTGTTGTTGTAGAACCAACCGCTTGTCGTGTCATCTCCATTACCTCCTCATAGGTAGGCAAATCTTTATCATCCTTTGCTGGCTCATTTCTTGAACTTGAACCATGCGGTAAACCATCCCAAAAGAAATCTGTAAAGTCATTTGCGGGATCATTGCCTCTTGGATCGGAGGTTATCGTATAGACAGTTGTTCGTCGAACTAAAAATAGAAACGTGAAAATGTGTTTTAATTTGCTTTTGTATAGTAGAATTTTTTTTAATTTGGTTTTCATAAATAGAGCAGCAAATATTAAAGTAAAGGAATATACTGGATAGTAGTAGCTATATGTATATCTATCTTTTCGGCTTTTTAAATGTTAAATCAACACGATGTGAGAAAACCACTCATTATTTATCGCAATCGCACAGAGTGCCCCTCAAAAATTACTGTAACGACTAGCAAGTAATTCCCCACTTGTCTTGGCGTTAAAATCAGAAAATTTTTCGCATTTACATATCTGCTAAACGAAAATAATTATATTTCCGGGAAGTTACATGTTCGATGAAAAGAGATTCGAATATAAAGTCCAAAATTGGAATTGAGTTTTTAACTCAATTTTCAAAATATCAAATTGTTTTAAACGGAAGTTTTTACAAACACATATAATTACCACAGAAAAAGGACGCGAAATGAAAATTGTTTTTTCTACCATTATATGTATAAGAATTAAATGTGTTTGTTTATATAATTTAATAAATTTAACAAAGTGACTGATCATTCCAAACAACAGAACAAGGTAGTACATAACTCGCTATCAATGATTTAAACAATGATTGCGAGGCTTTATCAGAGTGGTAAACACACCTATTGTATTGTTATTCAAAGCTGTCGATCGATAACTGTCAGAAAAATGTAATAAAATGTCACACATTTGTTTAAGAAACTTTTGTGGCAAAAATAGGAAATTTATATATAGAATTATTTAAGTGTCAAACCAAATGACAAATACATATAAAGATAAAAAAAAATAAAGATAAATAAATGTCTGACGAATTCACACTATAGTCCATTTACAAAATTGCCTTTGTCCACACTGTCACTTCACATTATTTTCTAATCAATTAACAGTCACCATAAATAGTATAGTTTTGAATACAACCATGCTCTTCTCTTGCCCTCTCCAGTTTTCGGCTTTTATGCATCCGACAGATTAACTAAAATCAATTTTGTATTAAGGACATTTTTTTCTGCATCAAATTTTTACTATACTTTACTTTAATAAAGTTAAAAAACAGACACAGTCCTATAGCGATAAGTATATATCCAAAAAAACTATTCTCTGACATTGCATACTAATATTCTCCTGACAGTGCTTTTAGTAACTGAATGAAAGACAATTATTGCTCACTGAGATTCTTTGGCAGCAATAAATTTCTAATTTATTTTTCGCTATCTATATTGTTTAGTTTTCTTGTATTGCTCTGATTAGATAAGTAACCTGCCGAAACAGATGATATCGTTTATGGAACTTAAAGTTTACTTTTGATGTTGTTAATGTCACTCCATGAAATGATCTTATTTTATTTGAAACATACCCTGCTCATCCCTTCTTCGATTATCAAATGCTGGCTCAATGTCCTGTTGAGTGCAGCACTGTGCAAGTAGGTAAATTATTATTAAATTTATTTGTTATATACCATAGACTATATATATGTTTACAGATTACCTTAAAGCAAATGAAACCAAACAGGCATATTAACAATAATGCAAAGAAAACTATAAAGATAACAGAGCTCATTTTAAAAAATAATAAAAGTCACTTGTTTCTTGTGCAGGACCGTAAAGGGTGGAAAACGAAAATACATTACAGCTATTAGCTTTGGACAGTGGTTATTTGCTAACTTAGAAAGTGTATTGATATCTGGATTATCTATACAAGGAAATATTAAACGTGAATAAAAAGTATTTCTTAACAGAATTTTTTATATTCGCTTTCATTGATAATATTGCAAAGCTAATCATGGATTTATTGATAATAGGCCGCGTCAAGTGGTACTTGAGGTTGTGGGGACTTTTTCTTACTCATATTTAACGGGGGAGTAGTAAAGAATCACACGACTTCTATTCCATGATCATGATCGCAGTCAATGTCAGGAACGCAGCAATGAAAATACAGTCTTCAGTGAGTCACATTAATGGGTGGGACAAGTATATAGGCAAGAAAATTAATTGAAAGCAGATACGTTTATAATATTGAGATAAACATTTAGCTCTCGTGCTTATTCATGAAGTGTCATGTGATTAAGTACGAGAACCTAATGCTATCGCAATTAAAAAATCATAATTTATAATCACAAGTTTATTTCTTCTCGACTGAAGGCACCGTTTTTTTGTACGGGTGCACTGATTACAGCGAATAAAGTGACATAAATGGCAACTAGTAACTGACGCCTAGAACTCGCGATTTGCTGTTACCAATTGCTCATTGTGGATTAAATGTCAGAATTTACAAATCCACTCACTCGTTCACATTCCAGAATTCCCTTTGCTATGAAAAGTTCTAAAGCTTACCAAGCTAAATTTATTGAATTACTAGCGTAGCCCATGCACAATTCGTAGTGCAAAATAGTTAAATTGATAAACAATTTTTATTGTAACGCTGTGGTACACAACACTTTTTGTTTTTCCAGAAATCGTATTGCCTAGATAATATTCTTGTCTTTCAGGACAATGCATTATTCATATTAATGTTACAAATTTCAGAAACTTTGGCTTCCAATTCCAAGACTGTCGAAGAAGCTGTACCCGCCCGGCTTTGTCCGTGCACAGGATAATAAATGCGAGAAATGAGAATAAATCGATTTGCTGGATTGTTTTTTCTGCTTAAACCTCAAATACAGCAATAGGAATAAAACAAACCAGTAAGACAATTATCTTCGACTATGCCGAAGCTCAAATACCCGGTACTATATTATTCTAAAATAAAAAAAATCTTTTAGTATTAAAAAATTATGTATTTGTATGGGAGGTATGGGTACTTTTTATTCGACCAAGCTCAATTTTTGTCAAAAATTTTTAAATATTATTAAAACAATATGTGCAAAGTTTAAACTTGCTATCTTTACTGTAGATATTTAAATTTAATTTTTAACATAAAAAGCTATATAAATCTGATATTTTTGTATGGGAGGTAGTAGTAGTTTTCATCCGATCTTGCTCATCTTCGAACTTAGCCTCAGTTTGGTGGATAAAAGCTTACGTACCAAATTTCAAGTCGATAGCTCTTAAATTACGGCCGTAATCGTGCGGACAGACGGACAGACGGACAGACAGACGGACAGACAGACGGACAGACAGACGGACATCGCTAGATCGACTAAGAAAGTGATGCTGATCAATAATATTTATAGTTTTTCATACCTACAACGCCTCCTTATGGGCGTTACAAATGGAATGACAAAGTGAATATACCCTCACCACAGTGTGGTACCGGGTATAAAAAAGAATAAACACGACGACAAACAAACGGAAAAAGTGAACCTATAACAAATCAAAAGCTCCCGGAGATGCTGCAAATAAATGTTACTTCTGGACTTAAGTTTATTGTAAATTTTAGCCTAGAAGTTGCGGTGTTGCCATTGCTATGTAACAGTGGCGTGGCGTGAATAATTTTAAATGGTAAGTCGAAGTCGAAAAATATCAAAATGTCGAAGGGAAGATGTAGTAGGTAGTACCTATCTATGTATACAAAACCTTCAGTTATTTTTTAAAGCCATACAATCGAAAACTCCAGGAAGAAATTAAATTAATGAAGATATTTTTCCATATTGAGTTCAAAACTTTCATATGTATTTCGTGTAAACATGAATTATATCATGTCTTATAATATTGTCCTTTATTTCTACATAAAGGTTCTTTAAATGAGTGTTTAAATCGAGCATTTGGGGTTTTTGTGGAGCTTCAGCAAAATCGTCTATGTACTTACTCTTTGAAACATTTCTTCAAACGTATTTACATAGGTACGAAGATCATACCAAAGACTCAAAACACTTGATTTCTCACTTAGCGACTTGTTTATAAACTTTATAAACACATCAGTATGTTTATTTTTTAAAAGATATCTACAAAATTCACCAAATAACTCGGAGAAAAGCGTGTTATTTTGTTGCATAAGAAAGCGGCCTTTGAACAGAGGATACTCCCCTCAGAAAAACTCAGAAAATGATTCGGTAAAAAAGGAACTGACTATTACTATGACTTCATCACAGCGCAGCGATAGAAGATACACACACAATTCAAATTCACCAAATATGTCGGAGAAAAGCGTGTTATTTTCCAGATACATATACTCAATTACACCACAGCGCAGCGGTAAAAGATACACACAAAACCCACCAAATAACCCGAAGAAAAGCGGGTTATTTTTTTGCATAAGAAAGCGGGCGTTGAACAGAGAGGACTAAACTCAGATAAACGCAAGTGTACAAAAGAGAAAGGAGACAAATTTGTTCTATCCAGTGAGAGATTTTATAACCCGTCATATTTCGGGTTATTTTAGATTTGGGTTATGCTCAGAGAGTGTGGGCAGTTATAATACTAATAATAATGAAGGCGAAGAAGGCCCGAAGGGTGTGTGTTTCCGTGTGTATAAAGTTCAATTGAGTTGGTGGGGTCGGGGTATGTAGCTTGCGCAGATGAATAGATACATATTATTAAGTTTATCCCGTGGGTTTTATGTTGCTCGTTTTTAAGTAAACATTGTTGTGTAGCTGAAACTGAAACTTTTAAAAGGTAACCCGGTAGGAATCGGGTTATATGGACGCCACGCCACTGCTATGTAATCACAATTTAACAATGCAGGTTTGATTCAATCGATTGCTGTTTAAATAATTTACATTGTCAGATAAATTAACAAAACAAATCTAAATTTTGTTTACAAAACTGTCGACATACCAACATACATTGAAAATTACAAAGAGGTTTATCAAATAACAAATAAAACGAAAACAATTCTAGGGTTTCTAAGTTTGAAAAAAATATATTTATATACAGTCTGTCACGAAATTCTTTTTACAAATTTCTTGACAAACTCATTTTTGCGTATTTTTTATTACTTTCATAATGTAGTATTTTTTGTAACTGTTCGCTAGTAGATATATTAATAAAAAGAAATTTATTAAAAAAATTAAGTAAAACATCAAAGAAGCTTTTTTGTTTTATAAAAAAGCTGTCTAAAGTACTAGTTGTTTTCCTTTGTAAAAACAATTCCTTGGCAAACTGTATGTACCTATATAATTCTTCTGTACGTGTTTGTAACCGAACTCCTTCTAAACGTCTGGGGCGATTTCAATGAAATTTTGTGTGTGTATTTGAGTGGATCTAAGGATGGTTTAGATTCACAATTGGACCCGGTAGGTGGCGCTGCGATACGATTCCACAAAATTTCAAATAATAACCACTCAACAAAAAAAAAATCAAGAATAAAATTTTGAATAATAAACCCTCAACAAAAAAAATTTAAAAGCAAGAAGCTCATACATTTCTCGACACCCATGGGATCTAAAGTTGTAAAAATGGAGACATTGATGTGCATTGTCCAAACAAACAACCGTGCGAAGTGTGGGTGGGATGCCTGGGCACACGTCTGAGGATATAACGGTCGATGCACACGGAGTACAGAATCAGTCCTGACACATCGGTGAAATAAAACGGCCGCAGAATAATTGACGGACAATGAAAATGTATGAGCAGACGAAATAACGTTTGCCGGGACCCCTAGTCTACTATAAATAATAAAAATAAAATTTCTTTGCCCATTTTTGGCATTTATATTGGTCTTTTTGGTCTAGTTCATTCGCGTTATTTGACGTTTCTTTCTTTTACATTTGTAAATAAATGTAAATATATTGCGCGGTACAAAAAATCATTTGAAATTAAGTATACAAATTTAGCATAAAAAGAAAGTTTGTCCTATTTTAATCGATTCAGCAACAATAACATACCATTACTACGTGACTGACTATCAGATGCTGACTCCTTATGATTACACCGATCAATCCAACCCATTAGTATCTAGCAATTATTTTTTTCTTTATTTTTATTTTGTACTTAATGTGTTTTTTTTTACCTTTAAAATCAAATAAAAGAACGGCGAAATTATAAAAGCCGAGACCAATAATAAAACAAAAACACTTCCCATACTGCTGACGAATTAAAAAAAAAGCAACACTACATTTGCACCCTTAGACAGTGTAAGCCTTCGAGGTTCAAAGTTCTGATAACTACTATATTAAATCTATAATGCGAACGAAAATTATTTGTTGGCACTTTTTTGAAGCTATTAATCCTTTTTGTTTCTTGCTTATCTTACATAGATTTATCGATTAGATGCAGCGTTATCATTTGCCTATTTTAATCAATATTGTGAATATGTGATTCATTTGATCAAGCGATTTCTGATTTTGACAAGCAATCGCTAGATTTTAAGTTGCATACTTTGGTAGTCGTAGGTTCATTTTTAAGCTGCAGTATTATGTGAAATTAAGACTTAATGCTTGAAATCCTGTGAATGATATTATTGCTAAGAAATAGATTAAGTCGGATAGAATATAACAATATTGAATACCCGACGGTTGACAGAAAGGGTATTTAATACGGCTTTACGAATAGAGTTCATTTTTATATTTAAAACGGTTCAGATGGTAGCTACAGGTGCATTAAGAAACACCAACCTTTTTGAATGATAGCTATTTTAAATAAGAGAAATAGATTAGCTTGTATTTGTCAGATTCTTTTTACTAATTGGTATAGTATGTTTTAATCCATTGTTCATATTTCTTTAAAAGGTCTGCATTTCACTGAGCTTGTGGTTTCCAAGTAATTACCCTAAGTCAGGCCTTTTATACAATAACTATAGCAATCCCGGCAGACGTTGTTTTGCCTGCTTGTACATTTTTATTGTCCGTGCCATGGTCTACCATATAGGTTCAACCCTTAAACCGAACTTACATTATCACTTTATCAGTACTTGAAAGGAATATAATATCGGTGCCATGGCTCATTTTCCAATCTCACCCACACTTCGCGCGGTTATTTGTTTAGACAATGCACATCAATGTCATCAATTTTCAATTACAACTTTAGCTCACATTCACATGGGTATCGAGAAATAGCATTTAACATGTATTTTTTTTTATACGGAAGGTACCATGCCCGTTTGTCCAATTTTGAATCTAAACCATCCTTGGAACCAATCAAGCACACACACAAAATTTCATCAAAATTGGTCCAGCCGCTCAGGAAGAGTTCGATTACAACACACGTGCAGAAGAATTATGTATATATATAAGATGTTCGATCGAAGATCATGGTTTTGATTATAAGGTAAACATCGAGCAAACAGTGAGTCTTTAGAGCAGATGTGGTGGTCGTCAATTGATGAGAAACACATTTTTGGATTAAAGGCCATATAAATGTTCAAAAATCTGACTAATATTAAACTTCACCAAATACACATTTTAATTTCTTACCCCCAGTTTCACAGTGGAAGTTTAAACCACACTTTTAGTTTAAACTTCAGTTCAACAATTAATTCGGGGTTACTATTTCGTTTAAACGTTGAACAGGGTTCATTCTGTAGATTAAGTTGAATGACAGTATTCTGCCGTTTAAATCTCAGATCACTTGACATTTCAATTTCAAAGCTGCCGATTGTCAAAAACACAAATATTTGACGTTGTTTTGCGTGTTCTTTGAGAGAAATGACAAGGAAGGATTTTGGAAAAGTCATAGTAAAGAATGTTCATTAAATTTAATCAAACTGAGTTCACTTGAACTGAAGTTCAGATTACATTGTGAAACCGGACGAGTTGAACTTCAAATATGAACTCAAGTCTAGGTCGTTCTTTAATCACAGATATCTCGGTTCCTGATATATTTTTTGTTAAAATATTCACTAGAGTTTGTAGGATTATCATAAACAGCGTTTGTGTCAGTAAAAGTGTCATCAACGGATTTAATATCCTCCACTGCATACAAGTCATGCAAAATGTTTGCCATGCTAATTAGTAAGTATGTACTGTACACTCATGGGTCTAATTTTGGGTTTTTATGGGAGGAACCAGAACTACTTGACTGACATGGACCATTTTTAATACCAACCTAACGATGGTAAAAAGAAGTCCTCTCACAAAATTTCGTTCGCATAGGTCAATTCGCTTGGACGCTATCGTGTTTTCAATAGATAGACAGACGGAAAAACAGCTAAATCGATTCAAAATGTGATCCTGATTCAGAATATTATACATAGCATAGTTGGTTGGGAAGATTTGCATCAAAATTCAGTTCTACCATAGGTTCAACCCTTAAACCGAACTTACATTATCAGTACTTGAAAGGAATATATGTAATATCGTCTGCAGCATGGGCCCTACTTTTCTTTTGTTGCAGTTTTAACTAACGTTTGCAAAACACTTTGCATGCAATTAGAAAGCCTTGCCATTACTCCTACATTTTTCACTGTCACGTTACTTTATTTCCACTTTTTTTTAAAGCGAATTAAATATTTCACTATTTACCACGTTCTTCTCTTTCCCTTTTGAGTTTCCAGGTTTTATGCATTCGAACGATTAACTAAAATGAATATATTTTCTATTATTTCTATTTTTCATTATAGCACTGCTTAAAAAAAATACTTTAATAAAGTTAAGAAAGATTATCAATACTATCACGATAAGCACATATATTATGACAAAACCCGTCTCCTCCATGTCACAATAATTCTTTGCACAATACTTTTAGTAACTAAATTCGGATCAACTGACACCAATGTCCATTATGATTCTTTTTAAACAATAATTTGTAATTTATATATCAATATCTATATTGTTTAGTTTTCTTGTATTCTGATTAGATAAGTATGACAGATGATACGAGTATCGTTTTTCAGAACTTGATATTTGATTTTGAAAGTAAAAATGTCAACGTCAATCTGAAAAGCTTTTCCGTCACTATTTTTTATTTTTTTTTTTTTTTGAGAAAAGTTATCTTATATGATTGGAAAACAATAACATACCGTCAGTCTGTGATAGATTATCAGATGCTGGCTGTTTGCAATGTACAATCCAACAATGCACTAGTAACTAGAGGTTTTAAATAGTATGTATTAAAATTTGTTTGATTTTAAAAAGTAAAAATTGTTTACCTTAAGACAAAAGTAAAATGATGGAAAAACAAAAAACGCGAAGAAGAAAACTATAATATATATATCAAAGATGTCCATTACTTTGTGATATCCAACTAACTACATTTTCTACGCGTGTATTGTAGGTAGGCCTTCAAGGGACGAGTCTCTGATAACTACTACATGCCGCTGCCGCATCTATCTGCTTAGCAGAGGTTGGCTTTTCGATATATTTAACCTGAAACGTTATGTGATTATCTATGGGGAAATAATAAATGTTAGCGAAAAGTATTTCTTGACACATTCTTTTCTAATTTCGAAAAAAAAAAAAAAAAAAATCTTTTTTCGTTTCTTTAGATAAGATTAAAGCTAATCGTAGATTTCTTGATTAGATGCCACTTTATCATTGTCGGAACGGTGATACTTGAAGTACCCATAATGAATGGGGGTTTTTGTTTAGTTGGCTTTAATTGGGGTGGGAGACGATGTTGTGAAAATGGAAGAAACGCGCAACTTCTGTAATATGGTGACCCAGTCAATGTCAAGAACGCCACAATGATAAAGCAGGTAAATTGGACGCGTCCATTTTAATGGTTTTATTAAACAAAATTGAAAGCAAACAAACAAAATATTGGAATAGTGTTAGTGTATCATATCTGCATTTTTCATCTTGCGTTTTCGACCACCTATGCTAATTCTGACCATTTGTCATTTGGCACCATTATTATGAATATGATAAACTATACAAGTATGCATGCGCATGCACTGAACTTTTTGTAGTTAGAAACCCGAAATAATATTCAGAATGACGTTCAATTTAAAGATAAAACGATGGCCAACATTAAATTTGAATACCAATAAATTGCATTTAAACCTCTATCAGTTTTAATGCTCAACATGATAAGTAAAAGTAAGTGCTGGGTCACGCATGCCTTCCCATGAAAGTTGTATCGGTTTTGATACCTTCCACTGCATACAGGCCATGCAAAATGATAGGCATTGTGACTAAGTAAGTGAGTAAGTACATAGAACAGTTACAGGAAGAATTTACATTGTTGTTGTATGTTGGGCTTTAGGTCAATTGTAAATAAAAAACAGTTTTTTTATTTTTTCACGACGTTTCGTCCATGTCTATGGACATCATCAGGTGAGATTAATAAATATTACATTTATATTTTACATCGATCTTACACAGTGTAGACGAACATTTAAAAAGCGAAACATATACATGGAAGAATTTACACATAGATCTAATATTGGTTTTGTATGGACGGTAAAAAGAAATCCTCTCACAAAATTTCATTCGCTTAAGTCGATTCGTTTGTACGCTATCGTATTTTCAACAGGCAGACAGACAGAAGGATATGACTAAGTCGGTTCAGAATTTGAACCTGATTCAAAATATATATACTTTGTGGGGTTTCCGGTGACTCCTTCTTGGCGTTACCAATGTAATGTTAATAATCCCTCCTGGGGAGTATAATACAAAAATATTCCACATACGCCCAAGTGACCGCCAAAGCTGTAAATTGAGAGAATCTAAATAAGTATCTTATTTGCTCTGATTGTTTTTATCTGTTTCAGTTCAACAAATTATCATACAGGCACAGTATTTATATTGACAAAATCTTCACATTAATTTTAGATAGATCTTAGTTATAGCGCCACTGCCGTAACTATTATCTGGGGTGACACCTCCCATACAAAAAAGTCATTTAAGACACTTTATTTTGGTATTTATCATCCTTATTGTCTTTTTCGTCTGTCAAAATAGACTGGCGACTTTTGTCGTTTCGAGGCTGAAATTTCTCTCTGATCTCTTATACATTACACGAACTATGACAAATGTGCTTGTTAGGTACTTCCATGGTAGATGTTCCGAGGAACTCAAAGACATTATTCCTCGAAATGCAAATTTTGGCCGCCCTCATGACCATACAGTACACTTGACAACCGCGAGGACATCAACTTTTCCATAACTCCTTCTGTTACAGGACAAGCAAACTTTGAAACACGCTTCCTGGGAATATATTTCCAGAAGACTACAATTTGCAGCAATTTAAGTGCAGAACTAACATACATTTGCAAGCATCTCGGAGCGCTGATTAAGCGTTATAGGTTCGCCTTTCCCTGGAGAATTAGTAAAAAAAAAAATGTGGTCTGGCATTTCAGTCGTTTTAGTCGACGAATTAAAATTTAGTCTACTATTTCTGTTGAGCGTTGAGATGTTTATTGAAAGCAGTGACGAAAGAGCAAACAAAAAAAATAGCTTGTAAAGATAAGGAAGGATATTTGAACAAAACCAATCCATTGGATTGGCCGGCGCGGCGTCACAATACGTCTCAGCCAATACCAACGCTCCAGCGACAAAAGTCGTTTAGTTTTCTATAGAGTAGTAGCCGACAACGACAATAAGGGTGTATGTCAGCGGGTGTAGGTTACTCAAGTGGATCCTCCATAGCTCTCGATCCTCCGCCATCGACTCCAAATCATCAAGGGCAATCCCCATACGGGTAGAGGAGAGATTATGGACTTGGTATCACCATCTCATCCTGGGTCTACCTAGAGGACGCCTACACGATGGTGGGTGTATATTGCCTATTAAAAGTAAAGGGAGTCCCAACTAGAGCGACGGTTTTAAATTTGCAGCCATTTTGTTAATACGAGTAGTACTGCGGTGGTGATTTTTTTTTTTTGACAGTTGTCTCGTACAGACCACGCGATTAAAGAATATGGAGAAGTATTCAAACGAACAACGTTTAATTATTGTAAAAACACATTATAAAAATTGTGAAAGTTTTGCGAAAAAAGGTCGCCAATTACGTCGTTTTCGGTCGCAATTATGTATAGCAAATTTACGCTGATGGTTCAGAAGACCATTGTTCGTCGTCGTCCTTGTCGGTCACTCGAAAATATAGCCACAGTAAGGAAATCTGTAGCCGAGAATCCAGGGGAATTTCAATTCGGCATCGTCGTGTCTATGCTATGTACCAGCTTATCTATTTTTTTATCGAAACCACCATCTATGGTAGTCGTTAGCTGTAAATCTGGTTTAAAGAGAATGACCTGCAAAACTACGTCCAATCAAAAATCTGTAATGACATGCAAATATTTTAGTACCTAAACATGTTTGTGAAATATCGACATCCTATAGTTTTCCCACGAAAACAACGCTTAGATAAAATGCTTGCAACCATCAATCCCCAGGTGTTCTAAGATTAATTTAATACGATGATTGCGAATCTAGTTCCGTGTTCTTACTTTTTAATTAAAAATAAACTTTCGTTAAAGACTACAACATCTCAACTGTCAGTTTTATTACCGTTTGTATCAAATAAATTTAGATTATAGATAAGTTAGTGTTGTGTGTGATTCAACTACTTTTTTATACATTTCGTCTGTAAAATTAATTTTGTCCAATCGCAGTAAGCACATTAGTCAATAGTCATGCAATAAATTTGTTGGTTTTTCCTTGTTTTTAATTGTACACCAACTATGACCATCGAAAGATTTTACTTTGCGAATATCCGAGACGAGGAATTCATGTGTGTTACGAAACTATTGAATGCACGGCCTTGGGTATGCACCTTAGACATGCTGGTAGTACCACCAAGCCAAATAGTATTGTTTCAGAGTTTCTTTGAATTTGTTTACCCAACAATGCGATAATCTTAACAAATGATCTGTATTATTATATCATTTCAAATGGGTCAATTTCAATGCTATGCGGAAAAAAACATAAATATTATCTGTAAGATGATAATTGGGAGGGAACGTGTCGGTTTTGATGACGTTATTTTGAAGCATAACAAGCTGTTGCTAGAGTCATGGTCAAATGCAATGGAGTGTGAAAACTCATTAACCAATTTGTGTTCTATATGGTGAGACTCAGTTCGACTTTGTATTTTCGTAATTGAAAAATATAGGCGGAAGCATTCTATTTTGTATATTCCCATGATTGAATTTGTTCGGTGGGTTTTGGCCAAAGAAAATGGGAAATCAAAGTACCATCCACAAGAAAGGACACACTCTTAAAATGCCCATTGGAACTATAGTGCATATTTTGGGCCATTTTTGGAAAATTATTCATAAGCAATACTTTGAACATCTGAACTGTCTGCTCTGCTACGAAACTAAAGGAAACAAATCAGCTCTGATAAAAATGCCTCAAAGTGTGAATGAGATAATGGAGGACCAAAACCGTAGATTGCTTTCATTATGCGCTTTTTGTTTAAAAAGTTAGTGAAAACATATTTTTCATATGCTAAATTTTGTATTTATCCGAAGAATAAGATACGGGCTTACCTAAAAAAAAGCGACAAGTATGTTTCTACAAATATAAAATACAAGGTAATGGTAGAGACACAACACTCCACTACATACACTTGTATGTCCGGTTTAAGTTTTTTAAATAACAAACTTTCAAGCAATATAGATTAGAAATATTTCCCCATGATAAAAACGAATTCTTTTAAAACAAACCTTCACTGGGTCTTCTTGCCGCCGACCTTGTACTAGACCCTGGTGCTGCACTTCTAGCATTATTTCTTTTCCCAAAGCATAAGCAACGAATGGTGCACTAAAAATATACACAATTTCGAATGCGTTTTCAAAAGAAACTCATTTAATTGAACTATCTCACTCGAAGAAGTAATATAACCATCACAATGGCGCAGGTCCAAAATAAATTTTCGCCGAGACCCATTATACATTGTTTTTATTTCAAGACAATAACTCAACTGTTTGTAAAAAAAACTTCACTAAACGATATTTCTATAGCGAATTGGATAAGATTGCCTAGAAAAATAGAAACATTAATCGATACAGATTAGAGGAACAAGTATTTGACGAATTTTAATAACTGATAATGAATTATATACATGTAATTATCAGGTGATAAACGTACTAAACTTTGGCAGCAAAAATATATTTTTGTACAGATACTATAGCATTTATCAGGCGCGGGCTGCTCCCGTTACAGAAGTACCTAGTGTGCTTTGCCACGTGCTCGATAGGATAAATTCGACAAAATTTCCCAACAGAAATATAGTTGTCAGGGTCAATCCCAACTAGAGAGAATCGTTTTTATTCCTCGCTGCTCCACTTAGTAATGAACAAAATGTTCCCAATACAAATTGAATCCCCCTTTCCCGTGTCCCTAATAACTCGGGTCCCAAACAAAATTTTCAAGATCAGAGAAACTTATTATTTCCTTATTTCTAATAGAGTGCACAAACCGAGTTTGAAATCGATCGGAAAAAAAATAAGAATTTTCCCACACAAACTTTGACACCCTATTCTCCCTTTTGGCATTCTAATTTCCCCAAAGACTTTAACTGTAAAATTAAAAAGAAATTGGTTTCAAAATGTCAGCTTCCTAGCTCTTACCGTTTGGGTTGGGCGCCAACTAATCAAAATTTTAAGTCATCTTTGTGAAATCCATTTTAAATAAACTTTAAAAAATGTATATGTACCTACTCAAAACTAGCTTAGCAGTTATTAGTTCGAACTGTCAAAGTATTGAATCAACTAGCATCAAACATTCGAGAAGTAAAAATATGAACAAACGCCTCTGAAAAAAATCATAAGAACTTTATTTTTGTCACAACTATTGTTCTCAATCTTCAAATCCGGAGATTCTCAGATGAAATTGATTGCGCCTGATTTGTTGGGAAAACTCGATGATTTGTTTGCAAGATGAATATTGTAATAAATACTCAGTATAGACGGCTGACGTGGTCTCAAAATAAGTCTCTAAAAACGATTATCTTTCTTTGACTAATAATACATCTAGAAACATTTAAACGCCTAGAGTTGCGCTTTTGACAAAAAGTACTATTTTTCTCTTTAATAATAAACGCCAGTTATTGAAAAATGTTGTACTTGAAAACGAACCTTCTCTCTGGCATCTTCTAGTTTCTGATGGCAGTCCACTTGTAACATAATTTTTCGGAGAGAATAAAATCCGTATAGTCCTCTAAAAAGAATAACCCTTTTCGGTATTCCAAAATGAAATGCTATAATATTCACCCCTATTCCCGTTAGCGTTTGTCGTATACGAAACATGGTTCGTGTCGTTGTTAATATTTTTTTTCGCCATTATTTCCAATCATTTGTCTCAGAAAAGTTAAAAACACCAACTAAAAAACATAGTGAAATACCTTCGAGTCGTTTACGACAAACGCCAACGGGAATAGGGGTGATTATTTCTTACACGAAAAAGCAGCACTACCATTATAACTACGAATACAAAAATTAAAGAGTATCCGACCCATAACATATTTTTACACAATTATTTTTTATTATTAAGACAAAATTTAAACGATCAAGGTTCTCGCTAAATGAATAACTTGCCCAACAGCGAACTGGGCTAAAGTGTGTCGAAAAAAGTATTTTTGAATAGATTGCATATGTTTGGTGTATTATTAGACAAATTGCAGCAATTGATAAAGAGTCTCGCACGACATTATCATAAGATAAACATGTACAAAGTTTGTATTATGGGATTGACAGCTAAATACTGAAGTGCTTTTTGGAAAGACAAGTGTCAAGATATAACCATAAAATAAGACGATCTTTATAATTTATATTGGACTGGAAAGTAACTGATTAATTCAATGACGAGACCGATTTCAAATAGCTAGTGCAACATGACCTATACTGCTATATATACTGCTTCACAACAATTCCTTTGTGTGAGTTTTATTATTTTTTTTTTCTTTTTGGGGCGAAAGGGACCGCCTACAATTGTGTTTTCCGCGGATCGAACCTAGACTCCTCGCTCAGTGAGTGGTCCAGCACTCTAACATTTTATTTGTAAGTTGTAGTGCATATTTTACAATGAAGTGTCAAAAAATAGTGACTGTGACATTTAAAACTCATAAATGAGGTCTAAAATAAAATTACACCAAAATATAGACAAAAAATAAAACAAATTTAAAATGAATCACAATATTCTTAAGAGTTTGATATGAATCTAGAACTAAGAGCGAGAAAAGAGTTAACGATAAACAAATGAACCGCTATTTTATTTACTCTAAGAAAATACATTAAAATGAAAGGGTTGCCATTTTGTGCCGTACTTATAACCTTGACATACAACTTACTGATTCTTAAAACAACTGTCAACTGTTGACTGGGTATAGAATGAAACTTTTTTTGTATTTATGTTAATAACTAAAGAAGCTGGTAACGACAATATTATAGATAAAAACTGCTTTATGTTTTAAATTGAATTCATTAAATTCAACTCCCCCATGGGGTTTTCTGACCTTAAATTTGAATTCCGATTTATTTTTTTAAAAATAAAAAATCATAATCATAAATCATTTTTATCAAAAAAATTGTAATCATGTGATAGCCACTTCAAATTATCTGAAAATTAGAAGTCATATGACTCAATTCCTGTATTAAAAATTTCGAATCTAGTGCGAAAACCTAGTCTTTTTATAAAAAAATTAAATGAATTTGTTTACACAATATAAAATGAATTAGCCGTATTTAAATAGGGACAGTAATTAGTGTGCTGGACTACTGATCGAGGGGTTGAATCCCCGGAAAAACACAAAATAAATCTTCAGGTTTTTTCCACTTCGAAAAGAAAAAAAAAAACGGCTTATGCGTGCTTCCAAATGGAATGCTCATTTTATATTTATAATACAACAAAATTACCTAAATGTCATTCGATATAATTATGTATGTTTTGCGTAAATTGCCTAACTGCCCTTCTTATTGTAGATAGGTACTCTTCTTACAGCAAATTTATTAATTGACAAGCTGAGCAAATGTAACAATTTTGAATAAATTGGTCACGTAGTGGATATTCCACAAGATGGATAACGTTGATCCGTTAGTCATTGTGACAGATAAATGAACATAAATTTCACAATTTTACTAGACCCAGATACACCGAATCGTGAATACCCCTAATATGTATAATATTGATATCGCGTCTGTACATATTTTAGACTCACAATACTGTTAATGAGCTCCCTTTTTAGCTTTTATATATTAATAAAACGAGAATAAAATGTTGTTAAAAATCTAAACGGACCTTCACTAGAGCGCCTTGTTGTTCTATTCAATCCCGGTGACGTATTTGTAACAGGTTTTTTCTTCGTGAAACATAATTTTGCGAACCCCTGCAAATAAATTAAAAATTCAATATTGTTCAAAAGTGCATTATTAAAACTTCCTTACTCGAATAATCACAAATATCGCAATCACTATGAAGAATAAAAATAAAATAATTCCGTCAGCCATTACATAGCTAGCTAGTTTATTTTTTTTTTTTTTTGTTTTTGTCTCGATTTAAGACAACAACCAAAACATCAATTACAGAATTTTACCACGACCACAGCGACATGTCTAGCAGTGAACTAAGCAAAACGTTTTTTTGAAAATGAGTATTCACTATAAATATATATAATGGTCTATTATAAGTATTATTGTGTGAATTGCAATAAATGATAAGGGTTTTCACATGTCGTTATCAAAAGATAAACTAATACAATACATAGGTACTTGGTCATAACAGGGACAAGAGAAAACTGTTAATTGCTTTTTATTTGACGCATAAATAATATAAACCGATAGCATTAAACAATAAGTTATCATCGACACTGAAATAACCAATCCAATGTAACTCGAAATAACTTCCTCAACGTTTAGACAATTTCATCTATGGGATTAATCATAAAATACATGTTCATCATTGAATGCGTAATTTGGATACACGTGCTTACAATGCGTATAAGTAATTGCTGCATGCACCGCTACAGTGCACTATGTAAATCTGTGGGGCTTGGCAGCATCAAGTTCTTAAATTTATTCAGGAATCTGTGACAGCAAGCAAGCAGTGCAGAGTGTCATCTAGACCTAGAGAAGTGCTAGGAATGCAGCGCGACGAACAGTTTCTACACAATAATGATTCGCGCGTTTGGCAGCATTGGATTTTAAATTTTATTAGCAAAAGAAAGACATTTCTTAATAAAAATATATATGTATTACTACAGAGGGGGCTTCGCTTTTGTTTTATTTAAAGAGGTGCCCTGAATACCATAGCCCATAGGGGATGGTTGCAGTTGGGCACGCGGGAAGATTTTGTTCCATCGATTTGAAATCGCAAACATGCAATGCTTAGTGAAGGAGCACACTCTTCACATAACGCCATGCAGCAGGTTTTTCTTTTAAAGTTTGCAGTTCCCCCCTGCGTTTGTATATCTTAAATCTTCCCTACAATCGATTTTAGGCTAAATCAATGTATTCAGGTATTTAGGACATTGTCTGCAATTATAGAAGAGGACAACATAGAAAACCGTTCCAACCACGGAAAACGGTGAGACAGTTCGAATATCTGTCCTTCAATCTCTAAGAGCTCAATATATGTATCGCACATTCTGTCGTCCTGGACATTTCAAACCGTTCTCTCTGTCGTATTCTGCATGAAGATTTTAATACGCACTCCTTAAACACGGTCCTGGGGCAAGATCTAACTCCAGGCCGGCTCTACTGGCATACACGATTATACTGATGTAGCCCTTTCTAATTTTCCTGTGAGCTTACTACTTGAAGTCCCTTGCTTACAACAATCGTACACAGACTCCTGAAGGATATCATTCACAGTAAAATTTTCAATAATATGCCGGTTGGCATATATGCATTAGAGAGTGCACGAAAACTTCAGGACATACTTCTACAATCTGTGGACCAGAGAGGGCCGCATTTGACTAATATTAGGTCTGGTTTATTGCACATCTATCTCAGTAAAGTAAAGTAGGATTTTTAACACGCAATTACAACAACTTTATAGAGTCTCGAAAGTGTCAAACAGTTCGTAGTTGTTGTAATGGCGTGTTAAAAATCTTACTTTACTTTACTTTACTGAGATATATGTGGAAAAAAAACAGACCTAGTGTGTAGTTGCTGTGATTGCGTGTTAAAGATTCTACTTTACTTTACTTCACTGACATAGATGCGCAATAAAAAAAGGCCTATTGTTTTCCACGTTTTGTGAAACGTCAAAATATAAAGAGAAAGCTCACTAGCTAGGTCTGTTCCCGTATATCTACATACTTCTTGGCTATATTTCCCAAATAGTTCGATAAATATTTTGCTTAGGTGTTAGAATCGTTCCTGAGTACTGTCAGCACAGAATTGATTTATTGGTCATTAATTACACCTAAAAACTCCAACGACGTCAACTCTCAGCTATGTGAAATAGGTACCTATTACCATTGAGTTTATATACATAGAGGAATCAAGAATGTTTCAATTTTACCTCACAAGATGTCGCCTGCATGTCCAATTGCGACAAAACACTCAAAGTGAACAAAACGCTCAAGTAGAAAAAGGGAATATAGGAAAGGGAGAATTTTAAATGTACTCAATTCTTTTTGTCTTTTTATCTTTTTTATTTAATATGAAGAAGTGTGACAACTGACAAGAAGTAGCCTCACATTAAATACACAATATTATGCAATTTTACATTTGTATTGAAAAAGAATCGTAAGTTCTTTAATATACCTACTTTGGTATTTGCAATGATATTTCCTTTGGGGTCGTTGTAATAATTTTATTTTGATTTGGTGTGGTGTGGTTAAGGAAATATACATTGATTAGATTAGATTAAAAAAATCGCGAGAGTCCTGTAAGACTCCAATTCGGTGAAGGTGTTTTTTCATAAGACCATGTCCAGTAATAATTCCTGTCAGGATTCTTAGGTTGTTTTTGTCCAGATTAGTAAAAATATAGGATTTTCTGGAGGTTTTGGGAAAACTGTTTGGTGCAGTTCTGCCCAGGTGTACTAAGCCAATGTATTCCCTGAAGCATCCCTTACTGACACTACAGAAAGGCTCATGTTCGACAAGTTGCGCCGACTTTAGCCAGTGAGTCAGCTGTTTCGTTTCCAGTAAAGCGCCTGTGGGCTGGAATCCAGAGTATCCAGTGACTAGGTTTTTCTTTGCAAGTTCGTGGATGACCAAAACCAGGTTCGATTTTATAACAGATAAGTCCAGAGCTTTAAGAACAGCCTGGTTGTCTGAGAAGATAAATATGGTTTTACCACGTGTATTAGAACTTAAATTTATTCTAGCGCAGTAGTTAATGGCATATCTTATATACATAAGACCATCCCATAATTAAAATTCATGTTGTCTTTAAAGTAAGCATTAAGAACAAATTTAAATAGGTAGATCTAGATACAAATTTATTAAATGCAAAGTATGTACCTATGTACATATGTATCTACCATATTCAAATATTCGGGCATATTGGTTAACATTGTTTAAACTGTTTCTAAGATGACCTTCATCTTAATCTATCTTGGTTAAACATTGAAAATGAAAAATAATCCAATTTAAAATAGAAAGAAATTAAAAAAAAAATCAGTGTTTGCATATGAGACATAACTTCAATGGATTCCAATATCAAATGAAATAATACGTTGGTTTTATAATTTTTTTTTGTCGATTTTTGTAGTTTTATAATTTTAATTTTTTTTTTTTTACTTTTTACTTTACCATTGTGCAGTGAAACATTTCCAGAATACTTTATCCAAACAAATCTGGCACTACTAAAGGGCATTCCAAAAAAAGATTTAGAGCACCCTGGCGTATATATATTAAAACAGTTCCAGTAAGAACAGGGGATGGAACTCATTTTTAAATTAATCAAATTCCCCAATTTTTATTCCTATTCCTATTGAAAAGAAAAAAATCTGCATGCACATACGTCTTAACGCTCCAAGGCCAATTTGCGTACTGAAAACTGAATGAGTGAATGACCAAAGCAAACATCAATATAGAAATACAGGAAAAAATTCCACTCCATGAAAGAAAAGATATCCACTTGCACATCCATATGCACATCCATATCCATATGCAAAACCAGTTCCAGATCCAACGCATACCTATTCATCCCCCATCATCACCGCGTACTAAAAAAAATGAATCGGTTGGCGAGATCGCGAGGATTTGAGTCTGGTTATAAAACATAAACGAAAAAAAAAATGCTACCTACTCAATCGACAGATGACTGTATCTGTCCCACAGTGCACAGTCCTTCTTTGTTCTTCTTCTTCTGTGTTGAGTTGTATTTTTGCTTTCATAACTCTTCACTCAAGTCCGTAAAAAAAAGAAGCTTAAACGATTGCAACGCTCCACGCGAGGTAAATTTGAAACTTACTTTTCAAAATGATGATTCCTCTATGTATAAATACTCAATGCTATTACACAATTATTGAATACTTATTCCAATCGAATATAAAATTCGAATTCTACTTTTGTATTTTCTGTTTTTAATTAGCCCTATTACACAATTATTGAATACTTATTCCAATCGAATATAAAATTAGAATTCTACTTTTGTATTTTCTGTTTTTAATTAGCCCCCCAAAACACAATTTTTTCACTTTCAATCATTCGGTGCAAACGCACCATTAAATTCAGTATTTCTGAACACATTTTTTTGTTTACTGTCAACGCTGTCATTGGCAGATTTTAAGCAAAAATAGGCAGGTAGGTATTTAAAAAATGTATGTTTTATTATGAGATTTCATAAATACATATACCAATAATGGAGTCAAGTAAAATAAAGGCACAAAATAAAAAAGCCCTTTGGATTCCAAATAATTTAAGAGTTGTTTTTGAAGTAGGTACATAACATATCACCATTTCCTTGATAATGTAGTTCGCTTTAAATTCAAATATTTTCCCAGGCAATTGATAAAGAATGTGCAATCGGTAGTAGCAAACGCAATACATCAAACCAATCATTCATTGATTTGCTGAAAACACTTAATTCCACAGAAAGGGTAAGGAGCTACATATATTGTTCTTCACTATGGTATTCACATGAAGCAAACTTATCTTCCCAGTCGTACGTTGCAAACTATTTTAGTCAATTACCTTGGAACGTCTCTAGTGTACGAGTCCTTGGTTGTCTCAATCGTTTGCGATTTCTCACCGCAACGGAGTACATATTAAGGTAAGCGACTATATTGAGAGAACGTATATATTTGCTATAAGAGAAACTTCTCGTAGCCAGACGGATGAAGAACACATTCAGTTAGTTTTAAATGATTTTCTAGAAACTGATTTTGATTTAATATCCAATTTGGTTATCTGTGGCCACTATGGTAAGTACGCAATCTAATTGGAAGCTTAATTTTTCATAAGCTCATTTCAGACCTAATGATTGGTTCAAAGATCAGGGAATACGTCGATGAGAGTATTCGTCGGTTATTTGTTGATCTGGGAAACGACCCAAAACTTAATAATTTGCGGTATCTGAATGCCTTAAAAGACAGTCTACCCAGTAAGTAGCACAAATTCTTTATATGTGAATTATATTGACATTTTTCAGGAGAACTCCATACCAAGCTCGTGAGTAATCATTTAAAAATCATTTTATTAACGCACAAGAGCACTGCGAGAAATGCGTTTGCCAAGTTCTCCGAATGGATGCAACTAAATGCGGAGGACTACGAACTCGTTAGTAATTTTTATCATAAAGCTGTAGCGGGGAATGACCTTAATATTGTAAAGGTTCTTCTCACTGCATCGTCAAATGCCCATTTCATAGGATGGCGCAATTATTTGCTTCTTTTGGGGTTAATTACAAAGAATTGCCAAGCTGAATGCTGCTCTTATATCAAAAGTATGTGAACTGAATTATGTTTAATTTCCAATTGGCTAAGAGTTTCTTTCTAGAATGGCTTAAAGATCGTCTAAAAACTGTGGCTGAAGGTGGATCAAGGGAAATAATGACCCACTTGTTGTTGTCAATTCGTGCAGTTCTGATTTTTTCAGACGACAAAAATGAAACTTACTCTAAATGGTATAAACAGTATATTGGCGATATGAAATTTGTTTTTGATGCTACTGAGTTTAAAACTATGATCAGTGTTTTAACAGATTTGGTGGCTTATGAAATAGATGAAGAATATTTGCAGGTTTGTCGTTACTTTTGAAAACGAGAAGTTTTTATGTGATTTGGTTCTTTATATTTCAGGTCCACGTCAAAACATCAATATCTCCACCGGTTATGTGTAGTGAACTTTGTCGAAACTATAAAGCTCTGTGTAGAACGAGGATCGCTGAAATTGCTGATAGCTCTGGCATCGCTGCAACTGATGGAGATCTCTTTCCCGATATTGAATAAATTGTACTTCTGTAGGTATAAACGATATCAACTTCATAGCTCTAAGATAGATTGGCTTCAGCATTAGTGGTGATAAATTCAGTAACATATATCTATAGTCAATGTAAGCAGTCATCTGAATATACATTTTTCTAGACATGTGGTAAGATATTTTATTTACAATTAAGAAATCATTTTACAGTTTTCCGGTTGCGTTGCGTTCTCCACCCGCTATTGGTTTGTTTCTTTCATCCCAAAGTGTAACACCATCACATGCACAAATCTTTTTATAGTTTTGCAAGATTCCCGCCGATCGTGCTATGATTCCACAAGCAATTCTAAACAGAAAATATACAATCACTAGTCAATATTTTCAAAATTACACTCACCTATCGCCACTGTTTCCATCAATTAGACTTTTTTCCTCTCCACCAAGCCCCAAATCATCGGGACTTTCTGTAACAACAACAGACCGTCCAATAATATCCCAAACTTCCAGAAAAGGATCAATAAAACGAAATGTCGCCCTGCCGTCTTCATCAGCTCTAATATTGCCCAAATCGCCAGCGTGCCTTGCGTCTGCTGGATTCTCTGGTGAACCATGGGGTGAACCTCTTGGATTATAATGGCCACCAAGTGACTGGCAACCTGCTGAAATATCACCACATTCATGAACGTGTATTCCATGCAAGCCCGGTGACAGGCCGTCAATAACACCATCCACTACACATCCGCATTCGTCGCTGCTAATCGTTGAAAACCGTACTACGCCTTGTACTTTTGTTTTTGTCTCAGAGTTGTGTATCATCGCAACCGCAGATTGACCTAAAGTGCGACGCAATAAAATGATTCATATGATATGATAACTAATGTCGTTTTCCATTGGGCAAAAAGAAGCGTCCGGGAGCGTCCGGAATCAAGAAAATCACTTCTGAAACCGTTCCATTGGCGCAAAAAATACTCTTCTGTTGATTCTGAGGAGAGAATTTCGCTTCTCGATTTGAAGTCAGAATCCACTCGAGGAGCACTTACACAAGTGCATTTTATGTATTTTATACAAGCCAGCTGGCAGCAGCCGTACAGTAATTTTTGACGTTTCACCAATACGTGAGTGTAGTCAGCCAGAAGCAGTTTTCTTGTTCCATTGGATTACGGAATGAGTGAATCCCCGAGTGAAACCAATGGAAAACGACATAAGTGTCCGAGTAGTTATACCTCCAAAACCACATAGGACCGCCTTTCTACCAGTTTTCTCTATTCTATCATGGATCTCAGACCATGGGTACTTTGTTGTCACTATCACCCGGCCTTCCTTCAGGTCAACACTAATTTCACCCACACCCTGAAGCGATTTCTTTATCTTTTCTACACATTTTTCGCCTGACAATTGCACTGCAAATTCAATCTAAATGGATTATGTATTTGAGATTATTGTTAATTGAACTTTAATAAAATGGAAATCATTTTTCTACCTTTACTTCACTCATTTTCTAGGATAAATATAAAACTGTTTTTAAAAGTTCGCAGTATACAAATACGATACACTGTGGTTGACGTCTCTTATCTGAAATGATTCAGCAGTTTTTTTTTTTCGAATTACCCGCTGTACAGTCAGTTATTTAGTAGGCTTCGCAGTCAGGAAATGATATATAGCACATTTTAAAATTGGATATCATACACACCTATTCCTCATTTCAAATAGAGGTGCCGAGATGTAAGGCCACAATAGCAGCGAAGTATACACTAATTTGTAAGCCCATCTGTTTAAATTGACTCCAAATCAGCCCTATACTATTTTAAATCCCTACAAAACAAGATGAACTTCCCAAAAGAGATTAAAATACACTCTTTACAAGACGTGACTCTGGAAATCTTGGCGACTGTAATGCCCAAAACACATGTGCAGAAATTCTGAATGCTTCACTGCATGCAGTACTGCAGATGAAACACATGTGCAGAATTCAATTTGCAGCGGTTGCTGTCATTGAGGGGAAAAATATGTGAGTGAAACAAAGACGACAAATAATTCCCGTCTCTCTTTTCCTCGTATGCATCAGTAGCTGAATTTAAAAATTCGACGCTGCCAAGTCTACTTAATTTAATTCACTGCGTTGCTATGCAGTGGATTTAGAAATAGAGACATGTTGCAGTGCTGCGGTGGCTGCAGAATTTACATTTGTTTCACCACATAAGAACATGTGTATTCTAATCCTGCTGCGCAGTGAATTCTGCACGTGTGTTTTGGGCATAAGGCTACGGACAGAGTGCATGCGAAAAGCTAAGCGAAAGCTAAAGCTAAGGTTTGACAGGTCAAAGCTAATAAACTGTGCCCATACATTTTAATTACACTGGCCATAGTAAAGTCGATGCTAAGATACATGCTAAGCGAAACTTGGCGCTAAAAGCGAATAAACTCTTCTGCTCAGTTTTTTAGCAAGAAACTCAAGCTAAAACGGAGCTGTCAATAGATTTGGGTATATAATCGAATACTTTTAATGACATTCAAAAGTATTCAGCAATTTTTGTCGGGATGTTTTCGGATGTCTTCTTTGTAAAGATGATAAAATTCGTCATATGTATTACGTAATTTTTAATATATTAAACGGACTGTCTTTTTCCAAACAATGAATGGCTGGAAAATAAATTATTTAATGGAAAGTCCTCTTTTTCTGACCAATCCATTTCCATAATTCAAGGATGTATGTTAATTTTGAATTTTTGATGCACTTCCGAAGCGTTAATGTTAGCGTTCATTATGGACACCATTCGCTTTGCTTATAGCTTAGAATCTTTAGCTTTAGCTTTCGCTCCGCTTCTCGCTTATGACGAGAGTGTTATGATTTGATATTAGCGGACTGCTCTCTTTGGTCTTCCCCGGACTGTTGATGCAATCCGGCTTTGTGAAAAATATTGTATGTAGGTATTTATACGAGTTGTGTTCGACACTATTGCGAAAAACAATTTTACACTTTGTGTGTTTAATTTTTGGTACAAATGGAAGGAACCTAAAATGGGAACATATCTCATAAAAGTTAAATTTTAAAATGACTCACATAAATTAGTGAGTCATTTTATCAAGTTCATTGATCTACAGTGTGGACCTAAACTTTTTAGAAATGTTCGTAGGATTTTTTTATGTAATTCGACATTTTCGGCATTGTAATGGTATGGTAACACGTAGGTATACCTACATATACTATACAGTGAAAGTCAAAATTGAGTAAACACATACCTAATGTATTGCCAAATTGAAATACGTTTTATTTCGGTTTTTAAGGAATTTTTTAAGGACTTTTTCAAGACCCTAAAGAAAATTTAAAAGAGCATTGGTGTTCACTCGCTGTACATATTCGTATTCCGGTTACCTTTTCCATTCAAAAATAACTATAGGCTCTTGGTCGAAGTTGGCAAATCCATGGGTAAGTTAGTTTAAGTGCAACACATACAAATTTTGCGAGACTAGCCTTGAGCTTGACTCAGACAATGTTTATTTCAACTGATATCAATTGGCTATCCAAACTTTCGTGGACGGACTACGAATCTTCATTAACCCCTTTTAAAACGAATTCATCTTATCACAATTTATCTTCGGCCTTTGCTAATACGCCATGTGCGCGTGTTGTTGTACACCAGTCTCGTATATTTCATAAAATTCAAGTTCAAAAAACTTCCTATCTAAGAATGCCCAGAAAGACTGACAGTGCAATCAAAACGTAGCTATAAATTTTGCAATCTTTAACATGCAAGACAAAATGTAAACAAATGGAACAGCCTTAGAACTGGCATGATTAAAAATATGTACAGCGAATTTGGGTTCGTTGATTTTTCACCTCCGAATTTGAAACATTGAGTTATTTCTGTTTTAAGTTATTTTTCAGTACTAAGGCTGCCTCAAAAAAAATTTAAATAATTAGTAATCCACGATACAGTGTTGAGTCCATAATATATAAATAGCTGATTTAATTATTGTTAAATGTATAGGTAAGTATGAACAAGAAATGTGCGAGTAGGTACATTTTTCTTTTTAATCTTATCAATTCAGCTGCCGACTTTCAAAGGCTTTAAGAAACATTAAAAAATCAGTTGTGCTGTGACTCGTTTTGGGTGAAATCAACTACCGTTCTATCAAAAAGCTTAAATATTTTGGATACCAAAATTGTGCCTAAATTAAAAATGCTTGATTGTGGTTGAGTGTGGTATTGCTTTGTTAAAGAAATTATTTATAAATTTTGTACCTAATTAGTTTAAAAAAAATGGATGCAGTTACTATTTGGTTAATTGTTTTAGTAGTTCTACCGTTCTTGTTGTTTTTTTGTAAAGTAAGTAAAGTTTTTGAATTTAAACGCAAGTGCTTGATGAATTGTTTTTATTTTCTCTTATAGATAATTTTAATGGGATGGAAAAGTGTTATCCTTTCAAAGAGAATTAAAACTTTGTCGGACCATGTAAATGGTAAGTTTAATTTTAATAATTAATATACATATTTAATTTATGAATATTAAATATTTGTCCAATTTATTAATTATTCGTTCTTACACGACAATATTCACTGATACATTTATTAATTAACTCTGTGCAACCGGTTCTTATCTCGAACACAACAGTTGAACTATATTTGTGCATAAACTAAACATAGACGTAGTCGTAGACGTTGTGTCATTTCGATAAAAATAGGAGTCGACTAATTATAACGGGGAATTAAAGTTCTTAAAATCTACTTGGGGGTAACTAACATTGTTTTTTTTTAATTGTTTTTCGTGTAGTGTTTTAGAATGAAAATAACAACATATAAAAATTGAGCCTTAAAATGTTTGTCGTCGATTCACGCCTTAACGCATTTACCGATTTTAACCAAACACATCACACATCTTTCGTATTGGTCCATATATGATTTCTGTGAAGTTTGGTCAATATTGGACAAAGAGGCGTGGCACCGCCAATACAAAAAATAATTCAAAATCGTATATCTTGAAAACCACCAAGTCGATTGATCTAAAACTTACAGATGATGTTAGGTTGATGTTGATGCCTGAAGTGCTTCTGTGAAGATTGGTCAGAATTGGACAAAGCGGCGTGGCACCTCCCTTACAAAAAAAACATTCAAAATCTTATACCTCCTATAAAAAAACATCTTCTATGGGGTGAAACTCGATGACGTTATATCTCGGTAACCGCTGGGCCGATTTTCATTATTCTTTTTTTGTTTCGTTCGTATTGCTGTATTTAAGTTTTAGGCAGAAAGAAATTGCCAGAAAATCGAAGTGTGTACGGGCTACGCTAGTTGAGTTATAAACGAATAAATTTATACGCATTGTGACACACATGTGGCCTTTCAATGAAAGTCGTAGATTTTTAAGTTAATTAAAAAATGAAGGGTAGAAATTCCTTATCTTTTCTACTAACTTAAAATCGACCGAAACAGCAAAATTGTTTGCTTTGTAACAAATAAAAAACTAAGTTTTTATACAATAATACGACTGGTGATCAATGCGAAGGGAACGATTTAACTGGGGATGATCATGTGGAAGTAGCTCGTCGGTTGATATAGGTATCCCTATCTAGTATTTTGTATATTTTCAAATATTTTATCCTCTTGTATGCCAAAGGCTTCCAGAATATAATGTCGAGTTTAGGCAGTCAGTCTCGTTGAAGAACCTAAATGCCTTTAGGTCATATAGACATCAATATTCTCCTCAGGTGTTCCCTAAGTCTGTAATTCATCATCAGGAAACCGCTTAAGATTTGTGGCTGATTTTTACTTAGACGGATGCCTTGAATATTTTTAAATTATAAGTAAAATCTCAGATATATGAACAGATATAATACAGGTCCCGTTCAGCAACAGGCATGTAGACACCCTAGGCCTAGCTTCTCACAACCATTCATTTGTGTCAGTTTTAATTTAATTTTTGGGACGAATGGAAGGACCTACAATTGTATGCCGAATGGACATAGCGATTCCTATTTTTTTTTTGCAATGTATCAATAGAACGTTCCAGTTTCTAAATCTTTTAGCAATACACATTTTTGTTTAAGGTCTAAAAACGTATCTTTACCCTTAACTGGACGCATCTGTTTGGTTTGGTTTGGCAAATCTGCTGACTCAGTGTAAGAAATTATAATGCTCTGTAGCACCGTTATCATGCCAGTTCTAATGACGATGAGTGCTACACGATAAGAAGAAATTAACAGCTGGGTCTACACTGGTCTACTCCGTGAAACGAGTAATGAGTTGCGAAATCTGTTTATGTTTCGAATCTAAAATCACCAAACATGGCGATTCGACCTCAGGGGTCGACTATAGGTTTTGTCGTAAGATAAATTCATCGCCGGCTTTTCACAAGAGTACGACTATAAAAAAATAAAAAGGAACGAGTTCTATGAGTTGAAACGACATTGGGTTAAGACGTCGAAACACACCGACATTGGCTCAGCCTTATAGAGAAAAGAGACCACAAAGCTTAAGCCAAAACAATTTTCGAGTCGCAGCCCATAGGTGAAACACGACAGGGAAAACATAACGTCAGTTTTAAAGAGCATGCCGGAGCCCATGGAGTGGATAACTTGAAGCAGTGTGTTTAAGTATGCTTGAGGAACACAAAACAGAATGCTTAATGGAGAAGTATAAAGGCTACCTACTAAAAGCGTAACAAGGTTTCTCGCTTAAATTGGGTAGTTGTGCTAGCAATTTCCAAAATGTAATATTCCATTTGGACAGACATTCTCATTTTCCCCTATCACGAAGTGAACCTTACACTTCGACGTCAAGCTCCTATTTGTTAGACTAATAACTAACCCATCAATTATATATTTTTCTACCAATGTAAAAACAATTAAAACAAATTCAGAAAACGTAATTTTAGCATTCAATCTTTGAAACCTTGCCCAATTTATTACAGCAATTTTAAAAATATCGAGTTTATTGATAGCGACTGACAAAATCTGTCTGCAGGCTAAATTTCGAAACCAGCTAAGAGCAATAAACCTCCTTATTGATAAATAAAAATTTCTCAAACAGGATCATTATTTTTCTCTGTTTCTTACAAAGCAAAACTGTCTGTTAAAACGGTTCTTCCTTGTCAGTATGATACATTTTTAGCTGGTATTTCTGAATTTTACGTATAAACAACTAAGATTGTGAACTTTGTTCAAAGGGGGGAAGGCAATGAGCCGCAGGCAAAGCTAAATAAAAGTTGATAAAGATTGGTTGGTAAATAGATACGACTTTATCTAGTCATTTCCTTCATTATCGTGTAAACTGTACATCTAACCTATTAACCAATCATTCATAAAAAAAATAAGTACTTCCCAACTCATTACCCTGATACGATAATAAATGTGCAGTGATTTTTTTTTTGCAAATATGCCGCCTCAATCTTATCTAAATTTAAATGCTTACTGGTTACTTTTGTTTCGTAGTACATACGCATGTCGAAACTTTATTAAACTACCAGTAACACTTTGGCCATCAATGGCAATGGCTTATAATATTTCATCAAATTGGAACGGGACACTCCCGATAATTGTTAATCCGATTCCGCCTGTAGTAATTTATCCAACAGAATCGACTTCGAGTGATTATTATATTTATGACCTATATCCCTATGTTATTGTTATTTGTCTGATTCTTTTGATGTTAAGCCTAACGAAGGTATTTATTTGAAAAAAAAAATATTCATATATAGTGTAGTGTATGGATTAATACCAAACTTATGCCTATAGGTTGCAGTAAACCGGAAAAGAGCCAAACAAACTACACTGAGGAACGGAAGAGGTAGTAAGCGTACATTTAAAAACATTATTGACCCGAAATATGTATTATTACTTAAAATTATTATAGTGCTTTTTTGGAAAAAAGAAAAAGTTTTTCAAACTTAATACGCAAAAGAACTAGATAGTAAAACTCATCAATCAAAGTACATTATTCTGGAAATGATTGTGTTTATTGTGTCCGTGTGTGATATGATAATAATTTTTCGAATAACATGAGAGACATAGTCAATTAATCGCCCTTATTCCCGTTGGCGTTTGTCGTATACGACTCATGTGTCGTGTCGTTGTAAAAACGATATTCAGATTTTTTTCGAACTTTTGTTAACGATTTTACCTCATTTTCTATGTGTTCACTGTAATTTCAAAAAGTTTTTCTTAAAAAAGTTACACAACACTGACATAAAACCGAAATGAAATATTAGGCGTTTACGATAAACGCCAACGGGAATAGGGGTGAATATTTAAATGTGCCTACATAATGTGAACATTTATATATAATAGATAAACCATGGCTGTATGTAAAGCTGGATTTCATCCGGAAATTAAATATTCGCTTTATAATACTATATTGCAGTTAATACAACTTCCCTACCATGAAACAGTTGTTAAGATAAAAGAAACCCCGACAAGATAATCCTAATGTTGACGAAGGAATTAACAAAACAAAAACGAGCTAAGGATTTGTACATGGATTGTCTAAACCAGACCGTAGACCGCGTACAGTCGTCGAATGACTAGTACCACTAGACTGGATTACAATTCGCATCAGAACCAAATATAAAAACATCTGATTTGTGCTCAGGCCACGGTTCTACGATCTTCCCGAGAAGACGTAAGATAAGTGCCCGAAGTACGACTTGGAAACTTTAGCGCTAAAATCGGAGAGAAAGGCATCGTGGGCCGAATATTTTGAGGATGCTACTCCAAAGGAAGATAGAATTAACAAGTGTAGTTGTGAATTGAAGATCCGATTTCCATTATCAAATTGCCAAAGATGTTTTATTTCTGTAGGACAATATTAGACTCGGTGCGCAAAATAATTCTTCATGTACAACCCACTAACCCACACATGTTTCTGGTATTAACTGCGTTCGCATAGTTCTAAAAAGAACAAATTATACGTCTCTATCATTCCTAGATGGGCGCAAAGTGTGTCGGACTACCGGGCGAGGGTTTTCAGGTTTAACCCCCGGGAGCACAAAAATTACACATTAAACATTACCACTGCGCCACCTCTCGCGAACATTTCACAAACATCTGAGAGTATTAACTGTTCTTAGAAAGCTTCTCAATTCAGCCGTAAGGACTAGGCATACAGTCCCGAAAACTACAAAATTCACACTGTGACTGTGGCTGTGCAAACCTGTTGAGCCAATTATATATTTAATTGATGTATTAGCAATGGCCGATTTTTGAATGGGGCTAGAGGGACAGCAACATTTATATGGACATTTATTTTATTATGATGGTAACCAGATGTTAGGTTAAATCTCATACAACAGTAGGCATCAGAATCCAAAGTAAATCTCTTTACTACGAAATACATAACTCGTACTACATAGTACAATTCAATTGCATACATTATGAATCAAACAACCACTGCCACTGTACCGTAAGATCATTTTATCATAGATGTTAGAATAATGCTCCTATCATTGTATGTATCACAGTGTTGTATGTCTACTTATTGTTTTGTGTTACAGCGCAGATCGCTAACATTTAAAAGAAAAATTATTTTAAAAATTATCTTGATCATTATTATGAAATAATTTCTACAACACTTGTTTTTTTTTCAGCTCGTCAAGGACAAGTACCAACTGTAAGTGGCTCAGTTGATTCAGATAGTATCAACTACCCCGATATGGCGACTACCAGTCAAACCACAAGTGCAGAACATACTAAAGTAGATCTGCCTCCAACCTACGATGAGGTGATGAAAGTATTCTTGGAGGGAAAACAAGCAGCTGTAGCATCAATACCTGAAACCACTGACACTGCAGCTCACGAGACCAGGACGTGTGCAGCGGTTCAAATCAATATAGATGATCCGCCACCGCCACAATATAGTAGCGTGCAGTCGCCTTAATCTACCAAGCATAATCAGTGTGAATCGAGACGGATCAACGAAATATGACTATATCTCGATGTATATTATACAAGCACCTCGTTTCACTTCAAAATACAATTTTATAGAATTGATTGTCATTCGAATCTAGTGTTAGTTGCGTTAAATAATTGTCTTCACGCAACACTATGCGAGTATTGAAAATAAAAATTCACCACACATCAATTTAAAAATGCAGTTAAAAACATAAACTAATTCACCACCACGCGTAGGAATATTAACCGAACACTATTATTTAACGCAATTCACAATTATTTTTCTGTGATTCGCTGGAATGGGATCCAATCTCAAATTTAGTCCTTTAACTGTGTGAATTCGAACAATTTTCAATTCGATTCGGGCTTCAGATCACATTTTAGTGTACCACATCATATTTAATGTAATTTACTAAAGTAAATTTCAAATTAAAATGAATAATTTAAGACTCATGTATAGTATTTGTATTTATTCGGCTGTACATTACGTTAACATTTTTTGTTTTATTCACATTTAACAATAAGAATATTACAAAATTATATAATAAATACGTATCAAGAAAATACGAATTTTCTATTAGAAAAAAAAAAACAAAAAAAATGTATAAAGTCTATGAACGATTAAGTATTGTGCTAAGCGTTGGGCCCCATTTACCATAAGGATCCTTTGGTAAAATAAACAAATCGTTACACCATGTGTAGCCAATCACTCGATTTTCAATTATCTTCTTGAAAGCAGGATTCTCATTGATAAGGTCTCTATAGTTGTCGTTAGAAACGATGGCAGCATCAAGCTCTGAAGCCAGCTGCAGTACAAACCTACATACATAAAATATGAATTATGGAAGAATCGCACTGCAGATGAATAATCTCGTGTTTACCTATCATCGTACGAAATTGACGATTTGCCTGGTAAGCTTTTACACGGGGTAAAAACAATCTTACCATCCTGATGAAGCTTCTCCAGTGCATTGGAATCTGTGGATCTTTGTTTTTTTAACCGAAATTGTGGGACAACCGCTTTTACATCGTGACCCATTTTTTCAAAGTAATCAAGGCATATCTTTAGTCCTTTAACTGAAAACTCCTTGTTCAGTGCGTGTCTGTGAATTTAGAACGTGTTGGTAATTGTTTGATGGATATTTGGTTGCACATCTTACTGGTAGGCTACATTGCTGCCATCGACTATAACCATTCGTTTTTTTGTATGCAGCGCGGGATCATCTCCGTTGGGATTATACGCGTTCTCGTTGTATTGTCGTAGCTGCTTTTGTTCCTTGGTGTTGAAGAGGTCATTTCGAGCACGTTTTGCTTTCGGTGTGGAATTGGAAGTCGGAGTAGACGTAGTCCTAAAGTGGGACTAAATGAAATCATAAATAGGTGGGTTGAAATTGGCGATTCCCAATTTGACTGATCAAAGCGTTGACTTATTATGTTTGGGAGCCACTTACACACAGACAGTAATAATTTGTAATTATCGGCAGTAACTCTGGTAACTACAATGTAACGTCGTGACGTCCAAAAAATAAACAAAAACTAGTGTAACAGACATTTTTCTCGATCGACACATGGACGACAATCGTCGAAGGCCGGTCTCGGTGTACAACAGATCTTTGCCCTCTGTCCACTATCAAAATAGTCAAGACAAGGTTTCAAACTAGGGACTGCTATGATGAAATACATCGGTGATGTAATTATCCATCATTAAACATTGAAATAAAAAGTCAATGTCATATAAAAGTTTTCAAAAATGTGCATTGCAAGCAGCAATCATTCTGAATGTAATGTGGAAGATGCGCTACTGGCACCAATTGATCAGTTACGCAGATGTAACCTAGCTGAAAAAAAAAAAACTTTAACCACGAACACCCAGTACTCGAGAAGTCAGATCATCCAAAATGACTGATATTGGACGCTTTAAAGTTGCAGAACGCAAAACTAATCGAGAAGGACCTCGATTGAAAATACATCGCAAGATTGCGAGTTAGTCCTATGAGTGTGGTATGCAGTTCAAGTTGACAGTTGTGGTTGCAGCTCTCAAAATAATCTCGAATCTTTTACGCCTAAAGCACAATACTATATCGGGAAAAGAAAAAGCGCAGAACATTGCTACATGGAGACGAATCAGTGTTGATAAGCCCACTAAACATGTAGTAGGCATTTCCACCGACGGGATGGTATCACAAAACCATTAAAGAAATCAAAAGCTTTAAGTTTCGGCAGAAACAGAACTCCCTTGCAGAGTGCATGTGCCCCAATCTGAATGCCATTCAAACTCATAAGGCCAGTTAAAAACAAAAATCCAAAACAAAAAGTGTCTTACCTCCTCAACAGGTGTTTCCAAGGGAATAAATGCCGGTGCTGATGAAGGCGGACAGGAACTTGTATTCACCTTTTCACTGACAAATACCACAGAATCGTCTGTGTCATGTCTTCTCTTCTTGCGACCCGTAACCACTTTGTCACTTCGAATCACGGTGTCATCAATCACAACCACCTCGGTGTTTACATTTGTCTTTTCCACTAGCGTGCGATCTTGAATCATCGATATTGACGACGACATCATTCCCAGTGAAGGATTCGTATCGCCATAGAATATATTCCCACTCGGCAAGCTCATTTTCGGTGTTGAAGTTATCACATTTAACGAAGAAGGCAAAAACGACCGCATGCTTCCTATTGGCTCATAGGGTTTAAGTTTTATTCGGTCACAACTGTCCGCTTCTATTTGTTCTACTTCCTTATTCGTAGTTAACGTTTCATCATCAATTAGAATAATTTCTGGTTCCGTTTCTATACACACGCAATCATCGTCCATGTCGTCACTGACAATATTAGTTTCAACGGGGACAGGATTGGGTATACATATTTTGAAGTCTTTGTGTATTTCATCTGATCCGTTCATTGATGGACTTTTGTTCGGCTTGTGCAGGCCAAGAGGTAGTCGTCGTTTCCTAATTGTTCGCAGAAGTTTCCTTGACACCAGCTGGCTGGGACTTGGAGCAGACGTTATTGGTAAATACGAGATCGTTTGCAAGGTTTTTCTCTGTTGTTGTGGGTTGTTTTTCTGAAAGGTTTGTACTTTAAATAAGAAACTTCACGTAATTGATGAATTACTGACCTTGCAATCGCCATTGGTGTGTTTATTGTCCTTGAATTTTTTAAATGGCTTCTTCGGACGGAGGTATTCCCTAGTAGATGACACTGCAACATCAGTATTCGACGCTAGGGCCTGTCTACTAGTCGAAGGATGTGCGTCGCTTAGCTTTTTTATATGAAATAAATTACAAGTTAGAGGAAGATTTCAAGAACTAGAAGAATACATTAACAGTACGGTTAGATAAAGACTTTGGTACTTACCTATTGAAATTAAGATAAATGTTTACATGTAGTCGACTAAGGCAAGACTTGAGGAAGTCTGTTGGTTAAGCAGGGTTGACGTCGCTATGATAGACAATAAATGCGAAATGGTTTTGTTTGGTTTATATCGTTACATTGTTCGCATCTGTATACATATTTATAAGTGTCATCTCTTTGGATGCTGACACTGGCAACCACTAAGAAGAGCATCGAAATACTCTAGATTGAGCCATTACTCTTAATTCCATAAAAGTTACGTTTATGTACTTGTGCTCTTGTCCTCTTGTTTAACATATTGAGCTCTCTGGTACCAAATACTGTTAAAACTCTTACAGTGTCGTTGTGCAATAATAAAATATTCATTCTGCTCACGGTTTCACATTTGTTTTTATTATTGCCAAAGTTCTCATTTTGTAAGTCAATGCGCATGCATAATTCCTATGCTGAAATTTTTATTTATACTTTATACTTTGTGACAGTGCCAACTCGCACATGAGTAAGAAAACTCGTAACAAGAGCGAAAGGTTTTGGGACAACTACAGGAAAGGTATAGAGACCGTTTTAGTAGAACGTGACAAAAAAAAATTGGTAAAATTGTTCCAATTAAAAAATGCCTGCGCAAGAGCTACAGGACAAACACACGATGTCACTTTCTTTCTAGAGACATATTTCCAGAAGACTACAACTCACAACAGATTAAGTGCAGAGCAACATCTCTTTGCAAGTATATCGTTTGAAGCGTTATACCTAGCTTTTCCTTAGAGATTTTTGGCCGCACTGGCAAACGGCATAAAGCAGACACATATAGTAGGACATGATAATAATTCGCCCCACACAGCGCAAGTATTTAAGTTCATTGATCATGCAGGTTCTGAACTCTATTACCGTTGTCGGTCTGCAAGGTCTTTGAATATTTATTTCCTATTGGATTCCTGTATATGGATTTCGAGTTGTATCAGCACCGTTTATAGGTAGATATAATGTACCAGATATCTAGAATGCAAAGATATAACCACAAACCTATTTTTCTTTTCCGCCAACCCTCTCGACTTACTTGCCTACTTTTTAATGACGTTCAATGTAATGTTATCTTAATTTCTATGTAAAATGTACAAGTAGTTTTACTGGTTTATTAAATAAAAGAGTGTTTTTGTTTTTAATACATTTTATTTCAGTTTTGGTTCACAACAATACAAGCAAGAAAAAGTATACCACTTAAATGAAAGCCAAATGAGAAATGAATATTTATACGAATTCGGTTAAAACATGAAACATCCAATATGTGCGATATAAATAGTAGCCAGCAACACATCCCTTAAATCTGAACCAAGAGAAGAGATAGTCAAAACATACTTCCTCGTTATATTAATTCTTCAAGTCCTCAATTTCTTGCTTAATATTTGAACGCGCAGTCTGCTCGAATTTAGTTTGGAATTCCAGTGTGGCGAATATCGTCGGAATCATAAGGAATGTTTGAAGAACCTGTAATTTTATAGAAAACTTTATAGAATATGTAAAGAAGGAAGAGACACAAGAATGCCAGTCAACCTTTAAACGCATCAGTTTGTAGCTATTGTCGTCCAAATGAGAGTATTCTTTCCGTAATAGGTCTCTATACCGCTTATACTCCTCTTGAGATGAACTAAGTCAGACAAAATGTGAGAACAATGTCTTAAATGTTTATAAAACTCACCCTAAGACTAAGAGATCTAGATCTTGTAGCAAATTTGCATCGTCTTCTATTCCTGGGATAGCATCAATAGACTCATCTCCTAGTAATTTTTTCACAAGTTTTATAGTTTTCTCCTGCAAGGGAATCGTTATTTTCGTTTCAACAAGCATCACAGGTAGATACTTACATCTTTGACCCCAGCATTGGAGCAAAACTCCTCGAATGCTTCGCAATTTTTTTCAACACAATTCCTCTTCCCATCGAACTCGTAATATTGAAAGAAAACCGCAAACACAATATTTGCACTGACCTCGCGTAGGTAATCCCCTTTTCTCAATAAAAGTTCATCCCAGTTGTGATAGAATCTGCCCGAACCTTGAACCATTTTTTGGCGAATTCTCTCAAACCATGGGCGTGCTATGTCATCGGATATTTCCAGATTTCTGCACGCATTCATCCAGATTTCTTCCATTTTTTGCAAAGTGAGTTTGTCCGAAGATCTCAACTTTTGTTTGAACTTTTATTCAGAAAACTGAGGACTAACCATAGAATTTGGAACGACCCAACACACTTACGTGTGAAAAAAATTAAAAACTTTAGCGACTGAATTGATTTGTAACAAACTACTATTCGAGATATACATACGTCAAACTCGGAAAAAAAAAATCTTGTTGATGGTGCTTCCCAATCCACATCCTATTGCACATGACCGTTTTATGTCAGGACGATTATGACAAAATTTCGCGGTTTTTATGTTTACTTTGCATAACAATACAGAATATGGTATTAATTATTTTTATACTACCTCAATAATTGTTCCATTATTGACTTTTGGTTTAATTTTATTCATTCTGATGGACTGTGATGTGATGTTTGCCTTTTTACGGGATTTCTTCTGGCCCTTTTTTGATACTTTGCCTCGGTGTGGTTTGTTCGATAATTTTCGACGTGATGTTGCCTTTTTAAGAGTTGAATTTGTTCCCTTTTTTCTGGCTTTCATTGCTTACTATTGGAAACAATTGAAATATTCAGAAAATGACCATTATATTTATAAATTAGAAATAAGAAAATATTTCTTGTTCGCTAGAATAGTGAAACAAAAACCTCCATGCTGCGCAGTTGACATTCCTTTGACATGCAAATTGGCGGTACAGCGGCTTCTTTTAAATGATGGAAACATATAATTAGAATAGAACCGCAGATGAGAATATACCTATTGGTTTGTGGTTTTCAATTAGGACAAAGAATAAAGATTTTTGATCTAGATCACTTTTTATTTGCTCAAAAAAAGCAATTCTTTTGAACACTGCCCCTCCATAACAATGCAATTCAATATTAAATCCAAAACGAATTTTCTTTGGGCCAATGTTGCTTGCAACTTAAAACTGAGATTTGGGTGTCTTATCTTTCAAATGCCCGACTAATTTCATTCATTTATTGTGTTTGTTTTGCAATTAGGTAATTAGTTTTTTTTATTAATTAAATCTTTTCGTTTAAAGCAAGAGATCCATTGGCTGATTATGATTGTTTGACGTCAATTTGTTGACAGATAAACACAGATTAACAACAAGATTGAACGACACACATGCGCGTTGGGATCATGATACAACTGTTTTAGTTGTATCATGCATTGAAATATCTTATAGATCGTAGTTTTATTTGTTTAGTATCCTGACGGCTGCCTGTTGCCAGGCTTAGAAGACAAGAGTTTTGAATGCCACCAACTTACATGTAGAAGAAACTCAAACACAAGCCTTTAACCAGTATTTGTACTGTTTGCTAGTTGTGAAATTTTATAGCAGTATATCTTTGGTGTGGTCTTAAAAAAGCAATTAACCACCCACAGAAATGTAGCTTTTTCTGAATGCTCCAAATATGGTACCTACTGGTCCCATTAATGCAACTAATCGAACATTTTCCTGTATGAATCTCATTCTAGAAACCCTCAAGTGAATACATCCTGTCGTCCCAAGCTGCTTTCTTGATATATCTATATGCTTATGTCGAATAGGCAACAAATGCGTTACACAATTTTGAAAACATTTGTAGACAAAAGATTAAAATAAAATTAAAGACGAGCCCATGTACGCATCAGTGTTTCATTGCCCTTATATCCCTTTAAATCTATTTATACAAAATAAATGTCTACTCTAGTGAATAAATCGATACGTTTGTCTTCGTGAGATGAAACTAAATTAAATAGTTTCAACAATTTATGCCTGGTAGGATGTCTTCAACTTTTTGTTCCGACGCCTAAAATCATGTTCATCGCCATCAGAACTATCCGAACACTGCTCCTGCTTTATATGTGTTTTCGATGTATTCGAGGCGGGATAGCCACCTCCGTCTCTGGCATTCTCCAGCAAACGGACTGTAAACAAATGATTCATGTCCAAAGAATATATACAATCCTTAATTTACACTCACTTTGCGCTTCTAGTATTGCATTTTGCTTCTTAATGTCCTCGACATCTTTTTGGTGGGATTGTATCTTTTTTCTCATGGACTGAATGCACTCTGCAGTCTTCTTCAGTATCTGAGCTCTACTAGCCTATAACAAAGAAAATGTTTGTCTTTAATCACTTGTCCAGCTTTCTGAAAAATGGTCTTATTGGCTGACTACTTTTTCGCCTTGTAAAGATGGTACGGCTTCACGGAGACTTGTAAAGCTGTCCTTTATGTGATCTCGTCTCTTGCGTTCCAAAGCATTGTGATGGGCTCGCTTTTCTGCCTAAATAATTGGAAAATGTTTGTGAGTTTTAAGAATATATTATGAATATATTTGTCTATACTTGTGTGTAATTCTGCGCACCAGCATTCCTTTGTTGCATGCGGCCACTATCCGAGTCATTATCATCCTAAAATATTTACGTTTTCGTGATAAATTGATGGAACATCACAATATTTTCCCACACTTACGTCACTTTCGATATCAATATCTCTGTCATCATCACTCATATTAACTAATTCACTTTAATTTCTAGTAATTTAATATTTAAATTTGTTAATGAACGCCGTTTTAAAATAATGTTTGCAATGATTTGGGATAAATATAATCAAACGAAAAATGAAAATGCAATTTACAACAAGAAAGGAATGTCAACAAAACAACTCCACTCAAAAATGGCATGTGCTAATAAATTTCATGTAACTTCAGTTTTAAGTGAAGCCAAACCAAATTTGTGAGTCAAATAAATAAGGGTCTGTTCGTAAATCCTATTGGCCCAAAGTTCTAGATTCAGTTCCTCAGTCTGTTAATAATACACAATAGTTTTTTCGAAACTTATTCATCGAATTTTAATAGGGTTTACCATTGGTTTCATTCGGGAATTCACTAATTTTGAAATCCTATAGACTGGCCTCCTACTGTGGATTGTTAAAGAGTCAAAAACTAATATGTGATAGCTGTTGGCTTGTACATAAAAAAAAACTGCACTTGAAATCGGGAAGCGAGATTCAATTCTCAAAATTGACAAAAGCGTATTTTTGGCACAACAAACAAGAACGCAGTAGCGCAGTGGTTAGTGTGCTGGACTACTGTGCGAGGGATTCGAGGTTCGATCCCCGGAAAAATACAAATTACATCTTAAGGTTTTTTCTACTGCACCATCTCCCGCGAACGTCTGACAAACATCAGAGAGTATAACTATCCTGAAAAAGCTTCTCAATTAAGCCGTTCGGAATCGGTATAAATTTGAAGGTCCCTTCCATTCGTCCCAAAAATAGAAACTCACACAAACGAATGGTTGCGAGAAGCTAGGCCGAGGGTGTCTACCGCCTGTTGTGCCACCTATTTTTTTTTTTGTTTAGACAAGGAATCTTTAGCGCATTAACTTAAATCATGTAAATGTACAGCTACCGGAAAGTTTTGATGCATTAAACTTCCAGGTCCCTTCTATTTGTGTTTACAACAAAATAAATCGCGCAAACATGATTGTGTGGTTCATTATTAGTGCATTTCTACAGGGCCCGTAATTCCGTAAAATGAAAACAATCGAACGATATCATATCTGTGGCAATAGACAGAGACTGCTATTGTCGAAACGATATCGTTCGATCGTTTTCATTTTACGAAATCTGGCCCCAGAAAATTAAAGCACAGTATGTCAGTTAAAAGTATTTCATGAATAAATCAGATGTGCTTGCGCTCTTCTTCACAGTGTTTACTTTGGACGAGACTCCAGCGTACCTATCGTTTCTACTGTTAAGGCAGTGAACTCAAATTGTGTTTGCACCATAACTACTTTAATACTCGCAGATGTATTTTCATCTCTTTTTATGTATAAGATACATCTGCTATCTTTCTTTCTATTTTGCGCTTGTTCTGCGCCTTTTAAATAAATAATTTATCTGGATCGGACGTGTTTTTATTTGGCATCTTATCAGGTTATGGGCACAGGAATTGCACAGGAACTGCACAAGAACTGCCCAGGTATTGCCCACAAGTTGCGCAGAATTTTTTAAGCGCATGTAATTTAATCTCTGACCGTGAATATCTAAATTGTGAAATCAGAAATTGTTACTATTAAATATAAATTTTCTCTGCCACATAATGGCGACGAATACATTGCTTTCGATTGAAAAGCTAACAGGGCGTGACAATTATAACACCTGGAAATTTGCCATGCAAGCATATTTGGAGCACGAAGAATTATGGTCTTGTATTAGTGGCACCGAAACCGACGTGAAGAAGATTACAAAAGCCAAGTCAAAAATAATTCTCGCCGTTGATTCCATAAACTATATGCATATACAGGATGCCAAAACTGCACAGGATGTATGGAACAAATTGCAAACAGCATTCGAGGATTCCGGATTGACACGAAGGGTAGGTCTGCTTAGAGTATTGATAACAACTCAGCTGGTAAATTGCGTTTCAGTCGACGAATACATAAACAAAATTATGACGACCGCACATAAGCTTAATGCTTTGAAATTCGAAGTGAAGGACGAATGGGTTGGTACACTGCTACTTGCTGGTCTGCCGGACGAATATCGACCTATGATAATGGGTCTCGAGAGCTCCGGAGTTTCAATAACAGGGGACTCAATAAAAACAAAACTTCTTCAGGAAATTTCTTCTAAGAGTTCTGCGAATCGATGTGAAAGTGATTCAGCGTTGATGGCAAATAATTGGAACAAAAATCGCCATCGTCAACAGAAACCAATAAACTGCGAAAAGACCCGCTGTTTCAACTGCAACGCCTATGGGCACATCAGTAGATTCTGTAAAAATAAAAATAAAGGAAATAAATCATCGCAACAACAAAAACCACATCAAATGACACTACTTGCTTGCTGTGCCGTCAATGCCTCCGACCTCCAGGCATGGTATTTGGATTCGTGTGCATCTACTCACATTACTTTGCATGAAGATTGGCTTCATGATGGTGCACATCCTTGTACTACCTTAATCACCGCAGCAAATAATGAACAAATGAAAGCAGTTGCGATTGGTGAAGCGACGATTCCCGTGTTTGTTAATAATAAAGCTGAAAATTTAAAAGCGAAGGATGTGATTTATGTACCAAATGTCACAGCCAACTTATTATCAATAAGTAAAATTGTGAAGCGAGGGCACAAGGTAGAATTTAATTCTGAGGGCTGTATAATCACAAGTTCCGATGGAGATATTTTGGCAACAGCCACCGACGAGAATGGTATTTTCAAATTGGATCGTCCGCATCAGACTGCATTTATTTCTCGCAATGATGAACGAGCAGAATTGTGGCATCGACGTTTAGGCCACATGAGTCGCAAGAATATGAATCTTCTCCGAAATGGTCTTGCGATAGGATTGGATTTCAAGCAGTGTAGTAATGAGCCGTGTAAAAATTGCGTCAAGGGAAAACAACATCGAGAACCTTTTAAGCATAGGGGTAATCGAGCCGATGAAGTACTGGACCTGGTGCACACCGACTTATGTGGACCTATGGAGACAACATCCATCGGAGGTGCCAAGTATTTTATTACCATGATTGATGACTCATCAAAGAAAGTTTTTGTTTATTTTCTTAAAGAAAAGAGTTCTGTTTTTGAGACGATTAAACAGTTTAAGGCCGCTGTAGAAACTGAACGAGATCGAAAAATTAAAACTATTCGTTCTGATAATGGTGGTGAGTACATAAGTTCGCAGCTGAAACATTTTTTAAGAAATTCGGGTATCAAACATCAACTTACGATTGCTTATTCACCACAACAAAATGGGGTTGCGGAACGTATGAACCGCACGATTGTGGAAAAAGCCCGCAGCATGTTATTTGACGCTGATTTGCCTAAGGAGTACTGGGCCGAGGCAGTGTTAACAGCCGTTTATCTGATTAACCGGACGCCAACAAATAATTCCCGGAATATTACTCCAGAAGAAATGTGGACAGGCACCAAACCAGACGTCAGTAACCTTCGTATTTTTGGTTGCAAGGCAATGTCACATGTTCCGAAAGAGAAGAGACTGAAATGGGACCCGAAATCACGTGAATTAATATTCGTTGGCTACTGTGATGACTCAAAGGGATATAGACTTGTCGATCCAAAAACAAAAAGATTGGTAAGAAGTAGAGACGTAATATTTTTCGAAACCGAATTTCATCGTATGTCACCGGAGGTGAAGAAGCATCAACCAGCGAAATCAAAATTCCTTCCAATTTCATCAAATAAATTTGATATTTTGGAAGAAGAGAGGGATGATTCATCGATTGACAGCAGCGATAATGAAGATGAGAACTCCGAGATGATAGTACCTGATGACATCATACAACCCGATTTTGTCATTCAGAAGCAAGAAAGGGATGACATATCGAGTTCGAGCAGTGACGATCTAGATGAGACTTTAAGATATCCAAGTTCTGCAGATGAGAACTCCGAACGTGAGCTAACCATAGAAGAGACCACCGATTCAGCTAATCCACAGCAACTTTCAAAAAGGACACCGAAACCCAGGACATTTCCGGATTAGGTCACCTACTATACACAGACAAATGATCCTGCCGATCCTGCCTCCGTTGAAGATGCTTTAAGTGGACCGAATGCTTCATCCTGGAAGAAAGCAATGCAGGAGGAGTACGATGCGATGCTGGAAAACAAAACATGGACTTTGGTCAATCCTTCGCCGAACATAAAAACATTAAATACGAGATGGGTATTTAAAACCAAATCAGGGGACGACAATAACAACAAGAAGTTCAAGGCTAGACTGGTGGCAAAGGGGTGCGGACAGCTCGAAGGGATCGATTTTCAGGAAACCTATGCGCCAGTGGTAAGAACTAATACAATTAGATTATTATTTGCACTTTCTGTCAGGTTCGATCTACATCTTCACCATATGGATGTCAAGAATGCATTTCTGCATGGAGATCTAGATGAAGACCTCTATATCAAGCAGCCGAAGGGATTTGTCATCAGAGGTCAGCAAAATAAAATTTGCAAGCTGAATAAAGCTATGTATGGGCTGAAGCAAGGCAGCAGATCGTGGAACAAAAAGTTGGACTCCGTTCTTAAGTCCATGGGTTTTGTACAGACACGCACGGACCAGTGTGTTTACATAAAGAAATCTGACTCTAATATTCAGATAGTCGCAGTCTACGTGGATGATTTAATAATTTTATCCAATGATCTCAATCTCATAAGGGGCACCAAAAACAAACTAAAAGCAGCATTCAAGATGAAGGATCTTGGCGAAATTTCGAGATGCTTGGGCATGAGAATAACGAGAGATCGATTACGTGGAAAACTTTGGGTAGATCAGTCGGACTATTTAAATGAAATCATCGCGAAGTTTAAGATGGGAGACTGCAATCCAGTGACGACTCCATTAGATCCGAATCAAAAACTAACTTCAGAGATGTCACCGAAAAATGATACGGATCGCAAGAAAATGCAAAATGTTCCGTACAGAGAAGCCGTAGGAAGTCTTTTATACGCCGCGCAAGGCACAAGACCAGATATAGCCCATGCAGTTGGTGTTGTAAGTAAATATTTGGCTAATCCTGGTCAGGCGCATTGGACAGCAGTAAAGAGAATCTTCCGCTATCTAAAGGGTACCGTCAACGATAAGATCGAGTTCTGTATAAATAAGAGCTCTGAGCTAGTGGCATACAGCGATGCAGATTGGGCGAATGAAATTGACGATCGTCGATCAGTTAGTGGCTACATTCTCAAGATGCAAGGAGGTCCGATCTCTTGGGCGAGTAAGCGACAGAGAACTGTTGCGTTGTCAACTACAGAGGCCGAGTATATGGCACTTTCATCAGCATGCCAGGAAGTACTTTGGTTAAGGAGTTTGGTTGCCGAAATTTATCCATCACTTATTCGAAAGTCTACAGTAATGTTTTGTGACAACAGGGGAGCAGTTGATCTTGCCTCGACAGCTGGATTTCGTCAACGTTCAAAACACATCGATATTCGACATCATTTCCTACGAGGACACATTGAAGATAAAGACATCGTTGTGCAGTACATTTCTACGGATCAGATGGTTGCTGACTCTTTGACTAAACCACTATTTGGTACTAAATTTAACTACTGCAAATATCATTTTGGAATGAATATGGTCAAGGCCTAATTTGGGTTCAAGAAAGGGTGTTAAGGCAGTGAACTCAAATTGTGTTTGCACCATAACTACTTTAATACTCGCAGATGTATTTTCATCTCTTTTTATGTATAAGATACATCTGCTATCTTTCTTTCTATTTTGCGCTTGTTCTGCGCCTTTTAAATAAATAATTTATCTGGATCGGACGTGTTTTTATTTGGCATCTTATCATCTACAACATTATGTATGAGATGAGAACCACAATGTGGAAGGAAGCACATCAAAACAATAAAGCCCAGTGAAACTATTATAAATACAGGGTCGTAACTGTAAGCATAATTCGTTTTTCTCATATCATGAATAATGTGTGATGTGACATTTTCTATTATTTTATTTATTATGCCTATGGTTTTATTTTTAGGTTACTTATCTCATTCTGCTAAACTCCAACAACCTGTTCATATCGTCTATAAGAAAACTTTCAAGTGCCATTTTGTCCCAAACTTTGACAAACGAGCAAATAAAAAATCCCATCACTCACTTTTCAACTGAACCCACGACTGTGAAAAGAAAAATTTGATGAATATTAATTAGACATACAAAATTCAATATCCCCAAAAATGATTAAAACAACGCATTTCACTGCGTTGGTTCTGATAATCTCCGTAGCTCTATGTGCGAGTGAAGTATTAATTGGCAGCGATGAAGATGAAGTCAGCGGACTTTACACTATCGAAGGAAAAGTCTATTCCCCGGAGTTATATGCTCCCGAATCGAACTGGCAACGTGAAACAACACTTTCAATAAACGGCGGAGAATACAAAGGATTCCTCCGTGAAGATGGTGCATTTATCATTAGCAGCGTTCCCTCTGGCAGCTATGTTCTGGAGATCAATAACCCTGACTATTTCTATGAACCTGTAAGTAGATAAGAAAAGATTGATTTTTCTCATCAAAGTTCATAATGAGTGTACATTTTTAGGTTCGGGTTGAAATAAATCCAAAGGGAAAATTCCGAGCGAGAAAAGTTAACTACGTTCAGCCATCACAAATTATTCAAGTTCCTTATCCATTGAAGCTGAAGGCACTTACGCGGTTCAAATATTTCCAAAGCAGGGAACAGTGGAAGGTTTGTTTCAACAGTAGACCAGCTAAATGATGAAGATGTAATAACTTGGGTCTTAATTTTTGTTATAGATTACAGATTTCCTATTCAGTCCAATGGTCTTGATGATGTTGCTGCCGCTTTTGTTAATGTTAATTCTACCAAAGATGATGAGCGACCCCGAGGCAAAGAAGGAAATGGAGAATATGAATTTCCCAAAGGTATGCATTGAATGATAAGAATTTCCTATTTTCTTAAATGAGATAAAGAATATCTAGAACAGCCAATCAATCCCTCCGTCCCATTCCCAACGACATTTTTAGTCAGTACTTTTTAATATGAATCTGATCTTTTGGGTGTACTAAATATTAAGCTCCATACTCACTAAAGCATATTAATTTGTTTGTTATTTTCAGATGACTAGTGATATGCCTGAAATCAGCGAAGTGATCACGTCATTCTTAAATGGTGGTTCCAAGCAGTCCGAAAAGGATAAAAAGGTAACCACGTCAAAGCAAACCAAAAAGCGAAATTAAGGAAGGCTATTCAATTATTTTAGTTGGGTAGGTATTTAACTTTTTGCTTTTAACTTCTAGTTGAATTGTTTTCAATTAAATTTTTTTTTTGTTCTTAATTTTTTGTAAAAGTAATTGCGACTTGTAAATTGCAATGATTGTAAATTGTCAACTCAAAAAATTATTAAATAAACATTGTGTAAAAAAAACACTTTCTATTTATTTAAGTAGATTTTTCTTCATGCTAACATTCGTCATCACGATCACGGATAAGGTTTTTGTACAAAAAGAAATACCTATTCCGTTTCTGAAATGGAATCTGTAGTGTCTTGAACAATGTATAAATTGTCAGAAGTTTTGTGTGTGCGAACATTGTATAAAATATCAGTTTGAATAAAACAAAACTGCCTTTTTTTTTTAAGAGTGCTGAACCAAACGGGTGTTTTTCATTGATACAACATTTGGCGACGAGGGCAAGAACCCGCAAAAGATACCAAACATGAGTAAGTAAAATGTAGATTTTCTCGATTTAATGAGACTGAAGTGCTCAGAAAGCTCAGAGGATAGAGTACAACAAAATAAATAATAATAATACTCGCTGTTTCAATAAATTTGAAGCATGGGAAAGACATTGTTAGCTCAAAAGATGGAGCATTAGAAAAATGCTAGCTGTATCCATAATGTTAAAAATGTTTAAAATAAAAGTGTAAAAATTATTTTTTATTCTACTGCTGTCGATGCTACGTCGGCCTAAGAGTAAACATAACCACATTTCGAATAAATTATTTTTCCAAGGTTGGCCAGACTGCTGGATGACAAAAGGTTTTTGACATTTGAAAAAGCATCGAGTCATTTCAGACGGAATTTGCACATATTTCTGCCGCATTCATTTTTCTCTTTGTTTAAACAGAAATTAATATTAAAAAATGGTTTTCGGCAATGATTGGATGGATGCTCCTCACAGCACCGGTGTAAGTAATGAAATAGTATTTACTTAATCCACTTTTTTCATGCCAATTTCTTGCAGACCACTATCATGGCGGTAGAATTTGACGGTGGTGTCGTGATTGGTGCCGACTCCCGAACCAGCACCGGTGTATATGTGGCCAACAGGGTTACTGACAAATTGACCAGGATCTCAGACAAAATCTACTGCTGTCGCAGTGGTTCTGCTGCTGATACTCAAGCAATTGCCGATATTGTTGCATATTCCCTTAATTATCATGAGTAAGTTGTTGAGATTAATTGGTTAATGTGAAGTCAATCATGTTACTGTTAAGGAATCAAACTGGTGAAGAACCCCTTGTCGCTGAGGCTGCTTCGGAGTTCCGTAACTATTGTTATAACTACCGCGATTCGCTAGTGGCTGGCATAATTGTTGCTGGATGGGATAAGAAAAATGGTGGTCAGGTGTTTTCCATTCCATTGGGTGGTATGTTGGTGCGTCAGGGTGTGACGATTGGTGGATCTGGTAGTAGTTACATTTATGGATTTGTTCGGGAGTTCTATAAGCCAGGCATGAGCAAGGCTGAATGTGTTGAGTTCGTTAAGAAAGGTACTTGAAATATTTATGGACAACAAGTTTTACTCAATGTTTGCTTTCATTTTGCAGCTGTTAAGCACGCCGTCTATCACGACGGTAGCTCAGGTGGTGTAGTACGCATTGGAATCATCACAGAGTCAGGTATTGAGAGGAAAGTATTTTTCAATACCGAAGATGGAGGCGCTATTGCGATTGGAAATTAAATTTGTATATCTAGACGCCTTTTTTGTATGTAAAGCTTGAGCTTTGTTTCTTCTGGAATATATTATATTAGAATGGGAGCTTAATCGGTCTTTACTTGTTTAATGGTCAGGGCTATCTAGGGATGCCAGATTTTAAAAATCCCTCTGCGGGACAATTCAAAAGGGAAACAAAAACTTCCCATCTGAAAACTTTGAAAAGTGTTCGATAAGAAAAACAAACACTGTTTTATGTTTTAACGTCGGTCTTTATTTTGACATTCGGCTTTAGGTATGGTATTGAATACTAAGGTACAAAGAAATGAATAAGATTAATAAGATGTAATTCAGGTACAAATCAACTTAAAAACTAATCACAACAGCAATTAATTCATATCTAACTTAAAACTTAAAAACAACGTAAACGCAGTTCATTTAAAAAAAAATGCATACCTAATTTTATGTAAATAGTATACTTATTTTATTATAGGTATTTGTTTGAAGATGTGATTTTTGCCACAATTTCTTTTAAACCGAAATCAGTCTTACAGAACTCTTTAAATTCCCTACAAGTCATACTGTAGTTCTGTTTTATTAACAGTTCTACTTATAATACAGGCATAGAAACTTTGTTTCTTTCTTCACGCCAGGAATTCTTCATAAAACTGATTTCTTTCAGAGCTGGCATTTGAAACAGTCAAAGAAAAAACAAAATTGCATATGTTTTCGAAGTTAGGGGCTGTATTTTTCTTAAAAAAATTTACCCACATATTTACAGATTTTTCATTTCGAATATTACTTTATTCATTTTCATAAAAAGATTTAAGGTTAATAAACTCCTGGAACAATAAATCAATATTTATAAATATAAACATATAAATAAATTGCGGGACATTTCGCGGGACAATTGCCCGACGGGACTTTTGGGGACAAACTTACGTTTTGCGGGACAGTCCCGCGCCTGGCGGGACGTCTGGCATCCCTAGGGCTATCGTGGTTGCCGATTAGAATCAATATTACCTGATATGGTCGATCACTGGTCTTTACTTAGTTATTGCGTATGTCGATCATTCATAAAACGATATTTTGTCAATTCATTAGTCTATCGTTATTGCTTCCGAAGATAGGAATTATAATAATTAAAAGGCAGGAGTTAGGAGTCTCAGCTCACTGTACCTTCCTTCGAGTTGAAGGTATTAAAATTGATAAAAGTGTATCGATGGTCATTAATGAGGTGGTCGTACATTTGAAATCTAGTTTTACGTTAAATTAAACATAATCTAGTGTGTTCGGTTACTCAACCATACCTAAAATGATAATGATTGGTATTTTGTATTCGTTTTCTCATAGATCCACTCTCCCATTATTGAGTTTTATTGTTGCTAATGATTGTACCTAATAATGGAATCGTGGTTATTATAGATTTCAGTGTTTTATCTACAACACACACCAACTTCGTTGAATGGAAACACAGAGATAACAATTTCAGTAAATTTACAAAAGGAGTAAGTAAATTCTCTAACGATGGTTTAAAGAAATGTCCTAAATGCGAAATTTTACCTGGATGAATTTATTTATTTGCCCCTGCTTAGAAACCCCAAAAAATGCATTCGCAAGGCCGCATTTACACAGTGACATTTGGATATTTTCTCTAAAACTGCTCAAACTCAAACGCATTTGCAATGGTAAAATACTAACATTTTTGAGAAAAAAATCGATACATAATACTCGCAGCAAATATTTTGAGATCTGGCAGTGCTGCCTGGCAATAACGTTCCATTTTTCTAGTAAAAACGTCAAACGCAACGTCAAACGTAATGCAAATGAAAATTGATGCTAAAAAAAAAGACGAAGGAAGTGTCAGTTTTTCTTCGAATTTTTGTGAAATAGAAAACAAAGTAGAAGTGGTGCAAATTTTTTTTCTCCACTTTAGTGCTTTTGATAAGAAACCGATAATAATTAAGTTAATTGCATTATTGCAAATTAAAGCATAGGTTTTAAGTGATATCGTTTTTTATATATTTTTGCAACAAGTGGTTAAAAGTGGTGTGGGTTACAAGTCCCTTTTGGCAAAACACTACTAAACATCAAAGTAAGTAAATAAATGTTTTGTTACTTTTGTAAATTCTAATTATTTAGCTATTGTTACCTATTGCTTTATTACAGAAATGGATTTTTCCTCAGCCCTGACGTTATTTATAATACTTTTCATTATATTCAGCGTATGCGGCTTTTGCTGCAGATCAAAACGAAAGGGCACAATATTTTCAAGTAAGTACATACATACCTATACATTCCCTTTATTGTATTTTGCAATTTTTGTTCGTGTAGTATCGCTTTTGCAAAACACGAATTCGTATAGCTAGGAAATATGAGGCAGTTTATGAATTAAATTAACATACTATACAAAAGTATGAATTGATTTGCTTTGTTATTAATATTTGCATAGCAATTCCGTAGAAATACATCTAAAACTATCATCGTTCGGTATTTCTGCATATGAATCAGCAAGTAGGTAGTACATGTGCACTTGGGCTTATACGTCGTATCTGAGATAAAATCATGAATCATGATTGCCTGCACATTTCCATGATAGTTTATTTGAAAAAAAAAAAAAAAAAAAAAAAAACTGCTGTTTACTCTAAATAAAATAAGCACGTAGACAAAACAGAACTAATGCAGTATCAATTATTATTAAAGCGTTCCTCTAATTGTACATGATATAAAGCAATGGAATTAGGTGCTCCTATCCGTCTATTTATTGTCATGAAGATACACAGGAATTTGTAACTTTTATTTATTTAATTTGCGATAATAACAACGCGGTTGTAGAGATAATGAGTCCTAGATTCATATTACTATGGAAAGATATCAATATAAAAGATTGGTAATGGAGTTATAAATTATCCAACTAAGACTCTAGCTATAGAAGTTGTTAAAGATTATTATAATGACATATTTAGGTGTTCATCTAAATAGTGTTTTCGCCCTTGTAGAGCCTTTTCCCAATTAAAATAAAGTAAAACTGACTAGGCCTTGTGGGTGTTGAGTGGTTAAATATCGTGTGCAACCGTCTAATGATGAATCATCTGCAGTCGAAAATTAATTCAGCACTACCTACATTATTTGTTAGTATGCCGAAATAATCGCTTCACAAAAACATCAGGCGCATCTCGTAAGCCAGGATATGCAGGCTTCGTATCTAATGACCATTTTCTTACCAAGCCCATTCCTGCTATTGGACCTATCTAAGCCGATACACTAACACTCTCTAGTATTTAAATGGTCGATGATCGCTGTTTTATTTTTAGTGAAATTCCCTTCTTTACATTCAGCCACTTCAGAGAGGCTATAGATGATTTGGTGACAATGATTCGACGCTCCAAAGGGAGACGAATTCCGAAGTAACCAATCAATCGCTAGTTAAATGTGAAAACACTCACCCATCAGTTTGCACTATTCAATAATTTTTTTCGTCCGTATGGAACTTGAATAGCAAACTTTATTTACTAGTTTGAATACTTGAATACACCACTGCACTGGTGTACATCTTAGAAAGAAAAAGCTTGGTTGCCAGAGGTGTTAACGGCAAAAGGCTTAACGAGTTATTTTTAAAATTGTTTACGTGCTGAAAACCAAAACATACTTTTCTTTATCCTATATTATAATTCTACATAAGAACACAATTATTCATGATAAAGACTATCTTATCATTTTCAGGAATTGTCTATACAACTTGTCGTTTTTTTTGAATAATTTCTTGCTTGCAGTATCGCATTAGACCTGCTGTGTTGACTTTGCTATCCCAAGAGTGCTGTTGTGTGTCCTTTTTCGCCAAATAATGTATTATTATGTAGTTGTCGATATAATAACATCAATAATAGTGGCAATAGCGTGTGTGATTATAATACTCGTCATAATTCAAGCGTGCATTCGAAGGAGACATTTGAAGCGACAACAAGCTGTGCCAGCATCACGTTAGTATTTAGTCAATAATGTACATAACATCATTTCGAAACTATAGTCAAACAACAAAGAAAACTGAATGATTTCAAATCCAAAGCGATTGAGAACTGTTTGAAATATTGAATCATTTTTATTATTAAATATGTTTTGTAAAAACTCACCTCAAGTCATACCAAATGTCAGAGTTTCTCTTTGAACGTTTGGACGGGTGTAATTAAAGGCACGTATAATTCAAACACCATGCAACATAACTATCTCAAAAATTCGCCGCCTCGTAGGCCTTTAATAAGCATTATTTGGGACCTACTCCATAAATGTTATGCATGCTCGGCGATAGAGTTATGTATCTCATATACATATAATAAAACAGTTTGTCCTGACTGGTTGGCGTTTGATGATCAGCGCCCAGCCCAATCGGCTGATATTTTGCAACAAATCTCCTGGCCAAAGTGCGCAATTCGAAGCGATTTGTGTCGATTTTCATTCAATCCACTTCAGACTCGGTTGGTGTACACTATATAATAAATAACAAAAAAAAAAAAAAAAAAAACAATTTCTCCGTTTTTGGAAGTTTCGCTTACTCGCTTCGAGTTATTAGCGACGGAAAAAGGAGGATTCAGTTTGTATTTTTTTTTTAATTCTATCGAGCTTTTTTTCCCACGCTTGGGTGCTTGAATTGGCTTGATGTGAGCGAATCGTGTGCAATGTTTATTTTACCCTTTTGTGAAAACCCTTCTTTATGAGTACACTGCGCTAAGTGTTTGGTTACAAATGGGTACTAAACTCAAATAGTAATCACGTGTCAGGTGATTCATTAATTTTACTTTTCTCGTGAGTTCAGTAATGAAGTGTACTCGAAATAAAACGAAGTGGTTTCAAGACATTCATTGCAGACCTCTATTAAATATTTACAATTCGTTATATTTATACCTTTTAATGTCATCTCACCAACATCATCATCCTTAACGATTTCCTGTCAATCTATTATGTGTGTAGGATACTCATATTATGTTGGTGTCTGGAATTCTATTACTATTCAGTCAGGGGACTAAACGGCTATTCTATAAATAGAGGAAACTTGCAGACTTTCATTCGATGGATTATTAAAGGAATTTAGAAATTGCACAACCAGACACCAATGGTTCCCTGTTCGAAAAGTTAAAAGTCATAATGATTATTATTTGTGTTAAATTGAATAAAAAACATATACATGCAACACAAAAAATTATTGATTGATCGCAAAAATGTTCAAAATATGTAGCGGTTTATAAAATCAAAACAAAACTGAATGATCTTCTCCAGCCGACTATTCCCACTGTACTGTGATTGCCACTAGTCCCACTATTACTTATAACAATTTACGTTACGTTAAGTTCCATTTGTTAGGTACTAAAACATACTGCTAGGTTCCACATTTCACTTTCATTCGAAATGAAAACGGAAATGATTTTTTGTGTTCTACTGTATTCGATTTCGATTATTTCCAAATTTTCGCAATTGAGACAAAGTGAAATTATTGTGATTTCGAAAAAAATTCGGGGTTTCCGAATCGCTCGAAATACAGAATGCTGAAAACGAATTCACTCGATTTGCAATTTCGATTTCACTCGATTTCTGGAATCTAGCTGATAGACACATTCTTCGTATTCGGTTTTTGTTTATTTTTAATTTCGAACATTGTGTCTGTGCGTCGTCGGAGAAAGCAAATCTTTTCGTGCAGCAACCATGACAGTGGAGTACGGTAACTCCATTAAAAATTATCCGAAAATAAAAATAATCTTTCAGGCACTAACTTTGCATGGAGCATGGTAGTGTTGGTAATAATTGCTGTTCTAATCAGGATATGTGTAGATTGCTGTAAGGAGGAGCAAACTCGTGGCAAATATACGAGTAAGTAATATTGTTATTGTTGTATCATCGCGTTGGTTTCTTATTGAGATAAAGTGAGGTGATTAGTGTTTAATTGGTCGAAAGCTTACATCATACAAGCACGTTTTGGGTGAAATACTAGACATTCATATTATATGGGTGTCACCAACATAAATACGCATTTTGTATTCTATTGTTGTTCTTTGGTAGATATAAACAATTTTAAATCGTTTGCAAATGAATAGTTGTGAGCAAGATGTCTATATGAACCTGTTGGGCCAATTGTTCATTTATTTATTTAGAAAGGGGAAGCGTGAGAGAGCTGATAGTTGAGCAATCAATGATTAAATAGAATTATATCATCATCCTCATCCTTAACAATTTCTACCATTCAGTCAGGAAACTAAATGCCTTTGATTGTTCGCAAAGATGTTGCAGTTTAAAATATGTAGCAGTTTATAAAATCAAAACAAAACTGAATGATCTTCTCCAGCCGCCTATTCCCACTAGACCCTAGGGATGAAAAAGTGGATACAATTGTATCTTTTGGATCAGAAATTAAATTTACGTAGTTACAATTCACTCTTAAAAGATACAATTAACAAAACATATTTTTGCTTTAAAAGTTACTCAGTTACAATCCTTCTTTACAGGATACAATTCCATACTCACGCTACGACTACATCCAAAATTTGTAATAGAGGATATAAAATGTATTGAAGCTTCAAATTCTATTTTTACATTCGGCTAACCAACTAATTCAACAATAAGAAACAAATTTCATAGGTCATGCGTAGGGGCACTGCGAAGTACAGTGCACGCATGCGGCATGACTGTTGAGTGTTGAGAATGAGATTTCATTTTCACTTACAGAAGTAGGTATAATTTACAGAAGTAAATTTCTTCTAAACACTTCTTTACACAACAAATACCTGGCTTTTCATGAACTGGACAGTTTATTCTATCTCAAAGAAACAGTAAGAACAAGTTTAATGCCATATCACATGTGGCGTTTTCGTTTATGAGCGCATGCGTTACCAAATTATGTAGAAACAACGCGTTCATATGGTGCAAGTTAAAATGCGACTTCAGGCGTAGGTAGGTAAATATCGACTTTGGATAGTAAATAATAGTAAGCATTGACATACATAGTAAGGTTCAACGCATCGCCTAAGCAGACCTACTTTCTACTTTTACGCGAGTTTGTCAGTGTTGACATTTAATTTTAGATTTGACTTGTTCGACTGTAGGTATGTATTATGTTTAAAGTAGGCAACAGAGTAGGCCCTTTAATATTGGAGTTCCATAGATTCAGAAGTATAATTTTCCTGAGAAAGCGTCTTAATTCAGTCGCTAATTCACACAAAACAAAAGGTTGTGAAAAGCTATTCGTATAGGGTATACTTATACAGACCCAGGGTAATATTCAAGGTAATATATTCCAAAAACTTATTTTCGTTTTGTTCTGCGGATCTGTCAAAAAGCATGCTTTTTCATAGAGTTACTAATAGTTCCAATTGTCAGCAATGAAAATCACATGTGCGCGCATATTATTTCTATTCGTTTTTGTGTTTTTTTATATCATAAGTTAAGTAAAGAGGTAATAAAAGCGCGCGTACATCTACATATTTGTCTTTATATTCATAAAAGTTACAATTTCAACTTGTGAAAAGTACAATCTGAAAAGTTCATTTCCCATCCACTCCCACTATTACTTATAACAAGTTACGTTACGTTAAGTTCCATTTGTTTGACCCCTTTTACACGCAGAGTTTTTTCACTTTAGTGTCGAGAATGTGTAGGTAAAGGGGATGAAAAGTGCAGGGGATAGCCGAACACTGATGGGCCGCGAATTCCCATCCCATCCGATTCTTGTATTCTCTTTCGCTCTCTTTCGTTATTTTCAGCGTTGCTTTATTCTCAAACCGTACTCAGTCGCGATAGACGTCTGCATTTGCTCTATTTTCGAACTGTATGTGGTCTGCGCCGCGAGCGACGAATGAGAAAAAAAGGAAACAAAGACAATTTGACCCCTTTTACACGCAGAATTTTTTCACTCATGACTCTTCTTAATTCTCTTTTGGGCACTTATGGTGCATTTATACGTTCAGTGTTTTCACTTTAGTGCCTTGATTGTCAAATTGTCTTTGTTTCCTTTTTTTCTCATTCGTCGCTCGCGGCGCAGACCACATACAGTTCGAAAATAGAGCAAATGCAGACGTCTATCGCGACTGAGTACGGTTTGAGAATAAAGCAACGCTGAAAATAACGAAAGAGAGCGAAAGAGAATACAAGAATCGGATGGGAATTCGCGGCCCATCAGTGTTCGGCTATCCCCTGCACTTTTCATCCCCTTTACCTACACATTCTCGACACTAAAGTGAAAAAACTCTGCGTGTAAAAGGGGTCTTTGACAATCAAGGCACTAAAGTGAAAACACTGAACGTATAAATGCACCATAAGTGCCTAAAAGAGAATTAAGAAGAGTCATGAGTGAAAAAATTCTGCGTGTAAAAGGGGTCTTACTAATGCTGAATTTACCACGCAATTTTGAATGACTTTAGAGAGAAAGATCCGTTTTTATACAGTCAAGACTAATGATGTGTAAGAGTGAGACACATTCTTTGTATTAGCTTTTTGTTTATTTTTAATTTCGAACACTGTGCCCACTGGGCCTGTGCGTCGAGTCGTCGAAGAAAGCAATTTTTTCAGTGTTGTTTAGATCGTGCATCAAAAACCATGACAGTGGAGAGTCCATGGGGTATTGTAGGGTTTATAATATTTATTGTTCTAGTCAGTTTATGTGAAAAATGCTGTAAGGAGGAGCAAACTCGTGCCGATTATACGGGTAAGTAATATTGTTATTGTTGTATCATTGCGTTTGTTTCTTCTTGTGAAGTAGATCTTCGATAATTCGATTAGTGTCTAATTGGTCGAAAGCTTACATAAACTTGGAAAGTTTACGACGGGGTAAATGAACTGTCAAAATTTTTATGGAAAATCATTTACCACGAGATGGTAAACTTACGACGAGGTTATTGTGATGTGACATTTCACACTTGAAATAATGGCGCGAAATCAGAAAAAAATTACTTTTGATGCATTTATAAATAGAAATAGCACATTTTACTATTCCAAGTGTAAGATAATTAATTAATCCATCAAATTGTATCAAGAAAACAAATTTTAAAAGAGTTTAAATAACGAAATTTCCAATTCCAAGCAAACGTAGTTTTCGTCCGCGGCAAACAAGATTGGAATTGGAAATTTCGTTATTTAAACCCTTTTAAAATTTGTTTTCTTAATACAGTTTGATGGACTAACTATTTATTCTACACTTGGAATAGTAAAATTTGCTATTTCTATTTATAAATACATCAATCGTAAACTTACCATTTTACGCAAATGGTAAACTTACGACGTTGCTTGAATACCATTGTTTGTATAGATGTCATCAACATAAATACGCATTTTGTATTCTATTGTTGTTCTTTGCTAGATATAAACAAATTTAAATCGTTTGTTCATTAATTAAGTGCAGATGCATTCTCGGTGGTTGGGTGTGTTGTGTATTAATAGATTAGGACTCTGATTGACATCAATTTGGCGATATTCAGTCGCAACTATCTCATACGCAACAATTGTGGTTATTTTATCTCCACGTGGTAACCATCGGGTACTGGTTTTGCCCATCCTGACTCAGTAAATGGAAGAGCAAATAAAAACGAATATCAGATTGCTAAGTTTCGGTATTATGTATTATGATTTTACTGAATATCGAAAGATCGTTAGACATACAATAGGTAGTCTCTTTGCATATTGACCAGACACATTCAGGGCTATCGGCTATTCCGGGGGGAAAAAATTCCCCCCGAACATTTTTTGTTCCCTGGAAATTATTCTTCCTATCGAAGACCTCCATCGGAATTTATTTCCCACGGAATTTTTCGAAAATATTTTCAAATGCATTGACATTGGCCGCGTTCCTTTGACCGCTAGTCATCTAGCACATAATATCCCTAATGGAGGAACGCTGGCTGAGATCTAGCGGCAGCGGCAAATTGACATGAGAACCAATTTTAATTCGTATGATTTCATCCTCATGAGAGTCAAAAATGTATTTTGTGCCATCATGCATATTTATTAGTACACAATAATTTAAATAAGCAAATACAATGTAGGTATATTAGTTACATAGAAGTTTGAATTCCCATTTTACACCAAATTGGAAATATTTGACTTGTGCACTTTCACTTTTATTTTGACAGTTCGTTAATTTTTTCAATGTAGCAGTTCATTTGGCGCTAGATTGAAAAATTTCCCAGAAAAGGATATTTCACAAAATGTGCTAGAGATCTAGCGCAAATGCAGAAATGTCAGTTTTTTTTATATGGAGTTTGGCATGCCGCTAGTCATCTAGCGGTCAATGGAACGCGGCCATTGACAGTTGTCAATTGTGATTTATTCAGTTGTCATTTAAGCTTATTTGGAACTATTTTGCAAATTATTTGTGTTAAATCAAGGAATTGTGTTAATTTTAGTAATTGCAAAGATGCAAATTGAATTTATCCTTATTTTAGTACAGAAAGTGTTCAATTCAGTGAAATATAAAAGGAAACTTTAAGGTTACAAAATTCACAGCGCAGAGCTAAGATTGATAGCGGAGGAACAAATTCAACAGGAAAAAAATGAAGGGAGTTTGAACAGAACAAATATAAGAGATTCATCCAATCCCTTGGAGCTACCACAGGCGTTGTAAGTAGAAATTAAATAGCGTTGCAAAATAGTTATTAACGTACGATAATTATTAGATTTCACCAGTACTAAGGGTTAAATAAACCAATGTTTAAATATTTGCTGGATTAGAGGAAGTGTACCGATTATGGAATATGCTCCTAATATGGAATAGTGCAATATCTCAGAACCAACGTAACGTATGTGTCCACAAATTTTACGAAAAGGTTTTCTTTCATGCGCATATTTACTGTTAATACCCCTGTCCCCGGTGATTACTGCAGTCGTGAGCAGTTTTAAAAACAATTTTATTGGTTAAGTGCTTAGTAAATTTACCTAGTTTGTTTTCTCTATATTTCAAGTTCAATTTAATTTTATCCAACAATTTCTTTACGCATTATTAGAAAAAACATCAACCTTTTTACTTACTGTACAAATTTAAGTTACCTAGCTGAATTATGTAGTGAAGGTAATTTTTATTTTAATTGTTGCTCCCTTGTTCCTAATATGGAATATCAGTGTGTTCCTAATATGGAATAGTATTCCTAAAGGAAATTTTGTATTTAGGTAATCTTAAAATTTTCAGATGACGCCAAACTAGAAAAAGCGTAAGGTCTGGAGCAAATCTAACATGGTGAAAGCTATCGCAGCCTTCAAATCAAAAGAAATAGCTTCAATAAAGCAGCACAACTTTCTAGTACACATCGTACCTACTACACTCTTCAGACTATTTAATTCACGTTCTAATGAAGGCCAGTTGGCAGAAAAACTGTTCTAAGTCCAGTCTTAGAGGACTTGTGAAGTACGTCCTTGGAATTTGCAAGGGGGAATTCAATCAAATTCCGGGGGGAATTTTTGTTCACGATACGAAAATTTTTCCCTTTTTTCGAAATTCATTGCCGATAGCTATTTTTCAAAAATGGGAAATGTTTCGGGGGGAATTTTGTTCACGATAGCTTTGATTACATTTTAGCAACAAATTTAGCAAAATTAAAATGCGAATAGAATACCGAATTGCACCTATTTAGATGATGTTGATTCTAGTATGTATTTGGTTCTATAATATATAGCACTGGGACATCTTTCGCTATGTAAAATGAATCTTCAAGCTTAAATCCATCACAGCAGCCGTAAACGTGCCCAGTAATGATACGACATATGCATAATAACACGCTAATAATTATTATTATCAAACGGAAGTAATGTGGTGCTTATTACGAGTGGGAACATTCGGAAAACGCTAAAACTTAGAGTAGGATGACATGAAGTGGTTTATTTAATGCATTGAGGAGATTATTGACGCAACTCACAAGTTTCTAACGCCATATAGGGCATGCATGCAGAAATTCATCAAAAGCTCTTAGTTCGGAGGACCGAAAATAAAAAATAACCGACCTCTTTATGAACTGCCTACTCCTGCAAGCATTTGAAATATGGTCAGTTGCTGTAAAAGTTAAATCTTAGGTGTGGGAAGCTTGAACTCAGCGCTTTCAGGTTGCCTGAGCCGTTCGGACTCTTTCGAACGATGCTAAATGCTATATTTCGATATAATCGCTGAAGAAATGAAGAATCAAGAAATTAAATTGCAAGCGAGTCCCAAATTTCCGGGTTGATCAGGGAAAAACAAAAAATAGGAAAGGAATCGCAGTGTCACATCTTGGACTCCTTACTCAATGGAAAACTTGTCCTGTCAGGTTCTCATTGACAAGCGAAATGCTGGTAAAACGCCAGACTCGTATTCCACAAGCAAAGTATGTATTAGAATAATTGCAGACCTGGGAAGCAAAGTTCATACTGGTAAACTACCTTATACCTTTTATTTACGTATAGCTGAGACGCTACTCCATGTCAAAATCTCGACCCTTAATAAATTCGTGTGAATAGTCTCGGTTTAACCATCCATCCATTTCGGGATGCTGTTAGTATAGGCGCTAATCTTTCTTATAAAAGACTCTGGTGGGCAGTGTTGGGACTTGAGGGTAGGTACGCAAAAGGTGGTATATTGGGAAACCAAAAAGTGGTAGAAAGTGGTAGATTTTTAAGACATATCATAAATGCTGCTATCATACTATCATTACCCAAAATGGGATGAATATATTTTTGCAAACAGAACAAATGTTCTTGAGCTCTATAAACGTCACCTAACCTCAGATTTTTTTTCACAAAAATCTAAAACCACTTCAACCACTCAGTCGGTATTCAGTTGAGCTTTCATTTTACTCATTGATCTGATAATTAAACTGACAACTTATGGGAATTCCATCAGTTTCAGTTTCAGTTGGACGCTTCAATTTTTGCATTTAGACATCAGTTTAACTGAAAGCTTAACTGATAGCTCAACTGAAACTGAAATTGAAATGATCGTCTATATGGGGCTTTACATTACCACGCCACGCAATTTTACATGACTTCAAAGAGAAAGATCCGTTTTTCCACAGCCAAGTCTAATGATGTGTAGTGTATGAGTGAGACGCATTCTTTGTATTAGGTTTTTGATTATTTTTAATTTCGAACACTGTGCCTGTGCGTCGTCGAAGAAAGCAAATTTTTTCAGAGTTGTTTAGATCGTGCATCAAAAACCATGACAGTGACGCTCGGTAAGGTTACAACAGATATACTCCATTAAAAATTATCCGAAAATAAAAGTAATCTTTCAGGCATGAGCCTTACAGGCTTTGTAACGTGTATACTAATTATTCTTCTAATCTGTATATGTGCAATGTGCTGCACGGAGGAGGAAACTCGTGCCGAATATACGAGTAAGTGATATTGTTATTGTTCTATCATCGCGTTTGTTTCTTATTGAGAAATAAAGTGCTTAGTGTCCAATTGGTCGAAAGCTTACATCATACGAGCACGTTTTGGGTGGTATACTAGAATCCGTGTGATTGGTCTGGGTTTAATCATTTATCCATTTTGGGACCGACGTTGTTAGTGTAGCCGCTATTGTTTCTTTAAAGTCTCTGGTGGGGTGGGTCATTTATTTTTCTCTCATGCTTTCCAGTGTTGAAACTTGTATGACCCTTTCGCCCAAGAACTTTGGTCGCGACTTTTCATTCATATATTAGTACATCTGAATCATCTAATGGTTAACAGTTTATATAATGTACGGAAGGTAGTTCAAAGTATTTGTCCTTTTGTGAGTAATGTTAATAAGCCATTCATCATTTTCTCAATCCCATTTAAGGAGTTCGATAAAAGCTATCTTATCACACAATATGAGTATTTATTTTTAAATGAACCAAACATGCTTGCTAAACATTTTAAATGTTAGTTAAAGTTTGTAGGCGATCTTACAAAGTATATTGCAGTCGAACTAGCCACATCTATATTTTAGCTTTATTATCGTGTCAAATGTTTATATTATTTCCCAATCGTTGTGCAAGGCGCCGAGAGCGGAGATGGGCAAGAAGGGAAGCTATAGCTATAAGTGCTATAACTATAGCTAAATCGTTACAAGGTATTTATCATCGTTATAAAATATGCGCAAATTGAAATTAATTTTGTCATATCTTTGTGCGTCAATTAGACGGGATATTTTTGTTTGGATGTTGTACGTATGTAATTTGTAAAGTTCGTGGTGAAACCGTAAAGGCATTTATTTGGTTTGCTTAATGCGCAAAAAAACGGAACAGCCCATGTTTAGTGAAAACTTTCAGAACTCAGAATGAATACATCTTCGTATTAGGTACATGAGACGTCAGACGTTGTACCTATCCATTCAGATGTTAGAATGCAAATGCAGTTCTGACATTATCTGAATGCTAAATATTTAATTTATGTCGTTTTCCATTGGGACCATCAGATTTTTATTTCAGATCTCAGATTTTTCGTGGCGAATGGAACACGAAAGCAGATTGATCTGCTTTTGTAAATGTATTAGTGCGTTATTTGACAGTACATCAGCTGTGCAAATTGTTTTCGTTTGGCGGTGCAAAAATACGAAAAATATGAACTAATATGGATATTCATTTTCGTCTTCTGACGACGAAGAATCGAAATCCATAGATGACGAGGAAGAAGAAGATGATGACGAAGATAATAGTAATTGCTCCAAAATTAAGTCCATGTCCATTATTTACGTTTTTGTTCGAATAATTGCTTTTCGCGAGGCTTTTCGTAATTTTGTTTTGAAAACAAATTCTGAATGACGTAAAACAGCTGTGCAAGGTATATTGGTATTAGTGAGAGTATGTGTAAATCTCGAAAATTATCGAGATCTGCAAAAAGTGATCCGAATCATAAAAAAGATTGATTTTTTGTCCCAATGGAACATGAAAAATTATCCGGATCAAAAAAAAGATTGATCTTATGTCCCAATGGAAAACCACATTAATTTATTATTGAAGAAAAACAAAACAAATACACATTTCATTACACCGTTTAAGGTTGATTTCATTTAATTTAAAAGGCTTCTATCCAAGTTGATGAATATGTAATTTTAAAGAGTTTTCGTTTAATATTTGCAGCGAAAAACAGCTGATTTTGACACTTTTAACAAATCTGCTCCACCTCCAAAGTATTGGTGAAGGAAATCGTACGAACAGTCTCATACTCTCAATTCTCATATCACATGGTTCTACACATAGGTACGCTAATGCATTTCTGTTCAGCTCATTCTACCTTCTACGTCATAAGGTTTCCTGTTCTTCTATGAGGGTGCGCTCTGGTTTTCTACTCTTTTATTTTCTTGGTTTTGATCAGAGTTTCGATAAAGGATGATATTCGATTTCAACCCTATTCACTTTCAATCATCTTCATCTTCCTTATGATATTTTCGGGGGATATAACCTATCTCCGATACCAGGTGCTGTCTTTCCGCAGTCCATTTGCTGCACGTGAAGAAAGTATGGAAAGCGTCGTATACCAGTGAGTCGCCGTACTGGCTCGTCGCATGGTCTACTTTCCGCATCCTGTGTAAGTAAGTATACATGTGTAGGTATACATTAAAATATCCGTGTCCGGTTAGAAACTGCATGGTGTATTAATTTGTCTCTTTTTTTATCTTTCGCTCTGTGCATTCAGAAACGTTTCTAATCAGCATGGCGGTCCATCTACTTCTTGTTTCTGAGCTCCACTATATTTCGACCCTTAATAAATTCGTATAAATAGTTTCGGTTTACCCATCCATCTATTTCGGGACTCTTTCCAGGGTTAAAACTTGTATGACCTTTTCGGCCATCAAGTTCGCCCCACCCCCTCCCCACAGAGTTTTTGATTTGTTTAGGACCAACATCTGAATCATCTAATGATTTACAATTTATGTACCTACTATGTAGTTCAAAATACTTATCCTTTTGTGAGTAATGTGAATAAATTAGATACAGTAAGCCATTAATCATATTGTCAATCCCATTTAAGAAGTTCGATAAAAGTTATCTTATCAGTTATCACACAATATGAGTAATTATGTTTAAATGAACCAAACAAGCTTGCTAAACATTTTAAATGTTAGTAAAAGCTTGTAGGCGATCTTACAAAGTATATTACAGTCGAACTAGCAACATCTATATTTTAGCGTTATTATCGCGTCAAATGTTTCTATTAGTTCCCAATCCAAGTCCAAGTCGTCGAGAGCGGAGAAGGGAGAGAAAGAAAGAAAGAAAGGAAGCTAAAGCTTTAGCCAAAACTATATCTAGATCGTTACAAGGTATTTATCATCGTTATAAAATATGCCAAAATTGATATTAATTTTGTATTAATGTATCTATGTGTATATATGTAATTTTAAAAGTTCGTGGTCAAACCGTAAAAGCATTTATTTGGTTTGTTTAATAAGCAAAAAAAAAATCGGACCAGCACATGTTTAGTGAAAACTGTCAGAACTTATGTCGTTTTCCATTGGGCAAAGAGAAGCGTTTTTTTCCATTGGATTTCGGAATGAGTGAATCCCCGAGTGAAACCAATGGAAAACGACATTAGAATGCAGTAAGATTGACATTATCTGAATGCTAAATATTTTATGAGAAAAATAAAACAAATACGGATTGTATTAGACCGCTTAAGGTTGATTGTATTCATTCAAAAAGGCTTCTATGCAAATTAGAACTACTATACTAACTGGCTCCTCTGTATCTATTGCCTGTATCCCTTTCCTTTTGTCAAATATTTACTTAATTTTTAATATGATTCCAGAAACTGAGTTTGGAATCGATAGTTATCCCAAAATGCTTTACCGCGTTTTTACCGGTGATTACTCTATATGCCTATGTCTGCCTACTTTGGGCCCATTAGTTTCCATCCAGACGTAGATACGTTTCATAACTTGTTAAACTTCCTTCTTGCTTCCTCAATATCATCTTCGCCTTGGGCTGCTCTCACACTGAATTTCTGAAGATGTGATAAACGGGAACAAATCTGAAGTAATGGTCGTCTCTAGAACGCCTGCTTAATGCCATCGGTTAGGGCAGTGCCGTTTGAACTAGCAATATCTATATTGTAGTGTAATTCTCGCGTCGAATGTTACCATTACTTTGCTGTCTTTGTCCAAGTCGTCGACACCGAAGAAGGGCGGAGATGGAAGCTTACGCGTTACCAGATATTTAGCGTCGTTATAAATTTTGCTAATTTGATTGATACCCAAAAAAATGTTGTCATGTCTTATCTGTGCTATTTAAAAGTATTTCATTTGAATAGTTCGTTGTGAAAGAAGCTATTATAAGCCACATAAAAGTCGCCTTTATGGATTTAGATGATTGTTTTCTAATAGTATCTGGTGTTTCATTCCTGGTTCTACTTTACTGTGTAATAAGAAGTTATATTCGTGAAGCGCGCAAAGAAAAAGCTTTAAATGATGCTTTATGTAAGAATTTATATATTTTTACACTTATGCACATAGTTGTGTATCAACAATTTAATCTCCTCTTAGTGAAATTTTGAAGGTCTTGCAAACATATTATTTCTGTATACTATACACATTTCCGAACAATCGGTAAAACGAATTTTAAATTATGTGAACTAAAAAATTTGTGAAGATAAAAATGAATATCAGTGAGGTTATGTGCATTGAACTTTCCCTCAGTCACAAGACAACCACAACTGTCCTTTAGTAATACATTTATTTACAGCGGCGGAACCCTAATTTCAGTTGCCGAACCACAAACTACTATAATAAATAGACTGATGACTATGCGTCATTAATGACATAAACAACAATATAAATCTTAATGAAAATCTAAAATATTGTATAAATGCCTACTTTAGTGTGATAAAATAATAGCAGTAAAAACTTTATGCCCAGCTTCACAGTCACCACTTACATAAGTATCGATTCTCCCTCAAATTCCACTTAAGAGTCAATTTCTGTTTCCCATTTGATTATAAAACTTATGTGCGCAGTAGTGTCTCCTTCTCATCTATCAGCTGTCAATAAGTTGGTTTTTGTTTTACAAATTACAAGTTCAATTAAACTAAATAATTATTTTTTTGCTAATAAATGTTATATCCCATGCCATGTGAGACCTTGCAAATTGAAGGCGTGGGTTGCTTGTGTGCTTGATTTGTTATACAAGAAAGCCCAGCAAATTGCATAATTTTCCTTGTAAATTAAGCGGCATTAGACCGCCAGTCTTTGAATTTTCCACTCGTTTTGGGGTGTTATTACTTTAACGATCCTTCCTTTGTAGTTGTTTCCATAAGATGCCCTATTTTTCACACAATTTCTTATCAAGTGTTCACTTCGAGCAATTTTATGGTCAAATTCAACTTTTGCTTTTTCTCCAAATTCAACACTTTTTTTTCTGCCCATTTCAATCAAATTAGTATAAAAATATAGTTTTCTTACTTTCAAATAAAGCTCTTTGTCCGAACCCTTTTTTGCTAACTAACCAATTTAACCGGTGCGTCTATTCAAATGAACCGAACAATTGCATACGGTTTTGCATGGTATAGGAACAAAAATGAGTAAAACTACCGTTATGGGTCTGTTATCATTTTTAAAATTGTGCTTTTTTCTCTTTGTTCGACATTAATACGACAAAAAAAACAACAACAAGATCTAAATCGTAACTCTGGTGCCTCTAATCAAGTGAACCGCACTGTACATGAGTGGCACTTATCTCTCCGTCTCTACTCAAACTTAAGTTACACTGATCGATCAAAATTTAGTACTGTGTAATACCCAAAATTTGTGAATCCCCGTTATGAATCATTCGTGACGACATTTTTAACTGCTGCCGAAAGTACACACAATATTTTTATGACTTTATAATTAGAATTGTGAAATAGCTTTCACGAGTTTAATTAAATATTTGCGGCTTAGATCTGGACAGGTTGTTTTTGATTTTCACAGGAAATCGATAAAAATATTCCATTTGTTATCAATGAACATATGAGTTGTTCTACGTACCTACACTAGTATTATAATCTTATCTTTTCGTTGACAAAGTTTTCATAACGCTTCTGGATGAAGCTTTTATTTTAGTAACATTTCTGATGTCGCGGTTTTATCATTTAACTTTCAAATCGTGTGCAACCGAGAGCTGACAAAGATATTTTAATTATTTTAGAAAGTTGTGTATTTAAACTTAAAATGGATGATTACCAATATAGACAAAATGTCGCAATGATTTGCGGTATAGTTTTCGGTTGCATTGTATTCATATTTGTTGTTATAATGGTGACGTGTTCAGTAAGGAATGCTCGCAGGAAACGAGCGGCGGTTTATCCAAATAGTTAGTATATTTTTAAAAAAGTTTCCTTTATTTCAAAACGTTTACAAATACGATAATATGCTTTAAAACCATCTGCAAAGTCAAACCCTCAAATCGAAGCATTTTTATCGCAGACAATTTAATAAGAATTGCCATATGGGTAGTTCGGGTACCTACTGTATTTTCGATTGAAGAAGGTGTTCTGTGTTTTATTGGTAAAAAAGGTCCAAAAGGTCGTCAGTCCGAGTCTGAGATATTTTGGAAGAATTGCCTTCAACTCACAGCATTGCACACTCTTGTCATATGTCTCAAGTTCCATTCTCGGAAAAACCCAAATTACTTCTTACATTTTTTTAACAGCGATTCCTCCCGTAAAAGAAATATTATTAATTAATATTTGAAGGACACAAAAATAAAAATTAGAAATTGTACCGCACAATAAAAACAAAGTGAAATTTGCCGAAAAGATTGACTAGATGGTTGGACAAGTGAAGACTATTTGTTTGAAATGTATAAAAAATACATTAATAAAACAGACAATCTATAATTTTATCAAACGGTTACACATCAGTTCGTCAAATTTTCTTATGCTATCTGACGTTTGCTAGTTAACTAACTTGTGGAAATTTATTTATTAATAGGATTGTTCTGTTTCGCTATTCTACATGGGCTTACGATTATAGGGACTTAGCTCTTTCTTCATAAAAGCTTGGCAGCACTCGCATCAATGAAATTAGTAAAATGTCAATCATAAAAAAAAAAAAAAAAAATACTTCGAAGTCAAAAACAAAAACTAGTCCACAAACACAAGATTTGCGAATAATTTATAAACACGAAAAATGCAACTGACAAAAAAAATTAATTTTTTACTGAATTTCATTATGACAAATGTCATTTATGATCGAACGCTATTTCCTATAACATTGTAAAGCAATGATAGGTTGGTAGCACAGTTTTTATCGGGGCTAAGGCATACACCTCGATAATTATCTGTGCTAACGTATGAACTTATTTCTTGAAGCCTATATAGACGGATGGCAACAAAACACAGTAAAATTATTATCATCAACCGGATGATTTGATACCCTCCACTGTATATACAAGTCATGCAAAATGTTAGCCATGTGAGTTATTACACACAACACGCATATAATATTGGTTTTGTATGGGAGGTACCAGAACCAGAACCGATATAGCTCATTTTCAATACCGACCTGATGATTGTAAAAAGATGTCATCTCACAAAATTTCATTCGCCTGAGACGATTCGTTTGGTCGCTATCGTGTTTTCAACAGACAGACAGACGGACATGTCTAAAATGATTCAGAATATGATCCTGATTCAGAATTTATAAACTCCTCTTGATGTTACAAATGTAATGGCAAAGTGAATATAACTTCCTGTGGAGGATATAAAAATAAAAAGCACGTCAATATGTTTGGGTAAAAAATGTTAATCGTTCCATTAAGCGAACGTTTTCGTGAGAAAGTAAGTAATTGGCTTTTGCGTAGCGTTAAATTTATTTTAAATTAAAATTTGAAATTGAAAAAAGCATACGTTTACAGTGTTCTATATGGACCTGTTAAGCCAAATAGTTATTAATTTTCCTTACTGTGTCACTGGTTGATGTTTGCATAAGTCAATCAAGTATCTACAATTCATTGACACATTTAATAATTCCGCAAATAAAAAAGAAACAATACTTGATTTGTTATATTTCTGGTTCACCATTTAAACAAGTTATTCTCTTGAAATTGAAACTTGTGAATTGTGGTGATTCCCTCTGTTATGACTTTCCATTGCATTCCCGATGAAGCTCTTAGTTTAGTAGCATGTCGCGGCTTATTCAGTTGACATTTAAAACTTGTGCAACCGGTAGTTGACAATTAATTATAATAAAAAAATAAAATATTTTCGGATCATTTTTAAAAAATGGGTGGTCCTCATCATCGTCGAAACATCGAAATAATTTGCTGTATTTGTGTTGGATTATTATTTGTAATAATTACAATAATATTATTAACTTGGGCAATGCTTAAAAAATGTTGTGCATTAATTTATGCAAATAGTTAGTATACATTTTACAATTTATAAAATACATTACATTTAAGACTCCAAATAAGACAACAAATTTACAAATACCTTCAATATACCTATATAAATAATTACAGTAAACATAACCCCCAATTTAAAAAAAAAACCGCCTGGTGTGAAGATGTGTATTATGTTTTTATTAAGTTATAGTTTAAATTAGTTTTATTTTTCTTATGCATCATTTTGTCTTATATTGTGCTTGTGGTCTTGTTTTAGACGTGTATGTGAGTAATGTGAGTGTATTATCGAACTTTAAACTTGCGTCCGGTGTTTCAGTGATGTTGGCAAAAAAGCGTTCTATCTGATAACATATCAACCAAATCCCAAATAAGACACAAACAATTTTAAACTCTGATAATGCAATGAAAATATTATACATAGCATACATATACATCAAACAAACCGTGGTCCGTGTTTCCTTTTTTTTCATTTTGTACCTATACATCGGGTGTCTGCCCGTAATTATTGGGTCGAAATTGACAATGTCACATTTGTCTCAGTGCAAGCGCATTTTCTCAGCAACAATCACAATATAACCAAAAAAGTATGAAAACGATGATGTCTCTGAGCTTAAAAAGAAACACGAACTTTTTTTGACAGTTCAAGCTCTGCTCTGAACTAAAAAAGAATATATTATATTTTTGCTTATTTTAACAAGGTTAATAGTAAAATAGACAACAGCTGTGAGCTGCCGAACGCTTGACATAGTAGATAAGCAGACAGCAGACCTACTATAGCGTTGTGAATGGCTTTATAAATTCATATGCTGTCAAGCCAGCTTCAGCCAATGTGTAATAAGTAATAAGATAACATTGTGCGGTACTAATTAAGAAATGGAGAGTGTATCCATCCATCCAGCGGCGATAATCTAACTAAACTCTTCTAGATACACAAATTTGACAGATCAGCAAAAATATATACGGAAAAGAAGATAAGCGATAAGAAGATCAGCTTTGAACGAGCAAGTACGTATTCAAAACTTCCAAGACTTTGTAAGATGTCTTAGTTTGATTTCGTGCGAGTTTTTTACCAGTTACATCACTGTTTGCTGAATCTGGTATCACACCTATTGCATAGAACCAAGCAGCCTTGACGAGCTCTTCCCCTTCGCGAAGGGATCGTTTTATGCCGCTAAAATATTCTGCAATATCACAGATGGTTATCGACAAAGTCTGAAATTTCTAAATTTCTCTTAGTTAGGTCCGCCATTGGTATTAGTGATAATGCTGCACAATAAATGGAATATTAATAATTGGAAATTTTATGTGACCTTATGTATATATTGCGGGCTATAGGTCAAAGACAAGTTTTTTATATTTGCGACGTTTCGAACGTGATTACGTCCTTCATCAGGCCTTTAAGGAAGGACGTAATCACGTTGACCTATAGCCCGCAAATCGTTCAGATTGTAAATGGAATATTAACAATAATTTAAAGAACTTTAAAAAGTTAAAAAAGAGTCTAATCCAAAAAACTAAATTGTTTAGGTACACGAAACCAACGCAAGGTTTTCATTCCACTTTTAAACATATTTTGTGGACCCGGAATTATTTTATTTTTCATAAACAATACTTAAACACAAGGCGTTTACATCAATCGAAATAGTTTTTCATTTATAAAATAAATAAACTACATGTACAAAATACACTTACCGATGACAGTTTCCTGTGGATCTGGGAGGTTTCTTTTCCTCGCCACCAGATATCGCAGGCCAATTTGTACATTCGTCAACAATCATTTTTAGTGTCCAATCTTTTACGAAGTCAATGACAAAATTTTCATACCAAATTATCTATTTTGATCGTCAAAATGTTTAAGTTGAAGACTAAAAATGATTATTGGTAAGGCCCATTCAATTTGTATCTCGTGACCATATTAGGATGATATGCCCGTTTCAGAAATTAAGTAGATTTTAGTCCATTTTCGGAATTACTTCAGCCCACACAACTCTTTTATGGTTGACCACTTATATTGTTTACTAGCTGTACCCGCCCAGCTTTGCCCGTGCACAGGAATTGTATTGCTTAGGTCTTAGATAATAATTGCTTAGGTCTTTCTTAGACAATAATGTTCTTTAGTAAAATGCGAAAAATGAGAATAAATCTATTTTCTTTATATTTTAAACCTGAAATATACAGCAATACGTAAAAACAAAAAAAGAATCATGAAAGTCATATAAGATGTTTTTTGTATGGGAGGCATCACCCCCGTTTGTCCAATTTTGGCGTGGCGATATCGATAATGGATGTAATGTATTGGATATAATGTGCACCCTCTTCATCGCCCTCCCTCTCCATGATCATGCTACTTGTTTGTAATGCTGTATTTCCTTTCCTTTGTTTCCCTCTTCCTTTGGAATCCAAACAACTACCTACCCCAACCCTACACTGCTACCATACCGCTTATCGAATGAAATTCTGAAATGAAACCTGTTTTGTATTATACGTCTCTCGATCATAATATACATACCTACATATATAACTGACCATAGCACTCACTGCGAAAACAAATCAACCCTTTTCGAATGTATTGTTTTTGTTTGTCGATCGCAAAAGTATAAACATCCATTAGTAGAAAGGTATATGTGTATGTATATATTTTCACTTCAGAAAATACATTTTGGCTAAAAACTGTTCCTAAGGACGTGGCTATAAACGACATAGCCTATAGCAGTCTTACAGTCTTAAGGAACATTTTAAACAAAGTTTCATCGAAATCTGTCCAGTAGTTTTTGAGTTTTTAGCTGACAAAGAAAAGTCCTACAGTTTTATTATATGTAAAGATATACGTTTTCTGTGTATTTATTTATATAATATATATGCAAAAGCATCGAGTTTTCTGAGTGCTGTTGGAGAGTCTAGTAGGCTTTGCAAAATAAATTAGTTTATAAAATCAAAAACAAAAAAAAAGATAAGAACAAAATTAAACAAAAAGAAAATCATCAATAAATACTAAATAGTTAATAATATTTGCCAGCCCCTTTAGTATACTGAAGATAGTCATAAAATTGGACGAATTGGAGAAGAGCCAAGTTGGCAGAACAGTGCAAAGTTCGAACTGTTAGTGAGTTGAACGATCAAGATGTAACCATTATAAAATTACAGATTCAAGAAGAGTGCATTTTTATCAAATATCTGTACGAAGCTACTGAAAAGGTAATTTAGTTAGACATGTTTACTTTAAGTTTAGAAACTTAACCGAAAATGTGTAACATCGTCACATCGGTTCGCGAACGCCTCCGCTTCAAGAGTATTTCGCCAACACAATGGGAATCAGATTCACGACAAAAACCTGGGTAACAGGTATAATAACAGCGTTACTTTGATAAGATCCCTCAGGAGAAAGTTCCAAAACTCAGTTCAAACGGTAATATGTAAGAACCTTGAATATTTACGTCTCTGTAATTATTCAATCAGATTATTTACGGGTTTAGTTTGTCCATTTGTCCATGAGGGCCGAGGCCTGTACTAATGTCTCTAATACATACATACATACATAATATATATGCAAAAGCATCGATTCTGCTGTCTGAATTCATCCGATTTTTTTACAAACTCAAAAAAATATATCCGGCTTAAATTTATTTTTCAATTCTGTATACAAACAGTCTGTCGTAATACAAATATTTACAAACTTATTCGTTTTACAAATATTGCAAGGCAGGTGTTCTCTAAAAGAGTCAATAAAGGCTGTAAAAATATCAACTTCCAGTGCACACGTTCCAGTTGACCTTGAAGCTATTGAAACCACAATCGATGGCAATAAGATCTAGGTTCTAAAAAATTATTGCGTTAGGTACGCTTGTATTATCGGTCAAAGAAACATATGGTTCATCGTTGTTTACAAACATTATCTTTTTTATGTTTGTTTAAGAGAACACAACATTTATTTAGAAAATGGTTACTAATGCTTCCCACGTTCATCAGTACGTCAGATGCGAATTAATAGAAGTTAATCGGTAAGGCTCATGCGTCGTTCATATCTATTAGCCACTTCAGATAGTCGTTATCAGCTCAGTGATAATAGTATTGGCAGAAACGTCGTTGCGATATTGACTACCTGATTGATTTAGTTATTGTTCTCGTCTATAAAAAGTATAACCAAGTTTACGGGTGGTGTGAAAATGGCAGACGGCTTTATAATAGGAATGTCCATTGCATGTAGCATATTTGTCATTATGGCAATAACTACATGTATAGTGCGTATCAGGAGATCAAAGACTGGACGAGGACGTGTTTTTGAAGGTGCGTTTCCAAATTATTTACACAAATTATTTTCGCAACACAAGCCCATTGATTTTCCCAATAAGTGACAGATTTATTAAAAATTATTTTACAATTCAGTTATATTTTACTGTGCAATGTACATTCATAGAACAAAGAAAGTTAACCGTTAGTCATAGTGTCTATAACATTTCTTCAACAGTTATTTTCGCTTACCTAAAAGCTGCATTAAGCTTAAGTGTTGGTAAACAAAGTTATTCATTATCATTACTGTTATGAATTTCGCTCGAAATTGAGGTTGTGTGAATCCCTAAATTTCAGTGTGCGGTATAATAATAGCGCATAGGTTAAATTTCACGAAATCACAATAGTGAAGTGTTCCATACATAACTGTCTATTCCGAGCTGCACTAAATTTAAGTGGAAGGTTAAAAACGGGTATTAGTTATTAGTGGATTTGAAAAGATGATTCGAATGCCGTGTAACTTTAGACTTGAAGAAAATGTTTCACCTCTTGTACGTTCGATATCCCTAAACAAGTTGGTGTGGTTCTATTCGTCAGAGCATATAACCAATACGAACATTGGGATCAAATCCTAAATATTTAGAATGAGTTTCTTCTATCTGGATCGCGTATCTAGGATGCAATAACTCTATATAACTTTCGATCATCCGGCGTTTCCATCTTCTTCCAACGAATATGTTTTATACTGATATTTTGCAGGTATCTTGATCAAGGTGTGAGTATAACAGGTATATAATATATTTCGAGCACTTATTATCGCTACGTTCTGCGCATGCAGTTCTAAAAAGAAGCACATTGGTCAGCCATGACACAGCGCACCACCCACACCCATACCTATACTATAGGTACGTTTATTGGCAGAAGAAAAAGTATTTATCATTATTACTAGAGAAACCGAGAATATTTAAAATTGCTACATGTCAATTGCCAGTAGTACTATTACTCAGTTTTCTAGTCACCTAAAATGGTATTAATTCACAATAGCGATAATTTTCATAAAAAAGGTAACAAATCGATCATGCATTATATATACACGGATAAATAATTTCAAAATTGTCAACCTTCGGATATTCCCCCCATGACTAATGCATGATTTGAGTCTAAATATGATTGACAAATTCTATCGCATCATGCGGAATCAATTACAAATAGTATGATTGTGTATCTACAATAATGTGTGATTAATATTATCGCTTCTTTAGCAAACCTTAACGTTAGTTCAGTCAGTACCATTTGGAATGTCGTGGGTGGATCGGTTAAAATTAAAACCGTTTGCGCTCGGTAGCTGACACTGACAGTTTATAAAAACATCTTTAAGTTTTTATTGATTAAAAATGAGCGAATGGACTTTCTATTGCGGTGTTGCTTTTACTTCGACATTTATGTTGGTGGTTATATTGTTGTTTGCGTGTTATGTTCGACGGGCTCGGATGAATCGTGCGATTGTTTATCCCAATAGTTAGTAAATATATTTAGTTTTTAAAATCTATATACATGGTTCAATAATACTTATTAAAATATATATGTAGTTATTGCATATTTTTCAAGTTAGAGTATGGAATAATGAGCTCACGCTCACTGATTTTAGTAGTAGGATCATCAGTGCCCAATAGTGAGCATCTACTGAATAGATCTCACCACGTGCTTGCCTTAAGTTGCAGCTTAGAAATACTAATTTTTAACCTTCAACTTAAATACTTTGACGGTCACAAATTGACAGGCTAGAAAAGGTCATGTTCATAAAAATGATTTTTTTGTTTTAAATTTTAAATAATTTCGTTCACTAAACTACATAGACAAAAAGTCGCATCAAAGTTTGAGCTATAGGATAATTCCAAAATACATTAGGGACGGTCGGGATACCTAGATTTGAAATTTGTGCCCATTAGAGAATGTAGACGTGAAAACGAGACGAAAAGTGCTGAAAAACGCCCCTGTCAGGCTTAAAAAAAACCGTCCGTCAATTCACGTTATATGGCAAAGTTTCTGAGGTTCCCACTTCCACTAATCTTTCAATCTCTGAGTAAAATACAAACTTTTTATTTTGTGAATCTGCATAAATATAACACTATTCGTCATTCACCTATAAATCAATGGCAATAAAAAAAAAATAACTTTCCTAATCTAATCTGTTTATTTTAATATGTTTCCAGTGAAATGTGAACGTTTTATTATTATACTTGAACTACCGAAACAGTGTCAATTGTTCCTCCTTGAAAATGGACGCTTTTGCCATATTTGCAGTTGTTATATTTTTTATTTTCCTTTTCACCAGCCTTATAGGCTGTATAATTGTCATGCGGAGAACAACGCATTATCCTCTTGGTTCTTCGAACTGTAAGTACAAAATGTTTCTTAATCTGAAAAACAAAATGTATTAAAAACTAGTTACATACATGATATGTGTGTGTTCTAATACTTACCATTTTCGTTTAAGTCACCTTCTCAAAAGTTCAAATCGGGAATAATTTTTGGTTGACTAGCTCAATAAGACTATGACGTGAATAGTGGCTAAAATAATAGTGGCAAAAGTACATACATGGATTACTCAAGTTGCATTGTATTTTTTCTACTGGCGATACACACGCTAGTAATGCAAATTTTGTCGGTATACTCACCAGTCACTTCAGTTGTGATTTAAAACCAAGTTTAAAATATTGAACTCTGCCTGTTTATGGATCCCAATCCAAATCTGTTAATAATAGTAAAATTTGTCAAATTTTAAATTTGGAACATTTAACATTAAACTGGATAAAATTTTGTAAGATTTAATAGTGAACCAATATTTTTCACTCCCTGTTGACTTGTCTTTTATGAAATTCTCGTCATAATAAGAATTTAATAAAACTACCTCAAATGATTTCCAATACAGTAAGAAATAGTAGTTCCACAATTTTCGATCTTGACGTCGTCCACTAATCTCCTCTATTGTTTCTGTAGTATAGATCACTTTTCCCACACTTTAACTTATGTCGTTTTCCATTGGGACCATCAGATTTTTATTTCAGATCTCAGATTTTTCGTGGCGAATGGAACACGAAAGCAGATTGATCTGCTTTTGTAAATGTATTAGTGCGTTATTTGACAGTACATCAGCTGTGCAAATTGTTTTCGTTTGGCGGTGCAAAAATACGAAAAATATGAACTAATATGGATATTCATTTTCGTCTTCTGACGACGAAGAATCGAAATCCATAGATGACGAGGAAGAAGAAGATGATGACGAAGATGATAGTAATTGCTCCAAAATTAAGTCCATGTCCATTATTTACGTTTTTGTTCGAATAATTGCTTTTCGCGAGGCTTTTCGTAATTTTGTTTTGAAAACAAATTCTGAATGACGTAAAACAGCTGTGCAAGGTATATTGGTATTAGTGAGAGTATGTGTAAATCTCGAAAATTATCGAGATCTGCAAAAAGTGATCCGAATCAAAAAAAAGATTGATTTTTTGTCCCAATGGAACATGAAAAGTGATCCGGATCAAAAAAAAGATTGATCTTATGTCCCAATGGAAAACCACATTAATTAAAGTATGTATTAACAATTATTGACAAAAGTTAAATTTTACTACTTTTAATTTTGATTACGCAGTTGTGTACAAATGACGTCACAAAAGAGAGCCGACACAGCCAAAGAGTCTCATTTACATTTTCACAAAAAATGTTGGGAAAACAATTTTCACTAATTTTCACTTTTAGTTCTTTTAGGTGTAAATAATTTATAGTCTGATTCAAAACAGTATGGACCGTGAAAGGAAAAGGATATTTAAACGTGCGCTCAGAGAGTATTTTACACCTCCATATCTCTCTTAATTTCGTTTACATTACCTTATCTCCCTCAATCCCACTAAGATACTCGCTATGACAGAGAAAGCATTGGTGTTGACTCACTTTTGACGCTCACTGTATATAGGAAGTCGAAGAACTTGCGAGAGTTTTGGCACTGACGTGATTGTTAGTTTACAGCTACGCAGCCTGCATGGTTTTGGTAACATTCAGGTCTCAAAATTAAACTGCTTAGTCGTAAATTTATCAATGAATCACGTCTCAAATCAAATATCAGCTGATCTCCCATGTTATCTTGGGCAGTTAAATCGATTGTAAAATTATTTATCAAATTCTTTGTGTTGACTCGGTAATTTACTAATTTAGTGCACGTACTGATTTGGTAAATAAGTCAAGGTCTTTGTTCAATTTTTTAAGAATTGCGATGATGTATTTGTAGAGCTTTATCAAAAACACATTCCGCGGTACTAATAATCATTTTTAGTGTCCAGGCTAACTTTTACGAAGTCACAATGGCGAAAATTTCCATATAAAATTATCTATTGTGACCGTCAAAATATAAAAGTTGAAGGTTAAAAATGATTATTGGTAAGGCCCATTCAGTTTGAAAATGTAGGCATCAGTACACAATCATAAGCACGTTCAAAACTATCTATAGTTACGGTGACATTGGATTTTGACATAACCAAACATTGTTATGTACCGCTCTGGCTTCTCTTGTTTTAACATCGTTCACTGATGTGGTAATTCCAGGATAATAAGAACAATAAAATACGTTTAATGCAGTTAATTATCGATACTGTTACTGTCCACTGTCCTGTGGTGCATATTCAAGAGTGCGCAATCAATTTTTATGTAGATGTTATCGATCTTGTAGCTCTTGTTTTGTTGCAAAATTCGTTTACGTAATTAAGTTTATGCAATAATGAATTGCATTCCCAAATTTATCATTATCATTTGGTTTGAACTGATAAAAGAAAAGGAGACGATACTAACCAATTATGAGTCTTGATTTATATTCAGTGCAAAACTAAACATTTTGTTCGAGGAAGAGAAGAAAATAATTTGTTTCCGTTCATGAATATGCAACGAAATCGAGAACTACTACAAAATGAAGTCAGATTTTGTCTACACACAACTTTAGGACAAAATCTGACTTCATATTGAAATCAGAATGTCAAAAAATTACACGATTTTTGACATGTGTATATTTAGCTTAAAACGCTGTAAAGTGTGAATGTGTGATGAAGCGGTATAAACTGTCGTAAGTGGTGTATGTCTCGACATTTTTAGTATGGGCTCGAGATTATAATACCATTTGAATAAATTGACGCAGTTGCAGTTTTAGGAACACGTCAATACTTTGTATTTGTCGCTACTAAGAAAATTGTTGATTAACGCAGAGCTAAGAAACAATCCGCGGTACTAATAATCTTTTTTAGTGTCCAGGCTAACTTTTACGAAGTCACAATGGAGAAAATTTCCATATAAAATTATCCATTGTGACCGTAAAAATATTTAAGTTGAGGACTAAAAATGATTATTGGTAAGGCCCAATGTTAACTTGAGATACACCATTTAAATCGAATAAAAATTGCTCAAACTCTAGGGCTAGCTTCCAACAACCATTCGTATTATGTAAGTTTTATTAAGAAGCTTTCTATAACATTTGATATGTCAGATGTTAGGCGTTCGCAATGTGTGGAACAAATGTTAATATGTCCGTGTACTATACTTGGTATAACCGGTTCAGTGAATAATCCAGAAAACTAACCACTACACTACTGCGTATTCTCGGTTTTAAGTGCTTAATACCCCCGCAGTCTACATCACCGACTAAATTTCAATAGAGATATAATCTATTTTTGCAGGAGTTTGTGGAGGTGTATGTGAATGTTAATACAGTGACTAATGTTGATGAATTTTGTCAATATGTTAAAAGTCAAAAGGTAAAATTCATTCACTTTCTTTTTGAGCTCATTACTCGTATTACAACCAATCAATATGGATTGCAATTTACATATATCTAACTTATCTACATATGTCCAGTCAATATTTTCTTAATTTGCTAAAAGGATTCATGATTCAGTTATATTTTTCGTTCATATGCATCTAATATGAAATGTCTCATAGAAAGAAGGACATCCCTCACTTTCGAAATGTGGACTTTATTAAGTGTTATAAAATTAACTGTGCTAATAATCAGCCTCATTGCAACCATTTCATCTTGCCTTATAAACTACATATTACAAAAAAAGGAACTTAACAACTTGTAAGTTCCGTTCATTTAAATCCCATTCAATGGGAGACGCTTTTTAGCTAAAAGGAGGACTTTCAACTTTGTTAAATCTTATCAGCGGTCGCCGCTGTATTATGATGATTAAAAGTACCACTCAATTCTTATAAAATCATTAAAATTACGTTTTACAAGTATGTATGCACTTGAGGCAATATTTTTATCGGAAACATCGTCGTTGTAATTAAAAGAAACAAATTCTTTGGGATATCATTTGTGAGAAGTCAATCGACCGTTTCAATGGAAGTTGTTACAGCGTGGTTGATATTCGCTTGTGTATTTATAGCAATCATGTCGATCGGGTTTGCCAATTGTTGGTTTTACATTGTTTATTGCAAGAGAAGGAATAGAGAAATTGTTTTATCTACTGGTATTTTCAGAAAAATAAATAATGTATTAAATTTCTAAAAGCACTAATAATTTGCTTCACATTTTTCTTTTTAGCGCCTGTCGTTGTGACGTCGGCAACACACACAGCACCCGGCGGATATCCAACTGGAATGCAAACAGTGGCTGTTTATCCACCAGCTCAAAATGCAACCTATCAACAGAATGTATACCCGCAACAACCTCCCTATCCAGTCAGTGGGTATGTATGAATTAATGAACAATGAATTTTAATGAAACTAAAAGAATAATTGAAGCATTACTCATGTCGATTTTCTTTGGGCTTTTACCGTTTTGCTCTCAATCTCAGATTTTTCCTGCCCCAATCGAACATGAAATGAGATCAATTTTGTTTGCATTTGTGTTGGTGTGTGATTTGACAGTCAGCTGTTTTTAGATTCCAATTTGTGTTTATAAAATTGAATTGTTATTTGCTAGTTTTTTACTTGAACTTGTACAATAACTACTTATTTGTTTTGTTTTGAATTAGAACTTCGTCCTTCCCCATGAAAACAACCCCATTGGCATTTTCTACGACGGTCCATTAATATCCATTTTCAATTTTCAAATTTATTCCACAATAGGTATGAGAGACTGGGGCACATTGAACGCTTTTTGCTTTGAGGTTTCATAAAATCCTATTTGTTTAATTTATTAGACTGTAAAGTATTCTCACTTTAAGAAATGCAAATAAACTTAAATTTGGACATATAACTACGTAAATTTAGTAAGGGCGTATAATTTATTTAAAAACGAAATAGGTCCTTATGTTCAAAGGTACCCCCCATGTGGGCAGTTTTGAACTAGGCTGGGCACTTTTGAACGGCAGTACCTTATTTGTAATTGCTTTTAGAAGCTAATAAGTTACTAGGTACAAGTACAAGGTTTGTATTTTTTTAATAAAATAAATTAACTTTATTATTTTAATAAAGAAAATAAAAACGACTTAGCAAAAGCAAACTGAAATTTCGAAATTATTGAAATATTTTACAAATGACTGAAGAAACTTTATAAAAACAAAAATGAGTTATTTTATTAACCGAACAGAAATTTTGAAAAAATTAAGACAAAAATTATCACCGGAGCGTTAATTGGTGGTGGTAGCTTAGCTTTTAGTTCAATGCCACTTACAGACCCCTTGTTCAAATGTGCCGCGACTGTTTTGTTCAAACCTGCCCCAATAAGTCAAGCGACAGAAAAATGTGCGCAAATATTTATATTTTTCATATTTGTCAAAAAACGTACCTTTATACGTTTTCAAATGAAGTTGCGCCTTAAAAATATATTTTACACAAAAATAAAAGCTCACTATAAAATTTATAGATTCAAATAAGCCTCACGTTCAAATGTGCCCCAGTCTCCCCTAACAATAACTAACCTCAAAGTTTGACTTGTCACTTGTTTTGGTATTGGTGAAAGTATGTGCGAATCTCTCCCTCGAATCGAGATTCGCAAAAGTGATCTGAATCTTAAAAAAAGTGCTTTTTTTTGCCCAAAGAAAATTGATTTTGACAGACAGCTGATTTCTAGAGAAGAAAAACTGCTCTGAATCTTAAAAAAAGTGCTTTTTTTTGCCCAAAGAAAATCGACATCAGTCATACATAATTCCCGCCGAACGTTAACGTACGCCGAAAGACAATTGATCGTAGAACATAGTTAGGGGTATCGCGAATAAATTCCGATGGAAATGTTTCCCTTGTCAGCAATGTAAATCAAATTGCTGAATGGAAAACATTCCGTGGGGAATTATTGGCGATAGGGATGAGTGTATCAACCCTAAAATTCCCCATTAAAACATAAAATAGTCTCAAAAAACGAAAACTCGACGACACTACTCTACTAAGCAGAGTCGAGAAGTAAAAGGAGCGGATTTAAGTCATTTAAGTGACGGATATGTCATTTATTCGATTGGCCCAACACCCGAAGCTATCTCTTCGTTTTGCCGATTTTGTTCCTCGAGCAAAACAATGTTTTTTTTTTCGGCGAATAGTATTCCTTCTTCATACCAATCACGAATCTTCATCCTTTGACTCAAGGAGTTCCCTCAGTTCTGGACGAATAGTAACAGAAGCAATAAAGTAAAAATGTTTACGCTGCCAAATTTGATCATAAGTTGATTTGCAGCGGTGCTTTTAATAATTTGACCAAAAGAACCGCTGCCAGTTATGTGCAGTAAGCTCTGTTGTTTGATGTTAAACATAATTTATAAATACATTTATTCCTTTGCAATTGATGTTTAAAACATCTTTCCATTTTCGTTTTTAGACCGCCTTCAGCAATGCCAATGCCACAAATGCATAATCAAATGCAACCTGGTCCCATAGGGTAAGTTAATAAAAAAAACATTTTCCCCGAATACAAACTAATAAATTCCTTCATATCCTTACAGAATGAATCCACAAATGATGCCACCTTATCCTATGGCTGGTCCAGGCATGAATCCACCATCATACGAAAGTGCAGTTGGTTCAAATGCTTATGAAAAGCAATCGCCATATAATCCGGGATACGCGGCCGGACATTAAACTCAACTGGACATTCTGCAAACAAAAACTATAACTCAAAATGTCTAAATACAATATATTATATATGTAAAATGTAAATATATTCGTATACACAAATTTGTAAAGCGGCATTCCTCTTTCATGCAATCCAAAGAGGTACGCGCATGACACATAAACTGATACGAAACCCGAACAAACACCGTCAATGTGGCTTACATAAAGAGTGTCATTGCAGTATTTTCTAGTTATTTTTATTATAATTTCTCTTTTTCGTTTGATATTGTGATATGTACGTACGTATTTTGTTTTCATATAATCTTCGAAATGAAATCGAAATCGTATACGCAAATAAGATTATAAAATATAACACGCACTTCTGCGTGTAAAAACTAAAGTATGAAGATTTTTTTTTTACTTTTTACTATTAAAATATAAGACGGTCTATATATCTGCTCGTTAAAAATCATTGTTTGAACCTTCCAAAGATATATGAAACTATTTAGCGTCTGAAAACACAAATCAAATATACAAACAAGAAATAAGCATAAATGTTTTCTTTTTAATTACTATAGGATCAACATTATTTACCTCTGAAATAATAATTTACATTTTTTTTCCAAAATGAAAATAAAGATATAAATTAAATATTTGATTAATTAATGTTAAATTTGTTTGTTTCTTTGCAATGTGTCTTTGAAATTGAATGGATCTGAAAATAAAGAACCAACCAACCAAATAAACTGACCTCACTTATCTCAGCATTCAACCAACAGCCCTGTACTTGTACAAGAAAGCAGTGCGTGCGAAGGTAGATCTAAAGCCAAAAGGCATACAGTGAAATAGAAAATGTCACTTTCGGAAAGAAATACAGAGTATTTCCCCAGATCCTTCCTTTTGTATTTGGTCGAACTGAAGTCCTCAAACATTTTGGACGGGAACACTGTTCCCCGGGCCGGGTATTATTCTTCGGGGTATTCCAACTGAGTGCATATTTGGTCATGAGTGGCATTGACGAATAGCAATCTTTGCAAAAGCATCAACTAGGACTGTCATCAGTAATTCTTGGGAACTTGTGCCTTGATGCACAAAATTCTGGTTTTTCATGACAGTTTTGAGTTTTTCGCAATTAGTAGTCATTATTTAGATTAGTTTAGATCTGAAAAGGTATTCACCCCTATCGTGGAATCCGCCGGGGGAATTATTGACGGAAAACAATATTTTGGTATCGTCGAATCCGCAAAGTAAACAGTTCCCCAGGTGGGTAATGTGAATGAGTTTCACTGTAGCGTTAAAAACGTACAAATCGAATTTTTCCGGAACGGGAAACTGTTAATTTTGCGGATTCGACTACAATAAAATATTCTTTTCCGTGAATAATTCCTCTTATGTCGTTTTTCTGCTGAAAAAAGCGACATGTGCAATTCGTTTTTACGTCTCATGTGTCGTGTCGTTGTAAAAACTGTACAAGTTTCAGAAGTGCAATTTCGAATTTATACAATCTCGATTGTAATTCAATTTTTGATAGCACATATTTGGGTTATCGTACTTTAAAATTAAAAAAAAGCAATACGGAGTAGGTATATAGAATTTATTTCAGAAATCCAACCGCTTCCTTTCTCCCTTTGCCACATCTTTCCTCTTCCAAGCCGAGTGCTTTCATGAGTTCATTGTTCAAACTCTCGGAAGCGGATAAACCGAGCTTTATGCAATTGAACATAGTATCCTTGTGCAGAGAACCGTTGCCGACCGTGTGAATGTTGGACATATAACCTGAAACCGCACATTTTAAAAATACATATACCTATTCAAAGAAAATACACTACACTTTACTTTTTCCATTTCGCCTCGATACGCCAACAACAACGCTTGCCGAACTGCATTCTTCCTCTTCAGCCGATGGGTCAACAATACATGAGTCGCCAATTTTACAAACTGTTACCAGTATTGGAATGCTCTCTATATCGATTCTCGTACAATCATAGGGATCATCAGAGAGAATAAGATCCGCCTCGCCAGCGTCCATTAAAGCAGCTGTTACTCGAGGAATTTTCGTGTTGTTAAGAGCTGCTTTAGCAGCTAGTGATACAGCATCGAAGAGATTTCCACCGCATTCTAATATCTAGAATAGATCTATTGACAAATTACTCTAAAATCGGATAAAATACTTTTCTTACTAAGATATCGACATAAAGTTTCCAGCACTGCTGCCCCGGCAATATGCATAGTGTCTTAAGATCAAACGCTAACGATGATTCATATGCATTGGCCAGAGTATAGGCTAGTTCAAGCGCCAGATCTTCACCACCACGTCCTTCAAACTCTGGAGTAGCGTTTGCTGAGCTAAGGTTTAAAGGAAATTAATGTTAAAGTAATGCTAAGTACTAAGATTTTTTCGTTACCAATCGACGAAGAACTCAATTTTGCCTTTGTCCGGAGTTCGTACAGACGGAACGTCTATTTCCGTCTTTATTCCCACCAAAATGTCTGTATTTGCCAATCTTAAACGAGCAGAACCACCAGCATTGCTAACCACATCGGTTTCTAATTCCATTGGGCGATAGTCACGACGGGATCGGCCATCGCATCGGAAATCTTCCTAAAATTCAAGTCAGTCAGGAAAATGATTTAACATATAGATTATAGTCTCTTTACTTCCACTCCATGCAAGATGAACGTCTTTTCAGCTTCGCTTAGAGCAATATTAGCCATTATATTGGACAATATAAATAATCACGGGCCGCAAAGCACAAGCAACAATTTATTATAAAAACTCGAAGGAACTTTTTGAGGTTATTTTGAGTTCAAATCAAAACATATTTGACAGTTCAAACATTATGGCACGATTACATCAGGATTGAATAAAAGGTGATGCCAGATCTATGTAACTTCTACACGAAAGAATTATAGTAGGTAAGGTAGTGTTTAATTTTTCCCTTATTGATTTCATCTCCGTAGATCATTGTGAAAAAATAAACAACACATACCTATATAATATCGATTTCCCTTTGGCTTACTGAAGAATTTATCCATTCTGGGGTGTCCAATGGAACATCCAAAAATCGTTTTCAAGTTTCCTGAAAAAGATTTTGTTCGACGGCGTTGTTTCGTAAGAAATGCTTGACGTCGCGTTCAATGTAGGTAGATATTATACCGAAAACAAACCATTTTTTACGCATATGTTGCATAAGTTTTCTGTATGCCGATTAATCTACTTAAATCTGTCAAATTCGTGCGCACTTGATCGCACGGAAACGCAAAACGCCAGTGTCTCCAGTCTGCGTATATTTGTCGGAACCAAGTTCCGAAAAGCTTTTCCGACGTATACCTCGAAGCAAAAATCCTACGATTCGTATGAAATCGGAGAAATTTCCGTTCCGACGGATAACATAAAGGAAACTCGGCGCCATCTTTCATTTCAAGAAAGATGGATTTTGGTAGCTCTAAATTTAAATACCTATTCTAGTAAAATGTGCGAAGTGGCGTGGCTCCGGTGAGCCTATTGCACAATGAAGAAAACAGGGCCCAGATTCCGTAAAATGAAAACCATCGAACGATATCGTTTTCACTAAACCTGTCTCTATCATATCTGTGGCAATAGACAGAGACTGCTATTGTCGAAACGATATCGTTCGATCGTTTTCATTTTGCGGAATCTGGCCCCAGGATAACAGGAAATTCCTAATGGGTTAGGTGAGAACTGAGAAGATATTAAAAAGTCTCTGTTCATAGACAAGTTGGATTTATATTTTAAGATAAACTCGTGAAAAAACGTTTACAAATAAAAAATTGCTGATTATGTAAATGTTACATATAGTAGGTATCTTACAATCTAATTAAGTCAATAATGTTACATATGCTTTACACCTAATAGCTAATATCACAAGCAATCCAAATAAAATATTTTTGGCGCAGCGCAAAATACTCAATATACTCAGTCCACTAGTAGTTAACAAGCACTTTGCTCATTCAATTTGGCAGTTTCATTGGCAGCCTCAATAATGGTTGCACTCTTCTTGGCTAGTCTTTGTTTCTTCCAATATTGGTATACGATTTCTGGCGTCCAAAGTGCTATCACCAGAGTTAATACCAAATTCTGCGAATGCAAACACATGACATAGCTTCCGGTATAATCTCGAATCCAACCAAGCAGTTGACCCACTGTTATTACCAAAACGCCTTTAGAGATCATGCTCAGTCCTAGACCACCAGCCAGTTTCTCTGGTCTACAATAGGTAGACACCGTCAGATTATTGTTGACGACTGTCGCTGATTTGGACATTCCAATGAGCGCAGACATTATGATGATGGGCGTCATGGTCGTCGACTCTGCAAGGGCAGCTCGGCTTATCAGCAAGCCAACGGTTCCAAGGAGAAATATCACTCTGTAGGGGACTTTTAGTTTGTCTGTGATGAAGGGAAATAGTAGACGGCAACAAATATCAGCTCCAGCTACAACGGACATGCAGAATGCTGTGTCAGATCTTGTGAGGTGAATTGTATTTTGAAGGAAGTACGGGAAGAGCATAGTAAAGTTTGTGGTTGAGGTGTAGACCAATGCCAAGCCAACGATGATGCTCCAGAAGATCGGATCCCCTAGCAATTCCAAGTCCATTGCCTGAATGAGACGCTGGAAAACCTTGTTACATAGCTTCTTTGTCTTGGACTCATGTTTGATGGGTTCCATTGGAGCCGAGTCATTGCTTATGACCTTAACTTCGGAGATAGCCTTTTCACTTTTCTCTGACGGCAGGAGCAGACTGACATCTCTGCGATTGTTGTATTTTGGCTGAGTATTTTTGGGAAGAGGTCTAAACATCGCTGCTCCAATTAGCTATTTAGGAAATATATTTGTTAATTATGGACATAGTGAGACTTTTTTTTATAATTTACCCCAATCAATGTAAAGACAGACATTGCAAGAACAGCACTACGAAAGCCATAGTTATCGAGAAACACTCTTACGATGTGCGGAATCACCATCTGACCAAGGCCAGAACCGGCCAATGATACGCCCACTGCACGACCCCTTTTCGTCGTAAAATATGTGTTTATCGCCATGAATGTCGATGGAGCTATCAATCCCTGACCGATGCCGCACTAAAAATAAAGTTCAATTGTAAACACAAAGTCTTCACAGACCAAATGTGATGGTGATGCTGACTTACAAGAAAGCTGTAGCCGGCTATGAATTGCCACACATGGGACGAGAATGCACACAAAATTAAACCACAAGTTGTAAACAAACAACCGACTGTTGCAACCATTCGTGGTGAAAAGAATTTTATGGCCGGTCCGATGAAAAGTCCAGAGAGGTTCAGTGTCAGGCTGTTCAGATTTGTTATGAGAGCAGCTGTAGATGTATCTTGATTCATGGCTTGCAGTTGACTACCAAAGAGAAGTCCAAAGGCAGATGGAATGGATTGGTTTGTCATCTGTAATATTAATATAATTTTATTAAAAAAATATTTTCGAGATATACTGATCACAACACCTACATTGATTAGAGCAACTGCAGCGACTACCATCCAACCCCATCCGCCATTAGGGATATGCGTGTTTGGCTTAGTATCCATTGTTTAAATAAATGTAGACCCCAATAATGTCGAAGAGTTTGTAAATAAATTTCCGGTTCATGTAATTTTGTTTTATAATGAAAACATATCAGTCTGGCTGTAAAAAAATATAATAAAGGAAAAGAAAATGTTTAAGTCATTCAATGACAAAAGTAAGAAATGCGACGAATGTTCAATGAAATATATTGTATCAATAAAATATGATTTCTATTAACTTTTCTCTAGTTCAACGTATATGTATCATCTGCAAACTGCGTTGGAATTTACAATCTAAATTTAATTTTTGAGATTCACATACGCACAAACAACGCACAAATTACAAAAATAAATGCGACGCATATTAATTGAAAAGAAAATGAATTCCTATCAACATTGGGCTTGTTAAAAAAAGTCTAAACTGCTTTTGAATTGACACTGTATAACGTAAATTAACATACAACCGATATTTTAAATTTAATTGTTGATATTCACATGGGTTTTTATTTTTATACAAAATTGTTTGTAAACAAAAGGGTTTCTTCTAATTGATGTTATTTCGCTCTCAGAGATTTTTTTATAGGTACAAAATGTCAACGAGTGTCTCTTTACTGATTATAGTGCCACCAAACGACAATTTGAAGAAGGAGTGATTTTTTGGGCTACGTGTGGTATTACCATGTAAAACGACATCGACAGACTTCATTCCAAATATTATGTAGGTAGGTACATAGTTTTGTTTTTTAGCCACTCCGTTCGCTTTAAACGCATAGCATAATGATTTCTCCAAAAATAAAATTAAGCAAACCAATTTAGGAAAGTCTCCACAAAATGTAGTTATAAAATAATTGCAACATAAATTGTCCATTGCAAATTAAAACAGTAACAGATTTTTAAATTTTAAAAGCTATTGGATTATCATTTAAGCCAAGGTGTGAGGTGACGTTCAGAATAGTATTACCAACATTACAAATTAGATTATCACATTCTGCCGAATTAAAAGCTCAAAAATTAAACTACCATATTTTTTAAAACCGACATAATTATGTATTTACAAAATTAGTTGCGTATACGCCTACGAAGAACAATAAAAATTAACCATTACCTACATTATTTTTTTAGTCCAAGGAATTTTTCGAAGATGAAAATTAAAGTACCTACGTATACTTCCAATTTTGGACGCTTACCATTACACGTGAATGCAAATATAAGTGTCCATACTCAGACTTCAAAATATTCCACTAAAAACATTCTATCACTTAATAACAGGCCCCCAAATCTTAAGGTCACCCGTGCTGAAGAATCATGCGAACGCATATTTTTAAGTCAATAAACAAATTTAATCAAAGAAGAATTTTCCATTCCCGGAATATTCTAGTTCCTAAAGGTATTATCAAATTGTATTCCAAGATGTATACTGTTCAACACGACATATGGTTAACAAAAAAATAAATTACTTGTTTTTTATTAATTTTTAAAAGAATAAAACACTGATAAGAGTATAAAACTGGTCACGTAGCCAGATCTAGCCAGTTTTGAGATGGACTCTCATAATTAATTGAACTCCTATAATAATCCACACAGAGACTGTCAGGTTGACCTTATTTGTTGATAAACCGCGACTATACATAGTCGCATTCGAATGCATACCACATCTTGGTCACTAATATTTTCCTGTTAACAGACACTGATGTAGGCTTGTAATAAAGCTTCGCGAGCACAATGATTTGCTGCCATCATGCTAAAGTTATAATCTGCGGTACCAGTTAAAAGCGGTTTTCAAGACTTGTTTGTCTGGAATTAGGTTAAACGCGAAGCAGCTAAGGGCGCTTAGGTCAAAAAAATAAAAGCAAAACAGAACTAATTTTAGAATTCAATTTTCAAAAGTTTTGGCATCGTAATGACTTTGTGTTTTGCTTAGAATTCAAGGGTAGGTACTAGTGAAGGTCTAGGCCTAGCTTCTCACAGCCATTTGTTTCTGAACGGCTGAATTGAGAAGCTTTTTCAGGACAGTTATACTCTCGGATGTTTGTCAGACGTTTGCAACTGAGCCACTTCGCCGACAGCCACATAATAGTTTTGGTAAAACTTCACTCGCCATTGGTCAAGGAAGTAAATCAGCGCAAAATTAAGAGTAGCAGTTTTATTCCCAGACCTTAAAAGAATGGTGCCTCAGTTCTGAGCTCCTAGTGTCAGTCAAATAAACAGTCATAAGACTGTAAGAGTCGTTAGGACTTTGACTATATGCATTAGATCTGCATCGAAATATGCCACTGAAAGGTTGAAAGCTTCGCACATATGCGCATATAGCTACTTAACTTTAAAATGTCAGAAAACTACAGACTATTATACACTGATATGTGTATCACCAACTGGCCAACTGCCATTTAAAAGATACCAAATTCTTAAAACACTCCGAATCGTTACGTGAAAGTACATACTTAAAATTAATTTAACAAGTATTAATCCACCAAGTGCAATATTAGAACTAACAGCTATATTTTTCAATTCGAAAATACACTCAATTTTTAGTCAGTTTAACTTATATTCCAACAGGTTAGCACTTCAAGCCATTTATAAGGATAATAGAATAACCAATTGTTTGGATTAATTCAATCAAATGTACGAGCCTTACAACAGGTTAGCACTTCAAGCCATTTATAAGGATAATAGAATAACCAATTGTTTGGATTAATTCAATCAAATGTACGAGCCTTACAATTTTACATGAATAGGTCTTCCAAATGGAACAATTATAAAACTAAAGAACTCAATCGATCACTAGATGACTAGCGACATGTCATGTCAACTGCATATGAAGAAACTGACATTCCCATTTGAACCATGGAACTGTTGAACAAATTAGGGGTGTTTTCTTTAAAATATTGACTTCACTTTACTTTGCTGTTACATAAAATGGGTTCAATAAAACACGCCTATAGTAAAATATTCTTTTCAGGGAAATTTTTTAGTCCATCGCAAAATTACGCGCTGGATTAAGAAAAAGAGAAAAAGGGAGAAACAAAATTAATTGGAAAAAAATGGAGGTGGAATTTTTATTTAATGAACTCGTTAACAAATCTAAATTTCATTTTAATTCCGCAGTCGTTCCTCCATCTAGGATATTATGTGTGCTAGACATTCATCTAGATGACTAGCGGTAAGGAAAACTCACGTCAAATGTCATAGAAGTGAGAAAATGGTTAGAAATCTAGTAGAAATGATCAAAAAGTACATGTATTTCTATTGAAAATCATGAAATGAATACAATTGATTGAGTTATAGTGATAGCCGTCAAATTTATGAATATTTTTAAGTGGCGCTTACAGCAAATGGTTGGATGTGTCTAGTCATCCAGCGATCAATAGAGCATTAATAAAAGAATTGTGAACTCTGAAACGTCAAACTCTCAGTGTCTAACAACATATCTTGGGCCCTTAATTAGTTAACAGCCTAGATTTGCACATTGTTTGAATTACCATCATGCAACGCGATCTTGCCATTATTGCTTACGTAAAGTGTGCAGAGCTTAAAGTAAGCAGTATACTTTACTTCAAATATATATCTTAATAATAAAAGATAAGACCGATAAGAAAGATGGCAATGATGTTTAGAACTTATATGATGTTAATGAAAATGCACTTACTTATTTATTAAAAAAATCTTATTAGCAGGTATAAACAAAGAGCAAATTGCTTACCAAAAGACGTCAAATACGCGGGTTAATAATATGAATTACTATTTTTAACCAAACCCCACGTTCACTTGTAAGTTTACGAATTATTTATTTTCTTTTAAGTTCACACAAAAAATATATTTTCCACCTTCAAGGTTTTGCGCGTATCAACTGATAGTCAAAAAATGTAAACAAAATGTTTCCTCTACTTGATAAATAAATCCGACCCGAATATAGTAAATTTCACTTTGTCAATTTCAATAGACAAATAAGCAGACAGACAGCCTGGTCTATCATATAATCAAAATTGTTCTGAAATGATTTTGATAAATTCTTCTGGCTTTATTGAATCGCAAATCCAGTAAGTATAGGGCAAAGCTTTGACAGCGTACTAGGTACGTACGCGCACTGAGAGTGTGTAAGATGATAATGATACAGTATAATCTCGTCTAGTCGAATACGAATTATATAAAAATAAATCAAGAATACGAAATAAATAACGAAAGAAAAAAATGTTTGTTTATATTTTATTGCACGGTGATGCAATTTTAAAAAAATTCACTTTACAAAATACAGCTGGAAAAGGATTCACTGGATCTTTCCCACTTCATCGAGTGTAAATAGAATAAAATGTATAGGTACAAATTCTGGGTGCGAGGAGGTAGGTATAATGATTCTTTGCGTCAGTATTGTGCAGGTCAATGAAATAATGACGGTGTTTACGTTATTTCAAAAGTGTTTACATTCGTCTTTATAAGACAGCTGCTGTCGGCTGTACCACTACATGCTGTTGCGGAATTCATATCGACATGCATTGCATAGTTTCACTTTCATAAGCGAGCAGCGGATATGATCTCGTGAGTACAAATCCATTGCTCGAATTGGTGTAAGGCTTCCATTGCGGGTTATATTTGGAAAAGCTATGTCTTTTGTTTGCTAGACACTGACTGGTGTTTATACTGTGTATAAACTCAACAATGGGCCCTACCAATAATCATTTTTAACCTTCAACTTAAATATTTTGACGGTCACAATAGATTATTTTATATGTACCTAAGTGTTCACCACTATGACTTCGTAAAAGTTAGCCCTGGACACTAAAAATGATTTATTAATTCCGGGCAATGGTTAGATATACATATCGGTGTAGAATTGTGCTTTTCTACCTCGCCGTGGCAGCAGTCGGGTACTATAATCTTGAACATCCGGACTCCACTTGCTAAACGTATAAGTGCGATTGTTGAGCAGGAAGAAATTAGCAAGACTAACATGTTTTGTCGGAAATAGGTAACTTTCTGAATTAGTACAACATCTGAAAAATTTTACATGAGCCCCTCAGAAGGAAAAGAAGGGACACTAATATCAACGCGATGCATTAATGCAAAAGTCGAAACTAAAAAATATTGCGTACCAATAACCAATTTATCCTCGAGTTAACCCTAATGTCGACTCTAACTTTTAATTCTGAGGAAGTCGTGTCTAACTCATGGTTTAAGTATAAATGTCATCGTAGTAGTGTCATTCAAGTGTGAAATGTCAGTTTTCAAACACTGATGACGTCAAGGTGACGTCTGGTGCGTTTCTTTGTATAGAGCGAATGGATGAATGCTTCAGCCAAGAGTATCTTTGGATTCTATTTCCGGTGAACAGAGGGCGATAAAAAGACCAACATTTCATTCCAAATAACATGCCGGCGCAGATGCCAGAGCACTTGTTATGGATTACTGGGAACAATGTTCACAGAGAATGGAAGGGTACTTGTCTCGGACACACAGAGTCTCTTTCGCCGATTGGAAAAAATATATGAATAGTGGGCGCAACATTTCCTTATAGGATGTTCAATGAGTATGAATTACTATTTTTGAATTTTGGAAGCAGATAATGAGAACCGTTGGGTCCCCGATCCATATATACGCCATATTCGTATGTAAAATGAATTGTGTTTGCTACTTTTATGTGTATATGTGTTGGTAAATCAAACATGCTCTTTACAATCATTCTCCAAAGGGGATTTTTCTTAACTCGGGATTTATTTAAACCTCCATTTATTTGAGTAGATAACACAATAGGGATTGAAGGTTATTTGAAAGATTATTTTAAAATAAGTAAAATGTAATATTTGACGATCAAGTTATTTTGAGCTATATATTTATTATGGAAAATACAAAATTCATGGACATTTGAGGATGAATTAAGTTATATCATCAAATGAATTTAATAGTGTTTCCAATTCTTCGAATTCTTACATTATTTGATTAAAATTCAAGTTTTACGAAGTCAATGATACCACTTTTAAAAGTTCTTAAATTCGTCATATTCTGTAATAGGCCTATTGGGGATGAATAGAGGCAGCTAGGAGCAGAAAAATGACAGGAAGTAAGGATGAGGACGGGACCTTAGGATGGGATTGGAAAAGAAAGGGAAAGAGTGCCGAGTGTGAGGAGCGCGGCATGCTTGTTTAGCACGGCTCTGCTCGCCGGAATGGGGTGGTTCTTGTCCCCACAACTTGACCTAACCTACCACAAAAACACATATCATGCCAAGACAAGGTACTTACATCTTACCTTCACCAAAGCGGATGGAACTTCACCACATCGAGGGGCGCTGTTGCTGGAAGTCAGCGCTGGCCTTTTCCCTCCCCACCTGGAAATCCGGTGGCCATATTTTTGGATTTCCCCAAATATGCGGAAGTTGTCGGCAGGTCAATTCATTTCACCGACGGATGAACGTCAGCTCACCCTTTGCACCCCCTGAAATATAAGGCCTAACACGCCATCAAACACTTATGCGTTTGAAAGAAACAATACCGCTTTCATCTTAAGGCGTGACTTACAATTTATTTGAATAAAAAAAACTCACTATAAAACTATATTTATGCACAGTACATTCGTATATAACAAAAAGAAACATTTCTTACTAAAAATAAAAACAACAACTATTATACATTGTACACCTAAAACTATGCCTGGTTTTCGTGTAACGCTTGGCAGCATAAAGCCAAATCGAACTACAATCTCGCTCAAAGATCCCTGCCTATACGGAGCTCAGTTTAGGGGGGTATAATAAATAATAATAATTAATCAAAGGACCCGACGAAAGTACGAAAACTAAACATATTACAACTATAATAAAAAAAGGAAGAAAATGTAAATTAAACAAAAAAAGGAAACAAAATGTCACGCCCGGTATATATCTGACAAAAAAAAAAAAAAAAAAAAACAAGGTAAAGTATCGGCTTCTTATTGTATATTTCGAGGCGCACACAGTCCTAGGGCTCTTTTTTTTTTTTTGTGGCTATAGATTTAGGCACTTCGTATTCTCCTATTCTTTTATCTATTTATTTTTGCATGTGTGTTTAACAGGTACTTTTATTTTATGTGGCTATTTGTAACTATATAGCTTAGATATGCTTATAGACATAATATTAAATGTTTTGTTTAAATTTGTGGCAGGCGTATTGAGTAGACTCCGAGACGAACGATCAAATTTCAGCGACACTGTAATTGGGCTTCGCTATTATATTTTTTTTTTGTTCGACTTCGACTTGGGGAGCAGAATTTAATCGACGAGGTGCGTTCTAGATAATACAAACTGTAATAGGCCTATAGGGGATAAATAGAGGGAGCTAGGAGTAGAAAAATGACAGGAAGCGAGGATGTGGACGGGACCTTAGGATGGGATTGGAAAAGAAAGGGAAAGAGTGCCGAGTGTGAGGAGCGCGGCATGCTTGTTTAGCACGGCTCTGCTCGCCGGAATGGGGTGGTTCTTGTCCCCACAACTCGACCTAACCTACCACAAAAACACATATCATGCCGAGACAAGGTACTTACATCTTACCTTCACCAAAGCGGACGGAACTTCACCACATCGAGGGGCGCTGTCGATGGAACTCAGCGCTGGCCATTTCCCTCCCCACCTGGAAATCCGGTGGCCATACTTTTGGATTTCCCCAATTCGGACGTTGTCGGCAGGTCAAACCATTTTACCGCCGGATGAACGTCAGCGCGCCCTTTGCACCCCCTGAAATATGAGGCCTAACACGCCATCAAACACTTTTGCGTTTGAATGAAACAAACCACTTTCATCTTAAGGCGTGACTTACAATTTATTAGAACCTAACTTTAAATTTAATGGGTAGGTACAGCAAAAAAAAAAATGAAAGAAAAATGTTTTCCTAAAACTATGTACATATTAAACAAAACAACTTAACAACTACAAACTAAATTATGCCTGGTTTTCGTGTTATATTTTGTGGCGCAAAACACAAGGCCAGTTACGTGTGCACTAACTCGAGATCTCTACCTATACTGAGCTCGGTTTAGGTATACAATAACTAATTATAAAACAAAAAGTATAAATAACGCGAAGTAAGGACCCGACAGAAACGAAAACTGAACATATCACACTAATAAGGATAATTAAATAAAATAAATATATTATTAATAACGCAAAAAGGGTACAATAAATAATAACAAAATGTCACGCCAAATAAATATACTTCAAAAAAAAAAAAAAAAACAAAAACTTTAAATAAATGTAATTGCAAGCCGGCCTTTTGTGGCATATTCTTAGGCGCGCGCAATTTATGCTTTCTGGTTAGTTTTTTTTTTATGAGTCTATGGTGTGGTGCATGTACTATAATATCTTCATATCCCGTGCTCGAACACTAAAATTTTGCGACAATGTGCATACGTATGGATATACACCACTGGGCTTCGCTGGATCGTTCGGGGAGCAGGGAGTTAAAGCGCTTTACAAATGGATTTTAGCCACTACTGGGGGGCAACTGCGCGTCTGTGTGTTGTGTCGTTTGTTGAAGACTTCACTTTATAACTTTTCTTAATTAAAAGTTTGGCGACCACGACTTCAAAATTTGGTGACAGTCTGTGGCCGCCCAAATACACTGCCCAAGGAAAAAAAATAGTTTAAGGGTCTACCACACAAACAAACAAAATATAAATCACTCACCATAACAATAAAATAAAAAAAAAAATAACAAATTTGCTTAATGCCACTGCCTTACACAGGACTTTATATAAAAAAAACTGCACTGCACCACTGTGGCTTGTTGCCACGTCAACGAACGTTTTTCAAATGCCATGTTCGTTGTCGCTAACAAAAAAAAAATCCGCAACATCACCCTATGTATTTATTCAAAAGCTCCAACATCCATCATCCGATGTAGCCGCTATTGAGAGGAATCATATATTTATCTTTTTGTTTTCTTCTTATAGATTCGTAACATTATAGGCGCTTTCAAATTCTCCATGGTTCAAGTCTTTGCTATATATGACAGACGAACACTACAAGGAACAGTGACGACCATAAAAACAAACGATTTGGTGACAAATACGGAACGGAACTAAAACTCTTTTGAAATATTTTTGTTTCGGTTTTGTAGCTGAAACAACAACGAACTTCGCTTATACGCTGCCGTAACAAAACTCCGATCTTGGCGGATGTCCACTGACGACATGGACGGAGGAATCAGCAGCGTTCATTCTCCAGGTCTTAATAAACAAATCTTTTGCTTTTACACTTAAGTGACACTGAAATAGAGTGAGGATTTTTTTTAAAACGTGGGGAAGAACCCTAGAACCCTGAGATTGAGTCTCATGCTCTACCGACTGAGTTAGCCGGGCAACTTTCAGGTACGATTAAATAAAATATGTTTATTGTTACGGGTAGACTTTTTGAACAAACCCCTACTCTTTTGAATTTATGTTTACTCAAACGGATCTACATTAAAGTATAAATTGTGACTTGAGCTTACTCCGAATATCATTGTGAATATTACAAGCATAGAAATGACAGATCCACAACCCATAACGAACATTCAGACCTTTTTTGTTTTTTTTTTTTTTTTTTTTGTGCTCGCTGCTTGAATTTAAAATTTCAGCATCGGAATCGAAAGAAAGCGGTAAGTAATCTAAAACTACAGCGGAAACTAAATTTTCATGTATTTACAGATTCTTCAACATCTTTAATCAACATGTAAATAACGAGGCACCACGGACATCAACAATGTGGTCGCGGTGGCGATTAATAAATACTTACTACAATTAGTGGAATATTAATACATACGTACATTTAAATACATACTTTGTGAAATAAATAGGTAAATAAATAAATAAATAAACTATAATATATAACTAAAGGATTATCTAATGGTTGCAGGTACATAGTGATTATTGTAGCACTCCAGTGGATGGATTATAAGCTCACAATATATATCATAAAATGCAATAAATAAATAAATAACAAAAAAAGGTCAATGACATGATATGAATAACAAAATACCTAAACACCATTACATGCATATAACGATTGAATAAATAACATATTGGAAACAAGTGAATGAATAGACGAAATAATTACATGACTAAAATAATTCGATTATACCTAACTAAATTAACTAAGCAACTATAAAGTAAATGAATAAAGTAACAATATAAATTAATAACATTTGGTAAATGAAACGGAATACTCAAGAAATAGATAACAGACAGAAAACATAATACTTATCACAGAAGAAGATATCTTATAATAGTGCGCCGACAAGGCATAATATAATAAATAAATAGGGGTAACTACATAATACATACGATAAACTATACTAAGATATAAATATAACTAAATATACTTAAACTAGTAAATAACTGGATAATGTAAAAATAATGTATACGTAGTCACATATGTTAACCTACGAGACAATCAACGAAATTATAAATGAAACTATGCTAACGGATAGCATAACAATAATCATTCGCCGTCGTCTGCGGCTATAACAAAAAAATTTAACGTAAACAAAAATACGATAAATACAAAAAAAAATGTTTATTTATGTCTGGCAGTCAGTGGAAGGAACGAAGTTTTCATTTCGTGCATCCATTTAGGGATCCCTACTGTTCCATTTATGTCGAACTGAGTGCTTCGCTTCGACCTATATGCAAAGCGGATTTTGTGCAAGTAGTTGCCGCGGGAATCGGTTACTACTTGTTGTGTTGTTTTTGCACGGAATGATGTACGAAATGCCGATTGAAAAACGATCAACAAACTTTCTTGTACTTTTAACAAGCGACGTCTACTTTGCTTCTTAATTGCGTAAGCTTGCATATCATCAGCAATATTAATCAGCTGGGCATGGTTTGTGATATCAACTGAATCCTCCTCAAAAGTGTTTGCACAGATCTCTGCACATGCGGGACTATCTAAGTGACCTACTGAATCTCCGCTACTTTTGCATATCTCCACAGCTGGTTGCATGTGGATATTGGCAGGTGGATGGGTTTTCGTTGAGCACTCGGTCGAGCTTGACGATACCTGTTGTGGACAATTCTTTGCTTGAGCTGTTTCGCTAATCAACCCTATTTCCCTCATGAATTCGCGAAAACTTTCTTTCGCTGCATCTTTAATACCTTTTGATATGTTTTCCCTAAGAGATGCAGCGTAGGATGTGAATGCATTAGCCACAGCGAGGTCGACATATGCTTTCACATCAGAAGGGATATTGGGAAACTCAGTATCTATGTCAATTTCGTTACTGATGGGCCAAGCTTCATCATCTGAAAGGGGATTATTGTTTGATAAACAAGTGGCAGATTGGTTCCAATCAATGCGGCCTTCAGACAACAGACTATCGGAACCTATAGGGGAACAATAAGGTGATGTTACGGTTGGGTGTCTTGACATTTAACAGAATGGATGTTGTGCGCGTGATTAGTGATAAGTGCTTATGAATGTGTATGTGTGTGATAATTTGTAAAGATAGTTATTGTGAATGTTTGGTATTTGTATATTGACAACAAGGAAATATATATATGTAAATAAATAATAAATAAACTAAACGATGTGCTTTTTTAAATTTTCATTGATGCAGGGGTGCTCTGGGTGACCGCATCCGGGTTTTCTCTTGTGTATCAAACGATGGTTTGACCTGCTGACAATTTCCTGGAAACTGTGGACTGCGGACGGACGATCATTTTTTTTTTTTCTTGAATACCTCGATGTGGCGAAATGGGTTAGATAAAAAATGACAAGGACACACAAATTTGCTTTTCCTCCCGTTCCCGCAATTCCAGTCTACCTCCATGGGCTTTGCTGGAAGACTTGGAACGGTTAGAGCCACAAACACAAAGTAGAAGCTTAAAACTAAACTAAACTAAAGCGCAACACTGCAAACTAAAACTAAACTAAACACCACTTAGGGGACAGATTCATGCAACGTGTTGTGACGACACTCATCAAACACGGCCACTACATCTGGTAAGATTAAGACAACACAAGTGAAAAGGAAAGTTGAAATGTTATGATAGGAAAGTAAAATTGTTTATACATTGAAAAGGTGGATAGAAGAAGAAAACTAGGACTGACAGAGTGCCAATTGTTGTCACTGTCAACATCGAACGTTCTCGTCGCAATTCGAGATGGCATTCTAAAGAGCTATCCACTCGAAGACTTACGAGATTTCGATGTTGACAGTAAGAACAATTGTGGACGAATACGACATAAAGGACAGAAGACTTGGACAAACGAACGTTGGGCGCCATTTGTAATAGGCCTATAGGGGATAAATAGAGGGAGCTAGGAGTAGAAAAATGACAGGAAGCGAGGATGTGGACGGGACCTTAGGATGGGATTGGAAAAGAAAGGGAAAGAGTGCCGAGTGTGAGGAGCGCGGCATGCTTGTTTAGCACGGCTCTGCTCGCCGGAATGGGGTGGTTCTTGTCCCCACAACTCGACCTAACCTACCACAAAAACACATATCATGCCGAGACAAGGTACTTACATCTTACCTTCACCAAAGCGGACGGAACTTCACCACATCGAGGGGCGCTGTCGATGGAACTCAGCGCTGGCCATTTCCCTCCCCACCTGGAAATCCGGTGGCCATACTTTTGGATTTCCCCAATTCGGACGTTGTCGGCAGGTCAAACCATTTTACCGCCGGATGAACGTCAGCGCGCCCTTTGCACCCCCTGAAATATGAGGCCTAACACGCCATCAAACACTTTTGCGTTTGAATGAAACAAACCACTTTCATCTTAAGGCGTGACTTACAATTTATTAGAACCTAACTTTAAATTTAATGGGTAGGTACAGCAAAAAAAAAAATGAAAGAAAAATGTTTTCCTAAAACTATGTACATATTAAACAAAACAACTTAACAACTACAAACTAAATTATGCCTGGTTTTCGTGTTATATTTTGTGGCGCAAAACACAAGGCCAGTTACGTGTGCACTAACTCGAGATCTCTACCTATACTGAGCTCGGTTTAGGTATACAATAACTAATTATAAAACAAAAAGTATAAATAACGCGAAGTAAGGACCCGACAGAAACGAAAACTGAACATATCACACTAATAAGGATAATTAAATAAAATAAATATATTATTAATAACGCAAAAAGGGTACAATAAATAATAACAAAATGTCACGCCAAATAAATATACTTCAAAAAAAAAAAAAAAAACAAAAACTTTAAATAAATGTAATTGCAAGCCGGCCTTTTGTGGCATATTCTTAGGCGCGCGCAATTTATGCTTTCTGGTTAGTTTTTTTTTTATGAGTCTATGGTGTGGTGCATGTACTATAATATCTTCATATCCCGTGCTCGAACACTAAAATTTTGCGACAATGTGCATACGTATGGATATACACCACTGGGCTTCGCTGGATCGTTCGGGGAGCAGGGAGTTAAAGCGCTTTACAAATGGATTTTAGCCACTACTGGGGGGCAACTGCGCGTCTGTGTGTTGTGTCGTTTGTTGAAGACTTCACTTTATAACTTTTCTTAATTAAAAGTTTGGCGACCACGACTTCAAAATTTGGTGACAGTCTGTGGCCGCCCAAATACACTGCCCAAGGAAAAAAAATAGTTTAAGGGTCTACCACACAAACAAACAAAATATAAATCACTCACCATAACAATAAAATAAAAAAAAAAATAACAAATTTGCTTAATGCCACTGCCTTACACAGGACTTTATATAAAAAAAACTGCACTGCACCACTGTGGCTTGTTGCCACGTCAACGAACGTTTTTCAAATGCCATGTTCGTTGTCGCTAACAAAAAAAAAATCCGCAACATCACCCTATGTATTTATTCAAAAGCTCCAACATCCATCATCCGATGTAGCCGCTATTGAGAGGAATCATATATTTATCTTTTTGTTTTCTTCTTATAGATTCGTAACATTATAGGCGCTTTCAAATTCTCCATGGTTCAAGTCTTTGCTATATATGACAGACGAACACTACAAGGAACAGTGACGACCATAAAAACAAACGATTTGGTGACAAATACGGAACGGAACTAAAACTCTTTTGAAATATTTTTGTTTCGGTTTTGTAGCTGAAACAACAACGAACTTCGCTTATACGCTGCCGTAACAAAACTCTCGTCTATTGGGTGTAGTTACATTGGGTTTTGGTGGGTCTTATTATGTTGACTTTCTATATCGTTGACTTTTATTAAAAGTTTGGCGACCACGACTTCAATTCAGCGAAAGTCTGTGGCCGCCCAAATGCACATATAACGCAAAAACACTTTTTAACAGCTTAATGCTACACTGCCTTATACGGGCCTTTACAAAAAAAATAACTCCACTGCACCACAGAGGCTAGTTACGACGGATTCTATGGGTCGGGGCCTTAAGAAGTCAATTGCCGAGTACTTACATTTTGAGGGCTGTGGGAAATGCATAGTATACGTTGACTAACTTTCTGAGCGAATGTATTCATGACGTTGCTACTGTTTTGAACACCAATAAATTTCTTCAAAAGGGTATTAGAAGGATGGTGAACCAAACCAAAACACGTGTTTGAGTATATTTTTCGTTTTCTGAGAGCTTTTCGTTTAAATGAGTGAATTTTACAATTCTTTTGTATTTCGCTCAGAAGCCTTACCTATTTACTACACAAATAACGAGTCTTGGAAGTCTTCCTTACCATCGCACTGCCTTGCCATTATTCACCCACCCTTATGAAAAATACAGTTTCAACTTCACCACAGAGCTGATGTCAATATTTTGACATCTCACCAGTCATACCATTTCCAATCAGAACCAACTTCACACTCATAAGTCAAAAAGCGAGAAAGAAGTCAACATGGCGTACGTTTGATAAAATCGCTGGCTGCTTGTGCGAGAAAAACTGAAAATCAAGAAAGTGCTACCGATTTTCCACGGTCTCCGCCTATCCCCCAATTCGTGCAAAGTGTCTATAGTCAATTTAAACGGTTTAGTGTCGCGTAACTAATTGCGTGGAAATGGGCTCTAATGAGCCAATCGAAGTTTTGGCTAACAACAGCCGCGCATCGCCCACCACCACCACAAAAAATACTACATGCAGCACCACCATTCCCGATACCGACAATTCAGCCGGCGGTAGTAATTCCTGTAGTAAATCGAAAAGTTGTAAAATCAATGACGCCGCCTATAATAATGTCCAAAAAGCCGAAGTAGCAGCGCCAATTAAAGTCTGCGAAATCAACCAGCAGTCGATGCCATCCGAATCGAATGGAGGAAAACAACCGCTGAGCATAACGACTGCTGGCAAAAAAATTCGTCGTGCATTCTCAATGCCTCGTAATCCATTTCGATGGTCGCGAAAATTCAAGACCAACAATAATAACAATTCGGTCACCAGCACCGGTCGTAATAGTGTTAGTTCTGGCAGTGGCAATGACACTTTGAGCAAGGGTGTGCGAATAAGACGCGATTCGGGAACGAGAAACATCACCACAAAGGAGAAGAGCAAGACGTTGGATTGCATAGCTGGTAGGGAACCTGACGGGGGCGGCACACTTCCAACAGGAGACGTGGACCTTAACAAAATTGGAAACAATTCTCAACAGCATCGGGTTTTTAGGCGATCATCGTTTCGAAAGTTTCTAAATCGAATCGCCCAGCATGTGTCTTCCGTGGGCAGCATTGGGGTAAGTGCGAGTATACATACAGAATGTGATTGATTGACAAATTTGTGAGTGTGCCCTGTATGGCCGGTATGTAAATATTATTCCGAGGGTGTCGTGGGGAAAAGGCCGTTTGTTGTGGCACACTATCCGTGCAGTAAGTGAAAAAAAAAAAACTTGAATGGGGTTTTCAAACCCTTCAATGAATTGCAATTTAAAATCTAATCAAGGCGAATTATTTTTTGTCTGAAAAGCAAGCTGCTCTCCCCCGAACTTTTGCCCCCAATAACTATACCACCATTCATATTCTTTAGCTCTCATGTTCGCCCCGAAACATCCATTTAAAGCGGACTTTTCATTCAAATGTCTGGCCCATCCCCCCACCGGCAACCAATTTTGCACATTTTCCCAGTAAAAAGCTGTTCTAATCAATTGTCCGCCTCTAAATCCTCTACGAGTGCGCCTTCCTCTGGTTCAACTGCATTTCATTGTATCGCATACCGTTTACTTTGTTGTTATTCCAACTAATTGACATCCACTCCCGTGCTCCTAGCGTTAACATCGTCGTCGTCGTAGTCGTCGTCTCCGTCAGCACGGTATTACCAAAGCGTTCAATTGGTCTAAATTGATTTTACCTTGAGATGAATTTTCTCAATTTGCAGCAGCAGCCCACCACATACAGCCAAACGTGAGTACAAGTTTTGACGTTTGTATCGCTGTGTAAGCTGCTAAGCTAGTAGCTGTTGGTTGGTACTAATGTCGTCATTATCGCGCCCGTTCTCGTTGGACTAACAAGCAAAAAAAACTTTCCGCTACTTCCTAATTTCAATGATATGTCTATTTGGCTACATTCGTTCATATTTGCCTATTTGTCTGCTGTGTGTGTGTACATGCGATTTTGTCTGTTTGTGCAAACTTGTGGTTATCTTTAGTCTGATCTTGGAGTACGTAACGTATATACACATATTTATGGCTGAACATACCTACAGTCATCTGCTATGCTAATCTATAGTAAAATAGCGAATTTGTTCATTTCCTACTGAGATAAATTAAGAATAGAAATAGCCCCTGTCGCCGCTTCTGCCGCCGCAAGTGGAACAACATCAATATGGGGCAGAAAGCTTTATTCAGTGTGGCATTAGTTCAATAATTTCCGATGACGGTATTCGAATTTTAAATTTCATTAACTTTTGGAGAGGGTTTTTTACTTTTGGAGATGACGATGGAGATGGCAATTTGTAGAGAGTTTTTGTGGAATACTAATTTCTTGATGCATGTTTCTTGTTCTGTTATGAAAACAACACTTTCATTTATGAATAGTATTATCCAGCTAAGAGTTCTTTGGAACTAATATCAATTCGATTAGTCACAACAAAATTCTTCTATCTCTCTCGTTTATATATTTGGAATACATGAGCCTCATCAAAAACGCGGTCGGAGATCTGGATATATGACAAGTTGCCGAAAGATACCATTGAATCCTCATTACATATGGATCAGTTTGAATAAGAAGGAAGAAAGAATTCACCTCTTCGCAAATGATATCTTGATTGATAGTAGTATGAGAGCAGGTGTCTTTAAGTACTAGCTCTAGACTGGCATACAATCTATAATTATATATAAAAATTGAGCCCTAAAATATGTGTCGTCGATTCACGCCTTAACGCATTTACCGTTTTTAACTAAACTTTTACATATCTTTGGGATTGGTCCATATACGGTTTCTGTGAAGTTTGATCAAAATTGGACAAAGAGGCGTGGCACCGCCCATACAAAAAACTTTCAAAATCATATATCTAGAAAACCAGCAAATAGATTGAGCTCAAACTTACAGATGATTTTAGTTATTAGCCCTGGAGTGGTCCTGTGAAGTTTGGTCAAAATTGGACAAAAGGGCGTGGCAACGCCCATACAAAAAACATCTTCTATGGAGTGAAATTCGATGACGTTATAGGTCGATAACGGCTGGGCCGATTTTCATTACTCTTTTTTTGTTTTGTTTGTATTGCTGTATTTCAGGTTTAGGCAGAAAGAAAATTCCAGCAAGTCGATTTATGCTCATTTCTCGCATTTTACGAAAGAACGTTATTACCTAAGACCTAAACAATACAATTCCTGTGCACGGGCAAAGCCTGGCGGGTACAGCATCTTCGACAGTTTTGGAATTGGAACCCAACGTTTTTAAAAAAAACATTTCTATGAACAATGCATTGTCCTGAAAGTAAATAATATTGTCTCTAGGCAATACGATATCTGGAAAAACAAAAAATGTTGTGTACCATAGAGCATTACAATAAAAACAGTTTATCTATTTAACAATTTTGCACTACGAAGTGTGCACGGGCTACGCTAGTAGAACATAAATTACAGGTTTTTGTTTTCCAATAATAGAAAAGCTGTCTGAAACTATTCTACGTCTTGTTTTGATGAGGCTGTTCTGAACTGTCTAGTTACAAGATTTTTGCATCCACTTCTGAGATGTAGTTAACTTGTGAAAGATGTCAAAATGCAATGTTTCTGGTAGTACAAAACTTATTTCTTTATTAAACAGACATTTTGTTAATTCGCGTCTTTTTTGAGTATCAGTTTTCTTTGAGCTCCTGTTTTGGTAGACGCCACGTCTATAATATGGTGGACACTAAATCACGTCTATGCTTACCACCTTCAATGCCGAAAACCAAAATAAAACATTCATATCATATAAAACTGACGAATTAACAATAAAAATCGTTTGTCATGTCACGTTTAATACGCTCCAAGCGAGATTATCAGCCAGCGATATCCAATTTAAGCACAGTTGTCCGCCAATATCGATGGCAAACATTGCCAAAAGTATTAACAACAAAAAAGAAGGTATTTCTGTGCAAAAACGAAGCGCACAACCTCTGCCAAGGTAAACAGTGAAGTTTGCTCACCGATTACTGATAACAGAAATCAAATAGAGGCGTGCAATTTTAAAGTGAAAAATCTGTTGCATAACACGTCAAGGACTTGTCGAGTTGTCGCCTGTCGGACACTCGTGTTGTCGTAAATTAATGACTTATTCGTGAAGATAAGATAAAAAGCAGTTTTCGCAAAATTTCTGTTCCGCTCAACACCTTCCAAAAGCGGCCCGGTCTCGATTTTGCACTTGTGATTTAATCGAACGATTGTATCGAGAACTTGAAATCGAATTCGAGAGTGGTGACACCATCTATACCTTATAATGCCTAACAAATCAGCACAGAGTGTGTACAATGTACACACATGCAACAACAACGATGTAAACAAGATTATTACAAAAATAGATTATGTGTAAACCATAAACATGAACTCTCGAAGCACCTACCAAACCGACAGCATATCAATTGAAGTTTTATGGGAGACCTTTTCCAGACGACACACACTTAGCCGTGTTGCTCTGTCTTCGCTTCAAATATGAGTTCGTGAAACAAAACAAACACAATTTTAATGGAACTCCTCCACACTTTGTACACAAGTGCACAACAATATTGCCAATGATTTGAATATTAATTGTTACTTTGGTTTCATTGAAACAAAAACATTCACAGACACACACCAACACTCAAATAAATTGGCTGATAGAGCCATACATAGAGGTAAACAAACGGCAAGAGCGTGGTGTGACAATGTATGAATAGTTTCAATGAGACAATGACACAGTGCGTACAATGATGTCAATAATTATTTTCGTTCATTGTAATGACGCTAAATACCATGTATGCTTTTATAATTGACCTGATAATTAGCAGTGATAGCTATTGAATGTAAATAACAAAAAAAATATGACGTTTACACAAGTCTGTGCTGTTGTCCACATTAGAACAGAAGAACCTGGTTGGCGCTTTGAGAACAAATAAATTCCTGACAGTGACGGAAGTGCTAATGATTAGTAGTGTATATCCGGCCAATGGTTTGCGGAAATAGCATAGTGTGTCTTTTTGTCTGAGAGGTAGTTTTTTTTTATGTCGCCTTTGGTCTGTTGAGGGGTCTATGGTTTGATGAGCCATCTTTATGCATGCCAGTAATTCAAAGAGATGTCCGTCCGCACTAGTTGGTCAATTAAATTAAATGTCCTATAATTCACGTAAAATTTGAATTTTGCGCCATTTAATACATAGTACATGAATGCCAACGGAAATAAAAGATAACAATGTGACAGGTCGGGGTTAGTAAAAATGGAGCGCTATACGAAAGAACAACGCATTTTCATTGTGGAAAATTAAAAAAATAAAACATTTTTAAAAATAATGAATATTTTCAAAATAAAAGGTTTGCTCGAACAAAATCATCTTCAGTGATGAAGTTCATTTTCATCTTGATGGCTTCGTTAACCGTCAAAAATGTCGCATTTGGGGTTCAGAAAACCCACAAGTAATGAGAAACAAATGGATCCACAACGCATGACTGTTTGGTGCAGATTTACTGCTGGAGGCATTATCGGACCATTCTTCTTCGAAAAAGCGGCTGTTCAGGCAGTAGAAATTAATGGTGTTCGTTATCGTGGCATGATAACCCAGTTTTAAGTGCCTAAAATACAAGATATGGATGTGACCAACATGTGGTTTCAACAAGACTGTGGCACATGTCATAAGCCCACGACCACGAATGCCTTGAAAGAGGAAATTGGGAGGTGTATTAATGAAATTCAGCCACACTTATGCGAAACGGTCATAGACAATTTCAATAAAAAGTACGTACTTTCCAGCAAAGCCGTGGCGGCCATTTATCCGATGTGCTATTCCATACAAATTCCAGACTTCTTTCCGATTTGGCTGAAAACGCCTTCTAAAACTGTTGGTTACAAAAAACTTTCTGTAGGCGAATTCTTAAGAAAAACATTCAGCCCTAGTGAGATATTCGTAGGAACGGAGAATTATCCGCAACACATACTGCGTCGGAGGCTCAAATTACATTCGTGGTATCCGACTTCGGAAAGAATATTTAAAATGCGACGACCCATTGATTGGACATGAGGTTGACTCGTGCTACATCGTGGTTTTCCTGTTTGTTGCTTATTTTTTCGTTGGTTTTTGCCCTGGAAATACAAATTTAAGCAATAAATAAAACCAATTACTTTGCTAAAATGTTTTTTTCTTTATTGCTTTCATTTATCAATACGTCACTGCAAATCGTAAACAATTTCCGCAACCAATTCCTATCGGAGTATATCGGAAGAAAATTCGTATGAAGCTGTCAAAAATATCAGTCAAAAACGCACTTGATCGTTCCCAAAAGTTGTTCGGAAGAATACCTCGAAGCAAAAATCCTGCTGTTCGTATGAAATCGGAGACTTTTCCGTTCCGACGGATACATTGCTAGGGCAGATTATGTATCAAAAAATCATCATCATTTTCAGTGCCTAATTATTATGCAAAAATCACATAGATCCTCCATTAATATTCGATCTTCCATCACCGACTTTTAATCATCAGAGGCAAACTCAAAACGTATATGGAGGATATGACTGGATTCAACCATCACATTATAGGCCTACGCAGAAGATATCTTGTCTACCAGACGGATTCCGTGACACTTCTTGAAAGATGTCTTGAAGCCATGCGTCTAACGTGGTAAAAATCAAAGCCCCGTTCGGAGAAGAAACTTGTAGGTATTCTGTTGTTGCTTACGCACGATCTCTTCGCGCATCACCCCGGCAATATAAAGAAGATATTCTCATTTTGGTGGCTTGTATCCGCAATATTATTTCTTTGGTGAGAGTTGGAATAAGGACCGAATTAAAGACCGTTAACTAAGCGTTAGTATTTTGTACAAAGTTCTTTGATGCTTCGAAGGTAGTTTGCTTTTCCAAACTATATTTTGGCCACTTCCTTCTGGATTACAGTTCGGCAATCTCTCCCATCTGTGGTTGGCATTCGATAAGAAATGTGAACTGATTCGCAAGTGAACAGAATAGAGATGAGCCTTGCCTGGCCAGCTCGTTTCCATAAACGTTACTATGACCTGAAACCCCAGTCAGGGTAACCTAGAACCGATCAAGCGAGGCCAGCTCATCTCGACATTCTAGTACCAATTTAGAGGTTATATGACTTGAGGCGATATCCCCAATGGCAACTTGACTGGTCAATGAAAATGTCTATCTTTTACCTCGGAGTTATATTTGTCTGTAGTTTGAATTGCCGCCAGCCCTCGCGGATAGCAAGTAGTTCCGCCTGAAACACACTGATCGTATGCGGAAACCTAATGGATTTTGAGATGTTGAGAGATTCAGAAAAAAACTACTCCACAGTCCATTTTTGAACCATTTTGAAAATTCCTGTCTGTCTACAGAACAGAAAAATGTCTATATGTACTTGGTATTTGTTTTTATTGTTGCTAACTGTCAATCTGAAATTGTAATCGTCAAATCGTCTGCAAGTTCTGTCTGACGCTTTCAATTAAGTACTGGCCAAATAATGACGTTACTTTTCAACCCCAAAATTCGAAACTCTGTTCTAAAGTGACAAGTTGGACAGCAATTCTGTTCAGTTTGTGCAAATACAATGAATAGTCATATAGAAAAATGGCTTATAACGATCATCAAAAATTTGAAATGCCCGACATTGCGTAACGCAATGTGGTCCTCAAAATTATCTGGATTATGGTTAGATTATAGATTGGTCCAAATATAGCGCTTTGCTTCGATGCGAATACTAGATAGATGGATCTGGAAATGGTTAATTTTGTTGTTGATAACTTTTGTTCACCAATTTATACAAAATACCCATATATACAATACACCCACAAACGTAATGTATAACCACACAGATTACCATTAATATGTAAATAAACTCGACGGCTTTCGTCGATGTTGAATTCCAAACAACTGTATTAAAGGTCGTTTCATTTGATCTATTAATTAAGTTCATCGTAGCCGATGTCGGCGTGTCCAAGAAAAAGTTCTCACACACTAAATAGTATATATAGACTGAGCCTCCCCAAAGCTATATGCTCGCGGTATTCCCATGCCTCGACCCTTTTAGGAAGATTAATATGTGTGCTTTTGGCTGAGTTGAGAACGGCGGGTATATCGATATCACTCAGCTATTCGATATCAATTTTTCTGCTGTTTTGCTTGATAATTAAGCGAAAGTATGGTGGCCCAATAAAAAACGCTGAGCCAAAAGAATGTGCGCGACTATGTTATATGACAAGGCAATGTCAATGTCTTCTACAACGGTATACGGAGTGGGTTACCCTGCAAAACGGGTGAGCGAAATAAATTGAATAGTATTGAAAGACCCACACAGTGCGGACACACCCTTTCAGCCGTGTGACTCTGGCTGCGTCTATAATATGTTTTAATTAAATAATTCATTTTCAGTTTTTTTTTTTTTGCCAATTAACCATGGAAAAAGTAGAGAGAGGTTAGAATAGAAGGTATGGTGTTTTATTTTACGATTTAGGTTGACAGTGACAAAAAAAAAAACTAAAGTTTATTGGCACCGAGTTTCACTTTGACATCATTTTTCCATTTCAATTTAGTAGTAGGAGAAGTTCTGAACTCGAATGTGTATGTCTATATGAGTACCTACTTAGCTGCATTGAGTTTATATATAGACCGCGTATTATGTACTCGTTAACAAAGTTTGTAATTTTTGTTGAGTTCGGGGACTTGCATTTGATACATGTGATGATGGTATACTTAGGATTTATCAATTGGGAAGGTCTGCATTGATAATTGGAAAACGGTGTGGATTTTATTCATATCCTACCAATTCATGTAGTTACAAGTGCGAAACGGCTGGAGGTTGCATTTGGGGTCGAAAGGGTTATTGACATTGAGCCTTAAATACTAATAATGATATTTGTTTTAGGTCACAATACACACCTACTTTTTTCTGGCAAATATCACCACATATAAGCTTGAATTTTGAAACGCATTTGTAAGTTTACCTGCTCAAGGAGCTACTTCTATGGACGGAGCGGTCCATGCTTCGGTGGTTTGGTCATGTTAAACGCATGTCCCCAACAATGATTCCAAAACGTGCTATAAAATCCGTACCATCAGGCAAGTCCATCTTTGATGATTTAGAGTCTATGGCAGAGAATCAAACGTTAAGGTGCTAGTACACGGCGTGTAGCAAGCCACATAGGTATGTAGCTCTGACGTGCACCAGAGAGTGCACAAAGAGAGCTTGTACACGATATGTAGGTAGCCATTGGGACCATACGCTGACGTTAAAATGACGTCAATGCTACACCTTTATGGAGGATGCACTTGAGCAATGAATGAATTTATAAGCTTATGGAGGAATAAATCGTCTTTGTGAACATAACGTTGAGCAGTTGTAATTTTCAAAACAAAATGAGAATTATTCGAATTCTAAAAATAAATTTTACTGAATACGTACTTAAATATTTATTAGGTGGCATCACGTTACTTTAATGGAAAATTTAATTGAAATTTGTTTATAATTGTTGTTATGATTTTAAATATCATTCACGCTCTCACGCATGTGCGGATTTAGAACTGTTCCCGTTGCCACTCATGCCGTGCCGTTGTAAAAACGGTATTAAGATATTTTGTTCGAATTTTTTTAAAGAATTTTATTTGTTTTTCTGTGTGCTTACTGGCACTTTTCAAATCGTTTGTCTCAAAGAGTTACTTAACACCGACTAAAAAACGAAACTAACAATAAATCAATTTCGATAACCGACTGATGTTTTTTTTTTTTTTACAAAACATTGTTTATAACTTTGTGTAGGGTCGTGGCGAATATTGCCTCAATTATTGTTTAGAATTCGTTTGGCTGATACTCTGCTTACAATATCTAATTCCACAATTAGAAATCAATTGCAAGTAAAGAATTGAAAGGTTGCGCCATCTGTTGCTGAAACCACTGGAAATGGCATTTTTAACATCTTCAAGTAACGTTCTCCATTGACTGTTAACTTTCGAGTGATCTTTTCAAAAGAGTAAAGTCCAACAATGCATCTTGGGGGAACTGCACAGCACAGGCACACGGTGATTTGAATCTTGGGATATGTAGTTTCGCCTTAGGCTGCTGTTATAGCTATCAGGAAAATGCATCCGTAAAAAAATTGTTTCACTTTTTTGGAGCACTTAAACTCAATCGTTGAACTCAATCTTGGTCTTGAAATGTTGCTTTTGAATTATTCGTCAAAAAAAAAAATTAAGCAATTGATCTTTAAATTTTCTAAAAAAGGAATTTCTTTATTTTTCCGTACGAAAAACTTTTTCTGTTCAACTTAGTTTCACGAAGTATTCCATTGAATTCCTATGATATGCTGTGGTTAAATGTGTCAGTTTTAGGTTAGGTTAGGTTAGGTTATACGGGTTGGTGAAGCTGAGTAGCCTCTTCTTCACCCCACTCAGGTCCTCGAGGACCCATTGTGATACCCTTCGATGGGGTTAGCCGCGTTGTAATGGCTTTATTTCATCCTTCCCTTGGTTACTCGACCTTGTCCAGCCATCCCGCTGTCCTCAGAAACCTGTAAAGATCAGATATTGAGACATTAGAGAGTTCTTGGATTTCTTGGAAGTAGTAGCATCCAAGTGTTCTGTTCCTCAAGTGACAGAGACTTGGGCAGTGACAGAGAAAGTGAGGTGTGTCCTCGTGGGCTTCTTCATCACCGCAGCCTCTGCAGATGTCATCATTCTTGAGATTTAATTTCATTGTATGGCTTCTTAGGAAGTTGTGACCAGTGAGGGCGCCAACCAACTTGGACAGCGATGTTCTGTCGTATTGTAGCAGTTTGTTGGTCCTGCTTTTATCGTATTCTGGCCACATCTTCCGCGATATGTCACAGGTGGTTAGTGTTTTCCACCTGGTATTGGCTTTCATTCGGATCTTATATTCCACTCGCTCTCTGAGATTGCAGATTGGTGGTTTGATCGACTGAAGTGCCTGGTCTAGGTTCATTGCAGAACCATTTCTTGCCAGTTCGTCAGCCCTCTCGTTGCCGATTATGTCCCTGTGTCCAGGAACCCAGCAGAGAACCGTATTATGCTGCGAGCCAAGAGCCTTGAGCTCTTCGCGACAGCGGCGAACTAGTTTGGATTTTATCTCATTAGTAGAGATTGCCTTTATAGCCGCCTGGCTGTCAATAAATATGGTAATATCATTCCGTGGTATTGCCATTATTGATACCATGCTTGCCACTTCCGCGACTGCCAGTACCTCAGCTTGAAAAACACTACAGTGATCAGGAAGCCTGATGTGTCAGTTTTGTTCTGTTTCGTGTTTTTACGGATGGATTTTCCTGATGGCTATAACTGAAGCCTTATTGCGCATCTTTGGGTTTGGGTCAATCTATATTCGCAAAATTTGGTTTATTGATATCGGATGGTAAAAATGTGTCTCTTCAGGCATTAAAATGCGTCTTTCACAATAGGAACATATTAAAGCGAATAGTCAAACCAGTTTGGTTAAATATTTTTTTACATTTTCTAGAAAAAGAAATTATGTAAAAATAAATACGAAAAACTTGCGTATACTTCAAATGAAGTGCTGCAGTTTTGTTCTGTTTCGAGTTTTTACGGATGCATTTTACCGATAGCTATAACAACAGTCACCTTATTTGAGGTTAACTTTCAATTACAGAATTTAGTGAGCCATGGCCTTAACCGACTATCCACCCGGGCATAAAGCATTGGTTTGTGTGAGCTTATGTTTTCTAGGCGAATGGAAGAGACTTACCGAATCCGAAGCTTTCTTAGGACAGTTATACTGTCAGATTCGTGTTATAGGTGCCGCACAGTAGAAAATTCATTTTTGATAGGCTCTTTGAAGCTTTGGAAATGATTGTCCGTGTGTGATAACTAAGGCGATAGCTTGCGAAAGAGAATTACAGCATTTCGCTGCCCATATATAAAATTCGAGTACATCGCGTATGATAACGAACTTCTAACCGATGTCATTTTCGAAACAAACGGCCATAATTGGTTATTTCATGCGAATATTTGATCTTGACCATTCACTGATTTTATCATAGTTGTACGAAATGGACAAGTGGGCGCAGTAGCGCAGTGGTCAGTGTGCTGGACTACTGTGCGAGGGATCCCAGGTTCAATCCCAGGAAAAACACAAATTACATCTTAAAGTTTTTTCTACCGCGCCACCTCTCGCAAACGTCTGACAAACCTCCGAGAGTATGAATGTCCTGAAAAAGCTTCTCAATTCAGCCGTTCGGACTCGGCATAAAATTGTAGGTCCCTTCCATTCGTCCCAATAACAGAAACTCACTCAAACGAGTGGTTGCGAGAAGCTAGGCCTAGGGTGTCTACCGCTTGTTGCGCCACCTATTTATTTATTTATTTGTACCAAATGGAATAGATGCTGCTCTTAAGTCCTATGACATCTACTACAGTTATTAAATGACATACTAAGGTTTCTTTTGAAATGAGTTTTAAATCAATACTTGTTCTGAACTACCACATCTGCTATCTGTAAGTGAAAAACACCCGTAAACGTTTGATCGAGTAAACACATTGCCCCGTTTAAAACCAAACTCAGCGGTTTTAAAAGTCTATGACAGGCCAGAAAAAAAAATAATTATCAAATTTGGTAAAACACTATTATTAATCAAAAGAAAATGTTGCTGTTCTACCGAGGTAACATTCAATTCTTGTCGCTTCAAACTCTCGAACAGTTCTTTCTCCACATATACAAATGAAGTTTGAGGTTCGACGTTGATTAATTAAAAGTAAGCGCTTTATCGCTCCAGAGTGCTAAAACTTGATTTCAGACTATACTAGGCCATTGCAACCCGATTTCTTCCTCTTTTCCCGTTAACACACACGTACAGCCATTAAGAAAACCTCATTAATCAAATAATGTGCTAAAGAGTCGGCACACAATAAAGAATACGGCATTTTCTATTACATATATATTTTTTTACATGAAGCAGTGACTACACACAACTTGAGCATGTTGAACGCATGGTCTTGGGTCTTCCGAAAAGACAGTATGAATTCATAGAAAACTCTTGCCCAAACTAGTTTTCTTTAATTGTTCTCCACTTTTATAAATAACAACAAAAACCTTGTTTTATTTAAAATTACTTTTTAATTGCTCATTACTGTCTGCTCCAGCGGTATAAACAAAGAAAAGCACATCATAGCAACAAAAAGAAAATTCCGAAATAAAGAAATCATAAGATAATTAGTTGGAGCTGGAAGAGTTTAACTTTTTGCTCAACATTCAACATTCAACACTCTCGCTGAGCAATACTCAAAAAATGTACATTTTCACCGCCGAATAAGTGAAAGTTCATTTGGAAAGAAATAGCAAACAGCAAACAACTGCCATTAGGCCAGCGTTAGCCGCATTAAAATTGACTTAAGTGCATTTGAGCGGTACTACTTTGTGGGATTGTTAAAACAAAAGTCCGATGAAGAAACCCCCAACAACAAAGCAAAGCCGGAAAATAAAAAGCAGCCAAGTACCTATATAAGAAAAAAAATATTCAAAAGTATGTACATTGTACAATATGAAGCGCAGAACCAAAAACTAGGTGAATTGAGGCTGCTACCGCCAACGCCAACGCCGACGACGACGACGCCGCGTTCCGATTGGGTGCGGTAGGCCATTAAACGATTGCACTTGATTACAAGTTGTTAGGTCTAGAGTTCCACCATGAATTTGACAGTGAATTTATTTTTATGGTGCTTATCGGCATGACAAATCAATTGTTGTTTGTTTTCGCTTACATATGTGCACAAAATGTTTTTAATGTGCTCTTCTGCGCTATAATAATTCTGTCATTTAAAAATTGCCGCCGTTATCGAACGATGAAGAATTCACCAGCAGTGTAATGTTCGTTATGCGATAGACTAAGCCAGCGGTTCCCAATCTTTTTTGATCCCGGAGCACTTTTCTGGAGAGAAATTCCTCGCGGAGCACTTCGCATATTCCGTTTTTAGTAGTTATGGAAAACGCAATTTTTAACTCATTTTCGAGTTTGCCACAGAATAACAAAAACTTTAAAATTACAGTTTCCGAAACTTATAAAAATTGCCAATATTTCGTGGAATAGCCTTCATTTTTTTACAACGGCAGTCAATCTTTTCTGAAGATTTTCTACTAAAATCCGGCATCTTACACATAAATAAATATTTGGCGCAACAGGTCCGTAAAGGCACGTCTAGCTTGTGAGAACAAGCACTCGTTTTGTGGGTTTTTGTTTTTGGGACGAATGGAAGGATTGCCGAGTCCGAACGGCTGATTTGAGTAGCTTTTTCAGGACAGTTAGTCTCGGATGTTTGTACGACGTTTGCAAGAGATGGCGCAGTGGAAAAAAAGCTATGCCATTTTTGTTTTCTGGTGATCGAACCTTGGACTCCGAGCACAGTAGTCCAGCATACTGACCACTGAGCCACTGCTCCCATCCGTCATCCTAATATGGTGCTATATATATAGTTCCAGATCTCCTTAATCTTTTCGGAAAGCTCTTCAGCATTTCTTGATTTTTTGGCTTTTATTGCTCTTTCCATTTGGACCCACAAGATTTGATTTGAGTTCAGCACGGGACTTTGCACGGGTCAATCCAAAACAATAATTTTGTTATCTGTAAGCTATTTCTTCACTCTCCGCGGAGTGATCGTTGTGGTGTTAGAAATAATTTGTTTTTGCCATGTATGAAAAAACGGGTTTCTCTAATGCTTTCAACCCTTATACAACCAATGGACTAACACCGAAGCGAGAGAATGCACCGCAGACCATTACTTTTTTTCCTCCAAGTCTTTATGAGGAGGACGCCTTACATAAACTTTTCCATCGGATCCAAATAAATTAAACTTGGATTTGGCACTCCAACGAACTTTTTTACATAATTGCAATGGTTTTTGTAAGTGGAGTCTTTCGAAATTCCGGCTCTTCCTTAGGTTTTTGTTGACATGTGTTTTTTTGTGGAATATGCATCCACGACGATTTTGTTCTACGACACAGTGCCTAATAGCCCTGGACGTCAGTTCTTGAAGGAGTTTAGGTGCAACAATCTCCCTAATTTGTATGGACATCAAAAATGGATTGGCCCTATTTGTCCGGCAAATCTTTCATTGGAGTAGTTTTGGGTCTAATAACCCTTCTTTAGCGGTTTTCAAATCTTCCGGTCTTCTTAGAAACGTATTTCCCCAAAAACAAGTTCCGTCGAGCTACCAAATCTTTTCGCTATCAACACCATTCATTGATTAGTTTCCATTTTGATAGCTCTGAAGTTGTGGAGTATCTACACGATTTATTTTTACGCATTTTTGTATTGTGTAATCAGTACACAAATTTCATTGTTGGGAACGAAATGACAAAGTTTCAGAAGCACAAAATTAGCTAGTCTGATGGAATTTTCATATTTTTTCCCATCTTTCCGCGGAGCACTTGCATTTTCCTGGCGGAGCAGCAAGTGCTCCGCGGAGCACACTTTGGGAAACTCGGGACTAAGCAAAAGGACAATCGAAATGAAGGTCGCTGTAGGTGATGTGCACGTTTCTTATTCGTTTCTGAATTATTTAGAAAATATGTGTAAACAATTCCGCATTATCATTGGAATTGTGTGTATGTAAAATCAAAACTGAAATCGATTTTTACGTAGATAACAGTTATGGTTTCATTTGAATGAAATTTGTATTTGAAATGAAACCTGCTTGCACTGTAAATAATAGTGATATCGTTCATTGTAAAGAACTTCTCACTGTTGGAAGATTTGATGACGCAAAGCAACTAAAGGTACGCTCCGCCAAAACATTTGTCAAAAAGATTTCCTTAAACCTTTAAGCAAGTACAACGGTAGCGTCAAGTGCAGATAATCATTGGTAACATTGTCAACATGCCATTTAGAAGTTTTTACACCTCACAAATCTCTAGCCAACTTAAAGGTAACGCCTCTTTTTACGCTCAGAGATGACGGTCTAAGGAAATAAGGCCCAACAAATTCATAACACCCAAAAATAAACAACAAGATGGAAATAAAGCCCAAAAAGCATTTGGAGTCTAATTCGTATGAGGGGATAGACTGCCCCCTGTAACCCCCCTACCGGTGGTAACGTCCAAAATCAATGTCACATCGCCCAAATTGGTGTGAATTTTCCAGCAACAAATTGCCTACCAATGTTTTGGGCTTTACGACATTTTTTTAATTTGGACGTTATGGTTTTGGGCGATATTTCCAAATCGATTCAGGAGTTATTTAGTTGAGCGTTATTGTATAACGCCAATGAACAGACCGACAGCTCTGAGCGTCAAAAAAGGCATTACACTTGTCAGACGTTCGCAAGAGTGTAATTTGTGTTTTTCCGGGGATTAAACCTGAGAAGTGAGAACCCTCGTTCAATAGCGCTGACCTACTGCGTCCACTCATTAGATGAATAATTTTTGAAAACTTCGTTCAACAGGTTGACGCAGAATTGGTGTCGTGCGTGTGGTGAAAATTTTATTTGGACGGACAAATCATAACTCTGAAAATTATATAAAACTAACTACAGGTTGGCGCAATAGGTCCATTCGTTTGTATGAATTTTATTTTGCGACAAATGAAAGGACTTACAATTTTATGCCAAATCTGAACGGCTGAATTGAGAAACTCTTCCAGGACATTTACTCTTGGATGTTTGTCAGACGTTCGCGAGATTTGGCGCAGTAGGAAAAAACCTTGATATGTGATTTATATTTTTCGGGCCATCGAACCTGAGACCCCTTCGCACAGTCACGCCGCAGGAATTAAAAACAATTAATAAGTAGGTTGCTTTCCTCATCTAATACAGACGAACAGACGTCTGATTTATTGTATTTTGCATGGCTGAATGTTGCAATTAAGCCGTAACGCTTACTGATCGTGAATACAAAATTGTCCTCAAACTACTGGAAGTACATATAACAAAATCACAAATGAAGTTATAATTGAAAAATCAACAAGCCCGCTACATCTACAACAAGAACAAATTTTCCATTGAATAAATTAATTTCCATGATTGTTATAATAAACCAAAATAATGTACTATATACATATATAGATGACCCACTCACTATAATATAATACAAAAGTCGTTGAACAACTAATCTGATCCGCTCCAGCGCATTAATTCACACAACACCGACACGGACATAACAATCGAACATTGTATACGCAACGAACATTCCATTCAATTACAGCACTACTTTACTACTCCAATAGGTCGTTCCATAGGATGGAGATATGTTTAGCATTTCCTGGCTCGACACCATAATATAAAGTTGATTCAACTATTTTAAGACACCAGTGATGTGTCTCCTCTATTTTTGCTGTCTCGCGTGTGTGAATTGATAGTGTCCCCCTCCTCCCACCTGATGTCAGACAAACCATAGGGTGGAGTAGTAGATGTACTATACTCGTAGCAAGCGAAATAACTGAACGCACTTGCTGTGATGCCTTACAGTACGTATACGTAATACTCGTACTAGGTATGTCATTCATAATTTATCAAGTTCATTTGGCATTTGTTTCGGCTTGATAAATGACAGACAGTTTAGGGCAAATTAATTATGTGCTAACATGAATTTACTGCTACTCCCGGGAATATTGCAATTTGTTAGACATTTTTTTCCGGTTTACTTTTTATTTCTCTTTTGACAATTAACTTGGCGGGCGCACCACCGCACCGCAGTCTCCCTCAGAAGTCAGAAGTGGCCGATAATGACGGGGGTTGGTAGGTCAAGTTCATTTTGAATTCAACATTATGCTGACAGCGTCGCACATGACGTAATGTGTGGTCATTAAACTCTGAAGAGTTGAGAGAGGTGTGGTTCGTAAAATGTAATACATTCTGACGACTAATGAGTATTAATGGGTATTTATGGTAGTATATACTATGCACTATGCTTAATGATTGGCACAGTGATTTTTCATCAACTGGCTACAAAGTTTCATATTAATATTAGAAAAGTTGGACTTTTTAGTCTTACATTTGAACTGAAATTCAAGGTAAAATTAAACTAAATGCCAACTACATAAACATAATATACATGTATGAATATTGACCATAGGCCATTGATCCAGATTATCTGTCAAATAACTAAAATAGAAAAAAAAAAACAGTGCTGCCCTGCGGTTTCTACAAAAATTTAAATTTTGTGTTTGAACCTTAAACCTTATCTGGAAAATAAAAGCGCGGATGGTAATAGTGTTTAAGCCGGCTCTCACACTTAGCGAATAAACAACTGGCAATAAAATAAACACGCAATATTATGGCTAATAATTATTTAACATTGGATTAAATTAGAGGTCTAACACTAATGCCCAAAACACATGTGCAGAGATTCTGAACGCTTCACTGCAAAAAGTACTGCGGATGAAACAGATGTGCAGAATTCAATTTGCATCGGTTGCTGTCAATGCGGGGAAAAAATACGTTAGTGAAACACAGACGACAAATAATTGCCGTCTCTCTTTTCCTCGTTTGCATCAGTAGGCAGTAGCTGAATTTAAAAATTCGATGCTGCCAAGTCTATTTAATTTAATTCACTGCGTTGCTATGCAGTGGATTTAGAAATAGAGACATGTTCCAGCTTGCAGTACTGCGGTGGGTGCAGAATTTACATTTGTATCGCCACATAAGAACATGTGTGTATTCTAATTTTGCTGCACAGTGGATTCTACACGTGTGTTTTGGGCATAAAACAACTCAGTATCGGTCGAACGAAGAGTGTTGCTGATTGCGGCAATATTATTGCTTGCGATACACAGCGCATGTTGAAAAGAGACAAATATTGGATCAATATTTGCAAGTATTAACGTTTGCACATTTTAGTACGTTTTATTCATTTTTGAAAAATGTGTCGGAAAATCCAGTTTTTAATATAAAGTTCGTAGAAATGTCTAGTAGCTAGGAATATTGTTGCTTCAATGTGAGATTAGGTTAAAATAAAGTTGCGTATTGCTTATTGACAATTGACAATATTAATATGTAGTTGTTTAGTTGCTTATTGCTTGTTGCCTCAGTGTGAGAGCCGCCTAACAGTTTGGTTAAGTTGCTCTAGGTCTAGAGTCTAGGAGGTATAAGTGAAGAATTGTTGCTACCTACTGACCGAAGGAATTTTTTTAACGCCCTGGGTATTTAAGATATAGACTCTCTGTCATACATTTTTTTTTTCATAATATGAAGAAATCAATACTCTGTAATTGACTGAACAATAATGTCAACGTTTACTAATCTATGCTAATTAACTACCCTTGTATCGAAGAATATTCACTTTAATTTTATTTAAACATCTCAAACTCACATGCTTGGAGCTATCATAGGAAGTCGATCATTTGTCAAAACCGACAAATTATGTCAATCAAAAATGACACTCACAATACCAAAAGTCTCAATCGATAAATGATTGTCGATTTTTGATCGATAATCGACAATCATAATAGGGGTCTATAAGGGGTCTATAATAACTCAACGCTAGAGCGAACGTACGGAAAGAATAATTTATTAATAAATATTTCCAGTGATATGACGGTAGAGTTAGGCGGGTATTGTTGACTGACATTGACTAGCATTGACGGGCGGGTTCCCAATATTGCTTAAAATCAGGAAAATAATTATTAGCAAGTAAAGGGTGACTTGTTCGCTGTTTGGTTTTTCAGCCTGATTTTGATATATGGTCTGTTGAGTAACCAGAAGCAATGCAAGAACTGCCAATGCATCCCCAAAAATGTACGTTTGGACGGCGCGAAATGCCACACAGCACGCGAATCTATGGAGCATTCATCTCACGTTTTGGACCTGTGATCGTACGATTTGACGCCGTTGGACTATTTTTTGTGGGGATATGTCTCTCGGCTATACAGATAAGCCAGCAACTATTGCCGACACCATAACTCGTGTTATCGGTGAGATACCAGTCGAGATGTTGGAAAAAGTATGCCAAAATTGGACATTCCGGGTGGGCCACTTGAGGCATAGTCGCCGTAAACATTTACACAAAATAATATTCAAAAAGTAAATGGTAGGAATTGATTTATCGACCCTAATAAAATTTTCACAAAATTTTGCAAATTTTCGTTTTTTTTTTCAATTTTGAAAATTAAACGCTTAAAAAATCACAAGGTGGCGCAAAACTTTTCCGATGTTCTTTGTCTGTAATCTTTTTTGTAAATAAAAAACGTTGGTTCTGCTTTTATGTTATGTTTACTTGACGTCTTAAATTGTTTTCTATTAAGTCGAGAAAATGATTTCGGCTAAGTGGTCGCCGCCAAAATTGATGACCATTCGGGTCCAATTTACTTATTACATTTTCCATCACTCTTGCAGCCCTAGCACTCTTGGCGGATATTGTCTTTGAGTGCTTCAAGAGTCTGAGGCTTGTTGACATAGACTTATGAATTAAAAAAAAAAACCCACAAAAAGAAGACTGGAACGGTTAAATCAAGCGATTTTGGGGGACAGTGCAGATTAGGTGACCCGCAAATGCAGCCCTTAAAATTTCGTTTGCGGTGCCCCAGTCCCAATTCATCCAATTGAGGAAGGTGAATGTCGTTGAGCATGGCTCTGTAGCGCTCGCCGTCCACAGTAGTCGTTTGGCGCGTGGCGTGTTCGAAAAAATAAGGCCTGATGACGCCTTCAGCGTAAACAGAACACTATGCAGTAACTTTGAGCGGGTGTAATGTTTCTTTGTGGATTTTCGGAGCCTTCAGTAGGCCACGGAGATAATGCACTCCCTCTGCTGTATGATACAGAAAAATTGACTTTGTCTAGGTTAGGTTAGGTTGAAGTGGCTGCCGGCAAAAGGCCGACACACTTAGACCAATTAGGTCCCTTGTGATACCACATGAATCTATTAAAAATTTCGTCCTACTCGTTGAACCAGTTTGAGCTTCTGATGAAGCAAAGGAGACTACGAATGTCTAGGTTTGTTAGATCGTTTAGATCATTGTAGTAGGAGGCTCCCAAGTGGAGTTTCCGTTTTCGGGAGAGTGCCGGACAAGTGCAGAGGAAGTGCTGAATGGTTTCCTCCTCCTCTTCGTCCAAGCAGCTTCTACAAAAATCGTTTGAGAGTACGCCAAGCCTTATTGCATGCCTACCTATAAGGCAGTGTCCCGTAATGACACCTATTGTAGCGCCGATATGCCCCCTGTCAAGAGAAATCAAATTCTTAGAACGTTTTAGATCTAGCTTTGGCCAGATCTGGTTTGTCGCTAGACATGTCGTGCCACATGTCCGCCTAAGGTTTGTTCTTTGGATGGCATCCTGCTTTATTATAAGTTTACACGTAGCGATTGGGATACCTAAAGTACATTTGCTTGATACGATAGGTAGTGTAGTTCCCAGCTTGGCAAGTTCGTCAGCCTTACAGTTACCTGGAATGTCTCTGTGCCCCGGCACCCAGCAGAGGTGAATGTTGAACTGCTCCGACATCTCTCTGAGAGACGTAACACCACCTCCTACACCATCGAACGTTTTCGATCCATCCGTGAAGAAATGAACCGCCTTGTCATCAGAGAATGTCCCATCCTGCCAGAATGACCTATCGAATGACTTTGTCTAAAGCAGATGAAAACTTCTTTCAACGTTTTAATGGACAGTTTTTTCATGTAATTATCGGTGGAGTTTTTTTCGGAACTTCTAAACTTACCAATCACCTTAAAGACACGACGCACGGTCGTCGCTGTTTCTCGTTTCTCTTTAATTTTAAGGACCGAGCTAAATTCATATTTCATGGCTTAACCTTCTACAAAATGAATTCGTTCATAATCAGGAAGTAAGCAATTGCAAAATTTTTTAATAAATTTATTTTTGCACTAACTAAATAGTTATACCAATTTGCGTTCGTGTGCTAATGAATTACGTCTGAATCTAAATGTATATAGCATTTAAGCCATACGATTAGGTGACTGTCTCGTGATAAATCTTAATTTATTTTATTTCAAATATAATTTCGAATTCTAGATTATTGTTTGTGCGATAAATTTTAATTAAGCAACGACTACATCAACATCCGATCGCTTAAACTCGTGTGCGCCATCAGACTGATATTTTTCTCGGTTAAGATGTTATGTTAACATGGTGTAAGGTAGTATGTAATTAAATTAGCTTAATATTTTAGTAGATACACATTTTTCGGTTAGCGATCGTGACAAGGGTTGTTCTGGAGGTTCGTTATATTATTCGATTATGAGTGATTTTGTTTTTTAGAACATACCTCTGGCTGAATTGTAGTCTAGCACAGATTGAAAAAACGAAAATGAGAATAAAAAAGGGGCGTCATGCTCTGATTACTAATTTATCAAACAAATTTTTGGAGAAACCAACAAAAGTCCGTTGATAAAATTCAAAATAAAGTTTGTTTAATTGACCAAATGTATTTTTTAACCCTGTTGCTCTATGAGAGCGTTCCTTTAGCTAGCATTTCATGTGCTAGATGTCTGGCGGTCAATGGAACACGTCCATTCCAAGCCTTCCCCACGTTGTCTAGTTTTTCAGTCATCACATCATAACAACTTTTAACGAGGAGCCTTATTTAAGAAACAATTTTAATGCCAACTCTTTCTCGTCTTCCTTACATGTACCTACTTAATTGCAAATATACTATCTTCTAATACCAACTTTCTTTAACATTTTTATTTTCGGTACAACTCGTAGCAATTTGAAAGCACAAAGCCTTTTGGTGTCATACCTCTGTACACTGGATGTTGGAGGAGGAATGAGGTACAACATGATTTTAGAATTATTTTCTTTGTTTTCTGCAAAAGTTTACGTGTTTATTTTTTTTTTAAATATAGTTTTGGTAGGTATACATAAACTCGAACATGTACATAATATGCTTTGGTTTACACATACACATGCTTTTAAATTTCTTACACCTCACCCATTTATCATATTGATTTTCAACAAATTATTGTCTTGCACTTGCCACACAGCTATGGACAAGAACTTTAATTCAATTAAAATGAAAAAGAAGTGTAAATGCACCGTGCAAATATTCAAGTTCATCTATTCCCATCTAGCATTCATGTGGTATTTCCATATTTTTCAAACGCGTGCTTTTGCTAATCCCCCTTTTGGTTTGTTTCGAGGTTTTCACTTGTTGCTTTCACCAACTATGTATATTTATATCGATACACAGTTCGGTATTGTTTTTAACACACCCCTGCAAAACAATTATACCGACGCAAGTCACATGTTAATTAAGACATTGCTGTGAGATAGCGGCAGGAACTTGCTCATCACTCCTAATTAGATTTACATAGACATAATACACACATTGTTTAAAAATAGCATCAATTGTTTAGTTTTGCCCGTATCAATCCGGTTCGATGTCATTTGAATTGGTTATTAAATGTTGTTAAACTGTTTCGTAATTGTTTTCTTTTGTTTTATACTTTTTAGGCAAACAAACATGCATCGACGTCCAGCTCATTGGCAGACCGTGTTCCACCCATTGGAGGCTACCAGTGGCCAGCGGATCAAACGCCCGGTGTAACCGGCCTTAAGAATCACGGTAATACGTGCTTTATGAATGCTGTACTGCAGTGCCTAAGTCATACGGACATCTTAGCAGAATATTTTGTATTGGATCAGTATAAGGTAAGTTGGTGTCAGCAAAAAGAGTCTTCTGCGATAAAGCTTACAAAACTGCACTAATGAGGCTAAAATAGGAACTTGCGCATCCGCCAATGTTCCCAATATTTGTATAAAATAAATAAGTAGATAGTTACGCAACAGGTCCATAGAGCCGAGGCTTTGTATACGTTTTACGTTTTTAATGCTAGATATTGTTACAAAAAATATTGGTGCCCTAATTTCCTCGACAAGCAAGTAGGAAGCAGATATATACATACATAGGGCCTTTCCAATATTCAACTTAAACTTAAATATTTTGTCGGTCACAATAGATAATTTTATATGGAAATATCCGCCATTGTGACTTCGTAAAAGTTGGCCTGGACACTAAAAATGATTATTAGTACCGCGGATAGTGACAAAGGTTTGCAAAAGACTTCTGAGTGTGACAGCAAATAACGAGCCCCTCCCATGTTCATCTCTGGAAGCCTTTGTTCAGTCCTTGTTTCTATTGGAAGATCGTTTTACCTTCTGGTAGAACTTTCGAACTTTGTCGCTTACTTTTTCCTTTTCAGAAGTCGATGTTCCTTCCTTCTTTTTGCCATGAGAGCTTGCATCAGTTCTTAAGGTGCTAGTACACGGCATGTAACAAGCCACATACGTATCTACATACGTCATTTTTACGTCAGCGAATGGTCCCAATGAGTACATGCCGTGTACAAGCTATGTTTAGGCACTCTCCGTTGACGTCAGAGCTTTCAGTTTTAGTATGTATCATAGGCCTCATTTTTCACTGCATGTTTCGAGAAGATCGTAGAAAGTTTCCTTGTTGTTAAATTGACAATATTTGCCACGAAATTTAATCTACATATGCTAAACTCTTTAAACTCTCCTCTCTTTCCAGGTGGATTTGAAAAAACGAAATAAAATCAATTCACGAAAATTCGGAACTAAAGGTGAACTAACTGAACAATTGGCGAATGTCCTCAAAGCCTTGTGGACGTGTAGAAATGAAAGTGATCACAGTACAAGTTTTAAGGTTTGTTTTGACGTTTTGTTAGCAAAACCAAGATAAAAAGAAACATCCAAAAATTTCCATTTTCACAGGCTGTTGTGGATCGATACGGATCGCAGTTTCGCAGTTCAACGCAACACGATGCTCAAGAGTTTCTATTTTGGCTTCTAGATAAAGTGCACGAGGACCTGAATACGGCCACAAAGAGACGATATAAAAATGTAAAGGTACGTTAAATGCGCTAAGTTGCCGTCAATTAATATTTTTATTTTCGGCTCATGACACTATCAATTTCTTCGAATGGCAGTGGAATGTCATTCTGATAAGTGACAATGACATTATCTACTAAGTTGTTAAGTAAATTGTATAACGAAGACGTAGAACTGCTCACAGAAGTTGCATTTCGTTTTTATCGGTTTTATTGCTTTTTATTAAACTTTAAGTACATGTTTGTTGTTGGCCCTTATTAAGAAGGCGGGAGAAGTGGATGAATAGGGCAATATGACGCCAGTTAGATAACTGATAAAAATTAACGTCTCCAAGTCAAGACGGTGGCGAGACAAAATTAGCTTTGTCGTTATTTAAACTTGCGAAACAAGATTTAACTAGTAGTGGCTAATTAAAGTGTGCCTTGTGATGATTCGGTTAGATGCTACTAGAGAACCAAGGGAAGGAACCGGTTTCAATCTTGGCAATTCCAAAGATGTTTGGTAGGTGCAATTGCATTTTGGTTCACATCGTATAAATGGTGTAAATCACTTTGTTTATCTTGGAGTGCCAACTAACTTAGATTGTCATCAGTTGACGACTTGTCCCTCAATATATTGAATCTTTTTGTGGAACTCTTTATTGCAGGCTGTAAGTGTTCTGGTAATATAGCTGTAAAGTGGTAGACGGTATTCCCTATGTGGATGACGTTCCATTCCCGCGGTTGGTAACAGCTCCCAGTGAGCTTGTACAAAGTTTATTCTCCGCACAATCTGAATGGAGAAAAGTGGTTTGTATAAAGATAAATGAAAGCCTTCAGCGTTTTATAGAAATGCAGCCTGCCTTAACGTCAGCAAACTTACACGTCATTTTTGCTTGAAAAGAAGAAAAATGTTCAAGGCGAAAAGGGTCGTTAGATCCAATGGACTATCATACTGTCAACCAATGCTAAACCAAAAAAGAATTGCCCAAGGATCGCTGTTCTTAGTGCAAAACCGATTTCCCTTTATTTCATGTTCAGCTAAAATAAAATGCCACAGCTAAACCAAAATCTCAAAATTCGCACAATCAATCTTATCTCCTCCCGTGATTGTTTATAATAGTCTATCGCTTGATTGAATGCGAAATGCGAGGGAGAGGTTTAAGGTTAAAACAATTACCCGTAACGTGCTTGCCCTTTTGCAACAAGTTTTTCTGTTACCGAGAAATATATAACTCCCTCACCAATTAAATTGCCATCAATTCGACAACCTATCTATTACCGTCTCCATAGTGTTAGTTAAGGAGCCGACAAAAGCCTTGAACTTTAAATTTCCAGACACGCAATGTCTTAAATTGCACTTTGTTGAGTATTATCCGCTCGTTGATTACCTATATTACATCAGACAAAGTGAACAACGTTGAGAATGACTCATTCCAAACCTCTCGTTCAAAATACGAATATTTTTGCACCAATTCCCTGACCTCCAATCATCGCAGAAGCAAACACCTTGAACAATGAAAAGTGTCACTAAACGAACACACTAATTCAACCCAAGAATCGTCGACACATACTCGTATGCATGTCATCGAATCCTATCGGAGGCAATCTGTCCATCAATGCCATTGTTCGTCTTCTTGTACATTAATGTACAACAAAAAAGCAAAGAGAGTGTCTGCCTTAAAAAGTGCAGAGCAGTAGCAGCGCAGTGTAAGTGTAGTCTCTTCAATGAAAGTAGACATCAAGTGTCATATAAATGAGGAGAATATCGCCATTACCATTGCCACCACTATGACAGCACCTTCCGCCCACTTGTGCCCATGCTACTGGCATTTTTATAGCTGGGCATGAATGAACGTTAAATCAATTTGGTTGTAGACGACACGACGGCTATACTACCATCGTAACTATTATAGTATAATGCTGCACAATGATGAGCGACGTCGTCGTCGGACGTATTTAGTAGCATATGATTCCTCAATGGCTCTTCATCGTTATAGTGGACTAATGTTGTGCAAGTAGACCGGTTTGCTGGTCTTGTGCATAGCTTGAGGTAATTTTTCGAGGAAAATCGATTTCCAGTGCACACTCATAATTAGGTTGCTTTTTGTGTGTGGAAATTCTTTGGGAAATGCCATTGGAAGAGGTGGAGGAAGAGGAGGCGTATCGAGGACAATCGACTTTTGTGAAATGCGTTTAGAGTTTGGCTTTTAGCATTTAAAATTGGCAAAGACATTTGCTTCGATTACAAAACACATATTGTTATTTTTTTGTGTTCGTATGTATGACTTAAATATTTAATTTCAACCAAACTGAAATTCGCACACTTTGTTGATATGATGACTAAGGGTAGGAACGGTTACCACTGTTAACATCGATTAGTAGGGTCAAGCCTCTCCAGGATGGTGTGGCTCTGCTTTATGTTTGTTTCTTCCGACCGTTTTTGCAAAAAAACATGCATCCGTCTTTCAGGCAGAGCTATTATGGAATCTTTAGCCACATGCGTCTGTAATGACGGCCAAGCTGCACCTTAACCACCTAGAAACTGAAAACATAAATACTGTTTCGATCTCAAGGCACTGGCATCCAGTAAAACGAATTTGCCGATCAGCTTGCAAGGCTATGTCTTAAGGAGGCTTTCGAAGGCCCCGAACTCGCGTTCGGTTTTTCAAAATCAACTTTTATTAGTTCTATTGTTTCACGTACAGCCGTTGATGGAAAAACTCTACCGGATGTAGCATTTTTTCATCATTTCGCTTGGTCCTCATCTCAAACCATCAAAGCATTTACCCTGTGGAAATTTAGTGGCCGCATAGTCTACGCAATTCCGACGATAACATTTAAATTTGTTTGTCTTTTTTCAGAACAATTATGGCCGGCCAGACGAGATAATTGCCGCCGAAACATTGGCGAATCACATCCGATGCAATAACTCATTCGTCCAGGCTGTCTTTCAAGCACAATTTCGTTCGTCGCTAACATGTCCTCGGTGTAAAAAGCAAAGCAATACATTTGATCCTTTCCACTGTATATCTGTGCAACTGCCGCAATTGACGCAACAAGCAGTGTTCGTGACAGTTTTGTACGTGAAACAGCATCCGCGACAAGTGAAGTTGGGTCTAACCGTTCCGGCTGGGTCGCCAATAGTTGCTTTGCGCGATCAGTTGCATATAGACACGGGAATCCCAAGCAATCGAATGGTACTCGCGGACATCAACAGTCAAGGCTTCTCCAGAGTCTTTTATGACACTCAACCCGTGTCGACACTTGAGGGACTAAAGTCGGTTTACTGCATAGAAGTTCCTGAAGTAAATGGCGAGTCATCGACTGACCTAATGTTGCTCATTGCGAATGTTCGCAAGACAAAGGAGGGTGACGTGGAAAGATTTGGTAAGTTTAAGAGCATCTTCCCACTTGGAATTTAGTTTTGACTGTTTTTTTTGTTTTGCATTATTAACAGGTGCACCATTTTGTGTGCAGGCGCCACGCGACAGCTCCTACTTGGAACTACAGAAGAAGTTGCTAAAGGAAATGTCATCGATTTTGAAGCCAGAAGTATTCGCTTATAGTACGCCCTTGAGTGATATGTTCCGAATACGCCTGCAAGATCCGTCGGCAGATCCCGACACGTACCTCGAACAGGTGGAACATCCGCTCTTCACAGAGATGATCGATTTGGCCTTGTCTGTGCTATCGGGCGATGCTGGACCAGTTCATATTAAACTTTTGCTGGAGTGGCAACAACCGGATGAGTTCTTTGCCGATTTGGAAGACCAAGTTGTTGAACATGAGAGTGTGTCGCGTCTGGGGGACAATAAGACAGCAGACACAGCGTTGTCGTTGGAACAATGTCTGGAACATTATACCAAAGCGGAGACGCTCAGTGCGGAGGACGCGTGGCGCTGTCCACACTGTCAACAGTATTTGCCGGTCGTCAAGACCCTCGGCCTGTGGTCTTTGCCCGATATTTTGGTGGTTCACTTTAAGCGTTTCCGCCAACATCACGATAAGGGCGCCGACGCCGCAAAGCTGACGACAATGGTTAAGTTTCCCCTAAACGCTTTTGACATGTCGCCACATCTGGCACGTGGAACCGGCAGTAGCTCTGTGGATTCACTGAACAGCGAAGCTAGTGCGACTCATAGCACGTTGCCACATCGCAGCCCATGGAAGAAGACCCGTGAGCATCGCAGCCGAGCAGATAAGGAGCACAAAGACACTCGGTATGATTTGTACGCGGTGTGCTATCACCAGGGTGACACCCTCGAAACGGGTCACTACACAGCGGCATGCAAGAACCCCTACGACCATCATTGGTATAAATTTGACGATCAGCGGGTATCTCGTGTTCCGTCGGACTCGATCCAGGAGGAGATTATCAACAACGAGGCCTACATGCTGTTCTACCAACGTCGATCCACCGACAACGTTGAGTGCTCTGGTTCAAGCTCGACATCTGGTGACCACTGGGTATCGAAGATCGCTATACCTCCATCAACTGGTGCGCCCAGCGCAACAGCTACATCCAAGATTGAGGAGAAACTCGAAGAAAGTGGGTCGCCCGAGAAGCTCAACGACACAGAGAACACTGAAGATGGTGCCAAAGTTAAGGTAGTATCCATTCCAGAGCCGCCCAAAACAACAATAACAACGAACACCGTGGTCATTGAGAAAACCGATGAAAACGAAATGGTGGACGTCGAAGGAATCGAGTTTGTCGACGAGAATCTACCCGATTCGTTGAACGAAGTCAACAGCGAGAAGCTAACGAATGGTGACGTTGACGACCATCAGCATATGAACGGCCATGCAGAGCCCAACGAAACTCTCGAGAATGCCAAGGAAAAGTCTCCGAGTTTGAAGAACAAATCACCAGTGCCAATAGCATCGACATCTACGGAAAAACCCTCCTCGTCTCCGCAACTGAAGAAAGTAAGTCCAACAACCACACCCTTGCAGCAGAAACATACCGCCTCTATGCCAATTGATGTCAAGACACCGCCGGCCTATGCGTCATCACCTACATCGGCGGCATCATCCTCATCCTGCTCGCAGTCACACAAGTTTAATGGCATCAGCAATACTAATTTCAAAGAGGCACTCTCAAGCAGTTTAAAGAGCAACAGCAGCAGTATAATGGTCTCTCTGGGGCATGAGTACAATCGCGGCATCAACGGCAGTGGTAGCAGCATTTGTCTGAATGGCGCAAGCAGTCACTGTGTGAACTTGCGTCATTCGTTTTCGAATAGTTCCAACTACAAGCTGAAGGAGTGCAGTGATACGCTATCGTCGATGTTGCGGAATACCGCGAACACATGCAGTAAGGATACACTCATCTATATCGATCAGCAGAGTCACAGTTTGATGGAGGATGATGATTCGTTTCTAAGTAGTCCATCATTGTGGGTGAGTAAGATTTTACTATAGTCTTTTCAATCGTTGCGCCTTTTCGTGTCATCCAAAGGTTTGGTCTTTGGTGTGGTTTTAAACCGATCGAGAATTGTTCATCAATCATATCCAATGGGAGACGATCGGGTGGTGTTCGATATGACTTCAATCCTTGACAGTTTGCTGTATAGCTCGGACATACTCATTTTGTAGATTACCATACGTAGTCTTGTAATCCGATAAATGGCTATCCTGGTGTTGCACTTAATTATGAAGCCATTCTAATAAATTGCAGAATGTAGGAGTCGCTCATGTGAATATTTTTATTTGTTGTGATTCTCTAGGGCGCTTAAGTTCATTTCTCCAAAACAGTTGTGCACTTCCTTGTGGGGTACACCGGAGCTGTCACAAATGTCTGACAAACAGCCAAGAAAGCTCTCAAATCAGACGTTCGGGATCGGCACATAAATTGTACGTCCCTTATATTTCTCACAAAAATAAAAGTCACACCAACGAATGATTGAGAAGCCAGGTCTAGGGTCCTATATGGGTCCCAGTAAGCCTTTCCACTCAGTGCTGTTTTTGGCATTTACTTGTTTTACCTTAAACTAAGCTCATTTTTCTGTACCGATATTATTGACAACGATAAACAAATCTCATTGCGTTCCCAATGATGTAAATGTAGTTGGTCCTCTGGTGTCGGCTTGCTAGTTTCGCAAGATTCGTTTAAATATGGTGTCAGACAAGTTCTGCTTCTGCTACAATCACTGGCCAGCACCTTTGGGAACAAATTCTGCACGTTTGCTTAAAAATGTCTGTACGGAATATGTATGCTTTTGTTTCCGGGTCGTTTTCGTAAATTTGTAGAACCCTCAGTCGATGCCGAGTCTATTTGAAATGCCGCATCTCCTTGCAATATACTAATAAATATTTCTCTCTTCTCTTTTCCAGATATCTCCAGTGACACCGCATAAACTGATCACAGTTTCACCAAAAAATTAAACTTGTACATCATCCAGTTTGTTCTCTTCTTATACAACCAACTTCTTCTTACATCTATAACATAGAATTAGAAATAGATTTTTCTAAAACAACAAAAAACAAAAACAAATTCAATCCATTTATGCAATACGTGCATATTAATAGTAACCATTACGAACATTTACACACGTAATTCAATAATTCCCCAGCAAATATACATTGCTAGAAAAAGAAAAAGAAAAAGAAAAACAAAAAATGTAAATAATCGAAGTACCGAAAGTTGATTCAAATAGTTTGTAAATTACAATTAAATTTACGAAATAAGATCATGCTATAACTAAATTAACATTTATTAAATTATTATCAGAGAATTAAGAGACAAATTTAATATATTCAAAAATAAACAAAAACTAAAACAAAATTATTCCTCAAGCATTATAGTGTCAATCCCCCCTTCCCAAACAGAATATGTACCTACCTACATACATGTGTATAACAACACCAGAAAATCGTTACGAGTTCAACGGAGTATCAATTGAAAATATAAATAATTATTCAAGTTGCAATTATTATTATTATACAAAAAAAAAAAAAATAAAGAAAAGCGATAAACTTTATTATTATTATTATTAGAAATTATTAGAGAAATTGTATTTATTGCAATTTTGTTGTTAATAATGATTATTATATACAAAAAGTAAAGAATAACAAACCAGAATATAAATATATACGAAAAAGTGTCTAAACAGAGTCTAAAACTGCAGCAGGATTCAAAGTGGGTGCGCGCGCATGAGTGTAATGTAAAGAAGCAATTTAATTTTATTTTATTTTACTTTCTTATTATCATGATATTTAATTTATTCACAATATAAACTTTAGTATTCTTTTTAAAAATATAGTACAATCATCTAATTATTTATAAACTTATTTAACCTCTGTCTATATATTTGCTTTGGATGTAAACATCTTTATAATATTATATTATATTCCTAAAACAAAAATATCGAGAAAAGAAAATGTAATTGAAACAAAGTTTCATTCATATAATATTATGTAAAAACCGGTTTTATTAATGACCGTGTAACGTAAACGTAACGTTTGTATATTATGTTTTAACCACAGTTACAAAATGTATTTTAGTATTTTTTGTTTTGCATTCGATTTAATTTTAATTTAAAAACATATTATTCTCGTGTGGTATGATTGAACGAAACAAAGATAAAAATACATATATATATATATATATTAAACAAAGAAAACATGTCTTAAACGTTGATGAAAAGAAACACAAATAAAAGAGATTTAAGAAATATTTTATTTTGTTTTAACTTTTGGTGATCTACAGTGAAGTCTACATAAATAACGAATCATTTTTCTTTCTGTTGCACTTAACCATAAAAACGACGCAAAAGTGTAAAGTATGAGTATGATGTGTTCAGCAATGTTTGGAACATCTCCAAGGACATCGGGTACACATTTCCTACTGTCATCTGAAAATAGTTGATTTTTTGTTTTGCTCAGCTCTGTTTCTACTATAATATGATCGGTTTTATGTCTGTGCCAATAAAACAAAAATATTCCTAACGTACTTTTGGGCACAACATTTGTGACAAAAGTGTTCCATGATATGTTGTCACTTTGCTGGTACTAATGAATACTTAGCCCTTTTCCACATTGGCCTGAACACGTAAACACAATAAACTCTGCAATTGCAGCTCGCAGAGTACTAGCGCAAGAACCGATATAAGACTAATGCCGGTCGTCCACTTAGTACGCAACTCATCAACCAATTTTGTTCAACAGTTTATTCAACTCTTCAGTTGAACAAACTAATTTTTAAGCTCGTATACTAGTGCACAAACTGACGTTGTTCATGTTGAGCAGGAAGGAAGAATACCTCGAAGCAAAAATCCTCCGATTCGTATGATGTCGGAGAATTTTCCGTTCCGACGGATACCTCGCTAGGGCAGACTGATTTATCTACTTTAAAAAGAGTGCGAAGTTTGATTAGATTCTGTGAACTGTGATTAGTTTGAAAATTTGGCACGCCAACTTTTTCCACATGTGAGTATTTGGTGCACTTCTAACAGTGATGATTGACGATTATTGACATGCTGCCGCGTTGGTTAAATATATACCGGACAATCGTCGCATACGTTGAATTTGGATCGCAATATCCCAAAACTTAATCTGCTCCTGCTTTTAATGCAAGCCAGCTACAAACAATTAACAAAAAAAAAACGTTTCCTTAATTCACACAAGAAAGCGATTAAGGTTATAATGTACCTATAGAATTCAACAGAACTATCAGCATTAATTAGACATTTCACATGCTAAAATCGATATGAGACCGATTTGGATGTATTAGTCGCTACTACTATCTACTTTTGATAAATTTAGCTCCGGTTCTAGCGATGTGAAAAAATAAATAGTACCTACTTTTCGTTGGTACCGACTATCACAGCTAGTAGGTATACCTGGGGCCGAATTACTGCATGCTTTTGTTTTGCATGTCAAATCGGAATAGTTCAGTGACGTATTGCACGCTCACGGATGTGATAGGTAAAAACGTATTTTTTTGTTTAAAAATTTAGCTTAAAATATCACACTTACCACACACGGTTTCTGGGCTCGCATTATAATCATCAAAATATTTTTCTGTTCAGGTTTTGCAAACATAAACCAACTGGTATCGTATGCAGCGTGAGCAACCTTACCACTCTATAAAATGAAATTTTAGCCATCAGCTGAATCAATCCTGATAATACTCACTACCTCCTCAGTAAGTTGGCTAGCAAACCAATATAAAGTGAAAACCTGCGAAAATATCATCGACGTTTGTATTATGGCTATGGTAATTTGTGCCGTAGTTTCAGCCTGAAAAGGACACAATTTTCTCATTAGTCAATGCGACTAATCAAACTTTGTAGTTAACTAACAATATTTATTAAAAACAGAAGAGCACATAGCAAACCTCCGAAAGAAAGAAATTCAACCAGAAACACATATGTGGTTAGTTTGTTGAGGATGTCCACGTACCTATGGAATAAAGTTTTGTTGTACTATATTACTCATTGACAATCATGATGTTATGATTTGACTGATATCGCCATTCCATTCAATTCAGTTTTCAGCTCTTATTCAGATCCCAGAGTCTAGCAGAGGTATAATTTTTGTAAACAGCGTATTTTTTGTACATGATATAGGTAAAACAATAAAATATCTTCCAGGAATACCTACACTACATAGAGAGAATTGTCTGTAAGAATTCAACTGTTCAAGCAAATCACTTAAAGGAATCTGGTGATGAATAATTGGTAGGAGTTCTATAGCTAAAATTCCGACTGAAGTTTTTTTAAACAAAGTTGCTGTTTTCTCAAGCAATACATCAACGATATACTCTCGAATGTTTGTCAGCCCTAGACATCAGACGTTCGAAAGAGGTTGCGTAGTGGAAGGAACCTTAATTAAGATGTAACTTGCGTTTTTCCGGGAATCGCACCTCGCTCACTAGTGCAGCACACTAACCAGTAACCAGTAACTGACCCACTGCGCTCACCTGCCCACAATGTGGACATCTCAGTCTGACTTTCTTTCTTCGCTTCACTGGAGACATAAACTCAACATTTGAAAGTTTGAGCCCATAATCTCACTTATGCTTTTGATCATAAAATCTGTTAAAATAAAGTGAATATTGGTCTTTTGGCGGTGATGAAGATTATAGTGTAATATAACTAATAACTTACTCAAATTTGTATATTCTATACCTAGCACATTTTGTGAAATATAATTTTCTCGGAAATTTTTCAATCTAGCGCAAATAACGAAAAAATAACGAACTGCCAAAATAAAAGTGAAAGTGCAGAAGTCATATATTTCCAATTTGGTGCAAAATTGAAATTTAAATTAAAGTGTATTAATAAATATGCAGCACAAAATACAGTTTTGACTCTCATGAAGATGAAATAATACGAATTCAAATTGGTTCTCATGTCACTAGAGATCTAGCGGAGCGTTCGTCCATCAGAGATATGTGCTAGCTAGACTAATAGCGATCAATGGAACGGGGCCAATATTCCATCAAATCAAATTCATAACTCTGAAGATGTCAACTTTTTTACTTACTCAATAATTTCCTTCTGGTATTTTATGCACCAAATTAGCTTTGCGGAACGAACTTTCGGCGAGCAGCTAACGTCATTTATTTCCCTAAGACGATGTTGCAGCACCTTACACAATAGAGTTGCGAACATAATCAACGAAACTACCAGACATCCAAAGGGAATATACAGCCAACATCCAATTGGTGTTATAAACACTTGGTAGGCATAAAAGATTTCATAAAATGGCCTTTCCATCTCGTTAATACCTGGGATATGACTTCCATATGGTAGCACTAAATTAATTAACCGAAAAGCGTATTGTTTTTTTTTTACTTTTCTGCGAGAAATGCTATAAGAATTGTTTACTTTTTTCATCAGCAAAAAGGGGATAACTACAAAATCCCAGTATTGTCAAATGACCAAGAATCATGTTCATAGTAGCCATGTTCTTGCCAAGAGCGTTGGTTTCCTTCAGCATGTTCGTAGTCACAATGTCCTCACTATTCTAAAAAAGACATAAATAAAAAAGGACCAAACTTTTATTTTTTCAAAATGATATTTAAATTAGTATCTATTCTTTTTTTTCGAAAAACACTCACCAAAAGTCCCAGATAGAGATGAATAAATGTGCACAAAAATTGCTCATACTCGGACCGCTGTGTGGCAAGTAGATAGCCCCTCATAATTGTATTAAACCAGGATGCCAACATGTAAGCATTTCGGATGATCACTTGCACTGATTCGTTGGTAACGAAGATGAAAATAAATTGAGTCACATTGAAGAATGTCGTTATTGAAAGTGAAAAATACCGACGACCCCAATTGTTTTCATAGATTAGTCCCCAATATTTAAGGATACGAACAGTCATAGCGATCATAGGAATCGCAAGGATTTCCTTCAAAATGTATTCCTTTGAGTTATTCTTTAGCATGACTTATTCGCACAAATATTATAAGAAACTGCAGGGAATTCTAAAAGGTATTTGTAATTTTTGCAAGTTGAAAAAAAAAAAAAAAAAAAAAAAAAAAAATTCTTGAGGATAGAAACTTTTAAACACTGTTATTGAGTACTTGCAGCCAATACAGATACTAATTTATTAAACGGCGGAACTTAAAAACTAATTTACTTGGACGTAGAATAACAAATCGAATAGGTAGGTAAATACATAATCGATAATGTCCTATAAAGGCTAGAAACAAATTTTTCATAGCAATACGTTAAGCTAATTATATACGCGATAAATATTGTGAATATCCGCAACAAAAACAAGTAATCAAATTGAAAAACTTAATGGATTCATCTCCTCCCCCATGCCCATAATTTACACTCCGGAAAACAAGAAGACATTATTTTTGCTGTGATTTTATTGCGGAGGACCAAATCATGAATCATGAAAGCTTCGGAACATTTATTTCCCTAATATTCTTCCTTCCTTTTTAGCCTCTTGTTTTTTATGTTTTAAGATTAGTTATAGTCAATCGGGAATCTGCAGCAGCACATTATATCTTATTTTGAAAAATTGTAAAGCTTATAATTCTATTGAATTTTATAAATAAGTACTTATATGCAATGCAATGCAAGTCCTTCGCCTAGTTGTTTTTATATCATTCTTTATCCAAGGCTTAAAATCGGTTTCCAAAGCGGGAAACATTTCGACCACCTGGTCTAGATATAGATCTAGAAACGCTAGACCATTTCGAACTTGTAACTTGTAACACGCGAATTTATAGGTATGTTTTAACATTTATAGCGGCTTCGCTCCTGCCTTGGTACGCGCTCAATAGAAAGAAAAATAATGTTTCTCCATACAAACTGAATCCCACTTCCCCCGTCGCTAATAACTCGAAATCCAAGTAACATTTTTAAAATCGGAGAAATTGATTTCCTTTATTTTATAATAGAGTACATAAACCGAGTTTGAAGTCGATCGGATGAAAACTAATAATTTTTACATACTTTGGCCATAAATGGAAAATTGTTAAAAAATTGTCAGCTTGGTAAGTAACTTTTACTGTTTGAGCTTTGCGCTGAGCACCAATGGACAATGAGCCAGGACTGCTTTATATGTGTATGAGATTTTACCGATGTTCCGGACAGAGAGAGGTAGAGCCAGCATTAGTCCACACAAGGTTTGTTCTTTCAAAAGCTTCCAGCTAGCACGTAGCGATCGGAATAGATGTGTATAAATTAATTACCTTTATATTTGGTAGCCCGGCACCCATTAGCAAAGGTGAATATTGAACTTCTCCGCTTTATCTCTAAAAGATAAGCGATGAGTCTATAGATATTGGCTATCCAAAAAAAAACTGATTTATATTGCGAATATCACAATTCCACTGGCTATGTCTAGCCGTCCACAGTTTTTGATCCATCTGTTAAAAAAATCATCATACTCCCAGATTTGATATAGGAACTGTGTCATACAAGTTCTACTGTCAAATCCTCGATGAGGTATGGTGAGTCTATTGTCGTTTTCGGTTGGTCGTCCAGAACCGTCCGGAAGAACTCTCCGCGATTCTGAATTCAAATCCAGAAGCAAATTTCTCTTATTTTCAGTAGAAGAACTGTCAGTTGAGTGCCAATCGAACGCTTTCAGAAGCGTTCGGATTGCTTCCGGACGATTCTGGACGACCAATCGAAAACGGCATATATGTTTATTGGAAGAGTCCTGCATACAGGACCACTATAATATGAAGTTGCTTGGCTGGCGTAGGCGTACGCATTCTTAAAATTTCAATGGGTGTCAGATGAAATAGAATGTGTAGATCAGCAGAATAAGTAGTCCGAGGTGCTCCACCGATGCACAAACAATATAATCTTTCTTTGTTCGCTTTATGATACAAGTATTCAGCTTCATTAGCATAATGTCAAACTTGTGCTGTTGATGGATGATGGAGATGAAGGGCCAAGGTTCATCGCTTCCAGGCATGTCAGCCGTTCGTTATAAGTTATAACCAACCCAGTTTCAGAGAAGGGAAGATAGGACACCACCTTAATTGGGATTAGCCTACTGATACTGACAAATCTTCCGATGGCAAATGTCGCAGTCAGACCTGAAGGTTGGTTTTAAATGATTATCGAGCAACTGATTAAGTATTTCTTCATTCTTCACTGGAAGTAGTCTATACGAGTCATTTGTCTGTATCAAACAGCTTTACCTACATGTCTCTCGTCAGGTTGTAGATGGGGCCATTGCGTTTCTTTCCGTTACGAAGATAATGCAATTGGATAGATTTACGAAACATTTAAAGTTCCCGGTGAGAGGATAAAGAAATCTTTAAAAAAAATTATGACAATAGAGGTAGAACATCAATTGTATTGTCAGTTATATTAGTCACTAAAATGGCGCTCAATATAGGTTATTCTATAGGAACATTACATGTGTGTGGAATTACAAAAATGGAAAATGTCATCAGACTGAATATTGCATCGTTGAAAAATGTTTACCATTGCCCTCCAAATCGATTCACATCCCTCCTAAAGTAGTTCCCTGCATATGAACTTTCCACCAGCATTAAGGATTCTATTTTACTTCAGATTATAGGTTTCTCTCCAATTTCCTTGCTCAATTATAAATTCAATAAAAAATACCACAATTAATCAAAATCCATGCCCATTTGATTTACAAAATTGCTACCTCTGACATGCTATTGCGAATTTCCATTTAGTTATGTAATAACCCAAACGACCTTATATATATTTCCATTTCAAAATGGGTGCATCATTGTTCAAAGTGAATCCGTTTCTTCAACAATCGGTTCAAAAATGTTCGAAGAAATACAAGTGATTTATATGAGCGTGCGAATTTTGAAATTTTGGTCCTTGATCTATGATCACAATTGGCGTCGGTATTTGTGTTTGTCGCTGACGACATTTTTGAATATGACGCAATTTGCTTATATGCTCTTGACGCAAGAGGGTGTGGACGCTAAAATTCGAAATGCGTACATGGTCGTCCTATGGTCCAACACTATTTTACGGGCTTATCTATTGCTGTACCACAGATCGGAATATGAGAGTTTTCTGTCAGATTTAGAAAATCTCTACCATGAAATTAAAGTGAGACATCAAAGTGATTTTTGGTTATAGTAAGACTTGTATAATTCATTCTACACAGCGATCTGGAGATGAGTATATACAGGGCTTGTTAGACGAAACCAATCTGTTGGGCAAGCGAATGGTCTGGCTGAATTTATTCCTGGGATTGTTAACATGCATTGGATTTGGATCGTATCCATTGTTCGCTGCTGATAGGGGTTCGAAAGATGCTAAACAAATTAACATGGATTCCATATAAAAAAGTGTTTTATTTTCAGTTTTGCCATTTGGAAGCATAGTGCCTGGAATCAACGAGTACAAGTCACCATTTTATGAAATTTTCTACGTTTACCAAATGTTGGTCACTCCAATGGGATGTTGCATGTATATTCCGTTTACCAGCTTGATTGTTGCTTTCATCATGTTTGCCATACTAATGTGTAAGGTGTTGCAACATCACTTGAGAAATTTAAAACAACGAAGCGATTCCAATATAACTATTGCAGCGAAATTGATTTGGTGCATCGAATATCAGAAGAAAATTATAAAGTAAAAATATGCGACTGTGAATTGGCGCCCAATGTGAGGTAGAACAATTTTTTTTTAAGTAGAAGCATATTAAGATTGCGTGGAAGTAATCTTATCTTGAGTCATTGTAGAAATGTCATTAAAATTGTATGACGTGCACGTGACACCCAAGCGCTTAACCGATGTTCAGATATTTTGACACTTGGATTTGAAGCCTTATGGTCAAAATATTATTATTTCTCAAAGGCTTTCAATTAGCAAATGCTAATGCAACTGTGCTTCTTCATTAGATCAATTGTGACACAAACATGATACAAATCCTTCAATAAAGAAATTAAATTGGCAGGGGAGCTAGTCCTTCGTTGGGCGCCAATCTATTGTTTGACCTCTTATATCTCAATTTCCTAATTCATTTCAGTTACATAGAGGTAGTCAATCGGCTAACAACTTATATATTTCTTTTGGAGTTTATAGCCTTTGGAGCACTATTGTGTGCACTACTGTTTCTTCTGATCATTGTAATGAATATTATTAAGTTGCACATGTTTTTCTCTCTTTTATAAAATTCAATCTATTCAACAGGTTGATTCATTAGCTCAAGCTGTTATCGTCTGTGCTTACATCACTATGATATTTGCTCAAATCTTTGCACTGTATTGGCATGCGAACGAGTTGTATCAGGAGGTAATAATATCTACTAACGTTGTATGGTGTATATTCTTCGAACTCAGAAATATCTAACATTTCAGACTTTGAATATTGCGGCTGCCGCTTACGAGACAAGCTGGTTTGAATTTGAGATACCAGTTCAAAAGCATATTATGTTGCTGATCCTGCGGGCTCAGAAGCCATGCTCTGTAAGTAACTGCAGTTTTTCGGTGTACTTCCTTACTTATACTTATTTCAGTTAACGGTTGGGAATATACGCCCGATGAGCCTGGAGATGTTCCAGTCACTTTTAAATGTATCTTATTCATACTTTACTCTTTTAAAGAGGATTTACGGCTGAAAATATAATTAATTTCATATCACAAGTTAATGCATAATAAATTGTTGTAACACTGTAACCATTAAATAAATCGATATTGTAACGCATTGTTATTTTAAGACGTTGCCTACCGCGTCCTTCATTGGTCATGCAGAAAACATTTTATTTTTCATCTCAAAGAGTTCCATACCCATCTAACCCAACAACTGAGTAAGCTCAGCCCACTATGCTTAGCCATGAGGACAAATCTCTGACCAGCACACTCAAATAGTGCTCCAATTAAAATACCTGATAGACTTAGAGCCGCATAGTGCCATGGCTGATCCTTCAGCTTTGATTAAAGACCAACAGTGAGACTCAATTTTACTTATGCGTATTTTGTCATTTACATCGACTCCATGTGGGCTGATTCCATTTAATGCCCTCATGTTCGTTTACTTGCATTTGCATATGTAAGGTTATACCAGAAGCTCATTGTTGATGCGGATGTTGTGCTTCGTCACGCATTCCTTTGGACTATTCCGACTCCATACAAGGAGAAACGACTATTCTGACTGGCATTAGATTGTGTATTTAGATGCTCGAGTCACACGCCATAATTGCAGGTATAGGTGAACTTTGAATATTTTATCGTGTCGATTGACTGCGCACATAATGCATGCGCACATCCTTTTGCATATCTAAATAAGTAATCGTAACGAACAATTGTAGATGCATGTTCACCACCGTTCGAGAGGAGGGCTGTGACTAGGATTCCGATTCCAAAGTGTCGGCATTTACTTTAGAATAATTTTTCACATTAATTGCCTTGCAATGCAAACGATTTGTAGCTCGTGCATAGATGCGGATGTATAGGTATGTATTCCTTGACAATCAAAAAGATCAATGTACTGTGGAAGAAGTGCATTGAGCTGGCGTTAAAGATCGATATTAAGCTGACAAACGATTCATGCACTTAAGAACAATCAAGGTTTTATAAAGAATGTCCTCAGCTCTGCTACTCAATTACAATCTTAGTCTAAAGAAAGCTGTCGCATGACACCGATCGTTATCAACCTCGATGCAGCAGCGAGCCTAATCCATCGCCATTCACTATTTAGGCTAAGGACCCCCAAAGCTGCTGGGCTTGACGGTGTACTCTTCGAGTTTTCAAATCAGCTGAAGATGACTTGGTATTAGAGAGCATGCATCAACTCATCACCGAGATTTGATTCTGATGATATCGCAACATCACTTACCCAGTCCACAAGAAAGTAGACCCCTTAAGTTGCGACAACTACAAAGGTAACAGAGTCCTTGACATCGCATATAAGATCCCATCTGCCATATTGAGTTAACGCTTAAAACTCTTCGTAAATAACCTGAAGCTTTTAGATCAGAAAGTTCACCGCCGATCAACATGTCATAATTATGGTTTGGTTTAGTTTGACATTATTGGCACTGTTTTTGACATTTACTCGGTGTGATCCGCACTGCTTAAAATTTTATATTTTACGAATTTTATGGTGAAAAATGCGCGAACAGACTAATATACTACTCAGACCAAAATCGACATCAAGTGTTGGTATTATATGAATCTATGATGTACCTACTATAATATGAACTAAAATGACAGATTTATGCAAGCCTGTTAGAAAAATGACACAAATATACGCAATTGCTTTTTGGGTTCAACCGTGTCAACGTTGTGAAAACTCTACTACTCTATACCGAAACTGCAGACAAGTTTGATGGTTTCATGTTTATGAACAAATTTATTGCTATACTGCGGTCTATATTTTAGCTCACCCAAATCTTCAGATGTCAGATGACATTTGATTCTTTTTAAAATTTGACAACATTAACTGAAACGCATTATCTTAGCCACTAGATTCGCCTCTTACATTTTTCTACTTACTGACGTTTAAGTGACGTATGAGTCATTCGAGAAGCGGCGATTCAACGTAATGATATTTTCATAAAAAATATTTTTTGAAGGTTATAAGCTCAGTTCTAATCATAACAGATGATGTCCAAAAATGATACTGAAGTTAAAAGCATTTGCCGCGAACGAAACGTGCCATTAGATACCCCAAGCCCAACGTGACGTATTTAACTTTTGACATTTCATCTCGAGTAACGCAACAGACGAATAGCAACAGCCTTAAAAAAAAGTAAGAAAGCCAGTGCTAATGTTTGTGGTTGAGAGCGAATGAAAATGAAAATATTTATAATTTATCAATTAAAAGTTCGTTTCAATACGAACAAGATGAAATACTTTATTTTTCTTTTAAAAACAGTGACATACAAGACAAATCCAAAAACATTTAAATGTACTTAACCATAAAAACGACGTAAGAGCGTAAAGTACGAATATGAGGCGTTTAACAATGATTGAAACATCTCCAATGACATCGGGTATATATTTCCAACAGTCATCTGAAAATTAATATGTTGTGTTCTTTTAAGTTTCTATCTGACATTCTATAAAATTTCTAAATATTGGTTTATTTATTGGTACTTTTTTGGGAAATTTTTCAATATAGCGCAAAATTAACTGCTAGATTGAAAAAAAAAATAAAATAACGAACTGCCAAAGTAAACCTATCAAAAATCTAAAATTAATGTAATAAAAAACAAAAGCAAAAGTGGAAGTGTAAAAGTTCAATTGGAAAAAGGTACCTATAGGTAAAATGGGCACTCAAACTTCTGTGTAATTAATAAAAATTCAAACTAGTTATAATGTCACTTTGCCACTGGCGCTAGCGGCAGCGTTCTTCCATCGAACATCTAGCGGACAATGGAACGCGGCCATTCTTTTTGTTATGCTTTTTGTATTAGTTACTATTTCCTTGTAAATTTTCAGAGATTTGTGTCTCAGCTAATGCGAAATAAACTTACAATACAAGGATTTTGAGCGCGCATTATCATCAATAGAATATTTTTCTGTTCAGACTTCGGGAACGTAAACCAATTCGTGTCGTATGCAGCTTCAGCAATCTTTGCACTCTATGAATAAAAATAATTAGATTTTTATTTTAATTCGCAGATTAAATTATGCAGCACTCACCTCATCAGTAAGTTGACTTGCGTACCAATATAGTGTCAAAAGTTGTGAAAATATCATCGATGTTTGTGTAACGGCTATGGTAAATTGTGCTGTAGTTTCTGCCTAAAAATTAATAAGGTGATCAACTAAGAAAACTCTTTATATATGAACTTACAATGTTGATTAAAAACAGCAGACCACACAATAAACCGCCAAAACAAATAAATTCAAACAAAAACACATAAGTGGCTAAGTTGTTGATGCCGTTCACATATCTACATATTTGGAAATAAATTTTTAATTATTATTAAGTCACAACATTTTTCATAAAATCCAACATTAGGTATCGGATTTTATGAAAAATTTTGTGACTCCAATCTTTCGACAGATTAATATGCATTTCTAAATTTGATCAGTGTTTTCTAAGTTAAAATTAATATTTAATATTAACTGCGTCTAAAAGAGGCAGCGTGCAGAGGCCACTGAAGAAGCTAGAATTTTGCACTGAGGTTGCAGCATTTTGGTACGATGATGAGTTGACAGATCTTGTAGTCTATTTTGCCTCAAAAGATTGACGGTGAATGTTGAAAATGATAATAAGAAAGGGCCCATTGTTTTGGTTTCCTCTTTGATGGTATGTGTTTGTTTGTAAAATTGTATAACTCGAAAAGTCTATCACTTACTTAATAATAGTCTTCTGATATTTAATACACCAAATAACCTTGGCCTTAAGTAGTCTCGGTAAACATTTAGCTTCATTCAGTCCTCTAAGACGATACTGCAACACCTTACACATGACAATGGCAAACATAATTAACGACACTATTAGACTCCCAAAGGGAATATACATCCAACATCCTAACGGTGTAACGATTACTTGGTAAACGTACAAAATTTGAAAATATGGTGCCTCTAGCTCGTTTACACCTGGGATATGACTTCCATAGGGTAGCACTAAATAAAATATGTTAAAAATGCGTTTACACTCTATTTTTTTTAAACAAATATTACTTCTTTCATCGGCAAAAATGGGATAACAACAAAATCCCAGCACTGTTATATGGCCCAGAACCATGTTCATAACAGCCATGTTTTTCCCAAGAGCATTTGTTTCCATCAGCACATTCTTAATAAAATTGTCATCACAGTTCTGAAATTATCAAAGAGAAAATTCGAGGTTAGAGATTTTTTTTTAAAGTTATTCCGCATTACTAGGTACCTACGTAATAATAATTTTAAGTGTCTACTTTCAATTTTACAACCTCACAATGGAAGTATTTTCCACACAAAATTAATGCACACCTAAAGCCTAGTACACTGTTTCAGCTTCCAGGAAAGATAAAGTAAAATGCGTCTTCAAAGTTTCTCTCCGCCACTTTGCTAAATGTTAGTTCAATTTGAACAGTTCAAAGTTCAGAGTAAAAATCAATAAAACCGCTTAAAACGGGATGATTACTCTGCATTAAAATTATATCTTCTACATTTAAAAAATGTCATAATTTGTATAGCTTTCCTCCTGATCTGTCAAAATTAAGCTATGGAAAAATGTATTTTGCAATTATGTATTCGTCAGCTTAAATTGAGTGACTTTTTGTACAGTGGGGCCTAAATTTAGCTTCAACTGTGAGTTGCTCAGCTTACTGGTTTAATGGCGCCATTTTTGTTCATCGTTAAAATTCAAAAAATGGATACCTTGAGAAAGTCAAAATGACGAATAATACTCAAATATGACATATTGCTGCTTGTGAGATAGCGCTAGAATACAACGTTTAGCTCACTAGTGATGGGAGAATCAAATTAATATAAAATGTCAAGTAAAAATTGCACAAACTTTATTTTAACAACTTGAACTTTTTAAAATTATACTCACCATAAGCTCCTTGTAAAGCCCAACAAATTCAGCCAAAAACTGCTCGTATTTAAACTTTTGCAGCATCAGTAGATATCCTCTCAAAATCGAATTAAACCACAGAAGCAGCATGTAAGCATTGCGAATGATAACGTCTACCGTTTCTTGTGTAAACGAATCGAACATGTAAACAAATTCAGTGGCATTAAAAACGGTCGTCATTGAAAGCGCGAAAAATGTCCGGCGCCAATTATTTTCATAAAGCAAGCCCCAGTATTTAAGAAAACGTATACTCAAATTGACTAAAGGGATTGCAAGGATATCGTTTAAAATGATTTCCTTTGAATTACGTTTATCCATAACTACTGTCCTGTGAGACAATAATAAACAACTGTCACAATTGTTCAATAACAGACAGTTTTATATCCTTCGAGACGTGGCATTTTTCAGGCGAACAATTCCCACGAGAATGCAATAATTAAATTCGATTACTCGTGTTTATCGGTCAGCAAAAAAACTGTCATTACCTTACCATAAATATGGGTTCTTCTGATAAAGCTACTGTCTCATTGTTCGTTAGCATAAACAATATTAAAAATTAATCTTGATGTGAATATTTCCTTACGTAGATATAGGGTAGGTCGGCTATTTTCTACTCTTTTTTTTTTTGTTTTTAAATTATGAACTGCGTTTGAATTGTTGCAGTTTTTTTCTTTACTGTGGGTCATACGTAATATTGACATAACTTTTGCGGTTGGAGGGCTTTACTAGTTTTACCATCATTAAGAAACTATTTATAATGAGCGGGGCCCTGAAACATCAACAAATGTTCATTCTCTAGATATACTAGGACTATTCCCATACTTTACCGAAAAAGGCACTAAATTCTGTCAAATTCAAAAAAGTTTGCGCAATGCTTTCAGAGAGCAGAAAATGTACCCAAAAGTATATACACTTCGAGCTACTTCCAACTAAACACCAGTTGAAATTTATCGAAATCGAGCCAAGAGGGGAACTGCTAGTTACTCGATAATTTTTCGACAAATGAAAAATTGGTTTTCCACAACGATAGAGCGTCAAAAGAATATATCCGCAGATCAAAGGGCACGGAATTGCCCCTGCCAAGTTCTCTAGTAAAGGCACTCACCCTTTTTACAGGAACAAACTTATAGCATTTACCAAGCTCATTTAAAAGGTCTACCTCACCAAATTCCATCTCTATAGCATAAGTGGTTCTCAACATACAGGACTTCAAAAATCACAAAAACCGTGCCTCACTCATTCACTGGAAAAAGTCGAAAACTTTAGATTTTCCTTTCAAGGGGCGTGGTGTACGCCACTTTTAAAAATCGGTGATTTTTTATTTGTCCACTTCCGACTGCCGTAGTGTTGAAATTTGGTAGAGCAGTAGCACTTGTAGTGTACACAAAGAAGAAATATCAAAAATAAAAATTTTCCATTTAAGGAGAGTGTGTCCATTGATGTTTTTTTGAAACCTCGCCAGCCAGCCGTTCATTTGGACAACAAGATGAAGCCAGCCGAATGACTTGATAGAAATATATGATAAATTCTGACATTTTTCTCTTGAATGTTGCGTGCATGAGATAAGAACGCCATATATGATTAAACAAATTGTACGGAAATTCTAAGCCATTTGTTGCTTTCAGCGCCACCTGTTTGTTCATTGTGAATTGAATTTAGCCAGCTGCCAGCCAGCTGCTCTCCGACTGGGGAGGAAATCAAAAGTTGTTGCCAGCAGGTTGTTGTTTTAATTAGCATGTGAAATGTGCCTCAACTGGCAACTACTGGCAACCACTGGCTGGGGAGGTTTCATAAAAATGCAACTTATGTACCTGTACCTGCTGAATGAAATTTATAATGTCGTTTTCGATTGGTAATCCAGAAGCGTCCGGAAGAACTCTCCGCGATTCTGAATTCAAATCCAGAAGCAAATTTCTCTTATTTTCAGTAGAAGAACTGTCAATTGAGTGCCAATCGAACGCTTTCAGAAGCGTTTGAATTGCTTCCGGACGGTTCTGGATTACCAATCGAAAACGTCATAAGAAAGAAGCCAAAGTGTCAGTGTCAGTAGCTTAAGAAGGTTCAATGTTAAAAAAATTGGTAGATTTACTTGGAAAGTTTTTCGTTTAAAATTTAATTTCCTAATTTGAAAACTTGACCAGTGAACCTACACTTTTTTAACATTGAACCTTCTTAAGCTAAGAATTTGGCGTACATTTAGATCTCATTACTTTTCGTGGCTGACTAGTTACAGACTTACATTTTTTCAATATAAGAGGCTTGTAGGAAACGAAGTTCAGTTCCGGTTTTTTTTATTTAGTATTTCTCCTAAAATCATGCTACGTTTTCTTTTGAACTCAACAGACTCCGAATTAGTGGAGAAAATTTAGAAAATTTAGTTAGTCTACGAATAGTCTACGAACTTTACTTTAGTTTTAATGGTTTTCACCATTATATTATTAACCCATTATTAACTATGTCGGTGCTAAAAGAGGTTCTTAACTTAGCTACTGTCTGAATTTTCCAGAATTTTAGTCGTCACATCGTGATTCTCCCTGTAGCTACGTAACTGCGATTGAAACCTCGGGCCGGCGAAGATGTGCATATATTCCCCTCACCCCTGAAAACGCAGCGGAAGAAAACAAAAATACAAAAATTTAAGAAATCAAATATAAAAAAAATATAAAAATTATAAATTGAAAAATTTAGTACGTATACGCCAGAGTACACTAATTTTGTACGGCTACAATTTTTTCGTCTACAAATTGGAAACGTCGGCAAAAATCGAAAATAAGGTCTGAAATTTAATAGAAATCGTCTGAAAATAAATAGAAATCATCAGAAAATCAGATATTGGAAACGTCTGAAACAATTTTTAAAACGTCTGAAAAATATAAAAATCGTCTGAAAAATTTAAAACCCGTTGAGTATAAGGGAATACTATTCAGATTTTCAGACGAAATTTCAAGTTTTTCAGACGAATATTTAAAAAAAGCTGACAAAGACTAGCAGATGAATATGAACAAATTAGAAGATGAAAATAATTTCTTTTCATACGAAAATGTGTTAACCATTTTGTACGCTTATACTGATTGGAGGTGAGATAGTAATCGAGTGATGACGAAATTTTTATTTTATTTTAATAAATAGTTTTTACTTAATGGTAAGGTATTTTATTTTATGTTGTCTAGTTTTTTTATGGATTTTTTATTTTAGGTTAGTGTTAAAAGCAAAGGAAGTAGGAGTAATTCGTAAGAATATTTAACAAAGCGAATAAATAATGGATACAATTTCAGAAATTTTCGAGTTTTCTATTCTGTTTTTTTTTTGATGAAGCAGTACAAATGAGCGAGTTTAAATGTAGTTGGAATTCTTATACCTTGCAGATTAAGAATATCATGACGTATTAGGGTTTCGGATTTGGTGGGTGTGACGAAGTTTATGGATAACTCTTGGTAGCTTTGGGAGAACAAATTGACGTTTGTCTGTTAGGGGCTAATATGAAGAGATGGTGACATATTAGCCATGGACGCATAGTAGGGCTAATAGTCTGAATTATGTAGGTACACCATTTATGTGGGTACACCAAGGGAGCAAATAAAAACTCGAGCTTCCTCTTTCTTTCAGCAGTTTCAAGGTTAGCTGCTACGGGGTATTTAGAAGATATTTCGCGCCTCTCTATTTAAATACTTTTCTAGGAATTACACCAACCGAAAGGCATAATGACCGTCTACTTCATCGCGGCAAAAACCGCCCCACCCGACGAGCTGGCAAGTGCAAACTAGCATATCTACGCCTCAGATAAGTGGACACCCTTCCTTCCCAGCTGCCCGGACTGCCTCAAGGAGTCCTGTGGCCTTGGGTTATATGGGTAGCAAAAGGGTTGAAAGGTTTTAGATCTTGCCGCTTAATAGTTACTACCGGCTTTTGTTTCTTCGGCGTCGCGGCTGAGTAGGGGTAGGAACATTCAGTTGTCGGAGGTTCATCCTTCCATCAAGGGATGGGGTCATTCCAACTCATTTTATTCTGTTACAGGCTCTTTTTTTACATTTTTGTTTTTGTTGAGATAATTATTTAGCACTTTTTACTCAGTGTTTTACTCAGCGAATCTATAATGCACGTCGATCACAGTTTTGCTGATAATCCTCTATCGTCTATTCTATACTCTCTATGACATTGTTTCAGCAAAAGCAATTGTCAATTTCAATGCCCATGAAACTAGAATTTGTTATTACTTATCTTATTACTAAGCATCAATATATTATACTTTGTCATTACAATTCCTAAATTATCAAAAATAAAGTTCGTTGTTAGGATTCATATTAAATAGGAATTGAGCGGCACTACAAGTAAATAACCTAAAGTGTCAACATTAAATGGCCAGTATTTTCCACACAAGATCAATAAAAGCCATCAAATGATTAAACAGAATATTTTAGGGATTATTTTCTTATTTCATTGAATAATAACTGTATTGTATACTGTATTCATGGCAAATCTCATAACTTGGGTAGGTACATCACAAGACTCAATAGTCAATATCCTGTGAATATAATTTTGTGAAGTTTTAGAGCATTTAATGATTACAAAATTGTGGTATTCTATTACTAAAATATTATACTTTTATGACATTAGCAAATATCATCTTTCATAAATAAATTTTTTTTTAATTTAATTTAATTTAATTTTAATTTTTTTAATTTTGGTGAGGGCAAATATAGCCCCCATTTATTTGGCTTACTACAAGCTAAAACTAACATCTGATAAATAACTTAAAAACTAAACTAAAACTAAAAACAACATTAATCTACCATTTTGTGCGAATTTGTGGAGAATACGAAAACACAAACGACCTCAGAAGAGCTTATGACTGCCAGACAAAATAGCTACATATAATAAAAACTTTAATTTTACTCTTACTAAAAAAATGAGAATTTGCTTGAGAAAAGTCAAAATAAAGGAATATTCCGACATCGAACGTGAATGTGAGACAACTCAATAATTTTTACCTCACTAGTGACAGCTGCATCAATGTATTTAAGGACTTGAACTTTCTAAAAAATATACTCACCATAAGCTACTCTAGTAAACGACCAACCTTTCGTGACAGATAACTTGTGTTGTGAACGTACGCTTCCTTTCCACTTCAGTAAAGTTTCTAATCAGCGCGTTTTGAGATAATATTTCAATCTTTTCTTATGTGAAGAATTTTCAGACCGGAGCATTACTATTCGTTCACTCTACATTTCCAATCCATCTAATGTCAATGCCGCAGTTCAGCTTCTACATAATAGTAGTTCGCTGTTGAACCTTTTCCTCCAAAGGCCGTCATCGCAATAGGTGTCCAACATCTCTCGAGGAATTTTGCTTTCAAAACGACCAACGATAGGTAGGTACTTATCTTCTGTGCCATATAGCAGATCTTGGATGATTTTCGTGCCGGGAGCGGTACAATTGATCACAAACCAAGTTCTTAGACGAAAAAATCTCACAAAATCTAGAAAAATCTTGCACCATTCAAACGGTCTGACCTATAACAATATTTAAAATTTTGATTTTCGAAATTGTGATGTGGTTTTGATATGCGACATTTTAAAAACCCATTCAAACTGACTTCTAAAAATGCTTCAATCTTAATCCACTCGCAACTGGCAATGGAATAAATAAGCGCTCTTCTACTAAACGCTACCAATTAACATAAACTAGCTGATTCAATTAACTGTAATTAAATTACAATTTGTAAGTTGCATTCCATTGCCTTGTATACATTAACACTTTATGCCGACAATGATTGCTGCTGCACCTTCGTTTTCGTATCTTAACACAACTTCAACTAGTACAGGTCGCTGGGCATACGCCGGACTCCGAACTGATCAAACGTATCACAGTCAAAGAGCTTGAAGTCTTTTTCGAAGATACGTCCGAGATCACGCTGTGAAAGGATGTTAAGTCAATGCCGACACTTTGAATCTTCTCGTTCTGCCTAAGCATACTGTGATCTCTAATTTAGATATGCAAGGGATGTGCACATCCATGTGTGCGCAAGCGCAAACATTCGAACCGATTAAATATTCAAAATTGCTCACCCATATGGAGAGCTGGCGTGTGAATAGAGCCGCTGGCATGAAATCTGATTCCATGCAAACCAAAATCAAGCAGTGTTCGGAACGGAATAGACTAAACTAAAAAGGAATGCGTGACGAAGCACAGCATCCGCATATGTAGCTAACCTTCCATGCAAATGCAAAGCGAACATCGATGATGTTTTAGCATAAGCGGACTTAATAGGATCAGCCCACATGGAGTCGATATCAATGACAGAGTACGCATAAATAAAAGAGGTCCCGCTTTGGGACTTAAATATTATAACTCGCCGCATAAATCATAGATGGAGAGATTCCTCAGCCGCCTCGAACACGTTCGGGCATTATTCATTCATATTCACGATCACGACCTATTCACAATCTATACTCATGGACCATTCACTCTGCCGCTTCGCCTGAGTTTCAGGTTATCAGGCATTTTAATTGGAGCACTATTCGAATGAGATTGGTCGTTTGCCAATCAATTGCTATTAATCAAGCATCGGCCCAGAAGTGCGGGTTCATGCATCCTTTGGCGCAGAGTAATAAATTCTACAGATGTTTGCGGGACGATTAATCTTCGTTTGCAATGGGTACTATGTTGCAGTACACTGATAGTCACTAAGTCCAGCGAACAGGATCAATCATCACCGCAACCTTGTTCCATCTAATAGATATTGCCTGATTCACTCATTTGGAAAAATGTACAGATTGAACTGACGTGTCACTTACAGAGGAATTTGACGGCAAAACTAGGCGGTTTGAGATAAATCCGAAGATTGAAATACTGCATCTCCACCTTAATGGCATTCTTTTACAAATTGCTAACGACCTCATTTCAGGCATAATTTTGCATCTTTAGATTCTCTTTCGTATCCGCGTTATCAACAGTTCTTCGCCATCTCATAACACACTTAACAACTTAACATGGCGTACCATTTCCGCACGTATCCCCATTGCACTCCTTTGGGTGCACCTCCAACATGACGGTTCAATTTCTTCAGCATACCACTGATATCCCCAGTCTCTCTGCGCTGTCAGTGATAATTTATGTCAAGCGATGTTATGAGGCAATAGGAGCCTAAAAATGGGAAACGGGTCGCCACACAATCTGGCGGACGACATCCCGTACAAGAAGAAATTTATATTTACGTTTATTGAAATCCACGCTTATAGATTCATTAGAGCGCGCGCAGATGCTCCAGGTGGACGATGACAACTACCGACGACTCTACACTCTACAACTGGGGATATGTCTGAGTCGAACAATAAATTTATTGCACGTGAATGACAGAGTTTGTGTAATTATAACCGACGTCCGAGTGTCTTCCCAATAAATTATTTTTACCGACGACAGGTCAGGTGTTTTAATTGCAATTGCTTTACAGTGTCAGTGTCGTGGTGGTGGACTATCTCCTCCCGATTGATGTCACCATAATGGGGCTTAACGCTTAGAAGCCTTTCATGTTGGTGCGATTTCAATCGATGTCAGATGATCCGGGAGAAATGTATTCAGCTAATAGCGCATGCATTACAACCGGGATCGTGCACGTGTTTGATAATTTCTCACAGCGAGATCAAAAGTTCAACGTGTTCACCGTTTAGCTATGCGGCAGTAAAGATGCTGATTATGCAAATTATTCGTGGAATAATATCTATATCGGCACCTATCTATAATAGGTACCTACGACATAAACGAGTGAAGAAGCGTGAGGTATCTATATGTTAATGAAAGAGCTTCGATGCTTTGCAGCTTTGGACACTGTTGGTATTAAAAACATAATTTGGCAGCACTCTTCTGTAAAATGTTAGTTTCAATAAAGTACTTCTTCTTCTTCATTTGTAGGTATCTCCAGTTTAAAGACATATTTTATTTATTTCTCGAGCTATTTCTTTTTCCAGTTTAATTTGGGAAATCCATCAGACACGAACGAAATGGCAGATTCGTTAAATGTCGTATTCTGAAAACTCGTAGGGTTGGCAATTTACAGCACTAGTTCTTATTTTTTTCGGAAAACTGTTCACTCTGTGAAATTGAACTTGTTTCTATTGCAGTGTTGAATTAAACAATTATTTTTATTTTTTTAGTTCGGATTGCCAATATATTTTTTATTTTTGTTTTGTTTAGTAACGATAACGACCGACGACCGACGTTAGAATGCATGGAAACGTTTGCCACAGTTCAGTTTTGCTAGGGTTTAATCCTTAACTAATCGATTTTTATTGGATTCCCCCTTGGAGATGGCACAACGCAATAGTTTTTGTCACAGAATGACGACAGTTACGACGCTATGCACGCCGTGGCACGCCCTCATGATGTTATAGAACCAATAAAAGTCTTGAAATTGTGTGTCATGCGAGCCCACGCACGTTGTGCAATTGTAATTAAGTTTAGTTATAAAATCGATTTATATTGTTGCAATTATAGTGTTTCCTTGTACCTATTATATCATTACAGAATTATAAACTGTTGGATTTTATTTGCAACAATTACTATAATATACCTTTATTAGGTATTCATTTCTACTAAATCGGAAGAAGTATTTTCAGGTATTTATTCTGGAGATATACACGATACACTTCAGGGGTCTGCACAATAAAGAGAAAGCTTTTTAAAGGCTTTTACTTTTTACTTAACTTGATGAAAATTTGAAGCACTTCCTCTAAACTTCGAACTTTCAAATTTTGCATGCTGGTTCGGTTCTGAAGACAATGCAATATTTTTTCCCTGCCTCTTTAAGGGAGACTTCTTCATAACACATGAACTATTGGCCGTATTAACTTGAAACTTTGTATGTTAATAGATAAGTCAAAACTATTATATGCCTAATTAATCGTTTTTAAAAATGCATCCTATAAGGGTTTAAAAAAGGGGGTTTCTATTTCGACCTTACTACGCTCAAATTGCCATTATACTCATAAATCTATGTAGGTAAACTCAAGATATGCTTTTAATTGTTAGGCAATACTTCACGGAGTATTTTGAGCTAACATTCAATTTTCTGGTCCATCCAGAGAGTAGGTATAGGTATATCTCACAAGTTTAATTATATGGTTGAGTTGTTGAGTTATTCGGTATAAAGAGGATGACCTGAGCTTTCCACGACAACTAGATTTGTCTGTATTAATTAGATTTATCATGAAAGTAAAAACTATTGGTCTGTTCCTTTACTTTTAAATCTTACGAATTGTTGCATTTTTTACTCAATCTCGTTCCTTAACTTTAAAAATTCGTAAAAGAGAGCGGCTTGGAGAGAGTAAGATATTACCCCTCCACTGAGAATCTTACTAGTATTTACTCAACAAATTTCTATGAGTAAGAATTGGCAAAACTGTCAGTCGCCTGAAAATTGACAGTTGATTTCGAATTTGTTGTCATACGCGTGTAACGACCATATATCCTGCGATATGAGAAACAAGTTGGTATAAAAATGGTATCAAAAAAGCGATACAATAATGTAGATTTTTTCTCTTCTCGAATGCTTGTAGTTCCGGCAGTACGTTTGTACTTTTTTGCAAACGTAAAATTATTAAAAATTTGCTAAGAAACTATGCGAATGTGACCACGTACTGAGTAAATTGAAAAAAAAAAAAAAATAATTTTCTACTCGCCGAATTTCGACTTACTGAAAAATGAAAAAAAAAAAAAAAAATTAAACTGTCATCTAAGTGACAGCTCAAAAGAACTCTATTTATTTTCGTCTTCAACGATGTTGGAGGAAGAAGTTGTAATTGAATGTTCTCCTAGACTAGAACATATCAGCGCATTCAAAATAGTATGTTTAATAGGTATTTTAGCTTATAAAAAATTCAATTCCAACTTATTTTGTAGATTCTGCCGTTAACGTTTATTTTACGAATGTCGAAATGACATTTCTTAAACTTTTTGTAAGAAAATCGGTCAGGTACTTCTCTGGAAATTCAGATATTTCTCTCTCGATTTTTGTGATTTGACATTTTTCATTTTTCTATGCTGAAAGTACCTACACGAACGAACCTATTGTTTTCGTAAGTTTTTGTCTTTGAGAGAGAATTCATCCCCATCAGTCATCACGGTCATTTTGACAGTCTTTTTCATTTTGACTACAAAAGTAAAAGTAAAAAACAGACCTTATAACTATAAACACAATCAAAATGCCACCTTAATACTGAGTCAAGATTTAGTTTAACCCACGATTATACATAGTATATCTGTGTCCTGTAGTAACCTAACAGCCGATTTCTTCACAAAGTACTAGCGCTAGTACCGGTATTAGACCAAAAGTTGATACTCATTTAGGTATCAAGTCATTTCTTCACGAAGTACTAAGCTGAATTTGGTACCGAGTATTAGTTAGTACTTGGTATTAGCTGGACCCTCAAAATCGGCAATCTAACGTCCTTAGTACCTGAATTAGATCAATTTCATTGCTTCAGCTCTTGCCTATTTTTGTGGAAAAAGTAAATACATAGTAGTTTTAAGAGATTAGAAAACGGATTTCATTTTTGATAGGGATAATTGGTTCAACAATTTCTATGATGACATTAAGAACGAGAATGGTGAAAAAGGGGTGAAATTCGTCGATCTGAGCGCCGCATCTACTTAGGAGTAAATACTTAGGACGATGTGGATTTTTTCGGCGATTTCAGTTGTCCAGAACAAGGTTTTTTTACGTTATTTAATTAGTAGTGGACGAATTGCAGCACCCACACTCACGGTTAACATTTTTTATATACTTTAAGTTTTAGTCGGTAATCGTTTTTATTCACGATTTTACCAGTAATCCAGTAAGTTAAATATTATCTGAGCAGCAATTTCTGATGATCACTCTACGATTCATGACAGGTGGATCGATGTAAATAGCGGTTGCCGTCGTTCGCGTATCAGCCGCTGGTGTATGTCGCATACTGCCAAAAGTATGATGTATGGAGTATGGGCCTTGACACGCCATTTGGGCGGATTATTCAAATGCCAGCAGCTGCATTTTATCGTTTTGGATAGTCCCACGGACAATCGGTGTAATCTACCGCACTCATGTTAAATTGCAAACACCGAATTGATGAGTGCAGTTCCATATGTGCAATATGTAATAGAAAAAGAAAAACAACCAATCATATACGCTATCATATATTATCCCATGCTGGATACGCCTATACGCACATATTTTACAACAGGAAAGCAACAAAAGTATTAAAAAAAAATACTTGCTCTTATGAATAAAAATCAGTCATCCTGCAAATAGTTTGACTCCCAATGAGCATAAAAATGTCACCGTTATGACATTTCATAGTCAAAAATGGGTACTAGACCAGTTTTAGATGTATTAGTCGTTAGTACGGTTGATAAATTTAGCTCCGGTACTAGCAATGTGAAGAAATACAAAAGTACTAACTTTTCGTTGGTACCGAGTATCAGAGCTAGTACCGGGTCTAGCTAAACCGGGTACTAGTACTCATGTGAAGAAATCGGCCGTAAAAGTGTTATTGTTCACTTATTTTTCACTTTGGTCACCAAACCATAGCTTTGCGACAAATCGGTCCAGTCATTATTTGTCAATTCAGTTAGAATTATAATCTATCCTTAAAATTGTTTATTTTTTGTGTACGTCTATTTTCGATATTTTATTTATTTATTAAGATATTAATAGACAATTTCAAATTGTTATTAATATAAAAGTAAAGAGCAACTAGCAGCAATGGCTTTCGGCTCTTCGATATTTTATGTATTTTCAGTAGACGTGTCACAAACGCGGTAACACATCCAATTTTTTCCACCCTGTCATAGTGCCATATATTGTAGGTATTCATCTGCTGGTTGAAAATGCGTCCAGGTAGCAGATACGAACCAACACACTATTTTCATTTTGCGTTTATTATTTATTTTATATAGTTTTTGAAAGGGTTAACTAACCAAACCGTGAATTTGAGTTAACCAAGGATGAACAAACCGGCCGGCCCTCAGCAAACGAACATTTTAAATGTTCCCATATTTATTTTTTTTTTTTTCAACTACAAAATTTTGGGAAATCATATAGGTTAGACCACCAAATAATGGATTCTCTGGTTAAAATGTTGTTGAACACATTCGATTTTTACCGGCTAACAAAAAAACATTGGTTCCCGGGGGTCCTTAATGAACTTTTATAATTATGTACAGTAGGTACGTAAGTTTGTGGCTTTGGACATAATGTATTTTATTTTTAAAATGATTTTGCATTTACTCGTACAGTCGTCTTAGTAGTGTAAAGTAAGAATACGTTGCATTTAGCAAAGATTGTAGCATTTCCAACGACATTGGGTAGACGTTACCAACAAGAATCTGAAAAGAAAAGAAAACAAAATTTTTTATCTATACCTAATACAATTAACATATATTATTATAATAATTAATTTATAATAAAAAACGGATGTAAAATGAAGCCTCAAAAATGAGATTGCGACAACCTTGACGCGTTTTTTAGGAGCGATAGTTTTTAATCGGGTGTGACAAAGTAGCATCATGTCAAATAGTTATAGTTGACGTATTTGATATAAAACTACAGAAAATATTATTCGATTGGATTATTCTTTGCAATCGACTGTCACTTTCAAATTTCCACATGGGATATTTTCTTAACTTACCATACAGGGCTTCTGAGCCCTTGCAATGAATAGCAATAAGGTTTTTTGACTCTTCAAATCGAACTCAAACCAATTACTGTCATAGGCGGCTACTGCCAAATTGGTGCTCTAGAAATAATTAAAAATGATTGATTTCAAATGTAACCATAACCACATATTAATGTGTACCTACTCACTTGATTAGATAGCTCATTTGCAAACCAGTACATTGCAGCAACTTGTGAGAATATCATTGTTATATAAACTAACAAGATTATAACTTGTGTAATGCTCGCGGCCTGTGTTCAGACAGAGAAAAAAAATTAAATCCGCATTAATTTGTTGAATGTCTATTCAATCTCCAATATAGATATACCACGTTCAGCAAGAACAGCAAAGCACACAAGAGGGCCCCAAATGTCAGAAACTCCACCAAATATACGTAAGTTGTAAGCGAATTTATCATGTCCACATACCTAAAATAAGGCAGGCTTAAAAAATGTCACTCATCTCACTCTAAAGAAAGACCTTATAAATTTCTTTTGATAGCGAATACACCAAACTAATTCATTCCAAACGTCTTTGCGTTTCAAGTTCTTCAAATTTTGTAAATGGTGTTGTAAAACCTTGCACATCAATATGCCAAACATAGTGAATGCAATCACAATACTTGTAAACGGAATATACATGCAGCAGCCCGCTGGAGTGATGATAAACTGATAGATATATATTATCTCATACCATGGTGACTCGAACTTGTTAACCCCAGGAATGTACATCCCAAATGGGTGCGCTGCAACAATATTAGATCTGACATCTCACGTCAAAACTAAAATCAAAACGTACCCCTTGAGCCAGTAAAGAATGGATAGAAAGTAATTCCAACACTTGCCACTACTCCAACGGCCATATTCAGGGTTTCCAACCTCTTTGCCGACATGCAGGTCTGTTTCAGAAGAAGGTTCATCTTATAGCCTTCGTTTTTCTGAATTTCCTTATAGACAACGTTCAACTCGACCATGAATTTCTCATAGCGATAACGATGATAGACGATACTTCCAGCCCGAATTAGAGTGTTGAACCATAGTACCAAAACGTACACTTCTCGAATGAAGGCGTCCAAAGTTGCGTTGGTCACAAAAATATCCACAAATTGACAGATATTTAGCAGAAGGGTGGGCACAAAACAGAAATATCTTCTCCAATCATGGCGAAGGATTAGAGACCAGAATTTATAAATTTTCAAACTATTTCTAAACAGCGGTAGTTCTTCAAAGTCCATTTTTGCAATGAAAGATCAAGATATTATACGGCTTGCCAATACTGCGTTGGTTGGAAGCTCATGGGGGTAGTTTCTTCTATGCTAATATCTTTTGATTATACTGTAGTAGCTAAATTGTGAAGGGATATTATTAAAACGGAAAACTTTTAGCTTTTGCAAAGCCTGTGGGTTTTCCCATAACCTTGGTCATGCAAAGCATTGTGCAATGAATTAGTACAAGTAGAAAGCGAAAGCCAACCTGTATACCTTTTGACGAAAACCCGGCAACAGATTCAAAAAGCATGAGCAACTATATATTTAGATTTGAAAATTGTACGAGTTGAACTATTTTATAGGGGAATAACTCAATTTAACGAACACTTATGGCTTACTGCTGTCAAATCAATTACAAAGTATAGGTAGGTAAGGTACTGTTGGTTCGTACTCGCCATTAATGTTCCTCCATATTTTCCTGTAATCTATTAATAATTTTTAATAATTAACATTTATCTAGTTTTTTTACATGTAGGACGTGGGTAGTATTAGAATACTTGCACGCAGGTTGTTTGCCCTGACAAGGACTAAGCATAAAGGAGCACGTGATTTTGATCTGCTATTGCTGTCACACTCAATTTAGTAATTTACAAAATGTTATCGGATGAAATTTTTATGAAACTCACCAGCTGACGCGAAAACAAGTCCATCGATAGAAAAGTTTGTTACTTTTAATGGTTGTTTGTAAGGTAGAAGGATGTCCATAAATTTATTGGCAAGTTCGTCTCAATTCTTCACTAGTTGCATCTATTGCGATTCTAAGTAATTTCTGGAAGATCCATATTGACGACGTTTTGTCATTGGTATTTTGTAAAAAGTATTCAGTATACGGTTCATTCGTTTTGCACTGTTGGCCTGAACCATTCTGACAATACTTATTTCATCCTCCGTACAGCTCTACGAAGTACCAGTTCCCGATTGTATAATCACGCGATTTCAATCGCGAGACAAAGGGTTGATTCGTTTTAGCCATGAGTGCTATGGTCAGTTGTATATGTATGTATATTATGATCGTATGCCCGATGACGGATGGGGATGGGGTGCGTGCTGCAGTATGGCATGGGGTATATTAATAATAATCTTCATAAGTGAAGAGACGTACAAAACAGGTTCAGCAGCGTGGGGTTGGGGTAGGTATAGTTGTTTCAATTATATAGGAAGAGGGAAACAAAGAAAAGGAAATGCAGTATTATAAACGGATGCGACGGACAGAGAAGTAGAAAGTAAACCTACTTTATGCGTCGCATCCGGCACGTCCGTTGCTTATGGGTCACCTTCCATAAGCTGCTGTGTATTCTATCAACCTGTCAGTCGAATTGATTGCCGCAACGGACGCGACGAATTCTACGGGTTGGGCGCTTAATTAGTTATCGCATCGTTCCCTTTCCGAAGAGAAAAATGGACGTCGACATTTTCAATGAATTATAATTATTGTTTTTATATTTTATGCTATGTACATATATCCGTTTTAAACAGTAATAGGCGCCAAGTGTCAAAAACAGAAACCAGGAACAGAAACTGAACTGTCGCTGGCAGCAACAGAACCAATCAATGTAGTCTTGTTTACGTTCTGTCGTCAAACAGCCTTTTTTTGTCGTTAAATTCTGTTGCTGAAAAAAAAAATAATGTTTTGTTTTTATTGCAAATGTATGGGATTCTGTTTCTGTTTCTGTTCTTTGTCACTTGGTGCCTTATGACCACCACAATGTCTGACATCAATTAATTTCATATTCTCCGATTACCAAAGCCGGCATTCCAGATTAACTTATCTTATGCCAGGGACAACCTGGTTATATTATTCCGGCTAGCACCGGTTACAAGTTCGATCCGCGGGAAAACATAAATTATACTTTATACATCTTAAGATTTTTTTTCCATTGCTCCACCTCTCGCGAACGTCTAACAAACATTCGAGAGTGTAACTGTCCTGAGAAGCCTCTCATGCCGTTCGGACTCGCAATAAAATTGTAGGTCCATTCCATTTGTCCCAACAAAATAAAAAAAACTCACACAAATGAATGCGGTTTTGAGAAGCTAGCCCTATAGGATGCCTTGTTGCGCCAACTATTAATTTTTATAACACCGGTTACAATCAAACTGGACCGCCTCAGATCAATGCAATTGCATGCCATTCTTTAACATTCCAATACTGCAGAAGCCACTTCAAAGACCTCCATATCTCTCTAATCGACACCACAAAATAAATCTACATCACAAATCAAGGAAACAAAGTAATGTATCCTTCCCAATGTAAGCCAAGAGTTTACCATCGATTTTCCACTTATCTATAATTGAGTAAAGCCCTGTGCACATCCAGATCCAAGGCGATCTTATCATAATCTTGATGTATCACCCCGTCTACTCAGCCTTTTACTTATACAAACCAGCCACAACAAGTGCTGCCAACTCTAGCTGTGCTATCATTTGTAGTCGCACAGTGGAAGCCAGACCAACACCCAGTAATTCATTTTCTTCCAGCCTCCTTTGTAAACACACTGGTAATTCATAAACCGCATCTGTTCGATCACATGTAACGTGTTATACCCCTATGGAGCTTGCATAATACATCACTTGACACTATAAACCTGGCTCGGAGAGTACAAACAGCCCGCGCTGTTGTCAGATAAAGAATCACCCTTTACCGTCCCTCCCGCAATCTTTGAAATACAATCTGATAAATATTTCGATTGAAATTCACTTGCTTTATCGTTTTTCGTAGCCGCAAACTAAAAAAATCTTGATTTTTGCTGCCGCGGCTAGATATTTATCTGCCGGTCTGGTCGGTCATCCTCCCTAGGGAGCGCTAGAGCAAGAGAGCGCGCACATGTACGTCGTCGGGCATCTTGCGAATTCATGGCAAGATTGCTATCTGCGCATCATATGTCATAGAAAAAAACCAAACAGCATATCCATGTCAGACTAGGGCAGCCGGGGGCCTCTAGGAGTATAGTTAAACTAAATTAGAGTTCTTCAGGTGCAAAACATGCCTAACCAACAGGTAACCGGTTGCCGCGCTGCCATCAGTTTTAACTACGCACTTTACCATGCTGTGGTCGTTATAGACACTGTGTGTGCGCACGCGGGTAGGTATTCCATTACACATTGTCTATATGCAAAAGATTGCAAAGTAGGTGGACATATTGAACCGTTCAACATATACTGCGTGCGACAAGTGCATTGCTCCAATACACACCAAGACGATGCGATGGTCCTGTGTTGGGCGAAGATGAAGGCGTTAGATAATATGGATCTGAGGTGCCCATGTGATCTGGAGGAGGTGGACCGAGGATCACATCAGATGTTGCATGCATTTGCATGGGAAGATATGCACCACTATATAGATACAACTTTGTGGCAACCTCGATAAGATCGATGGGTGGTAGTATATCAAGGCCAATCACTTGCAATTGAATACGTGAGAAACTTCCTTGAGCGCTTTTCAAATTTGATCGCTGCAGGTTGATTAAGAATGTTCACTAATCATGCCACCTGAGGTGCGGGATCTTCCTTTGCTTCGTTGTCCCTCAGGGGTGAAGTCAAAGACTCATCGAGAATGGTGCATTATTGTTGTCCATAGGTTCCACGTGAACCAGCCTCCTCAGTCGCTGTACGCCCGTGAAGTTTCACACTCCGTCGATACAAACTGGACCGAAAATCACTCGAATAATCATTCTCTCAAAGCGTGACAAGAGGTTTTCATGGCCATGCTTTTCCACCATACATCAGGACCGGGATGATTAAGGTCTTGTCTTGTACAATATTCATTGGTTCTGTGAGAGAGGGCATTCTTAGCCCGAAGAAACAACGATGGGCAAAAGTGATTCTTCGCTTGATTTCTACGCCGATGTCGTTTTGGGAGGTAATTGTAAAGCCTAGGTAGACAAAGTCTTTAACTACTTCGAAGTTATATCTGTCCAGTGTGACGTTTTGCCCGATTCGCCGATGTTGAGTTTCCTTTCTCGATGACAGACCCATCTTCGCCGCTTCCGTTTCAGTTTTGCAGTTTGCAAACGCGGCACTGACAGCTCGCTGAGTTCTCCCGATAATGTCAATACAGTATACTTAAAAATTATACCTCTGATGTTGACTTGCGAGTTCCGTACAATTGCTTCAAGAATGTTGTTAAAGAAGTTACATGATAGCGGATAGCGCGTCACCTTGTCTCAAAGCTTTTTCGACATCAAAAGGTTCAGTGGTGTTCTTTCCCACTTTGGTGGAGCAGCGAGATTTCTCCATCTTGCATAGACGCCTAAATCTGATCACTGACGAGAAAACATAGTCATGACATGACCATGAGTGTTCCGCGATTTTCAGGAATATAACGTCCAATGTCTGGCATTTAGTTATTTTAAAAAATATTAGAACAAAACTGACAGTTGCCGCCATTTGCAAAAAGTTAAAGCATCTTCCGATGGGGTGTAACATTTTGGGCCAGCAAAATGATGTCAGAGGAAAGATTATACTCTTTCGCCTCCCCATAAAAATCGTAAGGCTATGTGCTAAAACATTTCAATAAAATTTCAAATATTGTCTCTACACAGCGACAAGCACATTCGTCATTATAATGGCCGCGTTCCATTGACTGCTAGATGACTAGCGGCATGCCAAACTCCATATATAAAAACGGACATGTGCTAGAGCTTTAGCGCAAATGCTGAAATGTCAGATATGTTTAGCAGGCCAAATCGATATAGATACAATTACAAATATATTAAGTATATACCCACGTTCCATGTCGATGTCATAATACAATACAGGATCTTCTCCTTAACTAAGTATAAATATTCTCTTAAATTGCGTAGGCTTACCATTACACGCAACTTTAATCACCTGCAGTACCGCTTTCAAGTGTGTCCACATAGTGCGAGATGATATTCTCTATTTATTCCAGATGTCCTCTGCATTGGCATGTACAACATGTTGTCCACTGTCCACCTGACCCACACTCAAAACTGTCAACCGATAGCCCACGTTGCCGCACATTCAACAATAATTGTATTTATTATAAATTATGCAAGAAAAACCCTTCTTCACATTTACCAACAACACTATTCTGTTGGTGTTCAGAAACTCCTGATATAACTCTCATGTAGCAGATAGCAAAACGCCTCCTTATACAGGCGCTGGCTGCTGCTTTCGGACTTGACTTTGCTGCTACTGTACTGATTTACAAGCTGAATTAATTTAATTTACGAACTTGAAAGTAATTTTTCGACAGATTGTGTTGTCCGCATTGAATACAATTCGAAATGATCGATAACATGACAAAGATGTCAGTGGAAGTTAATTAACCAACAGCCAATAACATGCCTTGTTGTGTGTGGAGAATGAAAAATAAGCAACAAATAAAAGTCCACAGTAGCTGGCGGCAAGCCGGTAGCAGCGTGGGCATGATTAATTGATAATTTAATATTTCCACATGTCGTTATGATTTTGTGGGATGAAAACAGGATACCCACAGGAAGAGCTCGATATATTCAGTCGAAAGTGACAATTAGAAATTGATGAGCTGTTGTAAAGTGTATATTGACTTTGCAAAAAAGTGACAGTTCTTGAATTCGGCACGTTCAAAAGACGTTGATAAACAAATGTGCACAAATTAGTGTTAGTTAGCAGATGTCAGATACCATACAAACATTTGATGTAACTGCTGTGTAAGCGGTTGATAACTTTTAAGCAGACTTTATTAATATGGGGGTAGTTTTCAGTCTGACAGCTGCCTGACGTGTTGTGTCTGAAATTTAATTTACTTATATTGATCATGTGAATAGTGTAGCTTTTTTGAATTTTTAGGATTTGTCAGTAAAAGTATAGGAGAACGTTTCAAAACTTAAACAACGCTATGGGGTTGTTTTACTTTTAACCATACTTATATACCTAGCCATAGTAAATCGACGCAACTGTACATAAAGAGTGACATTACTGCATTAGTAACAAGTGTCCCAAGTTCCCAAAGTAATGAAATGAACAATAATTATTGTTCTAAAGTTAACAATAAACAACTTAAACAACCGAGGTAGTCGGAAATCCAAATTGGGAGGTTGGAAGTTGACCCGTTCATAAGCAATCTAGTCCAGACAAATCTCGGTATCCGATTACACATAATGTCTAAGGCCCCTATTGTGAGTGTCGATAGTTGATCGTTGATCGACAACTGTCGATCGATAGACAACTTTGATTGTCGATTGCGATTGATATTTGTCGATTTGACAGTCGCTTGTAGTCGATTACAAATGTCTGGTCGATGCTTTCTCTTGGAAGTGAAAAAATTTTGTGCGTACGAATAGCTAAAACCAATCGACGCAATCGACAATTGTCGTGACGATCGTTGATCGACAATCACAATAAGGGCCTAAATGTGCTAGTACATGGCATGTAGCAAGCGACATACGTATGTAGCACTGACGTCATTTTGACGTACCTACAATTTCGCACTCTCTTTTCGCACACAAATTATTGTCCGTGACATTAATTGCTTGCGAAAGTTTGACATTTTTTCAAATTGAAGTTTGACAAATTATTTTCCACTGTCTGTTCACTGTTGTTTCGCTGTGCAATTCGAGACTACCAAAACATTTTGTTTCACAACAGCAACGACTGTTTATGAGTACCTACGTCACAAACCACAGTGGTTTGGGTTTGTGACCTACGTATCACTTTGAAATATCTTCCGGACGCAGCTCCATTTTGCTGCTGTCCAGTGCGTTCGGTAGTAAGAGTGCAGACTTTTATTTTGTGTAGTAAAATTCATTTTTCTTGATCTGTCAAAGTTCAGTTCAACGAAAATGTACCGTCCAGCTTTAACAAACAACTGGGGATAGAATCGGTACTCGGCTAAAATGATTTGTTCATTTTTTTAGGTTCCTGATGGCTGAATTTTGTTTGTGCGGTACACCCTCTTGTTTTGTGATTAAAATTGACACCCACTGGTCGTAATAATTCTATAAATATCTAACGGTTATTTGTCGATGCTAAACTCGTTCATTGGATGAAAATCAATTGCGCTTGAAGCTTAGTATAATGTTTTCGGGAAATTGACCGTGTTAATTCAATTTTAAAACATTTTTAGCCACCGCCTGGTTCAGAAATTCACGAATATTTTTACAGGTACGTGCCTAAAGAGTGAAAGATGCACTAACTTGTTGAAGTGATTTGTGAACATAGCCGTAAAAAAATTATCAACACCTCAATAGGTGACCATCGCATGACTCTTTAAGAGACGAATAATGCGCCTGCGTATAGCTAAAAAACAACCTGTACCAAGTAAATCCTCTCAACTGATTAAGAAGCAGGTGCTTGCTCAAACACCATTACAGTTAAGTTACAACCGGATTACCTGCATCAATTTGCTTGTTCACTTAAAAGACATTTGACAACTGCGACCCACATCACATACCTTCAGAAATTACTCTCCTCGGACAGTGCGATTTTAATTCGGAATGTCAGTCTTCCAATTGGTTAAGCTCACGGCTCACCCCATTATGACCGTCAGTAGTAGGTAGGCATAGGCACCTACCTACTAGGACATAACTAAGTTACCAACTCGACTTGCGTCCCTTGAGAGGAAATTATGTTCCATATGTCGGCATCGGCACATCAATGCCGATACTAAAACCAGTTACATCTTACCAGACGAGACGAGTCTACGATCGTCGTCTATTCGCCAGACAAAATAAGAAAAAAATCCTTCCAAGCCAGCTCCCAATTTACCACCAACTGTCTTTTAGTCATGCCATCCACACGAATCTATACTACATCCACCAAGTGGTGGTTCGGCATCTAATCCCAAATGTATTCAGATTTTATGGTGTCATTGGTACGCACATCGCGCATCGGTTTGATATGATGATACCGTGTCTCTCGATACCAGTTCAATTCGTAGCGCGGCTTCGCATGCTTTTAATGAGACACTCGGCTTCATTTGGTCAGTCGAGACAGCCGACTTTTCCGTAATAACGTGGATCATGATGGTCCATAACATATTTCAATATTTCCTCAGCATTCCAAGCATGATGGAGTTAAGTGCTTGCTTTTTTTTTCTAAGTTTTACGGAGCGCGGTGAGTGTTCGTCCGGCATGGTGCTGCCACTAAGCGGGTGACCAACTTGATTGATCATTACATCCACTGACCAGTCCCATTATGGGGTTCAAAATAATAATTCTTCTCTATTTAGGCATTCGATATGGTGCAACTGATGCGGATTAGTTTCGCATCAGCTTTAGTACCTATGCTGCAGATCGGACTTAGACTCAGTTTGGCTTTGAAAATCCGCATTCATTTGAGTGTATGATGCTTAAAGAACGGCCTATAGCCTATAGTGATATGATGTAAAAACAGCTCTGAGCTTACACCTGCCGCTGATTTTAAACATAAATTTGTAGCCAGGTGTGAATCACCCAACATGTAGTGGTGTCAAATTGTGTTACACATTAGCCAATAGTTGCAATTATTGTAGTGTTATGTTGGTATTGACCAAAAGAAACATAATCGCAAAAGATGGAACCTTGAAGATACTTTAGGAATTCTTTCATCATCTCTGCTATAAAACTATTTTTATTATTTCTTTTTGTTATAAACTATTGAGCTAATTCAGCTTCTCTAACGATAATTATTTGACACTGTTAACGCTGGCAGAAAACAATCTTCAACAGAAATTCCGATGTAGAAATTCAATAGAGTCTATAGAGTCTGGGACGCCCTTTAGTACTATATAGTTCCTAAATAAGTTAAGCTTGTTAGGTATAAATAAATATGTAGTTGGCGCAACAGGTTCGTGTAGGCACCCTAGCAGGGTGCTTTGAGAAGTTCTCACAATAATCGACCGATTTTGTGAAATATTTGTACGGCAGAGCGGGTTACCCGTAGAGGAAAAAGTAATAAATTTTCCAACGCAAACCGTTCTAAAACCAAAAAGATCAGTTATTTTTGCATGCGAACGCAAAAGCACATTTGCAGTTGGTAACCAACTATTAGTTTGTTATTGACTGTTAAATATTTGATTGAATTGAATTGAAAGCAGTTTAATAGTAATATTTCTCTTGTCAAAAGTTTGACAAAAGGATAGACAGCAAATAAACTGTGATTTCTTGTCAAACAGGCAAAGTAGCATTTTAAGTTATTTGACAATATGACACTTGAAATGATAAAGTTTCGTACATTTGATGTCAATGTTTGCGATTAAGTCATAATACATAATATCAAGGCCTGTGCTCACAAGAAGACAACCCAATTAAATTAAAAGGAATTGTGCTGACTTTTTATTCCTAAAATCCGGTTACTTATGTTATGTTATGTACTATGCAGAATTATTAAATTTGCAAAAATACATTAAAATTAATTAAAAATTTAAAAAAATTAAGAACGTTTTTCAGAGATCAGATTCTTACAGCATTAAAATAAAAATATCTTCATAACTCTTCCCGTGAGAAAATTTCCTAGAAAAGTGTTTGCGATATTTCATAAAATCCTTCTTCGGGGGCGTTTAGATAATGACCCAATTTCAGTACCAATCAGCTTAAAAATCGTGAAGTTTATTGTAGCTCGGAAAGAAAATACAGAATTAGATTTCTTAAAATTTATTCAGACTCGTATAAACAAATGATTGTTTTATAAACTTTGAGACAATTTAACGTGTGAGTTGAAATTTGTTACGCCGTTACAAGTTAGGTTTTATGTGTTTTTAAGTACAAATGTGAAGCATTTTTCTTGATTAAATTTTAACTACATATATTAATCTAGTCCTATTATAGCACAAATTTTGAAAGGAAATCTTTATTTCTACGAGTTAATCGAGAAAGGGGGACATTTTTTCTGCGAACATTTTGCTTTTAATGCACATTTGTGTGCCCAGCTCAGTGACTAGATATATTTAAACGGAAGCATTTTTTGTTTCGATCCGGATGAAATTGATAAAAATGATAAAGTTTATAGATATCATATTGATATACATTATGTACTCCGAATACAAAGTAATAAATACAAATATAAATTTATTTTTTAAATTGATGAAAATTTGTTGTCTAAGACCTCCCCATTCCAAAACTTGTGGGTTAAAAGTTTGTAAGTATATATGCCGCCAACAAATATTAACAACATATTTTATTTAATATGATTTCAGCTAAGACAATTTGCCTGCGCATAATCTGTCCGTCACGGAAACACTTATACAAATAAGCTGTACAAAGAAGGGAAATTTTGATATTTAACAAGTGAAGCTTTTCTCTTTTGTGGTACAGTAATTATAGTAACTTGTTAAATCGGCATTGCCTGTGAAATTGTTAAATAATAGTTTTGTGGTACAGGCCCCAGGTCTATTGATCTTATGAACAGAAACAGTTAGAGGCATTTAAGACTGATACCCGATTTCACACTGCGAGTTTAAGTGTCATGCAAACATAAACTCAGGATTAACACAAATTTGATTTTCATCGACATCCGTGAAGCACTTGCCAAGTGCTATAATATATAAGATATTATATCCCAATATACTCTGAGAAAACCTAAAGAAGCAAAAATATAATTATGGTTGGCAATGCTGTTCAAGAGAAATGTCAAATTATCTCTTCGTTATTGGTGGAAATTCTCTCTAGTATTGAACATGAAACAACATCGACATGCTTCGCTTCCACGCTCACTCGTAGTTTTAGATGGCATACACATTCGCATACAGTCACCAGATTTGTAAATTCATGATAAATGGTTCACAATGACTAAACCAAGTTTAAATATATGGACTGTGAATTATGTTTAATCCTACACTTAGCCCAGGATTAAGCTGCCACTGTGAAATTGGGTATACGAATTTCGTAGTACTGCAATATCGATTGTGAATGCTCAGAAATTATCACATGTAGTTTTTCAATCAAAAAACTAGAAGAAACGTCCACAGCTGAGTGACAGCTATCCTGTCAGCAGCTTTGCTGAACTCGCTGAATATTGCAAACAGAAAAAGGTGTGACTGCTTCAACAACCCAACGATTGGAAGTCGGTTTCGTGGCGTTTTCATGGAAAACGACTTTTAATAAACTTGTTTTGAAAACTGCAATACATAATGTATGGGAAAACTTCTGTTTTCAATGACGTTTTCGAGTGTTTTCGCGAAAACCGAGTTATCGACTCGGTGTGAATAGGGCATAGGGCATTACTATTTCGAGTGATTTCTTGATGAATTTTTTTTTGTATCTATTCTATCGTCATTTTGATCTTTCCTCAACTGCAAACGGAGAATTTTCATTTCAATCGCTCCGAAAGAAGAATTTGTTCGCCGGCAAGTTCATATAATGGTTCCGGTGGTAAATAAAATTATATGACATTATATTTGTGATTAATTTATACGCTGCTGGGAGAATTAAGCGAACGAAAGCACAACTTTGTTTGTTTATTTCAATATTTACCTCAATTTTTTAAGGAGGCAATATATTAAAGTGTTGTCATGACAAGCAGCTGACAGCTTTAATACCATCTGACTAACAGAAATTTGAAAATGATATATAGCTTCACAAAAGATTCTCCACGACTTGGGCTATGGTGTGGGGCATTCATATACATTCATGCATGGGGCATGCATATACATTCAAGTTTTTTTAATCGCTAAAAAACAATAGCATCGCGAAATTATTGGTCAAACAATTAATCGATTCAATAAAAATATGATGATGACTTTGACATGTCGTATGAAAGTTAGTTTGTTCTAAGATAATCTCTAGATGTTGCAACCATCTCCGTCAATTCAATTTCGTTTCTTTTCACCTTCCCAATCTATAACGATCGCGACTGAAATCTCCTGCTAAACGATTTGAATTTTTCTGGCTTATTGTATTTTTTTAACTCCCAAGCTCATATCAGTACCTAAATATCTCTAATTAAGTCGTTTAGCTCGCCATTTAACATTTTCAAAATTGCTATTGCTCATGACGAGACGATGTACCATCTCAATCGTTTGCTGCTGCTATAGTAAGATTGCTTACTGTTTGTGAATTGGCATCGTGCAAAACACTATGTTGTTGTCTGTCAAGCGAATCTAAAGTCGCGTCGTCACTCAATGCCTCAGGGATCTCACGAGCAACTATATGGTAGTTAGATAACTTGACAAGATACTTTGCACCATTACCGGGACAGGCTGATTACGTATCGAATGGAGCAGATTCTGCTCATGCTGTAAATACGATTGGATATAGCCAATGTTCAGTTCATGCACGACTTTTGAAAAAAGGGAATCGTTAGTTTGCATATATGTATTGCCAGTGAAACCACTAGACTGCAGGGTTTGTATATCTCCGTAATCGTGACATTTTCTCATACCACAAGCAATGTATAGCTTCGGTGAACCGGTAGATCTATTGCCAGCCATTTATCAAGCAATTAAGGTTGTGGAAATGACGGATTACTTCAAATCTGTGAAATGATACCTTTTATGTCGGTGATTGTTAAAAAAAAACGCCAATACATTTGCTAATTACCAATTAATTGCAATAATCGCAAGAATCCACCAGCTGTCGCTGATATAATAATTAGTCGATCAACATTCGGAATACGTATCCAGCAATCAATCTATCAAGGAACTGGATGCGGTTAATATCTGTCAGTGGAATTGTTCAACTAGAATTGATGCTTTTATGGTGGACTAGTTTTATGGCATTCGAATCGATTCCATTTAAACGGAGAGAAAGTGAAGATATACCTGGTGGGCAATTGACATTAAATATGGTTTGGCTTCCATTACGTAATCAGCAAATAAAATTTGTTACAAATTACTTCTTGTTATTCGTGCATGTCCAAACCTGACTAACAAGTGTCAAGTCCATTAACTTATTTGTACATCGATGACAAAAAGATAAGATACTCTTCTCCGAAATTATATGCGACTTGTGTTTTAATGATCATAATTCGAGTTAAGCACTTTAATTTTGGCTAATTTAAAAACAAAATTGTATATCCAAACGATTCTTAAACCTGTTGATGGCGCACGGTTTGCGATTGTGACAGCTAAGATATAGATAATATGAGAATATACTTGACATGTCTCCGACAGATAGCTATCATCAAATTAAGGTGTCATTCAGGGTGTTGTCATTAGAACTGATGGATATTTTGTAAAGTGAAAAATGACAGGACAATTAGGAAAAAATGATTGAGAATGTAAATAGTTGCAATTTTTGTTATTTAAAGGACTATAATATATGTATGTAACTTGATTTAAATAGATAGGTGTCTACATCTGCATGAGTATTTAGGAAAAGAGAAGTAAGAAATGATGACAACAGCAAGCGAGTTAGTACCTACCGCACTTATCAATAACTTGGTTCGCAGGGGCGCGGCGTAGCGAGGGTTCGAGCTTTGGTTGGGTGACTTTAATTGAAATGCCAACTTATTTCAGCAACTTGTTGACTGTATAGAAATACAGGAACACCCCTGGGCCAATACCTAAAGGACCATTCACATGAGAGCGACCAACTATCTACGAACGAACGAATATTCGCAAGTTTTGACAGTCCGTTCACATGAACAATTTTTTAGGTCGTGGCGAATTTCAGCCAAGTTTATAAACAGTTTAAATAACGAAATTTCGTTTTCCAAACTAGCGAATAACATATTCCTTCGAATTTAACCTCAAATTAGAAATGCCGCCCGTTCTTTTTAAAATCGAATCCAAACTTGCTAAATTTTAAGGATTTCTATAAAAAGTCGAATCTAAAAAAATCGAATCGAAACTAGCTAAATTTTAAGGTTTTCAGTCGGCAAATTCACCGATGCCGACCGTTCTTTTTAAAATCAAATCGAAACTCGCTAAATTTTAAGGATTTCAGTCGCCATATACACCGATGCCGACCGTACTTTTTAAAATCGAATCTAAACTCGCTAAATTTTAAGGATTTCAGTGGGCAAATTCAGCGATGCCGACCGTCTTTTTTAAAATTGAATCTACTCGCTAAATTTTAAGGAGTTCATGTGGAACCTTTGAAAATTCCGACTTGTAGCTATACATTTACAAGTTTAAAACCTATACCTATTGGAAATCCAAACCTAAGGACCTAATTTTAGAAAGTTGCTCGTTGATTTGCCGACTCGTAACATTTGTGGAGTGAAAGGAAAATATAGAAGCATTGAATCAGAATCTTCCACCTTCATTGTATACTTGAAAAATAGACCTGATTGGGTCAACAAAACCGTTAGATAAATCTCTATTTCTACGGTTCAGACTCCAAAGATGGACATCGGACATTATAGAGTTCACTGTCAAATATCCTCCTCCAAAGTCCGTAAACGCAAACGGAGCAGAAACTTACTCGTAGAGCTTCAAAGACTCCTGGTCATGGGGCAGGCTTTCAGTTCCATATACGTATCAAAATGGACCCAAATTGCTGGCCTATAAAAGTGAGCTGTGTCGGGGCCATCACCTAGCTTGCAAGACGTTAAATGGTGCTGGCTTATCAGGCACCTCTGGATAACGTCCTAGGGTGACAAATCCTAGCACTTATAGGGGGCAATTGTTAGGTCGAGGTTGATCGCGATATGGCTTCGGTTACGATTCCCGTATGGTACCTACATAGGGCTATCTGATGGTTGAACCCAAATCCATATTTTTAACCAGAGACTCATTAATCTTATGGCTCGGTAAGGGATTGTTTGACTGTAATGCTTTACGACCTCGCATTTTTAGAAAAATAAAGTCTGATGACGCCATTACCAAGTGTATTTCTCTTGATATAATAAAGGCGTAATAGGATCTCTTGTGGGTTGATCTCACTTGCCAAAAATTCACCTCTGCTCATACCTAGTAGTGGTCATAGTCACTCCTGTGTCATTGTCACTTCCCGTCCCTATCCTACATCTCAACAAAAAATAAATAAATAGCATTTTCCTCGCATAACTGATCGAGAAAAAAAAATCCTTAACACGATTTTCAATCTCAAAAATTAATTGCACTCACCTCATTGCATTCAATTAGCCGTAAGCATCCCAATTTACTCCATATGCGCTGGTCACAGTCACAAGCCACAAGCCCCCAAGTCAGACAAGAACCGCAAAAAAGTCGACAATCATTTTTAATGAATAGATTTACAAGTTTTCTGCAGAGACACATAAAAAAGCGGAGCTGGAATTGTTGCTGAACCTGGAACAGCGAGACCACGCCGTCAATGGCTGTCTGGTGGTGTCTGCTGTCCGCTGTCCGCCCCGAGGGCAACCAACTCCATCAGAATACACGCACGCGTACCACTCTTAACAGACTTGCAAGAATGCGTATCATAATTGAAATGATTTGTTGCGCTCAGTGTCCGATAAACTGGATACGGCTTGTTGAATACGCGCATCAAAAGGCGCAGGCGCAGCCCCCCTGATGGTGGTATGGTGGTGCTGGACATACTCCTGTCATCTGGACAAACAAAGTCCATGCGTGCGCACATAACAAATCAACGAAACCTCTCGAAACGTCTGTCCGTCTGTCGTCGAGATATAAATTATCATTACGAGAGTTTTTTCTCCTCCTCCGTCGATGGCGATGCCAAATGAATGCCTCACATTGATTGGGGAAAACATTTTGGCACGTCCCGCTCGGATGATGGATGGCTGCGGATCAATAATGTAAAGCGTTCTTGAAATTATTGATTTTAGCGCGTCGCGCATCGTCGTTTCATATCGCTAATTGAAGACTATTGCGCTAATTGCGTTTCATAGCGTTTGTGTATTGCGCGAGAGACATTCAAAAAATGCCATAATCTTGATTTGATCTGACGACGACTGACGGGCTAATGGCTTGTGGATGATCAGGCGCCTGATATCGATGCCAAATCTGATGTCTAATCAAAACGAGAAAAAAAAAATAATATTCAAAACCACCTCAAGTACACTTGGGTGATTTGAATAAATTGAACGGTTAAGCCGGCGGGCTCATCTTGCCGATTCGAAGGCCTTTAGGTCAATGCTATCATAAGTTTGACCAGCAAAGTGGATTTGGATTCACTTTCACAATCCCATCTGTACGGCATATCAATGTCGCCGAGCGTCGGTCGTTGGAATCGAAAGGCTACCCACTGGCGGATTTCTTTGAAGTACTCTAAGCAACAGGTTGTCTTCAGCATCTCTTGGCCTTATCTCGCGTTAATATACCGCTACAAGATGATTGAAGAACTTTCATGATACCTGGATAGTGGATATGACATCTGACTGGTCCTCAGCTTAGAGAACATGAATCACCATTTATTTTCCCATACAGATTATGATCATGTGCATCAGTCATGTTTTGAAAAAAAAAAAAAAAACTTTTAACATTAATCCGAGAAATGGCGAGTTAATTAAATCAGATCTGAGTTGGCCAAGTTATTAATCAGTCTCTAATACTTTGTTGCAATCTCTCAATTGAACTGAAATCTGATTCCAACTACGAGCATCCGATTTTTCATCATCTGATGCATCTTTAGTTGCAGAATGTGGAATCAGATTCCAATTTGCATAAATGTCCAGATCTCTCTGAGCAATGTGCGGAGATGTTTTTGTCAACAACAAACCGGAGTTGAAAGAGGAAAAATCAATTAAATACGATCTCAGTTATTATGGTAATCAGTCATTTGCTTGGAATGTACACTTTTTCAAATACGGTTGACTGACAGGGATGTAAATGGTGGATTTTATGCGATTCAGCAACTTACTTGTTAGCATATCCTCTATAGTCTATATGCATGACTTTCAATATGGAAATAGATACAATAAGAAGAAGAAATTTAATTCTATTGGAAATGGAGAGTTGGTTAAAATATAATCGAATAACTTTTTGTTTACTCCTTTGAATAATATGTAGGTACTATTAATTGTTGCTCATACACCGCTCCACTTACACAGCGGAAGCTAAATAGCCATTTTGTAAAGTCGCCATCGCCATTTTGAAGCTTGGCCATCTTGAACCCCGGTTAGACGTCAAATGACAAAGAATAATACAGTTTCTGATGCATGCAATGACACCGTAACTTCGGCTGCTGTGTAAATTTAGAGTCAACATTCCTTGCGTTCAGGACTGGCTTCAGCCGGAGTCTGAGCTGAGCTTGGTTTAGGATGTAGTCGTATTTTCACAGGTGGCTCCAAAACTACTCAAGCGTCCGGTGCTGGTGTCTTCATGGAAATCGACAACATTAGACTTTACCACTCGTTAAGCAAGAATGCGTCTGTTTTTCAAGCGGAGATCTATGCTATCCTAATGCCGAATATATTGTTAAGAATAGGTGGCGGGGTCGGAGTATCTGCATCTGTAGCGACAGTCAAGCTTCGCGTATAAGGCCTTGCTAAACCATGTTACCCCTTCCAATATAGTTCGGGAATGCAAGAACTCTTTGAACTCGGTCGCAAGGCTGAACTCTTTGTCTCTTGTCTGATGGGTACCAGGTCACACTGGGACTGGGATTGCTGGAAATGAGATACCCGGTGAGATTGCTAAACAAGGCTCAGAGGATAATTTCTCAGGACCAGAGTCTGTGATGGGTCTTGCTGCGTCCTCGGTCAGGGCTTCCATTGACGATTGGGTCTCAAACGAACACTATTGTTTAAGGGAGGGATCTACAGGATGTGGGCAGACTAAAGCTCCGAAAGTGAGTAAGAAGTCTGCAGCATTCCTGCTGTCTTTCAGCAGAAATGACTGCAGAAAACTTATTGGCGTTTTTATGGGACACTTCGCTTTTGCTAAACATCTTTGTGTGCTAGGCTTAAGTGATACCACTGTTTGCGACGCTTGTGGAGAGGGCGACGATACTTTCGTTTCATTTCCTTTCTTATTGTCCGCTCGGATCAGGTGGCAGATTTTTGGCGCTGATGTGGTGAGTGCTGATACCGTAAGCTTCTCATCGCTGAAGTGCATTCTCGGCTTTCTCCGGAAGTCAAAGAAATGCCAGTATTAAAATGGGTAATACTGGATATGCGTCCTGGTAGTACAATGGACCAGTTGCGTCTGAGTGCTCCGGTGAGGTATTTCCTAACCTGACAAAAAAAAAGTATTCTTCTGGAAATATATTATATCTGTTGATATTTGTATGATGTGCTAGAATTCAGTAGAGCACCCCCACGAAAGCCTTGGTTTGATGAAGAGTGCCGGCATCAAGCACATGCAGAAAAGCAGCCCGTCTTCAAAGCGTTACTACTGATAATCACTTCTATACGAGCTAAAGACGAGGGAAGAACATGTAGCACTATCAATGGTACCATAACAGAAGAAATTAACAGAAGAATAGCTCTTGCCAACCGCTGGTTTTATTGGACTGAGAAGGCAATTGAGTAGCCTAGAGTCATCTCCGGAACAACTAAGGAGATTCCGTATAAGAATGTGATCATCTCAGTCTTGCTGTATGGCACTGAAGCTGAGTGAGTTTCTATTTTTGGAACGAATGGAAAGGGACCTACAATTTTATGCCGAGTCCGAACGGCTGAATTGAGAAGCTTTTTCAGGACTGTCATACTCTCGGATGTTTGTCAGACGTTCGCGAGAGGTGGCGCAGTAGAAAAAAACCTTAAGATGTAATTTGTGTTTTCCGGGGATCGAACCTGGGATCCCTCGCACAGTAGTCCAGCACACTAACCACTGCGCTACTGCGCCCACTGCCACTGAAGCTATGCCTCTATATAAACCGGATGAAGAGATATCCTCGGTAAGTTCGAGAGAAATATGCTTCGTAAAATTGATCGGTCCCGTTTGTGTTGACGGGCTTTGGGAGGAGGAGATTCAACGACAAACCAGCAGTAGGTACAGCGACGTCGACCTAATCAAAAAATTGCGCATCAGGTGTCAAAGATAGCTGAGATATGAAGAACGAATGGCAATTAGTGCTCCGGCCGGAAGAGTATTCGATTCCAAGCCATAAAGACAACGCAGTAAAGGAAGTCCTCGCTTTAGGTGACGTGCACAAGTGGAAGGGAACTTTAACTACATAATTTGGAGTGCGCAACAGGAGAAGCGCACCTACTGGTTGAGGCCCAGAACCAACCCTAACTATAGCGCCACCTAAATAAGTATACGCATTTGATAAGTAACATGGGCTTAAAGTCAATGACCGACGATTTCAAAAGTTTTAAGTCAATAATAAGCTATATTCTGGGTCATACTTTTTTCGATTATCGAAGGATTTGATACTTCTGGATACTGATCTCGATGCTGCTCAAACTCTTTCGCGAAGTTGCTAGTTTTGGAGGTCGACATTCGGATGAAAAGTTAGTTGACTAGGGCTCAAGGCATTTTAGTTTTAGAGTGTTAAATCGAGGCTTTTGGTACGAGAGTATACCTACTCTATGAAATTCCTAATGTCTATAAACTAAGATGATCGATAAATGCAAATTCATAGATGAACCTTGACCAAGAGGCATTAGAAACATTTTTGAAATTTTCATAAATATTCAAAAAGAACCACAAAGAAGACCAGTACTATATGAAAAGCCGCCAATTCACCATACCTGCTACTCTCTATCATCAACAACTGCATCTTTCTACTGGTCATACTGAACGACTTTACCAAGAAGAACCGTCCCATCTCAACGACGACATTCACAAATGGCTGAAAAGTATCTTCCCCGCCAAACATGTCAGCAATTACACATTCGAAGAAAATCTCAGTCACCAAATGACTGCACTCTTCTCGTACGATGGCGGCGATAAGCCGCAATGAAAACACCAACCCAAGACCACAGCAGGATATGTAAGTACCCAACATTAGATAGATGCAGAGCAGTAGTAGATATTGCCGCCACGATAAGCGACAGATACAATTAACATAGCCAAGAGATTTTTGTTCGAAGATTTCTGCCAGATTACCGGCCAGGATCGTCTGCATCTGCACTATACGACTGCGGCTACTGCAATTCCCTGCAACTATGCACATCACACGCCGGATGACAAGCCGGTGCGAGAAATCAGAGACAGTATCCCCGACGACAACGATGCGAATTTCTGATATCTATCTATCGTTGCGGCTGCAGCACATAGCCGATGCTAAGAGAGTGTTTAGATTTACGTGACACACGAGCTGATGTATAACGTGTCGAGTATAAAGCTCCTTCCTAGGTAGCTGCATCTGTCGGTCTTTCCAGACAGAAAGGAGGTGTGTTTTTTTTCCTCTCCCGCCTAACAACAACTTTCCATGTTAAAATCTGTAACAGGGCATTATTACTCCCCGCTGAGTTGGATCGCGGCGGTTGTTCCATCTCGAGCCGCACAATGGGGAGCAATTCATCGGAAAAATGTCCCTTTTACCAGGCGTGGTGGCGACAGACTTTGTTGCCATCGTGTGTATTGTAGGCGTACAAAGCAACGCAAATAATTGGCAATTACGAAGCAATCAACCGCATTACCTCCAGGTGTGCTGGAAACGTGACAATACGGAAACGGACACACACCGCCTTCCCTAATGAATGCCATAGTTTCCATGATGGTGGCGGTGGTATCTACCCGACTCCTCGCCATATTTGTCGCATCGGAGCTAGAGATAAATTCCTGTAATAGAGTTATTACTATAGACCCGATGCGAACATTCCCTTTACCAGCCACCGCACAGGAACACGTTTCCCGCCTGGAGGTGGTCGCTAGTTATTAAAATCCTAGCAGGAGGTCCACTTGCGCAAAAACTAAAATGAAAAATAAAAACAACAACCACGATCCGAATAGGTACATTCGTTTTATTATGTGGTATGATGTTCGCCTTTTCCGCTTGTCCAGGATTAATGTTGTGGTCCAATGGTGTGCAGCACGATCGCCAGGCGAAAAAAAAGCAAAACAGGCATAAGTTATAGCCTGCTTACATCACCGGAGGACAATTGGTACGCACAGGCGCTCAGCACAATGCACACACCACGAAAAACTTTGCGCACATGTAATGAATGGTTTTGGGCAATTTTAAATTAATTCCCACCATGGCCCTGAGCACATGGGCTGTGATCATAAAACGATCATTTCTGGCCAGCAGGGTACTAACTTCAATTGTCCAATTATTAAGTGTTTATGGAATTTCAGGAGTTGTTTACGTTCTTAATTGCGTGCAGAGTCTATACAGATGCGATTACGTTTAATTAACACCTTCCATGTATGGGGATGTTGAACAATTACAAAATGCCTCTCGCCAAATTTGGCAGCGCACTGTTGAATCCGCTTAATCGCATTTAACCCAATAAACATTCTTCGCAGATTGCTGCGAAGCCTGGCAGCCGAAAAAGACCAATAATTCCATTGTTGCGGCGAATAAAATAAATTGTGAGAGGCTTAAAATGACCGCCTGCCTGCGTGCATTAAACTGAAGGTTGTCGTATTAAATGGTATTTGACAGGCGCTTTGTGCGCCACCGTGCATATATTTAGTGAGTGACACAATAACCGCCCAAGAAATCGGACTGTCAGAATGCACGATTTAATACACACGTGCGCAGATGACAACGTGTGTATAAGAGGGTGGAACTGGAAGGTATCTAGAGCTTGTTAGGTGTCATGCAGTTTGTCAGTCGGATATGAGCAATTCTTTCCGATTAGATTTGGTTTATGTCAGTATTGTAACATAATCAAAGACTGACTTTAAATGTCTAATACGATGTCATGCAATTGATTGTTTGGTACAGTGAGTCAACATGGAGGAATGTTTTTCTACTACTGTATGAATATGAGGTGAGATGAGATGAGATTAATTTTTACCAGTGGGTATGGCAAATTAACTACATAATCTTAATTGTAAAATGTTTAAACAAAAATATGTTTTCTGTTAAAACAGTGCAATAAATGCAATAAATGAGTAAAAGCCTCATAAACTGCGTAAACTGCAGAAATTTACAACCACGTAAAGCAACTGTCAGATTTTATATGGAATGGAGAATAGTTTACGCAGACTTCATAATTTCCGCGACGATTTAGGCTCGAAAATCATCCGCGGAAAGTTACGCTAATCACAAATGTCAAACTTTGACACACAGTCGTATGAATTGTTTGTTTGATTCCAGATTTACAGTCGATTTAATCAATTTACGCAATGACTTCATAATTTTCCGAGACGATTTAGGCTCCGAAATCAACCGCGGAAAGTTACTCTAATCACAAATGTCAAATTTTGACAGACAGTCGTATGAATTGTTTGTTTGATTCCAGATTTACAGTCGATTTTTACACTCCGAGGGGTGTTCACTTACAGCACCTCAGAAATTTATACATTTACGAGCTGCATAAATTTATCAGATTAAGTGAATATACCCTTGTGTAAAAATGGTTGGATTTTTAGCGAAATATTGAAACTCGTCGCTGTATTAAACTCAAATGCTACCACGAATTTCAAATTGAAAAAAATCTCTTAACAAATTCCGCATGTCATTTGATGACTGAGAGAAGAGAAAACTAAAGAAAGAAGAGAAAATTCTTAAGCTTCGTAAATATTGAATTCTATATTCAGTCGGCACGGCAACATAATTTAATGTATCTGATTTAGCACTTGAATTCATGTTTAGATTAAAATAACTAACCTTCAGTTTTACACTGAAAGAGATTAAACTAGATACACTTTTAGTTTAAACTACATATAGTTTATTTTATAGTTTAAAGTTAAACGACAGTATTCTGCCGTTTAAACATCAGATCACTTGACAAAGTGACATTTCAATTTCAAAGCAAACATTTGACGTTGTTTTGCTTTGTTTTGTTTTTCTTCTTTGAAAGAAAATACAGGGAACGATTTTAGAAAAGTCGTATAAAAGCAAAGTAATGCACAATCCAATCCTTCCAAATGCTATTCATTAAATTTAGTTAAACTGAGTTCAATTGAACTGAAATTCAGATTAGATATATTGTGAAATTGGGCGAGTTGGACTTCAAGTTTAAACTAAAGTTAAGGTTGACACTATCTGTCATTTAAAGTGTTGAAAGTTCAATGGGATCTCAATCTATTTTTTTTTTTTTTCGTAAAATTCTGAATTTCGGTCCAGTGTAAACGTACTACAAAATTATAAGAATTATGATAATATGACTCTCTGACTCCGACATGTTTTCACATCAATGATGTAGAACAAGATAAAAAAGTAGATTGATCATTTGTCCAACGTCAATAATTGTAATGTCACTTACAAAACAACATAAGAAGTAAGAGAACGCACTCAATGAATCAGAAATTGTCTGAATGTATACCACAATTTTGGTTTTAGCTAAAATACAATAATTATTATCAGCAAAATCAAATTTAACGGCGTTTACATCATTGGTTCCTCCGAAGAAACCAACGAAGGTCCATTTCTCGCTGTCGCATCCATTTTGTTGCAGAATAAACACTAAACAGCAATCAACAAATAAACGGAAGTAAATATGTGTAGACACTCTAAAGAGTGCAGTTATGCAATAATATTTTAAAAATATGACGCGACCGGTGAATTTATATTGCACCTACCATCAACAGTAAAATCACAAATTGAAAATGCTTGTACATATTGTGGAACGTAAATTTATTTCACTCAATTTGCTGCAACACATTTGATTGAGTGCTGTGTGAATGAACGACTTTGAGTTGAATTGAATATCTTTGAGTGCAATATGTTCGATGTGTGTTGTGTGGAACGTAAGTGCAAGTGCAATGCGTACAAGAAAGCATCGCTTGATAATCAAGTACCTAACTGCGTTTCATGGAATAAATGCAATTTAATATCTACCGTGTGGTTTAATAAGTGATTTTGAAGAATGTGAAGGTTATGTAGTATACATACGCAATGATTGAAATACGAAATATGAAATAAAATGTCGTCCACTGTCTTCAAAACCAAAATTGGAAGTGACCGTCTTTTGGAGCAGAGTATATTTTTCTGTGTGTCTAATGTTGACAGCGGAATGTCAAAAATCGATCGTTCTCCAGATTCAGATCCAGATTTATTTTCTTTCGTTTTTGCGTTTGATTGCGGTATAGTGTTTACAAAAAATCACAAATCCCAACGGGCCTCAATGGCTTTTTGTGAAAATTATCCTATAATCTACTAACCTTAAGAGGGAATGCAACAGTGGATTTAAAATTAATTTTCTGACAGAAATCTAGGATTTAAAAATAGAGTTTGGTAACTTTTCATGTTAGCACTCATTCAAAACAATATCATTGTTCAAGGATAATTGGTTGGATGGTTTATGGTGACCCTCGCTGAGCTGTACCTACTTAGATCCAAGGATAATTATTAAACTCAATTTATCTACGACCAAAAGGCAATTCATACACATTTCTACTTCATAAGCTGTCAAATAATATTATATTTTATATTTTTAGACATTTGCCCAACCTCAGAAATAGGTAGAAGACCAATATTTGCATAAAATGTAGGAAAAGTCTTACCTGTTTCTACTTCGAGATTCATTTCGGTTGTTAGATTTTTGGATCCTGTTAGACCTAGTCCTCTGTTTCATCCCAGCTCCAAATTCAAGGCGGAATATTTTAGCCATAAGAAATTACCTCCGGAGCATGGTTTGGTTATGATGCTGGCGGTTATTATCTTCCGAAGGAAATCCACCAATATAACTGCAAATATAGTTTTATTTTAAATTCGCAGATATTTTAGCAGTTCAAATAAATATGAATGACAATCTTTTAATAGGATTCCTTGATTTGGGAAAATAAACTCAAAAACTAGTTTCAGTAAATTTTCATAGAAACTTATTATTTTTGGATTCAGATAAAAACACACTCCAACCGCTGTATAACTATTTCAATATCATAAACATAATACCTAACTAACCAATTCAATGTCAAGAGTTTTTAGCGAAGCCAAGGCTTCAATTAAAAAAAAACTGCTTAGCTATTACTTTTATTTTACATAAATATCTACATAATTTAAGCTTACGTATTTTCTAATAATTATTAGGTTGGTACCCGCTATTCAAGTTACAGCCGAATTGTTTTTTTTTTTTGCACAGAAATAAATTCCTAAGAGAACCGATATAAGTAAAAGTAAAATAAACTAAACACAAATCAAAAAATCTGCGAAAACTCGCTTTAGGCCAACATCCGCCATTGCCTTTCTACGGACTCTGTGGCAGTGTTGTTAGGACTCTCTCTTCATTTTTCCCACGAAACGTGGTCATTTTTCCCTTTTTTCCCTTTTCACCGAACTCAAATTCCCACGAAATTCCCACGATGCATTAAAATGAAAAAAAAAAAAAAAAAAAAAAATGTTTAACTCATTTTTATTATAGTAAGAAAATCAGAATGGCCGCCTTGGATTGACAGCTATAGTCATCTAGCGGTATGCCAAACTCCATATAAAAAACTGACATTTCAGCACTGCGCCCACAAAATTTACTAGAAAATTGGAGGAAAACTAACGAACTGCCAAAACAAATCTATCAAGTCTAAATTAATTTAATAAAAAATAAGGAAAAGTGAAAGTGTAGACGTTACACAAAATACATTTTTGATGCTCATGAAGATAAAGTAATAAAAATTTAAACTGGTTCCATTCCAATGTCACTTTGCCGCTGAGCTAGAGCTCTAGTTACATACGCTGTCGCTGCGTCGCGCCGTCAGATTGTTTGTGTACTAGAATTTTTTTTGTTAAGAGGCTATTTACATGAGCTCTTTTTATTTCTGCTGATAATTGTTGTGAATTTTTGAATTAGTTTTGGTGAAATTTCACAAAAATTTAGTTTTACAATTTTTTTTGTTAGATTCCTGAAATTCCCACGATTGTGGTGCTTTTTCCTTTATCCCACGAAAGGATTTTCGGACATCGAAATTCCCACAAAAAGGGATAAATCCCACGATATAACAACACTGCTCTGTGGTACCTAGCTAGTTCTCTTGATCAAGGTATAATCTGATTGCATCTGTATTGGCCTAAAGCAAATTTGGTTTGACTAACAAAATAAATTTACACACTGGTAGGCAGGTATTCATCTAAACGCAATAAACATGATTATTTAAATGAATCGACCACCATTGCGGCCTGGAATCAAGTTGGGGGATCTTAGCCTCTGGTGAGTGGAACACACTCTTATCCACCTGCGTGTCGCACTATTTTTGTTTTAGCCCCCCAAACCAGCCTATGCACATCAGTGTGCAAGTATTCTGGGTCAGTGTTTTCGGAGTAATTGCAGTTAACCGGATAAAATGGAGTTGGGCACCGAATTGTAGCCAATCACATTGTGAACGCATTATCTAACGGCTATATTGCGAACAGGTGGAACAAGGTTTTCCACAAATGCGCAAATGGTAAATGAGTCAATTAGAGTAGGCCTAGGCAATAGGCATGAGGCACTAGACGAGAGTGCAATGAGAAGAGTTTTGTATGAGTGGGCTGTCTTAAGTCAGGACTTTTTATTTTTAACTTTTTGTTGTAGTGACTAGAGTGGAAGTGTATTTAGAGAGGGATAATACGGCCAAAAACGAGTAAACATGACGAGTATACCTAGTTATACCAGCCGAAGTATTAGGTTTTTGTCTTTTCTATTATTGTTATACCTACTCGTACGAGGTCGTTTAAAAAAAAGAATTGGTGACTCAGTATCGATCAGGTGTAGGTACCTATATTTTAGAAGATATTTTATTGCTAATATTAAATGTATATTGTATATAGTATACACATGTATTGAAGGGCATCGCATACCTAACCTATATGCCAAACAGAAAATCAATTAAATTGAAAATCTGAGTAATCGTTAGACCTTCACGGGTTGATTAGGTTTTGCCTATTTACTGTTTTGTTACTGGAAATAACTCTGCTGACATCATGTGTACACACTCACAGAGGAAACAAATGCGAACCCATATTTTTGACAGTTGGGAGTTTAAAAAAAAGCGCGTGGAAAATACATGCATACTTCTGTGCCATTATAGCAGGATTCGGATCTAATATAGAGCTTCCTCAGTTTTTCTTGAGAAGTCCCTCCTAACGCTATGAGTACACGACATGCCAAACACGACATACGCATGCCACTCTGACGTCACGATAATTACTCGGCATATTGTAGAATATGTCACACGGTATGCACGTTTTGTTTCAAAGTTGGCATATTCGTATGTCGACGGTGACTGGCATGTGTTTATTTTTGATTTGTTGACATACGATTTTTCCCTAATTTTTTTTCTCGTGAAAACGTGCGTTTTGTGTTAAAAAAAAAATTGCGCGAATTAATTCCGATATGGCTATTTTGGCAGCGTATCTTTGGGAGACTAGCAGCGAAGACGAAGACAACGACCAAATCGACGCAAGAAAATCTTTGAAACGCCGCGCCGCCGCCGTATTTGGCAAAAGGATTGGTTGCGGCTTCGGGAGACGGAAGGATTCTGCGCTAAGATTAGTCGTTACCAATGGTCCGTCAAATTCAGACTTTTCCATATAATCACGCTGTGAATTCAAGCTTGCAAAATCGAAACGTTGAAATTAAAAACAAAATTCACCCAAACTATTTAAAAACAAAGCAATAGGATATGTCGTGTGGCAAATTTACATTCCATTCTGAGTTGGACATATGGGTGACAGACGCATGCCAACATATCTAATATGTCAGCGTCAATAATATGCCGAGTACACGATATGCACCCTTTTCTGACATATTCTGACGTCAAACTGATGTCAGAGTGGCATGCGTATGTCGTGTTTGGCATGTCGTCTTAACTCCTACTTAGAAAAATAAAAAAGCAATTGCAAGTAGGTATAATATTAACAGAACTTCGCTTGATTTCTGATGTGATCGTTTTTAGGTTTTGCAGCGTGGCCGTGGTAGGTAAGGACCATTTTGCTATTTTATAGTTAATTGTTAATGCTGTCTCTTATGACGTAAAATACTGGTATTGTCCCATTCGTTGGTGGTGTGCGACATCTTACTACGCACAGATTGGCACAGCAACAGCAACTTTGACAGCCACAGCACACTTTTTAGATCCGCTGATTTTTAATGGCTTAAGTGAAGTCACATTACCACAACAACATCGACAATCGACATCGACGTTAGATCTAAGTCCTAAATTCAATGTTACTGTGTGCAAATGCTACCAACGCAACGCTACGGTGACTTTTTCAGTTCTCTCAACTTTCGAATGCTAATATACTATATACCGAAGGTGCTGCAGCATTGCCAGGTATCTACAATTAAGTTGTCCATTAAGTTGCAGCAGTTTATAAAGTATGTTATGTATTTTCTTTTGATATAGATTGCTTTTCCTTTTCGATTGGCAACAAATATCAGCGGACTTTCTACTACCAATGTCCGCGTTCCATTGACCGCTAGATATATATAAAAAAACTGACATTTCAGCATTTGCGCTAGAACTCTAGCACATATTGTGCTAGCAAACAGTGCTTAATTTCTACGTTAAGTTAAATTAAGTGAATTAACGTACTTTTAAGGGCGACAAAATAATATTTAAAGGTATTGGAAACGAAAACACTCAAATGTCATCGTGCCATTTTGTTTGATTACTGAGTGTGCCATATGTTATAGAACGTTTGAAATAATTTGAATAAGTCGTTATTTTTGCACAGTTGCAATGTTTCTACAATGGATGGCACTGGTGTTCTATGTAAAAAAAATAGTTTGAAACCTCTTTCCTACTTTCGCCGCACTGAACCAAAAGGGTTAGTGTTAGTGCTTATGTTTGCTTCATTTTTCCTCGCAGGTTTGTATGAAACTGAATTTCACTAGCAGTCAGCTGTATGCACGGGTGAAATATGCACGCTTTTGCACGGAATTGGGCACCGCAATCGTCTCATATAGAATCTTACGACCGTCTCCACATGAATGGCCTGCTTAAGTCATTGTTTCGATCAAGTTTCAATTTCAGACGTCGAACCAAGGCAGGCAGAGACAACTTATATGACAGCTATTTTCTTCTTTCCCGTCATGTGCACAGTGTACCTACCCAACTGACACTTTACTTTTACCAAATTTGCATTCACGAATATAAAGTCTGTATCTTTATGTACGCCAATTATTGACAAATTAATTCAGTTCCTATAGGCAAAAACAATCAGCAATCGACAGATACTCAATATGACGCATAAACTCTAGATATGCACCACACTCTACTGATGCTTACCGCTATCCACCAAGTGTGGGTTCACTTAATTTGTGCGTACAGTGCTAACAAAGGACTGCAACCACGAGAATGTCAGTCATAAATTCAAAAATGAATATTTATGTCTTTCGATGCAATTTGACTCGATCGACCTAGATTTATTTGCCTGTTTCGTATTCGGATAGTTACATTCAAAAAGTTGTGGTTTAACACAGACAAATGCCTACCACAGTATATGACAGATGGAAAAACTTCAAAAGAAAAATTGCAATTGCACGCAATTATCAAAAAGCTGAGATCTCGCTCATTTTCCTTTTGCAACTGAAATCACGCCTCCTCAGGCATTTGTCAGCCCCACTAGGCGCATTATATTGGATAGTATGTGATCTTGGACTGCTGTCTAAAATTAAGAGTTTGAATGTAGTGGTAGTTACATTTATTGCAAAGTGAATGGAAATTTAAGACAGGCTCGCTATTAGTTTGTGATTATAGTACCACTCCAACAAATGGTGTAATGTCAAAACTGTATAGAAATGGCGACTTTTAGACTCTAGCTATACTTCTAATTCTCACAGCAAAGTCTAATGAGTTAGCTGAACTTTATGTGTCAAATTAAATTATTTAGTAGTTTTGATTGCTTTTCATGCTTTTCAATAAAATATATTTTTCCAAGGAAAACTACGCAGAAGTTGAACTTGTATTTTTGAATTTCGTGCGGTATCAGCGACAGAAATAACAATATTTTGACATTTAACTTCAGTAGGTAATGGTAACTCAAGAAGGAAATAAATATTGTGTTAAAGCTATGCCTAATGATGAAGAAGAGGATTATAATTTCTATGATCTTTGTGTTAAAAAGAAGTTCATCTTCAAACTCGGGATTTGGTGAGTTCAGATTTTACAAAAAACTGGAAAGCACTGGAAATATCAGTTCGCTTTTGAAAATAAGCAAATATGTACGGTCAAAATTGATCAGGTATCACTTTCGATGGCGATCCGATGTGCATTTGAGAATACCTAAACCCTGCAAATCCGCTTAACTTAAGCTGGTCGAAGTGGCTATTCGCCCGTTCATTTTGACAGATATTGTACTGAACTGACGTTTACCGATTTTAGAGACGGTACGTAATCAACGTAACGTAATCCTATTTTCATTAAAAACTCTTTATAAATATAAAAGTTTGATCCAAAACGTACGGCCTTATGTCCGAAAATGATTATACTGGAGTTTAGAGTCCTTGCCGCGAGCGTAGCGAGCCACATACCCCAACTTGACGCAATATAAACTTTGACATTTCGTTACGTAGCCGTGTCTCGAACAACGGGCGAATAGCAACAGCCTAAGCTGGTAGCTTTTAAGCAGCGGGTATAAATACGAAGATTAGTGGCAAGCTTTTATAATTACTTTGCGTTAAAAACAATGTTGCGTTAAATCGTTTAAAAGTGTTGTTATTATTATTTTCAACGCAATTAATGCGAAAACGTGATTTCCAATGTTGACCAACAGTTTGAGAGGTGCATATCAACTTTTATGGCCGTTGCATAGCATCTTCTATTAAAGAAATGCTGACGGAATTCATTCACTTAGGTATAATAAGTTTAATCGGCTTTATGGCTGTGAGTCTGTGACATTTAGTTTCTATCACAATAAACACGTTTGCATAATATCTTGCCGTTGCAAACATATTGATTTACATGTTTAAATAAAAAAAAGTCACATAATCGCTTCTAGGAATTTGTCGACAACTTTCTTGTTACAAAGTGCACAGCATTCCAATGTCTCGAACGACACCCGATGTTTTATAGTGATTAGTGATCCAACGAGAACATACTGCTTGAAAATATCCATCGAAGTGTCATCAACCGCAAAAGTATGATGCCAGCATTTTCATATACATACATACATGTATGTGGTGAGTACAGCAATATGAAATTTATTACCGCATGCCTGGACGTTTCGCATAAAAACGTCATCTCGGCGCGATCACATGCATTAGAGAGATGGCGATCTTTAGCATCGTCTTAGTCATTTCATTTACCGATTTATGGTGAATGATGAACTGCATCGGTGTATTCCTCTACATAAGAATTGACAAAAAATTGACAGCTCTAACTTCTTGTTACTGAGTTTTGATTTGGCTGGTCTGGTCACGTGAACAGTTTTCTCAGTCCGCAAAAACGACAAATCAAGTCAAGAATTTCTCGAGAGCGCAGTTTAACATTTCGGTTGCCCTGACGTGTAGTGTAGAGCACCAATCAGAAACTCAGAACCCATGAGACAAAATAATACAATTATTGTCAATAAGTGACATACCTACCATTCAAGTTAGTTTTCGCGTTCAGGTAAATTTGAGTCCAGACAATTCAAGTCGACTTACGACGACTAGATTCTTGAATACGGCCAATTTCATGTCCAATACTGACGACTGACAACTTTCCTAAAAACCTAAATTTTGTGTGTTTTCCAGAGGTTGACTCGTATGTCCTTTGCTTAGTAGTCCAGCTAATGGTGACATTGATACCTATCACACACATGACTACTTTCCCAGACAGTCTGAGAATTCCACTCAAAGTACATGATAGATTGCTCTGCCAATTAAGAATCTTATCCTTTTCTACCCACTATACCAATAGAATCCGTGAGAATATTTCAAGCAAAGACCCTTCGCAATACATCAGAAGTCCTCAGCTTCAGCCTGAAATAGTTTTCTCTGATGCATTCTTATCATATTGCAATAAATTTTCTCTTAATCAACGGAGCAATTCCCCACGGACGGATAACCCGCAGACGAGCACAGAGCCTTAGGCTGTCAATCATTCGGCAAATAAGTGCTGGCCACCGCACCGTCTTAACCAAGGATCTCCACATATAACTAAGAATAGACATGTGTGCACACTCGTAAATTATTCCGAGACACTTTGTTCCCTTATTAATCTCGGATTTGTTATACAAAACATTAAACACTCCACAACCAGAGATGGTGGACACTGTTCAGTCGCACTTGCTGCATTTATTCCAAATTGATAAGTCTCATGTCTGAGGCACCTCGTTATGGCAAACCGTATATTAATGCTGCCATAATGACGGTGCTCATTAGGCTGATGTGGAGGCGAATGTCACATCTTCCCTTCAATTGCGATATATCTACCAATACGAGGTCTGAGAACGGCATTTGAGATTACATATATATAAAATATTTGGTAAACGCACGGCCGGTAACCATCGTGTAAGCCTAATTAGACGGGAGCTTAGAGATCACTTAGACCATAAAATACAACCACTTCTCGTGTCCTCCTCAGTGCGCAATCCAGTTATGCAATTAAAGAAACACGCATTCCCATTCGACGAGCGGTCTACTAGAGGACCACCCGAAAGGAGCATCTTCCACAAATGCAAATCCTTCCGCCACGGTATTTTAATTATTAGACCAAGATGATGGAGAACAGACCGTACAGAGTTAGAGAGCACTTAAAATAAATTAAAAATTAATGTAACCAGTCGAGGAGCTGACAGGATAGATTTTTGGCGTGACTTTGCTTTTGTGTGCGACTCCAGATGGGAGACATGTGCGGCAAACAAGTTCACCAACTTGAAAATGTCATCGATTTACTCCTTGCATTGGCCAATATTTATATAGGCCCAAGAGGTACTCGTATAAGTGCGGAGCGTGCAGTGTGGTGGACTGCAGCAGGTACCTATACCTAGTCCAAAAATGGCTTTGACTGTGGAAATTAATAACTACACGGTGACACGTACAAATAGCCAGCGTCATGAGAGTGTCCTCAGGTTGTTGCGTGCATCCGCGCGAATCCCATATTCTGACTACTGACTTCCATACATGGAACTAGTGAGGGGGTTGGCTACATTACAAGTCCTGTCCTGGTGCCTGTGCGTGCAGAACTTGACGATTTCAATTAAAGTTTTATTTCTCTCTGTGAAAGTCGATGGCTAATGCTAAACCGTTTATATGCATGCTTGTGCATTTAGGGAGGAGGGTGAGCGAGCTGAAGATGTGCTGAATGTGTAATTCAGGCAGGTGGAAGTTGGAAAAGACTGTAATTAGTGTAATGCTCATCGAAGCTATGAACTTATTTATGGCTACTTTTAATAAATAGGATGTCATATTTTAGAGTGGACGGTCGCGAGGATTGCATAATCACAGAGGGAAAGAGAACAGGAAATCGACAAATCAATTATTAAGACTTTTTGTGTAGATAGGCGAAAAGTGGTTGTTTGTAGTTGAGCTTATGACATTGAAGATCCTTATAAGGTTGCAAGTACATAGGTAGGTAGCTCAAGAGTGTATTAAAAGTTATTGCGCAAATTGCGGATCATTTTCAATGGAGATTTTTTTTTTATAATTGCAATAACCAGCGAAAATAATAATAGTGAAATAAAAAACGGTAACTTTAACTTAAAAAAATGAGACAGACAAAATGTAATTATGTAGTAGGAAATTTTTGGAGACTTTCGTGAATATTTCGTTAAAGTTAATAAATCGAAAGACACTCGCAATGATGGTGAAAGTTTCGTGCGACCCAGTCGTGCACATTTTTGAAAGATTAGTTTTGAATCAAAAATATATTCTGCAAAAGAAATTTTAAAAGTGCATATTTAATGATTTGCATCATACCTACTAAAATTTATGCTAAAAACATTCAATATAACTTTTCAAAAAATTTCTATTGAGAAAGGATAAAATAAATTCCAGGTATCTATGTACATTATCTACACATTTTTCAAATAAAGAATTAAGTTTCTATTCGTATGCGAAAATGATTATGAAATTTTATAACTTATCTGAAACCTGCTGTCATAGCAAATTTTTAATTTTTTATACATAATATCTATAGCTATCAAATGAAAAAATTGCAAAATTGTTTTTCCTGCCTAATTTTTTTAGTTATTTGTCAAATGCGATGAATAAATTGACGTTTACATGTCTTTATGCTTCCGAATCATAGAGTTTTTTTTATTAGATATGGGCTGACAGCTGTCAGTTTTTAAATTTTCAGTTAAGTTTAGTAGGCTGCTCGAGCTAAATTTTAGCACCCATACAAAATTTTCTCGAAAATTTAGCAGAGCTAAATTTAAGCTAATTCATTTAGCTGAGCGGGTACGCTGCTTCAGATAAAGAATCAAATTATAATTTCAGACTGTACTGCATGTATCTGTCAAAATTTAGCGCCCACAGGTTCGGGGCTTTTTCTCAAGCTAAATTCTGACAAATCGTGTTGTTATTTTTATCTGTTGTTGTTATGTTGTGTTGCGGAAATATAAGGATGAGTTTTTTCAATGAATACATCCACGAGAAAAATTGAAAGTGAGTGAAAAATTTGAGATCAAAGAATAATTATCGAAAGTTAGTTTTAACGAACAGCTGTTTTCAGTGGCACTTATATCCACAACGCACTCCCTATCAAAATTTAGCTGAAGTTATAGCTAGTGTTTGGAGAGAAAAATTGGGGACCAGCTAAAATTTAGTTTCGCTCGAGCTGCGTACTTAGCTTAACAATTTGTACTGTTTTTCATTCGCGGGCTTGCTCTTTTGCGGGAAGTATAATTAAATTTGACAGTTCGCTAAAGGAATGTTATAATTCTACATTTCATATCAATATTTGAATAAAACATCTCAAATAATAACAAAATAGCCAAATTATTGACGTTGTTGGAATCTCATAGAAATACTTACTTTACTCTACTTTTGATGGCGCTCACAGTGTCACAGTCCGGGCCGGCCTTAACCAACAAGCCTTTCCAGCCAGCTTGCTCCTTAGCTACCTGCCTCCAGATATAGAAAAACCAAATTGTAAGGTCGCTCTTCAATTGTACGCGCCACCTGAGGTGGGGTCTTCCTCTGCTTCGTTGTCCGCCAGAGATGGATTCAAAGACTCATCGGGCTGGTGCGTTGTTGTCCATTCGCTCCACGTGACCCAGTCACCTCAGTCGCTGAATTTTGAGCTTTTTAACCAAGGTAACTATATATATAGCCCGCAAAGTTCGTCGTTGAATCTCCGCCAGATACATATACCTGGCCCGAAAATCACTCGAAGAATCTTTCTCTTAAAAGCGTGCCACGAGGTCTTCATCAGCTTTCGATAAGGACTATGCTTCTGCACCATGCAGAGGACCGGGCTGATTAAGGTATTGTACAATATTTCCCTGGTTCTGGCGAGAGAGGGCTTTACTTCTTGGATGCATTCTTAGCCCAAAGGAACAACCATTGGCAAGAGGGATTCTTCGCTTGGTTTCTACGCCGATGTCGGTTTGCGTGATAATTGTAGAGTCTATAGGTAGATAAAGTATTTAACTATTTTAAATTAATGAATTCACCATAGAAATACGACACAATAATTATTTATGATTTTGCATATCCACAGTGAATTAGGCCAAATTTCAACGATTTATAGGTCAACCGTTGGCCATCATATATGTATAATGATGATTTTCATGAGTTGCAAGTTAAGCTTTTTATATTGCGATACAAAAAAAAAAACACCATTATCTACAACTTTACAACGACTTGCACATGCGCTGGCCGCTGCAACCACTGCAATTTTTAATTCCAATGTAATTGCGGTGCAACTCATAAAATAGTCAGCACATAAATACATATCTGCGGTTGAGTAGTAAATCGATTTCATCAATCTGCACAACGATGTGATGATACTTCAAGCTGAAGGCTTCAAAATTCCCATTTTCATCACCATCTGTTACTCAAATTACAGTCATTATGCGATGTGGAATCCATTCATTGCGTGTCCACACCACATACTGCGTTCCTCTCCCAAATGTGGTCACAATCACAACATAATGCCCTACTGACAACACGTAATTATTTTAAGAAAACACGTCCTATGTCTTCATTTTGAGAGGATTCGTACAAAGGCAGTAATTACAGTTAAATTTATAGCCATCCAAAACTTTCAATGAGCAATGCCACCATAAAAGGGTGGCTTATAGCTTTAGGAGGCCTGCGTAAGTTGCATTCTTGAGACTTCAACTAAAATTTGGAGCAAAAATTGAATCTGATACTTGACACGATCTCTTTCTTGCCCAAACTATCACGACATCTATACTAACCAGTTATGCATTAGCTTCCCACCACGTTGTGTACAGATTTACGCCAGAAGGAGCTATCACATCCAAGAGTATACTGACCTCAGTGTAATTGAAGCTAACACTTTGCCGTGGCCAGCGCCATCGTCATCCACACATTCGCCTGACAAATTGCTTGCTTTTCTGCGAAACAAGAGACTTTCCACTGTAAGTGCCACACTGCTCCGTGGTCTGCGGCACGAGATGTCTCTCCTCCTTTGGAATACAAGATACAAAACTGCACACACGCGCCAACATGCAACTCATATTTCCTGGTGCATATAACAAAGCGTTACGACCATGTCCATTGCGTTTCGCCGATAAGGATCTATGTGTGGATTCTCAGTTACTGAACTGGAACAACTGTCCCCTCAGGTCCATGCAAAACATCAACAGATCCCCAAGCGATAAAGCTGTGCCTGGACCTAGTTATGTAGGTATATACAGTCGGACCAACAAAATGAAATACGTATCTGAGTCTTGTTGGAGGCTTATCGTCGCTTTGCAGTCGGAGATATCCCCGAGATAAGTTAAGCGCAGACGGACGGACATTCGTGGTTTGGTGTTACCTAATCGCGAGGATTTTTTTTATTTTCCTAGATCAAGTTTCAGATAAGGTGAAGAATTTACATGTCCATTCGGACACAACACTTCTGTTCTGCTTGCGATGGTGTGCTATGTTAGTTTCGTCCGGAAGCTGGTCCAGTTACGCTCGGATAGAAGAAAGTGTTTTGTTAGACAACTTGTTTGAGCTAGCTTCTGGTTTGGTATAGCGACAAGAGAGCTTCGGATGTCGAATCGGCTGCCCCAAAAGTTGAGTGCACTTTCGCAACGAACACCTGGGCATTTGAAAGTGATTTACTGAGCAAGATGGTACAACGCTGATATAACGTGCGCGTGTATGTGGAATATGATTTGCGATGCCCGTTCGACATTCTGTAATACACATTGTACCAGGCCATACTACACTTGCGTGACAAAGATACATTTCAGTCTCTAGCAGGGACAATACGTTAGAGATTCCTGCGGCGGATAAGTTCGGTTTTCGGCTCGAGTTTGTGGTTCGAATTTCCTTTAAGGCACACGCCTGACAAATTACATCGCAAGTCGTAAATCTTTGCTTTTCGCTGTAGGCCAATAAATAAAATTGTCAAGAGGTCAGCATGAAGTCTGGTTCACTGCGCCGTGTCTGGACAAACATAATTCAAAGTTGACCCCAATCCTTTAATTAACCTTTTACTGACAGGAATACACACAACACATACCAGGCTTAGCATCAATTACCATTGACACTTCGGCAGGCACTAAAAGTCTCTACACTAACTGTGTGAGTGTGATACATGTAGGTACTCTGTATTGCCGACATTCCGGGCACTCGAAACTGATTTAGCACGAGAAAATTTCATACAAATCATTAAATCCCATCCATTAGGTAATGATTTACAGCCGAACTGAACATTTAGCAGGCTAGAGGTCTTCAAAACGCAAAATTTCTTCATACACACCGCAGAGTCCATAAATAACATGTCCGTCTTCGGGCATAAAACCTTGATTTTCGCACATTGCCCCGCAGAGACATTAATCCAATTCCATCTGTGAGCCTTTAATGCTCCGATATCTCTGATGGGAGGGAGGATTTATGAGATCACTGCTCCATTTGTGGAGAGATTAAAGCAGTCAATGCGAGATTTAATGACTAGAAGATAATTTGTCCAAGCGTGTGCCTCTGTAGTGGAAATTATAAATTATCGACTAGCCAGCTAGATCATGCCTATATAGGTACATATATGGAGAAGTCGAAGGCGCACGATGGTCGTACGATATTCATCGAAGATTGTAATTTCTTGATCGCACGCAAACGCACTCAAACATCTGACTCATTGTGTAGTACAATGGAATTGGGACGATAAATCATATTGGGCAACGAACTTGAATGCCTTTTCGCAGAACAAGGATCAAGTTCGTTCGATGGTCGTTTGTAGGTTGGGAGAAGTTTATTTGTTACGCACAAACAAGGCTAACAACATTGAATCATCGATTTCTCGCTTATTATTTGCATTTGCTTAATTTAAGATGAAAACATTTGTCATCTTTGTGAAGTTGCGAACGAGATGAAGTGAGATAATGTGGCAAAAAAAGAAGAACTTTCCGCAAGTGCTGCTTGTCTAAATACTGATTTCAGTATTGGGTGAGATTCGTGCAAATAAGTAAACCCTTTTTAAGTAGGTATGTCTGACTAACAAGTGAAAAGCACAGCAATGAGTCATGTAACTACATTGGCTGAGTTCCATTGACCAAATGATGGACGTTTAGCTATAATAGCACATAATATTCCAGATGGGGAATGCGAAACAAAAATGACGTTTGTTTTGTCAACATTTCTTTTCATTCTAAAATTAATTTTCAAGCTCTTAATTAATTTCCCAACAACTTTTATCGACGACCTCCATCTCCACTGTTGTTAATTTTTCCAATTTTATTTATGAACTTTTATTTTAATCGAATTGCATTGATAATTTCACTTATGCTCTAGCTCTAGCATATGGTGAAATGTCAGTTTTTCTTATATGCAGTTTGACATGCTGCTAGTTATCTTGCATGGAACGCGGCCATTGTTGTGTTATTTATGCTCAGTTTAAAAATTCCAGCCACTTCTATTGCACTTCATATGACAGCCCCCATTTGGATATTGACCAATCACTTCTGTTTAATTCACATCGAAAATGTCGGCAATACTGTGCACTTCGCAACATTCTGAAGATATTCACGAGAATATATTCGTTGCATACAATGCAAATCCGCGCTTATAAAATGTTGGGGATTTGTCAACTTTTGTGCTGTATGTCAGGAAAGTCAACCATCGACCAAATCTTCGCACTCTGGCGGATTTTATAATAAACGCAGGAATTCCAGATCGATACACACCACCTCATTATCGACTTCAAGGTCGCCCTATAATATGACGAATTACAAAAAGCCATGCCAAATTTCGGCATCCCCGCCAAACTCGTCTGTCTGTGCAGGATGATGATAGAGAAATCGCGCTGCTCCGTTAAAGAACACCACTGAACCTTTTGATGTTGAAAAAGATTTGAGGCAAGGTCAAGGTCAAAACGTCACAATTGACAGATATAATTTCAAAGTAGTTAAAGACTTTGTCTACCTAGACTCTACAATTACCTCGCAAAACGACATCGGCGTAAAAATCAAGCGAAGAATGCCTCTTGCCAATCGCTGTTTCTTCGGGCTAAGAATGCCCTCTCTCGCAAAACCATAAGGAAATATTGTACAAGACATTTATCAGCTATATAGCGAAGTAGACCAGGTCAAAAAGCTCAAAATTTACAGTGACTGAGATGGCTAGGTCACATGGAGCGTATGGACAACAACACACTAGCCCGACAAGTCTTTGAATCCAAAACTTTCCATACATAATTATCTATTGGGTGTGACCGGGAACTCATATTCCAGACTTTTAGAATAAGTAATTGTCGAAGTGAGGGTAAACTTTTGCTCTTCTCTAGGCCCTCAATGGGCCAGTTTTGTTTTAGTTCAAGCTATTGAAAAAATGTTGAACTTTGTGGATCGTATTTGATAAAAATCTATTTTTCCTATGAACCATTTCATTACACAAGCAAATTTTTTCAATGAAATTCATTCGAACTGATCATTATCAACTGATCGAGCGTATCAAATTCACCGGTCACGTCAGACAAATCAATCATGGTAATGACCAATCAAGCCTTCTCCACATGGTTGGGACTTCTCGGTCAAAAAAAAAACTCACTGAACGCGAAACGCACCAAGTGTCCATCAAACTAATGATCAAGGATAGATAGTAAGCATTTGTTTTTTTTCTTTATTACCGCAGCGTTAAAATCAACCTAATAAGCGTCTTAAACGCAACATTTAACCCGCCTGGCCAGTGTTGCAATTAATTCAAAACGCACACACATACACTCTGCCAAACCCATTTCGTTTTAAAATATCTGTCACTACGGCATCTTTTGTTAACAAAAACAACGAAGCAAAAACGCGGTGCAGAATTTGTATCAATCTCAATTAGGCCTAACGAAGTGAAAAATCCCACAAAGGTGGAAGAAAAAACCGACGAATGGATTGCATTGAATTCTCGCAAGACCAGCAGCAGCCGGTGTTCATGTCCTTAAACGCATGTAAATCCATGTTCCGTATTTACGCACAGAATCGGGCATGGTGTGCGGACGGCATAGGTGTCACCAATTTGGTCACTCACTCAGCCTGTGAATGGAGATTATTAGCGCGCAATGCGCGATACTCCCAAATAATGGACGCAAGCCACGCCATCTACGAGTGGATTAGGTTGATTTATGCTGACGAGACTCAAAATTGGACGTAGTCCCCAAGACGGACCCGAATGACATTTTATTCAAAACTTATGATACTGCGGCGAGGCTGTATATTTATGAAGTCTCAATATGAAAAATTGATGTGCACTCCCAGTATGGTCGGGAGTCGAGTGGAGTAATATCGTTCCCCATGGAGTCGCCAAGTCGCCAATGCGTGCCATATAAAGTGTCCCAATGGAGGCAATTTAGTGCTGGCGGTTCTATTGAATCCCGCTCCCACATAGAATGCTTTAAAGTCCGCGATTCGATGTCCTCGGGGTATGACAGTCGCAAGTGGCCGGGGCATACGACTAACTGGTGCGGTAATAGAGTTGTTTGGGTTGTAATTCAGGTATGTGTGTGTGGCAGCCACAAACATATCCTGAGAAGAATTCACCATACGAGTGTTGAGAAATGGGGCGCTGAACTGTAGGTGGCCACTTGAATGGCGCGCAATCATTTCATGAAATAGATGATCGTCCGAGTTGCAAATAATTGTTATTACGTGGCTTGGTGCGCGCACTTCCATGTGTGGGAACTGGGAACCGCCGGGCTGCACTGCACGGTCACACGAAAAATAAATAAATCTTGTAAGCGGATTAATTATTTCGGCCCATGTGGTTACTATGAATTGCTGTACGACAGCGGGAACAACACCCCGTGGAAAAGTTATGTGCAACGCTTTCGAGGAACGTGAGCGGACATTAAACCGACAATTTCAAACAGGTCCTAGCAGTAGAGATATGTATACATATTTTTAACTTAGAGAATCTGGTTTCGAACATTCTTTAGAAATTTCACTCCTGTACAGATGCCTCACTGCATTATGGGTTCCACATACTAAGTTGGCTAGATAGATCTATTTCCTCGCATATCGTGTTGATCACAACACACCTTTCTGAATTTATTAAATACAATGTCAGCTTGTTGAATTTAATTAATCCGAACAGCATGTGTTGAGGAACATATCTGGGCAAACAAAATCTCCATCGTATCCCGTGGGGAAATTAAACTGTGGACTACATAAGCCGACAAAGTGTTTCGACATTTTGCCGTAATAACCCATTAATATCGCGACACTTTGATTTCATGGAGGAACTTAATCCTATAGGCATGGTTTTTATTAAAGCGTTTCCATATTTTATGAGTAAAATTGCTTTAATGGACTTGGATTAAACTCCGGCATATGCAGGTAAAATGTATTCTTTTAGGATTCAGATTTGTGGTATAACTGATGTTAAGGAATTTTCAACTATACTGCTTTTAAAAGATGCATATTTTGAGTGAAATAGGCTCACATCATAATTGTTATACCCGGTACCACACTGTGGTGAGGGTATATTCACTTTGTCATTCCATTTGTAACGCCCATAAGGAGGCGTTGTAGGTATGACAAACTATATATATTATTGATCAGCATCACTTTCTTAGTCGATCTAGCGATGTCCGTCTGTCTGTCCGTCTGTCTGTCTGTCTGTCCGCACGATTACGGCCGTAATTTAAGAGCTATCGACTTGAAATTTGGTACGTAAGCTTTTATCCACCAGACTGAGGCTAAGTTCGAAGATGAGCAAGATCGGATGAAAACTACTACTACTACCTCCCATACAAAAATATCAGATTTATATAGCTTTTTATGTTAAAAATTAAATTTAAATAGCTACAGTAAAGATAGCAAGTTTAAACTTTGCACGTATTGTTTTAATAATATTTAAAATTTTTTGACAAAAAAGGAGCTTGATCGAATAAAAACTACCCATACCTCCCATACAAATATATAATTTTTTAATACAAAAATATTTTTTTATTTTACAATAATATAATTGTCTTCTGGATTTTATTTTATTTTACGCAGATTTTAATTTTGTACATATACCTATCATACGTTCTCAGTCGGTAAACTCGGGAGAAAATTAAAAGCGCGTCATACCACCCGCCTTCACCCTATAAACTCACTTTTAGATCGGTCAAATGACTTTGAGCCGAGTAGGAACAAAAAGAAGAGAAAACTACAGGCGTTTGTGTTTCATGAGTAGAAATGCTGTCTGAAAACTGTTCCATACTTTTTGTAACATGAGGCTATGCTGAACTGTTTTGTATACACTATTTTTCTATACCTATAGTCCTATACCACTGAGATGGTTAAAACTGTCGAGATAGGTCTGAATTGTCAAATGACTACCTGGAGTTCAAGAAGCCATCCGAGAAAAGAAAAATTGCCTTTAAGCCACTGATTCACTTGGGAGACTCAGCTTCTCGACCCCGTGACCGCATTCAAGGAGTTAAATCCAAAGATGCTCTATCTTGCGCATATTGAGCGAGCACTTTCTGAGTTGCTCAATGCAGATGTAGAACAGTTCATTAGCGATGGATAACAGATCCTTCGCCTTAAGCATACGGGAAAAAGTCCTATACGATAGAGGAAGTGACTTTTGCAATGAAATAGAATGGATGAAAACCGGCCAGAAATGCTCAAGGCAAAGAGGGAGTTAAATGGATCGTTCGTTTCGTTGAACTGGGAATGCGGCGAAATACCCATCAGCGATTGGTAAACTGGGCTGATAGTGTCCCTTTCCAAGAAAGGGTATAAAAGGGACTGCTCCAATTACTGGGGAGTATCACCTTAAAGTCTCTCAAGCAAAGTGTTTGCCAAGGTGATGAAAATACGTTGCAGATGCAGAGCTGGTGATCAAGTCGCATTTGGCGAATGAGTAGTGCAGTTTTCATCAGGGCAGAACAACAACCGACCAGAATAACTTTAGTACTTGAGAAGGATTGGGATTGGGAGCATACTATACCTGTTTATAACCTATTTTATATATATATAGATTATAGACTTAGAAAAGGCATATGGTCGAGTCCCTAGAGGTAAACTCAGGAGTCTATCGGAGGAGTATTAAATTATTGCGTTCTCTCTTGGTGCTTATCTGTTCGAACTACTTTCACTAACTTCTGCTGTTCTGCTAATGTTAACACACAGACTAAACGCTTTTTTGTTAATTTTTGCTGATGACCATTTAAAAAAATTGTTTACAGTCAAGTACAAACTATTCGTCTCTAGAAAATAGAATGAAATAGGCTTTAGCCACGCGCAGCCATTACACAAATTAGTACTTTCGTAAATTTTGTACCATATCAGTGAGCGACATGACACGAGATTATGTGGGTTTTATTTTAAGGACACGGTAATTCGCCGTGGAAACCGAATTTTACGATTTGTTTTTCGAACAGCTTGGGCCGTATATATCGTAGGTCATGGTGAAATGGCAAATCAAAACGAACAGAAATCAGAGGCAGCACTCTGTAGGTATTTCGTTCCGAAAGTAAAATTTTCCGAAACCGAATATTTGGTACCCTCCATTTCGAAAGCGGAATGAAATCTCCAAATGTCAAAGTCATTGATATACGGAAAATCGAAAGTATTACAGAGTACGAATTTAATAGTGGAACTAAAAACACTTTTGAATAGTATTGACTTTTGAATAGTTTTGAATAGTATTGAGAGTAGGGCCCCAGCTGTTGAGTTGGTTGGTTGTCGCTGGAAAAATTGTTAACAATTCGAAAAAAAAAAACCTTTTAAAAACCACATCACTTATATAAAGGCTTAAGACTAACAAATAAAATGAAAGGGCTGATTGTTATGTTGTTTTTTTGTTATTACTTTTAAAACAACAAAATTCAATGTAGCGTATCTACTGATTTTGCCTCCAAATTATGCAGAACAAATATAATTTCTAATACGGCCAGAGCACTACCTATACCTCTAGACCAGACAGACCTACAACAAGCTGTAAAGGGCATATCAAAATCTGCTATAGGAAATAGTTTTAATTCTTTAGTCTAATTTATATAAATTACGCTACACAAACTTAAGCTCTGCAGAAAGTCGAGTGCTTTTCGACGGATTTCCTATTTTAAGGACACGCTAATTAACCCTTGAAACCGAATTTTCGATTAGTTCTTCGAGCAGCTGGAGCAGGTCATTACATTATAAACGAAAAAGGGCCAGTTTCAAAGGTTTCGGATAAAGTTTCGGATAGTTAGCCGACAGATAACGCTATCCACCACTGATAAAAGCTGCTTTGTATTTTTCGTGTTTTCTAATATTTTTTGTTGTTTTAGGAAAGCCAATAGAAAAAATACCTTTTATAAATATTAACGGAAGAAAAAATCGAAGCAGCAAAAATCTAACAGATCAGCTGGGGCTGGTCCAAACTCCGTTTGTGGCTGAGCTATTTTTTAAACTGGGCCTCCAACTAGGCTGACTATCGGCAGCCTGCAGTCGTATGACACCTTCGTCCAGCCCAGGGGAAGGGGTATAGGATAAGAACTCGAGAGAAGGTTGATTTGTGGATATGAGTGGGAGAAGAGGGGGGAAGTAGATAAGATCTTCATAAAGAGTTCTCGGGCAATTCTTAGTTCGTTGTTCATCAAAATAGCCTGTCTGTCATGGATGAACCTACTGGCGACTAAAGCCGCCGAGGGCAAAGCCTATTGAATCATTACAACTTAAGCATCCACACCAAACCACGTGTATGGAAAATTATTAATACCCCTTTTTTAGCCTAAACTAACTATCAAACGTACATGTATCTCGAAGGGGCATATCAACCACTTGAACATAACCTTAGAAACCAATCAACCATATTATTTGAGATAATATCACCTTATAACATCTTCACCCCCAAAACAAGCTCTTAAGCGCATCAATTCTGACTGCGCCATACCTTTTCGCGAACTATAAGTCACCGTACAAACAATCGAGATACGCGATCATTTCCTCAAACTCAGCTAATTGTTTAGCTTGTTATGATATTAATTAATTACATATACATTGAGTGCAAATTTAACGTACCCAAAAATTCGGCAGCGATATCTAAAAAAAAATAAATTGAAGGTCAAGATTGGCCTCTAACCATTGCGCCTACAGCCGCGCAATCTCAATGCTAAAATTTATTGAAATTCACAAGAGTCATCGCCCTCTGCAAGCCTTTAATCGATTAATCGCTTTCTAACAATGCAACAATGGCGGCGGCTGTTTCAATGTCAATTGAAAAACAAAAATTTATCACAAAACCAGTGCAACAAACCGAAGATATTGAGAATTCACAACAAAACAAAAACTTAAAACTGGATGTGATAAATTTTGAAAAAAATACACGAGGTCAGTCATTTACCAAAAAGTATCTCTATTGTCGATGAGGTAGGTATTTAATAGTTCACAAAAAAAATATATACATATTCTTATCGCTAGGGATTACAAACCCAGGTGCTGCCAATTTTTTATTATTACTTTTTTTTCCATATGGAATCAATGGATTCTAGCACGTCGCTTGCGATAAATTTATATCGCTTCACACCAAAAATGCCTCGTGTAGCATTAAACAAAAGATAAACCATATTTCCGCCAACGAACCGCAAAGAACATCACGAACGCGTATTCGGTGTGCGCGATCATCAACAAACACACCACCCGGTACGAAATACATTTAATCTAACCTGCGACAAGATCGTAACGAAAGTGTAAAACTCAGACTCATCTGCATTGACTGAAAGTGCAATTCTATCGCAAGCAAACTATTAGCCACATTACTAAGAGTCCCTCTGTATCTACCGCCGCAAGGTCGTATCTTACGCGATCGCCACCAGCATCAGACAGATACATCTGAGCCAACATCAAAACTACAGGTGGACCGATCATCGTTCGCGTTTATCACTTTCAGTTTAGTTTACCTCGTCGTGCGGTACGGCGCGTTTCGACTTAGTTAGTCCGATCGTGTGCTTAACTTGCTTAACTTGGTCCATTGGGGTTCAAAGGCTCCTCACAGTCTCGGATTGGAAAAAGAATTGTTGTACGCTCCCACTTTGTGGATCGTAAATTTTCGCCGTCGCAAAAGAAACACTCAATCGGCTTTGAGTTGTTTAGCCGTAGTTCAATTTTCAATTGCGTTCAATTGAGTGTCAGTGTGAATGCAACTCAGTTTGTGGATTGTGAAAAATGCAGTGTAGATTAGAGCCATCTAGTGCAATACAAGATCGTTAAGCGGTCATAATTAAGAAAAATTTTCCAGTAGTGAGTGTAGAAAAGGAAAAAAAATGGAGTATTTAAAAGCGGGCCATCGTGATTCGATCTCGTCTACGAATTCGTTAGAAGTGCCACCCACTCCGCCCACGCGAACTCCGAAAAAGGTTTCCTTTTCCGATGAACTTCCGACAACATCCGTTGGTGCAGACAACGACAATGTCCATCCTATAGCCCATGTCCTCCAAAGGGCTGCATCCTATTTGGAGCGGCTGCATGGCAATCAAGTTGCAATAACTGATGTTGTTGACAATTTGGACACCAGGATCGCAAGCCCAACTCCTGTCATAGAAGCGATAGTGATAGAAAATCGACCACCAGAAATTGAGAAATCTTCACCGCCAATTATCCCCGTGACGGTGGAGGATGACAGTCGAGCAGATTCAGTCTTTGAAATGACACCTGCGTCGGGGGGAAAATCCAACGGAAGTTCATCACAGATGCAGGAAATTTCACTTGAGGAGAACCAAATCGTAAGCTACTTGGATAGGTATAACCTGAATATGGATCAGAACTGTAGTTACATGGAATTGGAGGTACGGAGGGAGAAAATCCGCTGGCTTTTGATTTCCGAATGCAGTTTGCTGCTGGGCGATGGAAAGCATACCAGAGAAGGATTTAGGAAGTTGTTTCTTGATGAGGTGAGTGATATAAATACTACAGTCGAGGACTTTGATGTTTTTGTCCTAAACATTTGAAGGTTCCTTGCTGATAAGGTTTCTTTTAGCATATAAGGGATTCAATGATTGATAGACCGAAAGAGAGGTGGTCGTTACTAGTCATTTCAGTTGCCATGATTTATAGTGGTAGGTGTGGGAACGATTTTTGTTAAATTACCTACTTTATGTCTATCATACTTAAATCGAGTGTTGACAATTAACGAGTTTTTTCTTTTGGTGATTTATGTCACATAAAAAGAGACAACACATAATCTGGTCTTTGTCCAATGTCTATACATTACATATTTGCAAAGGTTCGTCCACCCACAATTTCGTAGTACCAGCAACTTAAATGTTTAATATAATCTACCTATTTGCAAAGTTTTAAATTATTATTATTTATGAATGCAAATTATACTGTAGGTAGGTATCGCTTAGTGGATAATATTATATTTAAGTGGATTACTCATTTTTTTATGTGTAAAGAACAGTGTCATTAAAAAGTTGAGACTCGTGAAAATGTGAAGTCACCTGGTGCATATTAAAAATTATTGTATGAAAATGAAAATGGTTTGCCTAGGTATTATGTTTAGTGTATATAGAGTGAATATTACTTCTTCGTTCTTTATCCTTGAGGTATGCGTTGCGTGTGGCCGAAAGTTCGTGCACTGACTATAACGACACATTTTTCAACTGTGTGTGCTGTTCTACAAAGTTTTGGCAACAAAGTTCATTACCTGGAACTATTTTTTGCACTATTGACAATTTTGCACAGATATTTTTAAGTTATTTTATTTATTGTTGTTTCACACTTATTTTTTCAGTTTGTGATTTAATTTTACTTGTTTTGTATAATTTCAAAAACAGTGATTAAATTTGCATAGGTACACAATATTGCCAGCTCACAGGTTCTGTAAAGATATTCGCCACAGTGACGAATCTTATAACAAAAAAGAATGAGATGTTTATTGGACTCCATCTGCCAGTTTTTTCTTGGTTGGAATGGAATTTCTGTTTGGCAAACGTCAATGTTTCTTATATTTGACCTATCACTATTAGCTCCTGTCTGTCCGTATTTTTGCAAAATCCTTTTGTCGTTCGCCATGCTTCTTTACGACATATTATTAACCCTACTTTGTCTTTCGCCTTGAGTTTATGCCCCGGAAAAAGATTTTTGTTCGCTGGCGAGCTCATCGGAGAATCCCAAGGCAATGGAAGAAACTCAAGTGGAAGAAGTTTTGTCTTATAATTTCGCCAAATGGCTTTCGCATTGGTATGGATCTTTTTGGAAAATGTAGGCCTTAACAATGGGCATAAAATAGGCCTCATTTGGTCAAAATTGGACAAAAAAAAACATTCAAAATCTTATATCTCGAAAACCGCTTAATCGATTGAGTTGAAACTTACAGACAATATTAGGTATTGACCCAAGAGTCTTTCTGTGAAGATTGGTCAAAATTGGACAAAGGGGCGTTGCACCGCCCATAAAAAAAAAACATTCAAAATCTTATATCTCAAAAACCACCGAACTGATTGAGCTCAAATTTGCAGACAATTTTACGAAAGAACATTATTATCTGATCTAAACAATACATTTTTGTGCACTAGTCAATAATAATAGGTAATAATAATAATCGGTAATCACCATTACTTGATAATCGATCGTTGAATATCTGCCTTTTTCTTCAACAATAAATTTTAAGCGTAGGTACGGTACGCTATTAAAAATTTAGAAAATAGTTGAGATTTGCCTGGTCCTAATCTAAAAGCAGTAGATATTTTTAATGCGATTGACAGGAGTGATTCGATTCTTTTACCTCCTACCTATATGCTCGTTCACGTATACCGCTATTCGACTTCAGGCAATGTAAATGCCAACTAAAATCTATACAGCATATTTTAATTATTATCTCCTGCGTCTTTAACATAGTTCTTAATTTCGTAGGTTGCATATTTATTTCACTAAACTCTCTTTTGCTAGTAAATTTTGTGAAATGAATTTGACAGTTTTCCACTAGATTTTTCAAACTTCAACTTGAATGGGAGTTTTTGAATTTAGTTTTTATCCACAAGTCTGCTTTTAAATTACATACATTCATCAAGCATTTTTGAAGTCAAAAGGAAGATGATAAATTGACAAAATTGCATAATATTTAGGTATATATATGTATATGTAAGTACAAACAAAATTTCTATTTGAATTCCCGCCACTTCTATTGAACACATTTCTTATTTACTTATTTATTTGCTTACTCTATATGTATTTCAATTAGGTAAGTAAATCGTAGTCTTAACCCCAAGCCCAATATACAAAAACAAGGTCATATTGAGAAAACAAATCAAATGGCTTAAGGCTATTACACAGCATACATGAGCTCGAGTGTACCTGTACACCACAAGTGCGCTCAGTCCAATTTTAATTACTCATTTTCAATCAAATTATTCAACCGCCATTCACAGCCTAAAAGACAATTTGTGTGTTGTATCTATATGTGCGTTTGCATTAAACCAAGTACACGCCTTCAGCCACAACGCATAAACGCACTTTTCATTGAAAACTTCATTCCACCTGCTGTCGATCATAATGAATCGCACTCTTGCTATTGGCCGAGTTTGTGTTTTTGGTTGGCAGTTGGCACTTATTAACTCTTGTATAGCATGGTTGCATTTTTATAAAGTGTCCTATATTTTTAAGGCTGAACTATAATTTAGTCCGCGAGAGCACGAGCTAATATGGGTGTTAATTTCTATTATACATCCAGCTTCAATTTTTACGTCACTTGGGCTTAATTTCGAAAGAACGATTTCGGTTGCATATTTTGTACGAAAATTTGCCACCCAATTATGTATGCATTTGCATACGCCTTTAAGGCTACAACGGATAAGAAGTAGGTACATATTATTAGATTCCGTTCGCTCTAAATTACACCTCATATCAATGAAAGCTGCTTAAATGTTTACACCAGCAATTACGTCAACATTTTATTTGCTATATCTGACGTATGGTATAAAACTAAAGGTAAGATTATACTACAGGCGAAGTGGTCATACAATGACCATTTCTGACAGTTCTCGCTGTCAAAATAGAGGCCTGCAGTGTAATGGGTAATGCATAATGCTCTATACTGACCTAAGGATTTGACAGCTAAAAATGACCACTGTAATCAGACAGTGAGCACGAATGTCAGCATAATAATAATTGTTTTGTTGACACCGGCTTTCGTCCTGTGCAGTTGTGTTTCGCTTTTTTTTTTTGCTTCTCATTGTCGTCGATGTGAATTTTAGATTAGGTGCATTTTTGTATGAAAATATCACTATTGTGAGTTCGAAAAACTTAACGCGCACATTAAACGTCACATTGAATTTAATCCTCAAATGCGATACGAAGGCCACTACCCAATTGTGAAATGTAAACAATATTATTTTATCTAAGCTGTGTAAACCTTTGGTTCGTACTCCAAGACTCTCTGATCGGTGGGTTAAAGAATTTATCTTTCCCCTTTTCACATTGTCTATTAAAAGTTATTGTTTATATTCTTCAGTTGTTGACAATGTAGGGCCAAATCTGGTTTCGGCTAAAGCGATCCCATCGATCTGGGAGTCTTAAATATTAAACCAGTTTCCTTACCTTTAATTTATTTGCCAATAAACTACCATTCAAAAAGATGTTCACCCAAAGTGATTTGAATGCGCTCAACAAAATGTAGGTACAAATGGTAATTTGCATTTATAATGTTATTCGAGAACTTTTTAATTTGAATAAAAGAAAACAAACTGAACCGGAATATATGCTTTCGATGGTATATGTACGAGTATTAACCTACGGGATTGATAAAAATTGGTAAAAGAATGTGTCATGGATGGGTGTTAGTGCTAGTGTTGATCGTAGCTAATAAATGGGTCTAATGCCCCATGTCATGTGACACGGAAAAATGTTTGATATGTAGTTGTGGAAATATAATACATATGACTATAATACGGAGGTAGTATTAGATTGACTGACTTGCTTGTTATAAAATGCGTAGGTACTACATTTAAAATTTCTTAAACGTCTATCACTAAAAGAGTGTCTTAAAAAAATAAATAAATAGTTGGCGCAACAGGCAGGCGTGTAGACATCCTAGGCCTAGCTTTTTTTAACCATTCGTTTGTGTGAGCTTTTATTTTTGGGAGGAATGGAAGGGACCTACGATTTTATGCCGAGTCCAAACGGCTGAATTGAGAAACTTTCTCATGACAGTTATACTATCGGATGTTTGTCAGACGTTCGCGAGAGGTGGCAAAAAAGTGGAAAAAAAAACCTTAAGATGAACCTAATTTGTGTTTTTCCGGGGATCGAACCTGGGACCCCTCGCACAGTAGTCCAGCCCACTAACTACTGAGCCACTGCGCCGCAGCGCTAAATTCTAAGTATCATTCTTCTTCCACAGAGTAACGAAATTTGCTATTTCCCTTCCACCTTTCTCGCTACCATTATGACCCCATGTTTACAGGTACATGGAGTCAGTCCGGGCAGCAAAAGTGGAAGGGTGTACAGGTACCGACAGCTTGGCATGCTAGCTTCTGCTCGTCGGATGGGGGGGGGGGGGGGGGGTTCTTGCTATCGGTCATCCTGGACGGCTCGTTACGCATATTCATGCCAGAATTAAAAAACTTCAAATAATAAAAATGAGGCCTTCATGTCTCTAAAGATTACTTTTAATTTAGTGGTGGAGAGAGGAGTATTTACGGTAGCCCCAATCAACTTACACCTTCATTATCATCCTATAGGCTTAGGCTTCACCAAAGCCTTGTCACATCCACCAATACCTAAAGTTTTCAAAATACCATATTTATAAAAACTAATATAACAAAAAAAAAAAACATTTATTTAAACGAGAGGTATTTATATTAGTTAGAGGATCCTGTCGAGGATGTCTCAAAAAAAACCGAACACCAACCTGGGTTGGTCCAACTCGTTCGTCAAGAATAAAATACAAATTAAGACGTTATAAATTATATTTAATATCCGTATTGCCTGAGGTCCAAATTAAGACTAAAGACTTAAAACTATATCCATGCCATGGGTAGTCCCATCGCTCATGGCCAATCCGCTGAGTCGCCTAATTGCACGCAGCGCGTGTATCCGCCTGCATCGGGTGTCATCCATATTTCATGTCGTGGGAAAGTAATGCCGCAGCTAGTACCGTTGTTGTATGTGGGACCTGGCCAATAACCTGCTGACTCAGTGGGAACAGGTTTGTGCGCGTTGATATCTTTTTTGCAGGTGTGCGTTACAGATGGTGATAACTCCTCCCTCCTTTAAAATCTACGGCCCGTAGATCTTAGGTGACCTCAGGGTCAGACTACTGCCTGCGATAGGTCAATGGGTGAAACCGTTGGAAGGCGGGGTTTTGAGTATATCTTCCTCCAGATGATGAAGACGATTGATGCCACAAAGGTTAAGATTGCAGCTTCTGTAAGTATAGAGATTTTAAATTCTCGAGTTAGATTACCTAGGCGTTCTATGTTCCGAACGCTGATGCCGTGCACGTATCCCAAGTCAATCTCGCGGTAACGATTAGTGATGTTCATCATAGCGGGGGGAAGAGCTTGTAAGGCTGTAACCGTAGAGCTCGAAAATGTTCTGCCCTTCAGCCGGATGCTTTCGTTGTAGAGCTGGATTACGTATGTGCCTGAAAGAAACTTTGAAACATTGTTAGAGATTAAATCACCATTAAAATTAGTGACAAAAATTGTGTCCTCCTTGATGAGTTCAATAATCTCTTCATTGTTAGTCTGGAAGACACAAGTCGCTGATCCTCCTTTCAGTAGCCTAGAGACGCAAGCGTCCTCAGGAATTTTCTGCAGTGATTTGTCCTCGCAGATTGTCGAGTTGTTAATTGAAAGACAATTCGCTACGATGCCAAAGGTTTTTTCGTGATTGACTAGCATTTTTCTGAATTTCATCTCGATCTGTTTTCCCTCGATCACCGATGGCCTTGTTATAAGTAGGTTAAATTCCTCTTGTCCCACTTTCGGCATTGAAATAACATACAACAGCATCGATCCATTGGTGAAGATTGATGGTGTTCCATACTCGATTGCCTCAATTTCGTTGGCGTACGGGAGGGTCTCCAATTCGCTGATAACCTTGTTGATTTCCTCAGTATTTAGTAGGTTCGTGTTAATTAGGCCGCTCTTCGCCATCTGACAGGCCCTAACGATTTCGTTTATCTCCCCTTTTATGAGTATGATCTCGTCCAAGGCGTCTTGCTCGAATCTCCCAGAAATGTTGTCCTTGACCCCTTGCTCGTATCTGTCAATCACCAGGTTAATCTTGCGTGTTATATCCTTTGTAATGTCAATGAGTTTCTCGTTGACTTGGTACTGTTGGTCGTTGTTTTCAATTATTCTTCCTTGGCTTTTAAGCACCTCGTTCCAGTCAGAGGCATCAGGACTGCCAGCTACCCACTTCCAGGCTGTTCCAATCCAGTCGATAGACCTAGCTTTCCTCTGTGATTTGCCTTTTAGTAAGCTAAGGCGGTCCCTTATCTGTTGCACATGAAATTCCATTATGCGCTTCCTATCTTTGTCCTCGATGTTGTTGGCTATAGCGTTAGTTACCCCGTCCACAAGGTTCTGAAACTGTGCCAGGTCAATGGTGTGTACTAGCTTGAAGCTGCCATCAACGATCCATCCATGGCCCTCCTTCAAGGAGACTATGGGTGATTTGTAGTTGAAAATCTGGAATCCTTCGGCGACGGATAGAAGCATGAGTCTGTGAAATAGATACTAAGTGATGCAAGAGTGGAATCTCCTTGTTGAGTAAAAAATGACAGGAAGTCATATCAACGTTATAAATTTTTATTTTAACTATCTATATGGACTTAAGGATAATATTACAAGTTATAATTAGTCTACTATATAATTTTTCTTAAATGTATAATGGAGAAATTCGATACATGCATTTAGCAAATGATCAAATGATTTTCATTTTTTCAATTTCGCTTTCATTCTCCCCTTTTTTTTTTTTTTTTTTTTTTTTTTTTATTTCACATTTTTAATGTGTCTCTTATGGACTTTTCGTCCCGTGGAGGTGATAACTGTTACTTTGTTATCCCGAGCCACGATTTCCTTGCGGTACAAAGGCAAATTTTTGCCCTGGATTTTTTTATAAGCCGTGTATATTATGTCACCCTTTCGAAATTTTCTTGGTGATGGCTTTTTGGCATTGAGCCGTCTATTGCATGATTCCTGTTTTTTCCTAATTTCCCCTCTCAATTCGTGATTAACCCTAGCACGAAAGTTAACCAAGTTCTGAAAATTTATTCTTGCGGTTCTATTAAAAAATACGTCCGATGGTTTCTTTTTTGTGACCGAATGGACGGTGTTGTTATATCTGTCGACTGATATGTTCATTATTTCCTTCGGACGCAAACCCTTATATTCCGCTTTCAGACAGCGATAAATTTCCAAAACCGTTGAATGCAGCCGCTCTACTTGACCATTTACTTCACTACGGTGAACAGGTGTTAAATACAGCTTTATACCCAACATACGTATAAAATTAAGAATGATTGGGCTGAGAAAGCTGCGTTCATTATCAGTTACTAAGATTTTAGGCACCGTGAAGTAATGCAAGATTTTAGTGATTTTATCCCTAAGGTAAAGCGATGATTTATCTTTAATATGAAAGAGCTTGGCAAACTTTGAGAATTTATCGATGCAACTAATGTATTTTTCGTTCTGCACCTCCACAATATCCATGTGAAGGATTTCACACGGATATGATGGTATGGGGGTTGCCTGTAGTTCAGGGTCAGCCGGGTGCCTGTCGTACTTGTTTGCCAGACAGATTTCACACGTTTTCGCATATTTCGTAACGAGACTGTTCATTCGAGGAAAATAGTATCGTTCTAACAATTGTAGCTTATTTTCCCTTGGGTTCCTGTGTGCTCTCCTATGTTCCTCGCTAATGAGTTGCCATACCCTGTCCTCTCTCTTCACATCTTCTACTATCCTCTGCGTGATACGGACTTTGTAAGTTATAAAGTTGTTAAGATATACTTTTTGTAACATTCCAATATACGGTTCCGGTATCTTTATGCCATTTATCAGATTCGGCCTCAATTTTTCTTTAAGAATTTTTACTAAATACGCTTCATTTAAATTTTCCTGGGCAACGAAATGTCGGGAATAACCAGGATGGGGCTCTTCATATATATTTAGACCCTTCCCTGCCTTTATTATGACCTGATTACGAAACACATTGAGGGGTGCCTCAACATGTGGGATAAGATCAGAGCCATCCTGCTCTGCGCTGTGCATAGTTCCGCTGGCTGAATCTGTAGAGCCCTCCGACTCTGTAGCTGTTTCCGTTGATGAATCTGATCTCGCGCTAGGCGCCACAGTTTCCGTTGTGGAGTTGTTTTCACTAGCTGAGTCAGTCACAGAGCCATGTTCCACGTTATTCGAACTTGGTGCCGTCACAGGTCTAGCTGTGTCGGTCAAGTGATTCATCTGTACCTTAAGTCTCGAGAGAGCATCTGCCACGACGTTCGATTTGCCTGGTTTGTAAACCAATTCGCAATTATACTCCTCGATGCGCGCTTTCCAGCGCTTCAACTTTGCATTGTAGTTTCGATTGCCTAACGCAAATGTTAAGGGTTGATGATCCGTGTACACTTTTATCCTCTTTGCTCCGTAGAGGTATGATCGCAGATTATCGAGGGCCCAGACAATTGCCAGCATCTCCTTCTCATTCGTCGCGTAGTTCTCTTCGGTTTTGTTAAGGGAGCGGGATATGTATGAAATTGGTCTGTCATTTCCGGATTCCCCCTGAGACAACACTGCCCCTATGGCATAATCGGAGGCATCCGTTGTAAGGTTGAAAGGTTTGTTAAAATCGGGGAATGCCAGAACTTCTGATGAAGTCAATAGCGTCTTGAGATCACTGAATGCCCTAGTTTCTTTCTCGTTCAGAGTTATAGGTATGTTCTTGGATTGATTAGCCTTAACCTGGGAATTTTCTCCTCTAGTGAGATTGGTCAAAGGCTTAGCCACATGGGCGTAATCTCGAATAAATTTCCTATAATAGGAGGTCAGACCAAGAAATGATTTAAGTTCTTTCAGATTCGAAGGGGGAAGGAGTTCTTGAATAGCTGAGACTTTTTTGGTGTCTGGCCGAATGCCGTCTGGAGTTATGATGTACCCTAGAAAATCAACTTCCGTTTTCATAAAATGAGTTTTTTCTAAATTAACTTTTAGGTTAGCTTCCTGTAATCGAGTCAAAATGGTTTCAATATTTCTTAGATGGCTCTCCTCGCTATCCCCAAAGATGATGATGTCGTCTATGTATACATAGCAAATTTGGCCTATGAATTCTTTAAGGACATCATCAATCATTCGCTGGAATATGGCGGGAGCATTTTTCAGACCGAAGGGTAGTCGGAGGAATTCGTATTTCCCGTTCATAGTGGAAAATGCGGTTTTAGGAATGTCTGATGGCTTCATTGAGATTTGATGGAATCCAGAGGTAAGATCCAAAGTAGTAAAATATCTCGCCTTGCCAAGACTCGCTATTGTTGAATTAATGTCAGGTATGGGGTAGGCATCGGATATGGTTACAGCATTCAGGCGCTTATAATCAATTACCATACGGTATTGTTTCTCGCCTGAAGGCTTGGGTTTTTTGGGCACGACCCATATGGGTGAATTGTATGGACTCTTGGAGGGTCTAATGATTCCCTCTTTCAGGAGTTCGGCAATCTCTTTGTCAACCTCCTTTCTAAGAGGTGTTGGATACGGGTAACTTTTCGTATATATTGGTTCACTTGTGCTTGTCTTTATTTCCGCAAGCACAGCGGTCCGGACTGTTTCATGATTACTGATGGGGCCAAAAAGAGAGTTATATTTCCGTATAATATAATGTAGCTTGGATTGGGTTTCGCTCGGTAGATTCTTGTCAAGAACAATGTTGACCTCCTTTGAGAATTCTTCTCTAAGAGGAATAACAATGTTAGGAGACAGTCTTAAAACATTCGCCTTTCTGTCGATTACCGCCTCCAGTTCCTTCAACGTATCATCCCCGATGATACCGTCAAAAGAAACCAGACCCGGCAGGACATAGAATGTCAGAAGAGTGTCATTCCCGACTTGCTTAAAGAATCTCCCGGTAATGCAATGATTAATTTTGATGTTCCCGGCTGCTGAGTGCACGGAAAATGGTTTTTGGAGGCGCGTGGTTTTACTGGAGACGGACGGACTAATGAAATTCTTGTTCGCCCCCGTGTCGACAAGGAATTTCAGTATGGTTCCATTGCCTATGCGATACCCTATATATGGTACGCTGGATGTCCGTTTGTCATAAAATTTACCTCGTCTTCTAAGCTTTCGTTCGCTGTCTCGACGTACCTCTCTACCTCATTCGGTGATTCGGGCGATCCTTCATCGAAGGTTTGCAGGCTGAACATCCTCTGCTGTTTCCGAGGGTAGTTGTCTGACCATGCCCGCCTTTTGAACTGCCTGTTGCCCTGCGGTCTATTCATATAGTTCACATTACGTGACTGGGTTGACTGGTCGATATCCATCCTTTCGTGTGGCTTAGGGCCACTTGGCCTTGGCGGAATACCGTTTTCGCGATAGGGAGCGGAATATGGTTGTTGGTTAAACCTGTTGAAATTAGGCCGTGGCAAGGCAGGCCCTGTGTCCTGTTTGAAGGTTTGGTTTATTGGTGCGGTTATCGTATTTGACTTTGACGGGGCGTGTATCGTATGGTTGCGATAATTGAGGTTCTGAATCTCCAAGCATGCCGAGTAGGCTTCTGGGAGAGTTCTTGGTTTCTGAATAACCAGCATCTTCGAGATTTCGCCGTTCAGGCCTCGAATAAAGACATCCAAAGCCCTATTTCTGTAAGTTTCGACTAGGGCCGTGACTGTTTCCTGACTAAAGGTCTCAGTTTTAATTTTATTTATCATAAGTGATAGTTTATGGTTCACTGCGGCGTAAAATTCGTCTAGCTTAAGGGTCTTTTGGGATAATTGGTTGAGCTGATGCTCTAGCGTCCGCATATCCCGCTTGTCTGCATAATGCAGCGAGAGACATTGTTTTATGGTCACCCAATCATTATCAAAAATGTTATAAGATACAAGGGCTGCATTCGCAGTACCCCTGATCTTCTGTCGGATGTGCTGAAGTATAGCACGATATAGGGGTTTTGTCTTGATTATGTCGTAATCTCTTAGTATGGACTCGACGCCATGAACCCATGATATATATTGGGTTGGGTCGCCTTCGAACGTTTGCAACTCCTTGACGCAGTCAGGGAGTCGACTAATATCCTTCAAATCGGATTCGTTTTGGGGTACGCAAAGTTCAATTTGATCGCTGACAGGCACATCTTCCCGCACCTGGCCGTCCTCGAGCGTTTTGAGACGTGTTTCGAACGCTTTGAGTTGGGCAAGGATAGAGTTCACTGCGCCTGTTAGCTCGGTTAGTGACCTACTTACAGCATCCATATCGCGGAATAAATGGGTAACTTAGTTAAGGAAGGAAAGAAAAATTAAAAAATTGTACTTATCTGTATTATCTGCTTGGTTAACTTTCTAATGCCAATCACGTTCCCTTTTGAATATCCTTATTGGATTCTCTCTATATTAACACAATTATTGTAATATTTAAATTCTTAATCACTAGTATTTCAGCTCTATATTTTTTCCTTTTTCCTTTCCTGTAGCACTGAAGCTTTTCTTTTCTATCCCCGTTGTTGCACTGAAGATTTTCTATATCTTTAATATATATATATCAGTATTGTAGTTCTTAATTCTTAATTGACTCGACACTTCTCTCAAAATGTTTGGTATATTCTCTCGGGTTGGAATTGATTAAATTTTCAAACAATTTTTTAATATATTTTTTTTTGAATTGGAGGATTGATTCTCCTTGTTCTTTGGCGTTATTTCACTAAGATTTCTCTTTCTTTCTTCTTGAACTGAATCTTTTCTTTAACTCACATTGGAATATACATTCTTTTCACTCAAGTTCACTTTTTTGTATTGCGTATATTGATTTATAACACTCGAATTACGTAGAAACTGTAGGAAAAGGAGACCATATAATTAATTTTTGATCGTAAAAAAAAAGAATGTTTCAACTGATGGAACCGACTTCGGAAGGATCGTGTAATTCCCGTTTAGTCGCAAGCGTTTATAATTGCAAGCAACCTACTAATGGCACGATTTACTTCACAATCCTATCCTTTATCCTCTAGTGATCTCCGTCATGTTCCCATGGGTATGACGAAAGGTTTGCAGTTTTATTGATTACAATGATTAGCTGTGTTCCCATGGGTACAGTAATTTGCACTCTATAGAGCGTAGCAATCAATAGTCCTTTATAAAAGGACACTGCAAAAATCACACGGATCAAGGAGGGGATTTAGGAAGCCGGTCCCTGCTCGGGCGCCAGTTAGAGGATCCTGTCGAGGATGTCTCAAAAAAAACCGAACACCAACCTGGGTTGGTCCAACTCGTTCGTCAAGAATAAAATACAAATTAAGACGTTATAAATTATATTTAATATCCGTATTGCCTGAGGTCCAAATTAAGACTAAAGACTTAAAACTATATCCATGCCATGGGTAGTCCCATCGCTCATGGCCAATCCGCTGAGTCGCCTAATTGCACGCAGCGCGTGTATCCGCCTGCATCGGGTGTCATCCATATTTCATGTCGTGGGAAAGTAATGCCGCAGCTAGTACCGTTGTTGTATGTGGGACCTGGCCAATAACCTGCTGACTCAGTGGGAACAGGTTTGTGCGCGTTGATATCTTTTTTGCAGGTGTGCGTTACAGATGGTGATAACTATATTATATGCACAAGTATAAACAAACAAATAAAATGAATTAACAGCAATGAATTATAATAATGATAGTATAAGTTACTACCGAGATTTGAAACCCGAATCTACGTAACAATATTTGAAAATAATTAAAATAATGAAATTGGGTCGCACCAAAATTAAATAATGTATTATGAGAAATAGATAATCACTTACCAATTATTATTATTTAAAACAATACAGGAACTTCCAGGGGTAAAGAGGATGATGTGCACACCAACCACTGTCTGTGGTTCATCTTTTGAATTTATCGATTTGTTCAAACCCTATATTTTTATGAAAATTAAAATGCATTTAAAATTTGGCCGACCTTACAGGAATGTAAATACATTTTTAGATAATACTTAGCTTTAATCCATAAAATAAATTATAGAATAATTTTAAACTAATACTTATATAACATAAATTAGCTCCGGTTCTGATCGAGGTACACTCAGACTTTCAATAAACTGGTTACTTTCAGAGAATCTTATTCTTTTCTTTTGTTTGATGTTGTTATTTAGAATTTAGATGACGGTTACTTCTCAAAATTAGATTTTTATTTAAGTTCCTAATTCCATGCCATCAGATAAATTAAATGATCGTCCTTGATAATGATGCTTTGACTTCAAAAAAAAGTTGATGATGTTGACGGTCTTTAATTTCTGGATCTTGCAGTAGGGTATCTTCTTAAGATGATTTCAGTACGAATTGATATGATCAATCCACAAAGAATGAACCGTATTGTTATAATTATTATAACAGAATTCTTCAGCAAAAACTTTTTTGTTTGATGTTATTCAAAACATTTTGTATTCTTGAGAACAATCCATCTTTGCTTAATTATTTTTCGAGATTTTATTTATTGTTACGAGGAAACTATCTTTGTAGTTTAAAACTTTAGGCAGGAATGAAAATTTTATTTTTTTACTTTTGAAAATAATTTGTTTATATTTTTTTAGGAACTTATTTTGCTACCTAATTTTGTATAAGTATAATTTAGAAAAGTTGTGAAATACTATATCGAAATGTATTTGAATGCCTGAAATTATCATTGAACTTATGCCGTTCCCTACAACAGCGCTGATAAATGCTCGCTAAAATTGGAATCATGTAGGTATTCTTAATATTGGCATACCTAGATGGACAATTTGTTTGTTGATTCAACATTTTCTTGCAAATCTTTTACATCGTTTTTTTACTTTTTCCAGAACATCCATTGCACATTTTTTTTTTACAAATGTCAAAAATTAGCAAATTTTTTTTTTAAATGTCAAAAATTAGCATCTTCTCTATGTTTTGGGAGCTAAAATTATGGAGACACACATTACGTAAAAAAAAAATATTTTTACACCCAGCCGACGACGTTTAGTCTGACCTACCTTATTTTATATAAAGTTAGGAGCTTAGCTATATAGAGACAAACAGGATAGTTCTAGACATATTTGTATGATAACATTAAATTAAAATGAAGAGAGCGCATATTACTGACTTTAAGCGACAAACATATGTATTTAAACACAACATCAACAAATATTTACCTTTGGCAACCGTAACAACTTCAGCAGCAAAAATTGTCGGTACGTTAAACTGTTTCTTGACTTCTCAGTCAATTCCACAACAAGTTCCACTGAATTCCTATGAAATGTTGGGGTTAAATGTTCAGTTCCTTTACTTTTGTAGTAAAATGTAAAATACTGTCAAAATGAGAGCGGTGGGGATGAATTCTCTCTCAAAGATAAAAACTTACGAAAATGTTGTTTTTTTTAGTAATCTATGAAAAATGTCAGAACCATTTTGTTTTTCCATAAATTGCATATGATTATGAATCCAAGTAGGTACATAAGAAGAATTTTAAATTAAAAACAAATTTAAAATCATCTGTCAATTTTCAAGCGACTGACAGTTTTTTCCATCAAGAAATTTGTTGAGTAAAAATTAGTAAGATTCTCAGTGGGGGGGGGGGGGGGGAGGGGGGAGTAACTAATCCCATCTTACTCTCTCGTAAAATTTCGTAAGATTTAAAAGTAGATGAACAGACCTAGTATGTACTGCGAACGAAAGCATTACCAGACTTTGGCGAATCAGATTTTTAGATAAAATCTATGCGTTACAAAATTTGTAACATTTTTGATACTGATTCCAGAATGATTGCGGAAATCCATCCCGATTCTTTGGGATGGAGAAAATATAAGAAATTCAAGATTCTTCTTTGGTTACTGTTGGCTGTAGGACATGAACTCATATGCAACTGGGGCAGCTTCTCTTGAACAATTCTGCTGTTACATTTCATCAGTTTCCAGGTAATCGTTTATGCTTATATAGTATGCCCCGACCTTTGCTAGGTTTGTACCTAAAAATAAAAGTTCTAAATCGAGACGACTTTTGGTTTTCTCTTGTCAATACATCAACCAGATTAACGTCCACCATTTCTACCACCAATCATCAACTGACTCAATATTAACCGTCATACATTGATCTACACATATCCAATGTCAAAGTATTAAACAAAAGAAAAAAAAATCCAACTAATCGTGTACTGGTGTGGTTCTCTATATAATGACCCAAATCTATCACGGCATATAGCCTAGCCACTCGCAGCCTATTATAAACGCATATCGTGTACGAAAACCTTCTGATGCTGCACGCATTTATCAAAACACAATCTAATGACAGTCGGTAACGTGCACTCACAATAAAGTCCACGCCTCCCTCGGTACCAATCGCATCAAGCATCACATTATGTGGGGATACTCTAAGGTTCCAAGTCTCATCGTTGCGACTGAGATCACCTCTCGTTCCGGCAGCAACATTGCTCTGGGTAGAACCTATCTAATGTATCTTTTCGGTGCACAATCCGTACCAACAATCTCTAGGTAGGAGGTGGTGACTTTGTGCGCAAAGTGAATGTGATTTCGTGTTCAAAATTCGCACATATGCGGCTACTACTATACGAAAATGGAGGTGCAGGGTGTATCTCATAGTTTCGGTTTTATTTGCTTGGAGTGGCATTTAATGAGGCAACGCGAACTAATTGGTAATTGCAGATCGTTTAAGCGACAACAAATCGCGATTTAAATTTGTTACGTGCACGAATGTTTGACTCTATCAGAGATTTTGCGCATTTCTCATCTCTTGATGCTACCTCCAAGAAGGAGGACACATCTCTGTATCAGATACGAGGTGTCGAAATGGCTTACTCAAGGAACGACCAGAGTATATAAATGAATGGGGAGAGGCTTGTTAAATAAATTGGCCATACTGCCACTCCGTATGATTGATGAGTGTTGAAATTAAAGAGAACAATTATTTTCTTTACGAGTGACAGTTAAAGGTTCCCCATCACAAAAGCTATTAGAACGGTAATGAGGTTTTGATTTCATTCAAGTACATTTTGGCGGCCTTCAGTTTTCGACCTCAATTAAACGGCTGCAATAATTATTCATCAAAGGTGATACTTTACTTGGCTCACTGTTGGGCGTTGATCGTGTCCATGATTCTCACATAAGTCACTACAAACATTATAAATAATATTTTTGGCGAAGCAACAAAGTGCAACTGGGTGGGTGGTCCAACATAACCTAATTAAATTTTCACATTTCTAATACAAACAAACGTAAAATTGTTTTCTCTCAAATAATAATGCCACACATACTCGTAGTAGACGCATAAATCGAACTATGAACAGACTGGGAATTTATTTTTTTGTATATCAATTGCAAGTTACCATAAAACTAGTTCACCATAAACGATGCAAATTGTATTCGATGAGAAGTCTAACTGATATCGATTCAGTAAGGAGTTGCTTCAAATGCCTGCACTGACTAATTAGTAATGGATTTTTGTAATTTTTCAATTAATTGCCAATTAGTGGTTTCGGTTGTTTTATTTGCCGATCGAACCATGCTGAATGATGAAGCACGATAAATGTGGTCGAAAGGAAGCAGACCAAAACCAGCGTGATGCCAATTTATATGGTGAAGATCACGGCGATTGTAATCTCATGTGGTGAGAAATGTCAATCACAATTTCAGGCACTCGAAATGGTTGCAGGGATTTTATTTTTTTTTTCTCAGCAACTTTTGAACACATTCGATAACATTATGATCCCGGAATATCTACAACTTTTTTGTCTTCAATAGAGTTTTTTATGCAAAAAAAAAAAAGGAAATTCTGTCGACATATTTTGTCTTATGGGGCTAGGTTAGGTATAGGGCAACAAATAATCCGTTAAAAATTTGTTATTTCTTGGGTCCCTACTATAAAGTCTGCAAAACAGGCGGATCATACATAACGGCCTAAACGGAACTATTGAATATCGTGACAGGGTCACTAAGACTTCCGGACATATGCAGTGTGTTCCAGGCAGAGATTCTGGGCGCAGAACCAAGTCAGATTGTGTTGGGTACACGGACACTGTAATATTGAGGGTAACGTTCTGGCCAAAAACGGAGCTGAGCTTCCACAACTTGAAACTATTGAGGGCATAAGACCCCCAATAGCCGTAGCCAAGAGAATTATTCGCGAGAAAATTAAAAATAGGCCAGACCAAAGGCAAAGACGGTCAGATATATGTAGTAGGTCACAGGGTCTCAAAGGCTCTGTGTCCTAAACTAAATCGGGAAAAAATCTGTAGAATTATTAAAGCTCAACAGATCAAAGCTAACGAATGGCAATGGGTATACTCTCCGGGCACTGTCTTCTAAGGAAGAAGGCTATGAGATTAGGTTTAACAGATACGGGCACATGCAGATATTGCGAAGACTTACATGTCGCAGAGGATATTACTCATCTTCTCTGTGAATATCAAGCTATTGCTCGGTATAGGAGGAAACACCTTGGAAGGTAATTCTTCGACAATTTGGAGGAGGTTGGCCCCACTAACAAAATTGAAACAATTTTTAGGTCTTGTAATGAAATTATTTGCTCGGGCGAATTGGTTTAGGTTTTTGACTGTAGGTTCCCCATCCCCAGGGATGGCGATGGGCCCAATATGGTGCCTAGTCCACTGTGATGAACTCACACTCTATTTAACCTAACCTAACCCAACTTCCAAGAACCCAAATGATGCATGCGCATCATGCCGACTATAGTATGATGCAGAAGGGATTAGGACGTTCACACATTTCTTTGGGCAGAATCTTTCAAGCGGCATTTTGCAAGGTTGTGGCTCGGTATAGTTCTTGCAAGACGTAGGATCGCTTTTTTTGTGAGGATAGTCTATTTATCGGACATGATTTTTTTCACCTTCTGAAAGGATTGCCTGTTTGCAATTTTTACGCAGAACGGTGACACGAGCACTCTCAGCTTTTCGTATTTAATACAGAACTCAAACTCAAGTCTGGAAGAGAGGGGTAAGGATGAATTGTTCGCAACAACACTAACAACACTTTTTCTAAAAGAAAATTTTGGGAAAACCCTCCGGAAAAGTCGGAAAATTGGAAAAATTGAAAATTGATTTTTTGTATGCCGAATTTTGTGTGCAATTGTTCTGGAATGGCTTTTCAAATGGAAAAATATAAAATTCCGGAAAACTTGAATTTTTTTCTACGAAATTTTGCATTTTCTTTGATTCTGGCAACAATTCGGTCAAGATCTCAAATTGCGTTGGCTGTTGCATCCTCTGTCTTTGTTGCCACATTGTTGGAAGGCAGTCGAACTGCACACTCCGCATTGAAGCTGCCGATGAATCTTCTCACGGTTGACAAACCAACGTGCACACTGACCAAGAATTCGGAGACAGCGAAATTGATGCGAGAATGCAAAATCATCATTTGGGATGAATGTACGATTTTGGAGGCATTACGATGTGATTCGAGACGATTTGGTGGGGTTATGATATTGCTCTCAGGAGATTTTCGTCAAACGCTTCCCGTCATCCCGAAATCAACTGCTGCCGATGAACTTAATGCATGCCTGAAATCGTCGTGGCGGCATGTCAAGAATTTGAAATTGACCACGAACATAAGAGTCGCATTGCAGATCGACCTATCTACTGCTGAATTCTCGAAACAACTGCTGGCGCTTGGCAATGGCCACATTCCCGTTGATGTTTCGACTGGATTGATATCGTTCCCGGCAAAGATTTTGCGAGTTCACATCGTCGAAGGAGGAACTCACCAGCAAAGTGGTGAGTGGCATTGCACACAAAATTATAAAAATCTGGATTGTATTAGTGAACGGGCAATTAATACTAGCAGCGAATAATAGGGACGTCGCGTCAATAGCTTTTTTTCAAAGTCAAATCGCTGGGGAACTGCATTCGTACAAATCCGATGACAGCGTGACTGACGAGGATGTAGCGACCAACTATCCGACGGACTTTTTAAACTCGCTTGATGTGCCATGAACTCCATCGCATAATATACAGATGAAAGTAGGATCGATCATAATCATGTTGTGGAATCTGAATCATCCGTCGGTCGGTTGTCCGTCAAGAAAGTGATGAACAATGTGATCATCAAGGGCAAATTTAAAGGAGAGGAAGTCCTTATCCCACGAATTCCGATTATTCCAACTGATCTTCCAATCCAATTCAAGCGGATTCAGTTTCCCATTCGATTGGCTTTATCGATGACAATCAATAAATCGCAAGGCCAATCGTTGGAAGTCTGTGGGATTAATCTCGAATTTCCCTGTTTTTTGCACGGTCAGCTGTACGATGCCTGTTCGCGTGTTGGCAAACCGTCTTCGTTGTTTGTTTTGCGCCGGAAAACAAATTGATTTCGATTCCATTTAAATAAATCACATTGAAATTTGAACTATCTGTGTTTTATTATCACTCTGTAGTCTACTGAAGGCGTTAAATTGGGGCGAGACGAAGTTCGCCGGGTCCGCTAGTTACATTTGTTATGATATGTTTTTTTGCTTTAATTTTCTCGATAAAAACAGAGACCTTTTGCAGACTTGTAGTCTATAGAGTTCCAAAGCATTTTCTCTTGCTAATTTGGCTCTTTGTCAGAAAACGTTACTATACTGACAGAAATATGACACTTATAAAAAATGTACCTATCACAAAAGTACGGGAACATAATTATTATTAAACAAAAATAAATAGGTATATGCAAAATACTAGTTGTAGGTAAGTTACTAAGACATCATTTTTAAGCTTCACCTTAAATACTTCGTTGGTCACAGTATTTGATAATTTTATAGGGATACGGAAAAGTTCGCCATTGTGAGTTCATAAAATTTAATCAGGACTACTTAACTACCTACAAATTTTTATTTGTACCATAGATTATCTATATTAAAATAACCTGGCGTCTTACTTATAACAATTTTTAGACTTTAAATTTATGTATAGGTACATAACATAACAAATTTTTCATACGAATTTCGCCATTTTAAGCCTCCTCAAATTGGTTATTTTTGAATGTTTATTAGCCATTCTAAAGTCAAACATTTTCTGTATAGTAATTCGAAAGCTAAATTTTAAAAAATCTTTACAGGAATTCCAACAGAAAATGTTCCACCTCTTCGACATAGATGGACAAGGCTACCTGGTCCAGGATCGATGGATTGAACATCTTAAAGGTCGTCTAATGTAAGTATATAAATGTCCGTTACAATCATTCCTTTCAATTATAAAGTGACATCTAATGTGAACAAAGCGGATACTGAAAGTCACAAAATGTCCTTCTCAACACCGTGTCGTCACCCAAACGAGACAAACAAGTGAAAGCCGTCCGTACTTTTATTCGCGCAATAGCAATCCAATTATCGAACGTTCAACGCCAGACATCACGTGCTAAAGTCATTTAATGCACGCATGCGCACAAAGAGCCTTTTGCGCTAGCTATCCTATATATAACAAGCGCAATCAATCAATCGCTCATTCTGGTGGATCAAAAGTCAATCAAATCATGAACTGAAGGTGTCAACACCAACAGCACGCTGCGCAAGGAAAGGTGAATCCTCTGACTGAGATCGATCATTATGTCCATATTCGTTCGCTGGATACTTTATCTCTATGATGCGATCATCTCTGAAAGTGGCATGAGCTTAATTAAGCCAGAAAATCCGCCTCATTGCAACGGCAAACATGTTTGCTATTATTTGTCGCAGATTGAGTCCAGTCGAGCCACAAGATGCGAGCCAGATAAACGCTCCACTTATCATTGTCATCGAATGTAAATATTAAAATTACAACTCGTCCAGCATCCATTATGGTCCATCCACACCAGATCGTGGGTAAATTAGTTCAATTTCGCCTTATTGCATTCCTGAACTTTATCTATAGCTTCCATGAGGCTATCTGTACACGTAACAAACTGGCCACTAACGCTTGAGTGGTGTATCTCCGCATGCAAATCACCACCGCGCACCGATCGTCAACCGGTGAGGTTGTAAAAAGCGCTTGTTACACGACGGAGCCACCACAGTCAAGCGCCACTACACACTTGTGTGTAATCCCATTGCATCTCGCAATACTCCACATTGCGCCCTCTGCTCAAGAGGACTTTGCGACCAACTGCCTTGTGTCTGATATGGTAAATTACACTTGTTAGAGCTCCGAGTCGGAGTACGTCCGCCTACCTGAACCTATGTTATAGTCGTGCAAGTGGATGTCTGAATTAGGCTGCTCGCTGGTAGATGAGGCGATCCACACTCTTGATGTCTGTTTGGAGGTGCAGAAGATATTGTTTAGAGTTGGCGTGGACCATTATTTTGACATAATGCGAAACTTTCAAACGAGTGTCAATAAATCAGCGCCCTCTATGGGTATTTTCAATTTGAATTAATATATTTTTTCGGTTTCTTTGGCAGTGAGGAGAGGCAAAAGGACTTTGCGGAACAACTCGAGTCGGTGGCGTATGTGATATGTGGAGACAGTAAGATTACTTTTAAGAACTTCGAAGAAATATGGGCCGCTCGTGGGGTAAAGTTTTGAAAATTTACAATTTTACCGAAATGATGATTTTACTATTTTCAGATTGTCGATAAATTTTATCGGCTTATCGATGTGGACGGGACGAATTTAGTGTCCACCAATCAGATTATGGAATTCATATCGAAGGTAACCAATTTAAGGTGAGTGTCTACGAAAACTAAAAAAAAAATATTACGTTGTCAAAATGCCAGTTACTTTATGGGGGGTGTTTATTATGCCATCGAATTAGTAGTGCTTCTATGTTTGCGATTGGTGATAGTTTTCGATGCACACAAAACGACCGACGACGAGTTGAAATATCAATGGCGAGAAGCAATTTCGACACATGAAAATTCAAAAGAAATAGACTTGTCAAAAATAATTTTACGAAAACCGCTTCATCTTCTTCCTTGATTTATGCCCCTATTGTGTAACTACAGTTGAGTTGAGTTGAGTTGTCTCTTGGTTTTATTTAATTCAAAATTCGGTATTGTCCGTATTGTAATACACAACCTTGATAGAAAAGTTGTCTGTCAAAACACAACAAAGATGGTAGTGGTTGTCTATAAGTTGCTAGTTAGTTTGGGTTGTGTGAAAGTTGAGTTGAATTTAAGACAACTCAACTCAACTAAGTTGAGTTGTCTTACATAATAGGGGCATTAAACACATCTATTATCTGTCACGTCCTTCTGAATATTTTCTGCTTTCGTTGCTTGGTGCTTGGCGACACTTGATGTAACAGAAACCATCGAAGGTTGGCCGCTCAGCAATCACTTTCTTGACATATCAACATTTATAAGCGAAAACTTGTGACTTTTTGATTGCAGATAAGAGCAATCGGGTAACTGACAAATGATCACTGAACCCTGAAAACAACGTCTTCTCCAAATTGACTCACGTTGACGCGCAATTTGTCAATTGTCTCATTTTCAATGTATAAGCCCCTCAGGGACTCCATAAGGTTAATTAGGGCTTCAGTTTGAATCAAGGTATAAACCCATGACAGCTTGTATATACGCCAAGAGTATCCTCTTCTCATCCGTTCGTGTCGACCTTCACCGAACATGTCACACAGTTTGAGCACGCGCACACGCAGGATCACAAAGATAAGTGCAAAGACAAGATCATTTAACACACGTTTAACATGTCAAAATTAACAAATGTTTAACGTGGCAAAGTCACCTCACCATGCCAAGAAGAGAAGGTAGGAGAGAAATATCGTAGAACGTCAATTTCTATATCCCACAACAGAAACGTAATGATCAGCCTACGCAGTGTGTTTTTCCACTCGAATATGCCTACGCAATTTTTCTCGAGTCCGCAACTATTTGCGGCCGGATGTCCATCTTTCACAGAAGATCGTATATATATTTGTCGTTCGCTGCTTTTGAGGTTTGTCATTCAGAGACCATTAAATATGGAATGAATTACATTCGCATTGACCGAAATGACAGTTTTTGCCAATCCATTCATATCTTGCCTGGGTACAAACATTTCGCGATACTAGTGTGCTGTGATACTGTCCTTTGAAATGATCTCCCACTAAGCAAACACACTCGTATCCGTGTGTCATGGTTAATAAAAGATTCGTGTAGAGACCGAGGTTTAATAAGGAATGGAATGCGTGAGTGTTGTAAATCGACAACGTTATGGCTTGTATCGTATCGCGCGCACTGTCAGCCCTTAATGAACACTCAGATGGAGATAAAACAAATCCTTTCACCTTGGCTGGGATTAGAGGTATACATATTTATATGTGCGACCAACAACAATGGAGAGATTGACGATGTTTATGGCTTAAATGGAGTAATTGGGATTCAGGCCACATTGTGGTAGGAATAAACAGATCGAAAATGTATATGAACACGGACCACGACATATATGGGGCATTTGTATGAAAGATAGGAATCAAAAGCAATAATTTCTATTTGCAAGACGTTAGGACCGTTACTTTGAATGGAAATGAAATGTATACCGTTAATAGGATAGGACACTTGAAATTTTATTCAGATTGAGAGTTTATTGTGTGCTCGACTAGTCTTAACGAGTACTTAGACTTGTTTTATTACTATTTGAATCTCATAACCACTTTCGACCTATTAACGTTTTATATAGAGAAATCCAAGATCCTCCATTTTGATACTCTGCCAATGTATGAAGCATAGAAAACATAGAGATATCACTTTTAGTGTTGCTCTTTTGATGTGAAAGGGCAAATATTTTCGTCAGTCGAAAATGCTATTATGTATAATTGTTCAGATACGGTTTCAATAAGTTTTAACCTTTTCAAACGTTCTCCTTGATTTTATAGGCCCCGCAATGGATTTGACAAAAATTCTCTGGAACAACTGGAAACACTTTTTCGCCGGACAGTTGGCAACGAGAAAGAAATCAGTCGAGCCGAATTCAAAAAGATTGTAACCTCAAAAAACGTAAGTATTTTAGTTCTATTTGTGACACCCTGTTTAACAATGAAAATAGATAAATGCTCCTATAGATTTCTCAGTAATATTCGTAAAATATGGAATTTGAAAAAGTAAGGAGCGGAAACGTTTCTCTGAGAGACATTTTTCTAATTACTACAAAACCGAAATATTGAGCTTTCTAAGCGGGTCCATATTAAAATCAGTTCGTTTTTAGCTCTTCTTTGACAGATTGCAAGCCAAATTACCGTCATAAGTTTCTGGCAAGGGAAATTGTTTACTCCTCGGTTAGTTTTTCATTTGCGAAATAATGCGTATCTACGGGATACGGATTTATAAAGGTTCTATAACAGTGTATACCAATATCTTATGAATTTACGACCTTTATAATCCAGTCGTGATGATTGTATATCATTCCACTTTGTATTTCTTCTTGCAGCCATTTTTTACGGAACGCGTTTTTCAAATTTTCGACAAGGACAACTCTGGTACAATATCCCTGCAGGAGTTTATAGACGCAATTCATCAATTTTCCGGACAATCGGCAGATGATAAAATTCGATTTCTTTTCAAGGTTTACGATATAGATGGTTAGTATGTTTTTATTTACTAACTGTAAAATTTAAGCTGGGATTCAAAAAGATAAAATAGAATGTCTTACTTAAGCCAAAGACAAGTTTTACCTTCAATATTCTTAAATAGCGGGGTACCACGAAAATAAATTATACAGACCTATATAGTATCCGCTTAAATAATTTCTAGGTGACGGCTTAATCCAACACAAAGAGCTACATGATGTAATACGCGCCTGCATGGAAGAGAACGGAATGAGGTTCTCTGAAGATCAGGTGGGTTTGGTTGGGTTTTGTAAATCCCTTTTATAGGTCTCTTTATTTCGTCTCCAGATAGAAGATCTCACCATGGCAATGTTCGAAGACGCCGACCCCTACAACAGGGGTACAATTACATATGAGGCTTTGAAAAACCAACTTCACAAGCACGGAGGACTATTAGAAAACTTGAGTATAACGTAAAATTGACAACTCTAATACCTAGAACACCGACAAAACTGTCTGCTTCCTCCTTTCAGAATCGACCGCTGGCTTGTTCCGGTGCAGCAGGAGGCAAAACCAAAATTGGGCAGAAGACGGCTGCATATTCCTCATCAGTTTACCGCTGCATATGTGAGAAACAATCAAGTCTTTGTGTCTTACCTGCTTTTGTACATATCCATCAATGTTGGTCTCTTCGTGTCGAGGTCGATTCAGTATCGGCACAGTAATGGTTACGTGATACTGGCCAGAGCTTGTGGTAAGTTTAATAGCTGTCAAAGATATGACAGCACTCATAACCTCATTTTTCTGTATTTTTAGGACAATGTCTCAATTTTAACTGCGCATGGGTACTTGTCCTGATGTTGAGGCATTCGCTGACCTACCTACGATCGCGAGGATTCTGTACATATCTTCCGCTCGATCATCACATTTACCTGCACAAGTTGACTGGTGTGGTGATATCTGTGCTTAGCTTGATACACACGATAATGCATTTCTGCAATTTCACCACAATTGTAGTGAATGATCCAATTCTGAATGCGGCGAATTACACCACAGCAGAATGGCTGTTTACGGATCGGCCTAAATTGTTTGGACTGATTCCGGGCTGTGCTAATCCAACAGGTATCGCCCTGATTGTAATCTTGATGATTATGTTCGTGTGTTCACTGCCATTTGTGCGTCGAAAGGGCAGCTTTGAAGTGTTCTATTGGACGCATTTGTTGTACGTTCCTTTCTGGATTCTTACCATATTCCACGGCCCGAACTTTTGGAAATGGTTCATAGTGCCAGGCCTGATTTATGTGGTTGAGAGGATTCTGCGGTTCGTTTGGATGAAGTCGGAACACGGAAAGACCTACATCAGTTCGGGACTACTTTTACCATCGAAAGTGGTGCACTTGGTTATAAAACGTCCGTTCAATTTCCACTTTCGCCCTGGCGATTACGTTTTTGTCAATATTCCAGCGATAGCTAACTATGAGTGGCATCCATTCACCATAAGCAGCGCCCCTGAGCAGGAAGACTACATGTGGTTGCATATCAGAGGCGTTGGAGAGTGGACCAATAGGCTATCGGAGTATTTTGAAAAGGAGCAGGAAAAGCTACACAATGGTGAAATTGCTCCTCATATTCCTCCCGGTAGTATGCAACCTGGAAAGGTTGAATCTAATGGAGAGGCCGACATGCCTCAGACAGATCTTTTGGGGAAAATGCACCACACTACAAGTTTCGATTCGATTTTGGCGCAAAACCCAAACGCTGTTAATCAAAAGCCTCTTAGACCACCACGACAGCATCAAGGTGTGTCCAAACTTGCCACAGAAAAACCAATAAAGGCTGAAGAGTCAGAGAAGACAACTATGAGAAATATAAAAGAGACTCTGCAAAGAACGTTTTCCAGAAAAGATACTACTGCATCGAAATCTTCAGGGGTAGCTAATGACGGTTTCGTCTCAGATGAAGATAACGAACCGGTGCCTTCGCCTAGGAGGAAGATAACGCCCGATAAAAGGCTCCAGATGTTATTATTCAACAAGGCTCGCTTGGAAAAGAGCCTTTCTATGCCGGACATGAATGGAAAGCTCAAAAAGAGGGAGAGAATTAGAGCGTTCGTATATACATTTAACTTTTAATTTATCAAGTATTCCTAAATATTTATCCACAGTCTACGTGAATACGCTCGGTCGGAGTCGGAAAAGTCTTTCGATGAGGCTAAGATCCGTAGAGCTCGTCTTCAGACCCTTGGTCTGGCCTATTTAAGTCCACAAAATAAGTCTCTGGCTCAGAGCTTCCGCTACATGAGAAACAAACCGACAATCATAGCCTTCAAGACGCCCAGCTTAGAGAACTGCGATCTTAGACCGTCTTCGAATTCAATGAGTAAGTGCATGGACTTCTAAAAATTGAACTTCGTCGTTCTATAGTTCCGTTTTTTTTTTTTTTTTTAGTTGTCTCCCCTGGATTATATACCCAGCGAGAAGCTGAAGAAGGTCGGATCATCAAGAGAAGTCCTCGTAAGTCTCTAGTCCGTTCAACCCAGTACTTCTTAATTTTTAATATCTCCTTCTACAACAGTCCCATCTCCATCGCAGTCTCCACCCGCCAACAGTCATAATGTCGTCAACTATCCAGTGGGTAAACCATTAGAGGTAAAAATCCAAAAAGACCTATATTTTTAGTAAAAACAATTTGCATCTCATGATGGAAGACTCAATTTTTTTCCTTTAGCAAACCCTTTTAAATTAAAAACAATATCCTTAACGAAATTTCTAAATTACTATTAACGAATTGGTCATAATTAATTTCTCCAAGGACTCTACTAAAACAAGTTGTTTGTACAGGCCGACATTTCTTAGATCATTGTCGACAACGCTTAAACCCAAGGGCAGTTGTGGGAGCATGGCTACAAATACAAATACAAGTACGACTACAACTACTAATTCTGGTAGCAAGGTTACACTTGATGTTGGCGTTTTAGAGGTTTGGGTTTTTATTTTATTTTTATTCATTTTGATTTATTTTTTTCTTATACTACGTATACTATTTCTTTTTACTACACAATAAATTAATTTTAAGTATTTTCTCATAAATATTAGCGATATAGGTAGATTATGGCTTTCAATGTTGTTTCATGATCGAGTTTTGAGAAAATGTGATGTCAGCCTTGTGTTTATATTTTTGCAAGTTTTTACAATATTGTCACCCTATGAGGATATTCTAATAAGGACAAAAAATGTCTTATGGGTAAACCACCGCCTTTAATTGCCCGCTAGATGAAAGTGACAAGTCAAGTTAATGTCAAGCTAAAAAAATACATCTTTATGTCGTTTTCGATTGGTAATCCAGAAGCGTCCGGAAGAACTCTCCGCGATTCTGAATTCAAATCCAGAAGCAAATTTCTCTTCTTTTTCAGTAGAAGAACTGTCAATTGTCGCTTTCAGAAGCGTTCGGATTGCTTCCGGACTACCAATCGACAACGACGTTACTTTAACCAAGTCTAGACTCTAGAGTAGAGATTGACGGCTGTGGCGCGTGGCGTGACATTTAAGTTGAAATGTCAAACGAATTTTGACGCATTTTTACGATGTCGTTCCTCAACTCGAAAAATTCGTAAAAGAGAGCGGCTTCGAGAGATCAAGATATTACCCCTCCTAATTTTTACTCAACAAATTTCTTTTGAGTAAGATAAGAGGTTCGTTCGTGTACTTTCCGCGTAGAAAAATGAAAAATGTCAAATCTCAAAAATCAAGAGAGAAATCTCTCAATTTCCAGAGAAGTACCTGACCGGTTTTCTTACAAAAAGTTTAAGAAATGTCATTTCGACATTCAAAAAATAAACGTTAACGGCAGAATCTATAAAATAAGTTGGATTTGAATTTTTTATAAGCTAAAATACCTATTAAACCTACCATTTTGAATGCGCTGATATGTTCTAGAACATTCAATTACAATTTCTTCCTCCGACATCGTTGAAGACGAAATTAAAAAGAGTTTTATTTTTCAAACTTTCAAACTTTTTCAAACTGCCACTTAGATGACAGTTTTCATTTTTTCATTTTTCAGTAGGTTCGTTCGGGTACTTTTTTGCAAACGTAAAATTATTAAAACTTTGCTAAGAAACTGTGCGAATGCGACCACGTACTGAGTAAATTGAAAAAAATGAGAGAGAAATCCATTTCCCCTCTTTTCATTTTTTCGTAATTTTCTACTCGCGGAATTTCGACTTACTGAAAAATGAAAAAATGAAAACTGTCATCTAAGTGGCAGTTTGAAAAAGTTTGAAAGTTTGAAAAATAAAACTCTTTTTATTTTCGTCTTCAACGATGTCGGAGGAAGAAATTGTAATTGAATGTTCTCCTACCTAGAACATATCAGCGCATTCAAAATGGTAGATTTAATAGGTATTTTAGCTTATAAAAAATTCAAATCCAACTTATTTTATAGATTCTGCCGTTAACGTTTATTTTTTGAATGTCGAAATGACATTTCTTTAACTTTTTGTAAGAAAACCGATCAGGTACTTCTCTGGAAATTGAGAGATTTCTCTCTCGATTTTTGAGATTTGACATTTTTCATTTTTCTACGCTGAAAGTACACGAACGAACCTAGTAAGTCGAAATTCCGCGAGTAGAAAATTACGAAAAAATGAAAAGAGGGGAAATGGATTTCTCTCTCATTTTTTTCAATTTACTCAGTACGTGGTCGCATTCGCACAGTTTCTTAGCAAAGTTTTAATAATTTTACGTTTGCAAAAAAGTACCCGAACGAACCTAAGAATTGAAACAACTGTCAGTCGCCTGAAAATTGACAGATGATTTAAAATTTGATTTAAAACGCGTGTAGCGTCTATTTGCCTTTTTCTTTTGATTTCCTGCGATATGAGAAACAAATTGGTGAACATGATATTCGAACTTCCCCAACCCTAATGAATGTACGCAGGCGGACTTAACGAACAAAAAAGTACGTACTTTATCTATCGTATCTGAAATCAAATCTGAAGCTGAACTAGGCAGTAGTTACCGCACAATGCTCATCTCGACTCAAGGGCACTCTCTGCTCACTGCTGTCTGAAGAAGTATGACATCGGCATGGGATTATAGGTTTAATAATTCTAACCATGAAGGTTCCCTATAGCATTCGCGTGGGCCTATACTATGGTGTCCCGTGCCTTATGATGAACTCATAGAGTACTCTTTCCTCTACGTGTTGTAGGTCTTCGATTTGTGTGGCCGTGTGCATTTGTTTATCCTTTCAGGTAGCTTTAGTTTCATCATAATACCTACATACAATCATAACTCAAACTCGATGATGAACGATATTGAACAAGCTAATAATTAGGCCTATTCGGCAAAATCTTTTATCCATTTTTCCTGTTATTCTGTTATGAATTTCCATACAAAAGTTCGAACTGTCAAAAAATCTTTTACGATCTCCAGAATTGGTATTCTGCGTGCAAAAATCTTTTATGAAATCTGTTATAAATCATAACAGAATAAAAGACAGAATTTTGTGACTTTTATCATAAAAGATTTTTATTAATTAGAAAGTTTTGGATTGAAAGGGATAATCTATATAATTTATGGTCAACGAAATGTTTACAAAAGAAGACAAATGTAATAATTGTGCATAAACTAGTGGGTTTGTAATGGAAAATAATTTGGAAATTTATATTTTTGCTTTAATTCGCGAGGAACTCAATGTCGAGTAGCTACTTCTCCGCACCGAGCGATCCATGCTTCGGTGGTTTGGTCATGTTGAACGCATGTCCCCAACCAGGATCCCACGACGTCCTATGGAATCCGTACCATCATCCAGGCAGGCGTCCTCTAGGTAGACCCAGTATGAGATGGTTAATTGGTTATATCACGTTCATAATCCCTCCTCTACCCGTATGGGGACTGCCCTTGATGATTTAGAGACGATGGCGGAGAATCGAGAGCTATGGAGGGTCCACTTGAGCAACCTACACCCGCAACCCACTTAATGGATAAGCCGACCATTGAAAATGATTGAGTGAATATTTTTGGTTTAGACGAAGACACCGATCACTTTAGCTGGAACTAAGATTAAATAGTAATCCATTTGATCTTCCTAATGTGCGTTTTACTCAGCTCTTCAGATTGCATAAGGTGTATGCTAGAATTATAATGAACAAATTGGAACAATTTACAAAACACGAATACAACCATTTCATTTCAAATGCATGTAAATTGTATTTCTAATGACGATGTAAAGTTGCATATTTATTTCAAGTTTCTCGCGACACTACATTTTTACGGATACAGTTCATATCAGGCATCAATAGGAACACAGTTTTGGTTTATCGCAGCCCAGTACCTACATCGAGATCGATTCATTACTAATTTGAAATAGAGTTTTCAAATTGCATTTTGCTCCATGTAAGAGCAATATACTTCTTTTTGCCTCGTCGTGGTTTTTTGTTGTCTTTTTCCTAAAAAGATGTTCCAGTATTTATTACACAATTATTTAGTTTGTAAAAATTCAAAACATACTTTTTTCAGACTGCATTTTAATATGTTTTTTGCGCAAATTTGATCAGGTGCCTACCGTCTATGCATAAAAAAAAACTGCAGTTTGTTTTGACAGCTTCATAACAGATTTTCAAGTTTCGAACTTCCATAACAGATTTTCATAAAAGTTCGAAACCCTGAATACGATTTATAAAAGATCTTTTATGGTCGAGATCTTTTATGATTCATAACAGAAAACTCATAACAGAATAACAGATTTTGCTGAATAGGCCTAAATATTCTATTCGCAATTAGATTTTTTTTCTTCTTCAATTTACTCTCACTAACCTCTCCACCCTATGATATTAAATCCCATTCCACAAAATAGATCTACATTGACGGACCATATGGTGCTCCTTCAAGTCATATCTTTGGTGCCCAACACGCTGTTCTCATTGCAACTGGTATCGGTGTAACACCATTCGCGTCAATTTTGCAATCCATTATGCATCGGTATTGGAAAGCCCGACACTCCTGCCCACGATGCAACTACGAATGGGCTAGTGATATTCCACGTACAGTGATGAATCTTCGAAAAGTGGATTTCTTCTGGATAAATCGCGATCAGAGGTCCTTTGAATGGTTCGTTAATTTGCTCTCACAGCTCGAGATCGAACAAGCGGAGTTGGGGGGTGCAATGGAAAGGTAAGTCGATAACACTTCACGTATCCTTTCTGCTACGTCTCTTCTTAGATTCTTAGATATGCACATGTACATAACGAGTGCTCTTCAAAAGACAGACATGAAAGCTGTTGGTCTACAACTGGCGTTGGATCTTTTGCATGAAAAGGTATATAGTTCAAAACCCGGATATACATTTGATTTAATTTTAAATTACAAATTTTATAGGGCAAACGAGATCTAATAACAGGTCTTAAGACACGAACTAATGCTGGTCGACCAAACTGGGATAAGGTCTTCAAACAGCTACAGGCCCAAAAGAAGGGCAAAGTAACAGTATTCTATTGCGGGCCACCGCAATTGGCTAAAACTCTGCGTTACAAATGTGATCAGTATGGTTTTGCGTTTAGAAAGGAATGCTTTTAGATTGTTGATAGTTTTTTTTATTCTTTTTGTAATTTATTTAAAATCTAGGTCTAGTTGTAAATGCTTAAACAATTTTGTTAACGGTGGTGGGATAATGCATCATCAATTATACTGTTATTGTTTATATTTTTTCAAATGATATTTTATTGAAACTGTTACGTTTATTGAATTTTATTTTATGTTTCTAATTGCAAATATTTTATATTTATGTTTTAATGAAATTTACTCGATTATGTTTGTACAGTGATTTGTAAATAAAGTTTTAAGTGTTTAAATCTGTGGTCTTGTTTTTATTTTTGTTAGTATAATTTACTTGTGAGTACATTATGTTTGACTTCTTTTCATTCTTACAGCACTTTTTTTTAACCTGAAATGGAAAATCCCTGAAGAAAGCTTTGAGGTCGAGTTAGGTATTTCCAAATTTCAGCTCGTACCTTGCATGAGGGCTTGTCATTTTCCCTTCGCTTGATGAGGTTGAGATTCCATTCAAGGGACGAAACTTTCCTCTGACCCAATCTTAAAATTAAATCGGTACATTATGCTCTCTACACTCTACGCAATCATATCCTGCCGCTTTATCAATCTTAACCAGCAAACTGTCTGGTCCAGCACCTATGTTATATATATATATGTAGTTTTAAATAAGCATAGGCTCGCCCTAGTTCCCAAGTATTTTAAAAGAGAAGCCAATTTTAGATTGTTGATGTTGATGACAAAACGACTTAAACGACATAAAACGCCTAAAAACACGTAACATGTAAAACCGATTTCAAAAAACGCCATTATTTGTCGTTTAATATAAACGCCACGTAGAATAAGTTTGATTAATCATAGATTTCTATAGCGTCAAACTGTAAAATTTGTAAATAACTAATAGAAATAAACAAAATAAGCAATTTTAAAATAAAAACACAACTCCAGTATTATTAATATTTAACTTATTTTCACTTTATTATGTCTCGTTCGATTCAGCTTCTACAACAGACTGCCCCACTCAAAACTCTACCATACCACCTATCCTTTTGCCTTCGATTTCTATCTCTTTTATTCTTTCTCTTTCAGTTCCGCTACACAATTACATATAACAGAATCCATAATTTTCAAATATTGCTGGTTATTCATAATTGCCTATAAATATGCAATCCAAAGCGAGTAGGGTACGTTTGCCTGCAATCCAAAAGCCCATATTGCCCGTAAAAATACGGTCTTTTTGAAAATATACATTTTCGGGCTTCTGTATTACAGGATTTTATTTTACGGTCAACATCGAAATGCTGTGTCTGCATTTACTGGCTTCTGTGAAAACATGCTAAAGTTGTACGGTCAAACGTATCGTTCCGATCCAAAGCACGTTTGGTCTTCAGAAATCGTGGGTGGGATTCTGTATAAAACGAAACGAAAACCGCTTTCGTTTTCACTAAACCTGTCTCTATCATATCTGTGGCAATAGACAGAGACTGCTATTGTCAAAACGATAGCGTCCGATCGTTTTCGTCTTACATAATCTGGCCCCTGAAATCTGAGAATGCCAATCGAAAACACAATTGATAGAAAAAGCAATATTATTTTCTTCAATCAAAAACATTATTAGTTAAATGGTTTTCGTCCATAATAATTTTATTCTTAAAATTAAGTCCAATGGGATAAAATATACAAAACTACACACAAAATTTGACAAAGAAATTAAAAACAGAAAATGCCTACGACGACTCTTTCTTCTGCCAAAAAGCAAAATTTATAGTCACTGGGCGTTTCTTGCGCTCAATAGTTATAATCTCATCATCGGCATTGTCCACATTATAGAAAGCGCACAGCTCCGTAATGGCAGTCTCCTCAATTTGTGTCAGTACCAGCGACTTATACTTCATTCTGTCTACGTACTCCCTTTGTTTCTTCTCATCCTCGAGGATTTGTGTGAAACTTGTTCCACTCGTCGATGGAGATGGTCCCGCACCAGTTCGTTTTAATGGCGATTCCAGTGGTAAGCCAGACGGTGACTGCATAATGTTGGCAAAAGATGACGTGTCGTATTCGCTGCCTGTGGCAGGTGGGCTGCTGATACCCCAAGCATTGGGAGTTTGGTTTTGTGGCACTGCCATCGGTTTAGTTGGAGTGACAGTAGTTGGTTGGCTTCGCCAGGACTCTGACGATAGGCGTTTTCTTTGTTTTTGGGAAAGTTTTTCCCCCTTTATTGGCGTAAAGTCAGCCAAATTCAAGTTGAACTCCTTTGTGGGGGTAGTTTCAGTGGGATGTGGCTTTTCAATCGATTGACTGAGATTGGTGAATTCTTCCCTCGGTTTGGGTTCAGTTTTTAGAATGTCATTTGCCTTCACAACCGCCGCAACTAGTGGCTTCTTCTTAACCTCCTTCTTGTCAGCGACTCTCATCCACGACTTGGACTCGGCATGAAGCTTTGCCGATACCTCCTCCGCTTCTTTTATGACTTTCGACTTCTCTGATATGCTGTCCCTCTTAGAGTCCTGCAAACTCATCTCTCTCATAGAGTTTATAGCATCCTTCTCATATTGCCTGGTACTTTGCTTCATTTTACTTTCCTTCTGCCTGTACTTGGCTTGCGTCTTAACTATCTCTTCCTCGTCCATTCTAGTTTCTAGGTCCACATCAAAATCATCGACAAAACTTAGGAGAATTTCATCATCAACTGCCTCGGAGTCGGGAGTGATCATGCGATAGTCAAAGACGCCCTTAAACATTTTCCTGTAGTGCGCGTTGATACATTTCAAGACCTCTGGCTCACAGCATTCCAGACTCTTCTGGGACAGAACTCGGTACAAGTTTTGGCAAATGAAATCCATGCAACCGGTTTTCAGAATGCTACAGTTGTAGAGGTGCGCAAAGTCCAACATGTCTCCACATTTGCGGATGTTAATCTTCTCTAGAATTAAAATCTCACAAACCTTGCGCAAGCGTTCGATGAAAAATTGATCGCAGAGCACCACCATGTTGTAGAGGAAGGTTTCCGAGAAGTTTTGCTTACGAAACTGTTCCCCATCGGATGTATAAAGGAAATCCACGATAGGGATCATGTACTCCGAAGGTACTGTGGTCAGATTGATGACCGTTCTCTCTGACCAGGTGTGGGTGAACATCAAATCAAAGTATTCCAGCCGCGAAACCAAAATGCATTTATGCGCTAAGATCTCTACGTCGCCGGCACATTTTATGGTGACATCGTACAGATTGGGAAAGTCCTTGCGCTTTAGACGATTAAACCGGTACTTAGACGTGTCTACTTTTCTTGGGAGCTGTTCATCATGGCTGGCAAGAGAACGTATTTATTAGAATATACCAAAAACCGTATACCGTGCGTCAAACCTTTTTATAAAGTTCGCCAAGCTGGTCAGTTGAAATTTCTCAACAAAGCTCAAAAATAGCTGCAGCACCTGCCACCTTTCAGCTGAACAATCCGGCCCCAACGACTGCTGTATGTCATCGAGATCTGCAAAAAATATAATTTTTCAAATCAGCCCATCAAATGCGATCTCAACCTTACCATCTTCCGTCACAAAATAGTTCGTGTACACATTCTTTAGAAGAAATTCGAACATCTTCCCCGTTAAACCCTTGAAATTTAAGTAGATATCCTTATCCGGATATGATTGCACTATTTCTTTCAGTCCGGCTGATCTTGAATACACGATAAACTTGTGAGCGTAGAAATGCTCCCCATCTACATGGAAGGCGATGTCGTGAATTAGGTCAAACTCGCTGGCATCGATCAATAATTTCTTGAAACTATACTCCTCCGGGACGAGAGCGGGAACAGAGAAGTATTTTGTGTAGCTTTCCTGCAGTACAGCAAACGAACTAAAGCCATCATCGCAGAAGACGTCCACAGCACGATCAATGTGTGGAATATGATTCAACTCAATGCGAATTTTTTGCTCATTGCAAATGTCTTTCCGAGGCTGCGAGTGTGTAAACCAAGCGTCTGCGCTGCTTTGCTGATAGTTTTGTACCGGAACTTGAGTGCATTTGCCGGTGTACACATCCCCCTGAGATAGAATCAAGACCTGATTGGCCCTGTAGAAGATTTTGTCGATTTGATTCACGCGGATGTGGGAGAATGAACATCTAAATGGAAGGGAAAAACCAGTTCGCACATCAAGAATGTAGAAAGTGTTTAGTTCCTTACCTGAGATACTGTTGAGTCATTTCGTACCAAATGAACACAACATTGGTTTCGGTGAGCACAAGAAGTTTCAAAGCGGATACTGAGCCCTTGGCTGATTTTGTATTATCGCCTCCCACAATGGATACGCTTTTGATCGCCTCTATTCTATAGAGGTAAGAAGTCATGAATGAATATGAAAATGATGCTGGGATCTTCTGTGAACATTCTTAAAACTAAAATGGACAACAAATAGTTACCACCTGAAAATGTTTTGACAGGTTTACCGTTTTGCGTATCATCAATGCTTACGTTTCTAAGGACTCAAAGGGCGCATAAAAGTACCCCAGAATATTCAAAAGAACATTTCTTTGTAACTGCCTATTTTCTGATTACAGCTCTGCGCGTTATACAGCTAGTTACATTTAATTTGTGCATTCCTTTGGTCAGTGGTCTGCCTTTTTCTAGCCCTGAACTATTTTTAGTATCTAATCAACCGCAACAACAAACTATCACTCTTATCGACTTTCGACTTACTATAAATTCCCCAACTTATCGGTGAATTTATTCAGTACAAACACTTACTTTCATCTACAGTCAACAATGAACACCGCTAAAGTGGTGGTAATAGGCGCCGGGCCATCGGGAATAGCAGCATCTACTAAACTCCTAGAGATTGGTTTCGAAAATGTAGTCATCGTCGAAGCTGAAAACCGTATCGGTGGTCGGATTAACACCGTGCCATTTGCGGATAATGTAATCGATTTGGGAGCGCAATGGTGTCATGGAGAGAAGGGCAACGTCGTATACGAGTTGGCCAGTCAGCACAATCTTTTGGAATCCAGTGGAGGTGCGGATGAGCAGTACGAATGCGTTCGTTCCAACAAGGAGGTCGTGAAGAGTCAGGTGGCTGATCGCTTAAAGAGCTTCATCAGCAATAATAGGGAGTCAGGCAAGAAGGACCTTCAGAACTATGATGGGTCGTTGGGAAGCTACATGACAACCAAATTCTATGAAGATTTACGAAAGCCTGAAAATTCAGATATTGACACGACGATAGCAAATGAATTTTTAAAAAATTTCGAAAAAATCGAAAACTCAATCGAGGGCTCCGATTCGCTGAATGATGTCTCTGGCAAGGGTTTGTCCGAATATTGGGAGTGCGAAGGTGATATGATTCTGAATTGGAAGGGCAAAGGCTACCGCGAATTTCTACGCTTGTTAATGAAGTCTTCTGAGAAAGGTACTGAGTTAGGAGTGCTTAATCAGAGGGTGTTTTTGGGGAAGCCAGTGAAACAGGTAAACTGGAGTGATGGCGCAAAGAAGGTCCAAGTGAAATGCGAAGATGGGGAAGTTATCGAAGCAGATCATGTGATAATAACAGTGTCATTGGGAGTGCTCAAAGAGAAACACATGAAACTGTTCGAACCTGAACTGCCGATCGAGAAAGTGCGCGCCATTGAAGGCATCGGCTTCGGAACAGTGAATAAGATATTTCTGGAGTTCGCTACGCAATTTTGGACGAACGATTGGAATGGCTTCGGATTACTGTGGCGAGAAGAGGACGTCCAAGAGATCCGCGGAACAGATCGTGCATGGCTAGAGGACGTATTTTACTTTGGTAGAGTCCGCCACCAGCCAAAGGTATTGATTGGTTGGATTATTGGTCCGCATGGGCGACACATGGAAACTCTACCCGAAGAAGAAATTCTCAATGGCTGTTTGTACCTCCTGCGGAAATTCCTCACATGGGACATTCCAACGCCGGTGAATATTAAGACATCTGCTTGGTTTAAAAACGAACGCTTTAGAGGTTCGTACTCCTTCCGTTCGATGTTGACAGAAAAGCTAAACACACGAGCCAGTGACTTGGCCAGTCCTTTGAAGAATTCTGACCAGAAGCCGGTTTTGATGTTCGCTGGTGAGGCATCTAGTGAACACCACTATTCAACTGTGCATGGGGCAGTAGAAACTGGGTGGCGGGAGGCACAACGACTGGCGACATTTTACGAAAATACCCGATCAGAGTAAGGGTACATATTTTAACAAACATATTGCGATTTAAATAAAAAAAATAAAAGACGCTTTGTGTACCTTTCTTGATTGTGATTTCAGTAACACCATGAGACCCTTGGGCTATTGATAATCTAAAGTCGGCGAATCAGATCCAGCTCGCAACCGATTTAGGAAGGATTGATAAATTCAATATTTGCCGGGAATTCGCAATTTTAAAGTCATTCAATAAACTTTATAAATGACGAATAACACGAATTTGAATGAAAAAAACTTACTGTGGTGGCTTAATGGCTCTTAGCTTGTAATTGTAGTAGAGTAACATAGACTTGGCCGTTGTGTAGCAGGCAATGGCAAAATTATTTGATTCCACAAACACGAGCTGTGTCCTCTCAGGCAGCTTGATCTGAAACGAGTTAGTAAGCACAAATTGTCTAAATCACAAACCCTAGGCTACTCACTTGTCGTGGCAGTCGAATAACAGGCTCGCTGTTGCTATTCCATCCGAATTGTCCATGATTTGTACCCCACACATACAGTACGCTGTTTGAATAGGCCAGAGAGTGGAAATCTCTAGCAATAACTCCGATCAAGTTATCAACACCAAAGTCCCTTAGCGTTACAACTTCTTTAAACACAATCAACTTTTCTGGATTGTCACGTATTCCCAGCACTCCGTCCTCGTTCAGGCCACAAGCAAACACTGTACTCTTATTTGTGAGTAGAAGTGAATGTTTCTTTGATGTGCTCACACAAATTATCTTCTCTCCGGCGTTTTTGATGGGAACTCTGACTTTTTTAGGAACTGGTAGACTGTTTTCAGTACCATTACCTTAAGTAAAATTGCATTCACTTGCTATTCATCACCAAATTTGTGAATTTCTTCTTACCTAATCGGCCGCCTTTACCATGCCCGACGGCGTAGAGTTGGCCCCTAGTGTCAACAAACAAGCTGTGATAAGCCGCCAGCGAGACCATCTGAATTGATATGTGTTCCTTGCGGAAGAAGTCAATGAATTGTGGAGCCGAGGCACCTTCTTCATTGCCAATTCCAAGGTTGTAGTTTTTGTTTGATCCCCAAACCAGTAGCTCGTTGTTTGCTGGTCTGAAAACAAGTTCATCTTTATACATTCACTGCTATAGAACAAAACTCACTTATAATAACTTGTTGTATCACACAACCGGCAGCAACTTTGTAGCGGGCTTCTTGTGTCTTCATCGAGTAGATCCAAGCTTCCGCCATAGCGTATTAGCAGGACCGCACAATCGATGCATCCATAGTAGATTGCCCTGTGCAGAGCACTGCTTCCAGATTCCTTGTCTCTACTATTGATGAGAGCTCCCTATTTGAAAATTCGCACATATCCATTACAATTTAGGTATACACTTTTGTTTGTTTGTTTACCTGATTTAACAGCCACTCAAGGATTGCGTAACGATCCACTGACGCCGCCATATGAACAGCTGAACGGCCCTAAAAATACAACCCAATAAATTCGAACAGGAATTACCACGAATCTATTAACTTACCAGTGGATCTGTGATATCATGAAAGTTACAGCATGTCTTGGCTATATATGCGGCTAGCTTGTTGTCGGCAACCGCCCGCTTGGTTAGAGCGGCAGTAATTTCCTGGCCATGAGAACGGCACTTGCATTTCTTTGTACAATCGTATTCGTAATTGTTGATATTATACATAGATTGGTGCGAGGTGGCAGTGGCAGTCGTCATTCTAAAGTTATCCGATTTGGAATTTATTTTCCGCAGGGAACGCGACAGGAGAACCGATAAACAATGCCCAATATAGTGAGAAGTGATGAGCTTTTTGCGTGAAGATCAAATATGAACTAATAAAAAAAAAAAAAAAAACTCGTGAGGTGAGTTTTATATTAAAAAATGATGTTAAATGCAAATTTCACAAGAGACTGCAAGCCGGATTTACAAGAATTTAGTCAATACAGTGGTGCAAAACTTTTCCAAACTTCTTCTTGTTTGTTGACGTTTTGGATAGTTGTCAATTGTTTTGTTTTCCCTTATTCCGGATGAATAGAGTATTTTTGCATTTGTTTGGTTTTTAGGAGGAAGTGCCACCATTTTGTTTAAGTTAAAATCGGTTGTTGCCGGACAAGATTCATCGAAAAAAATCACTAACAGACAATTAATAAATGCTGCTACAAACGAAATGTGTGGTGGTGCCTGTAAAGGATCTAAAGCTCTGTGACATGGTTGTTCCCATCAATACCATATGCAGACGTTGAAGAATTTACCCAGATAGGCCCATATTAAGACCGTCTAGTTTATCTAAAATCCAAAACATAAGCGTCAACGCAATGGCAACAATAAGCAAACCAATACCAAATATTGCTGTTGCAGTGTAGATTTAAGTACGCAGCTCGAGCGAAACCAAATTTTAGTGGCTCTCCAATTTTTTCTTTAAACATTAGCTAAATTTTTTCTCTAAACATTTTTAGCTAAATCC